>CM057810.1:71168054-71878054 GCA_030067965.1 Latrodectus elegans | reverse complement strand
TATTTTTATTTTAACCAAAAACATTTTGAAACCAAAAACATTTTGAAACCAAAAACATTTTGAAACCAAAAACATTTTGAAACCAAAAACATTTTGAGATTGAGCAGATAATTGCTTCACTAAAATACTTTCAATAGCTGATGATTAGATTAAAATTTTTCATTTACAATTTAACGTCATTAAATGATCTCAATACTTTTATAAAAGTAAATGTCAATTATTTGTGTGTGTGTGTGTGATGAAATCTCAATAAACAAAATGTAAGAGCTAAACATTTACTCGATGGGAAAAAAAATAAGCATTTGACAATATTATCTGGTTAAATGTTTCCGCAAATCAAATAGAAAATTTAATTTCTTGGCTATAGTAAAATTATATATTTGTAGTCCAAATTAATTAGTCATTTTTTTTTCAAAACGATTCATATAAAATATTTTGGGATTTTGAAATAAATTAATTTATGTTGCACACAGATTTTTAGGAAATAAAATGAAATTTCGCATGAATTATTTCTAAATATTGAATTGGAGTCCAGTAAATTATTAAATATTAATTTCGATTCCAATAATTATCTTTTGATATATTTATTTACGAGTCGATTAATGTATATAGTTTAAGTTATATAAGGAAATAATTAATTCAATAATTTTAACATTAATATCCTGTCATCAATTCATGAACTAATAGAGATGTTAAAAATATAAATGACTATATTCAGAGAAATTTAATAAATTTAAATAAATCGTAAACGTATGAGATGAAATTGAATAATTAATTTTATTTCAATATAATTCAGTACTTATCTTGTGGCGTTATTGGAGTAAAAGTATTTATCTTATATAGCACTCTATAATGTGATATTTATACATTGACGAAAAATGATAATTTTGTCTTTGTATTGTTGAACTGAGTAAAATTACTCTTTTAAATTACTTTGATTATTTCAAAATTTTTTTTCTTACTTGCATTGTTTATGAATTTAAAAAGAATCACTACCACAACAGGCCATAATCAATCGCTTAACAGTGATATATTTTTAATTAACATTTAGGTAATCAAAAGAAACCATAGGAATAAATTTAAAATTTTCATAGCATAATCTATATAAAATGATTAAAAATCAATAAAATCTTTCAAATGAAAAGGCCGAAATTTCATTTTTTGTAAGCATCAGCAAAATATTGGAGACATAACATGCTGAACCAGAATTCCTCGTGGCGAGAGAATGAAAGGAAAGCACTGATTGAATTCAGATATAATTAATGACGCCAAGACTCTATTCGAGAATCTAGAACTAATCCATTAAATTCAAATGAGCACTTACATCAAATATATTTTTCTCTGGATAACTTCGATATTATAAGTGGTGGTTAATGAAAATTATCAAATTCTTATAAATATATTATGCGAATATTCAATGGTATATAATGTTTGTATTTCTTATCATATTCGATATTTTATCAAAACTTGCATTCTGAATGAATTTTTAATATTTTAAAAATATTTTTCTGTACTTGGCAGTTGAAAAATAAAATTGTTTGCTAGTTTTACCAACAACGAATATATATTTCTCATTGACAGTAATTTTTACACTCTTTTCCATGAAAACATGTATTAAAATGAAAAGTTACTCTATTCTTAGTCTAATTAATTTGGATTAATAGCATTTGTCATTAATCATGCAAATTAATTATTATAAACTCTCAAATCTATTCATTTTCCACTCATGTAATTTTTAAATTACATGCGTAGAAAATTCAACCAATAAGCTTCTTTTCTTAATCGTCTGTGTGTATTTTTTTGCATATTCATAAATATACACTACACATCCACAATCCTTCCAATATATAAGTGTAAACTAGCTAATAATTGCTTTCCGATATGTATAAAATACAGTATATTTTCAAACATATTGCATTCATTATTTATTAGACTAGAGGTGGCCAAACTGCGGTTCGCGAGCCAAATGTAACTCTTTATAGGATTATTTGTGGCTTTCTAAAAATGTATACAAGTTCATTTTCCCTTTATATGTTATTATCTTTTAAAAAATCTTTATCGTTTCGTATGTGTTTCAAAATGTTTTTTTAAATTACTGATAACAAATATGAAACACTAAGTATAAAATGTAGCAAATTTCATTGCCGTCCACGTTAAGAAAGATATAACTGTTCGAAAATTGCACAAGCGAACATAAAACATTGGAATAATCGACTGACTCTAAGCTGATTTTGAATTGGCACACTTTCATTGCAATGGACAAATGACATTGTGCTCTGGAGTAAATAATTTGTATCAATCTCTCAACGGATATGTTTTGTAATCTGGAATTTTTAGTAAGTTAACCTTAATTTGTTACATAGTATATGACACGTGTGTTGTCAGTGTTTTAACCACACAAAACTTGTATTTTCTAAATTTTTTTATTTATTTCCAGTTTTTAAATATTTGATGAAAGAGAACGAAAATAAAATAAAGAAAATACGAGGAGAAAAATAAAAGTTTTACTAAGGAGTGGGAAAAGAATTTTTTTATATATACAATAGCGGAAAATCATGGGTTATTTGTAATTCTACAGTCATAAATTATAAAGCTTTCAATTTACATCGGCGTTAGAGAACCAATCGTCCTCAGTTTTCAAATTAATTTCCACCAAATTCCAAATTAAAGTCTTCTAAACTTGCTTTTTTAAAATCAAAGTTAAATAAACAGTCGATTTTGATGACCCTTTGCAATCAAGCTAATAATGAGGCTGAAACCAGTTATTTTATTGCCTGGAATATTGCATGTACAAAGCACTCGTATGGGAAGAGTTTATTAATAAATCTTTTAATGGGTACTTAAATTTTTATATCCAAATAATGAAGCAGTGCACAAGTTATTTTGCAAAATCCTATTTATTGTCTCACAACCAAACGACGCATAGATGCAATTAATATATCTCTTGAATATAATTTTTAAAAAAAATGATTTAAAGAAATGTATTGTATTCCGCTTAGCCCTTGAAGAATCCACAGATATGACAGATCTTCTGCAATTGGCAGTTTTCGTACGTTTTGTTTCACCTGACTTCGTTGTTAAAGAGTTATTAGATTTGGTAGCACTTCAAGAGTCAATCCGTAGTGTTGATATTAAAATTTCATTATAGATTCCTTAATGAAAACTTGATGTGCCTTTTAATAAACTTCTTAGCGATGCAACTAATGGATCTCTGACAATGCTGAGTAAAAAAATGGGTATTATTGGTCTTTTAGAGATTATTCTCAAATTCCACAGTTCATACCGATTCACTCATAATTCACCGAGAAGATCTCGTTACAAAATATTTAAAATATATCCTGGTATTATGAAAACCGTATTGCACATTAAAAAAACATTTGCATCAATGAAAAAAATCATGAACAATTCAAATATTTTCGTGAAGAATTAAAGGGCAAAAAACTTCCAAATGATATTTATTTCTTTTGCATTGTTAGATGATTATCTGCTACATCGTACTCAATCGATTTGTAGATTTGTTTGATTCTAAAACTATACTTTTAAAAGAAAAAGGAATAACCTATTCAGAATTAGATGATGTGTGGTTAGAAGACTTTATGTTTTCGACTGTTATCATGGATCATTTGCGAATAATGAATTTACAATTGTAGGGCAAAGATAAAATAATATCAGATCTTTCACAGTGTATATTTAGTGTTCTAACTAAATTACAAAGTTTTCAAGAAAACATTAAAAATAAAAAAAATTTGCCATTTTCCGCGAATTTAAAAATATTTTCTAATGTTAGACAAGAAAAACTCCACGAGTATATAAAAAATCCAGAAAGAATATTGGCGGAATTCCAAGATAAATTTCAACACTTGAAACATTTTAAATCGTCTCTTGATTTTTTCTGAATCCATTTGAAATTTATATAATTCAAGGTACGTTTACCATTTGTGAATCATTAGTACTTGTATGAATCATTTTATTCCACTTTAAAATTGTGAAATCCAAACACCCCAATCAGTATTAATTAACCAGCATCTCAAAGAATTACTAAGAAGTGCTGTCATCAAATGTTCGATACATTTTAAAGAATTACGAAAAAAATAAAATAAATGTTTAAAATTTAAATTAAATACACATATTTTGTACTTTTGTTTATATATGTTTTTAATAAACATAATTTCTGAATAAACATTTGTAATACCTTTTTTTTCATAATTTTATTATACGTATTTAATTGCGGCTTTCGAAATATTTCAAATTTTAAAAAATGGCTCGTATTATCAAGGAGCTTGGACACCTCTGTACTAGACATTTGCTATTTTTTAGATAGTCAACAGTACGCATTTATTAATTGAAATATAATATTTTCTCATATTGAATATAAGAGGCAGTCTCTGTGTGGAAAAGAAGAATTATGCAATTCCAATTCTTAAAATCTAATAAATAAAAAAATAAAAAAAATAAAGAAGAATATATTTTTATTCAACTAATTCTGGCAACTGCGGTGTCTCATTATTAATAAAATAAACATTTTTTAAATTTAATTTAGAAAGTCCTCCACAAACTCTACAATTGTTAAATTTCTTTGAATGTAATTAAAAATTCAATTTTTCCATCATTACATTAATAATTAGTAAGTAAACTAAAATCAGTGAGTCCGCAAACTTTTCAAACAAATCAACAATGTACAAGTTATAAGCCGAATGCAGTATTCAAATATGAATACTATTTCCAATTTGATAGGTAAAGCTCCATAATTTATATAATAAGTGTTACTTTGTGATATTATAACTATAACTTATTTTAGAAGTTATTGTTAATGATATACATAGTTGCAATTATTTTTGTCAAGAAACGAACAACTTAACTCGTTGTACTTATTGATAGTTTTATATATATTAAAAATAGTTTAGATTTAATTTGTGATTAATAATAGTAATAAAGTTTCAGAAGTGCCGTAATCGTGTAGTTCATTAAACATATTTCATGCACTCAATAAATTTAATAAGAAGGCAAGTATTGCAGACAAAGCACAAAGTTTATATGTTAATTAGTTTATATAGCAGGGAAATCTAAATATAATTTTACTTTAAATAAAGCAAACTGACTAATTTTACATGAAACTCTAGAGAGAGAGAGTGCATCATTTATAATATCTACTCGTGTACTTAAAGGACCACAAAATACACGTTATGATGATAATTAAATCTACGAGTTGCCAACACTCGCTCATCAGAATATAACGAGAAAATGTGGCTAAGTACAATAATTAAATTTAAAACAATGAAAAGTTAGAAATTTATTTTAAAAGGACTAAAAGTAATGTTGCAAAAACAATTATAAAATGCAGTTTAAAATTCTATAAGTATTTTTTTAAATAATTTAAAAAGGTATTTTCATCTGAAGTTTAAGTAGAAAGTCTGAAGAACAATTATATATATATAGGATAATTTAAAATGCTGTAAACTAAGAACTAATAAGAATGAGGCAGGAGAAAAGGACAAGATAAGTCATGAAATTGACCATATTAAAATATCATAAATTAAGTACCAATTTTCAGTGTAATAAATGAGGAAGGAGACAAGAAAAAATCAATTTTAAACCTCTATATATCAATCATAAAAATTCTGAAAGAAGTTTTCATTTGCGTAAGAATATGGTTGGGCAAACATAAGAGACGACAATTCAAAATGTAAAAAGTAAGAAATTTTCATCAGAATGGTGAATAAGAATATGAAAAGAATATTCGAAGAACTTTCACATTTTATGAAGAAAAATATTATTTCATAGAATCATAGTCTTTACTTTAATAATCAAATAGCAGTATACCCGACAGGTATTTTTATCAGAAAGCTAA
Organism: Latrodectus elegans; assembly: GCA_030067965.1. Classification (NCBI taxonomy): domain Eukaryota; kingdom Metazoa; phylum Arthropoda; class Arachnida; order Araneae; family Theridiidae; genus Latrodectus; species Latrodectus elegans. The sequence continues at coordinate 71,872,206 of CM057810.1, read as the reverse complement.
CTTTTTTCTTGATTTAAGACGAATAATGCATGCTCATTTTTTTCGTTCTTAAAACAAAGTTTTTCGTTCCAAGCATCTTGCTGCAAAAATTCATAAAGCCTTCAATTGTATCATAATTCTTTAGCATTCTTTACCATTGATACTCAACTGCAGAAAACTAAATGCTCGCTCTTTTTCTTTCCCTCTTATATATATATATATATATATATATATATATATATATGTATATATATATATATATATATATATATATATATATATATATATATATATATATATATACACAATAGCATAATATGTTATTTATTTACTTCGTTTTAATTCTCCAAAACACATTTATTATGTAACCCAAGACTAAGTTAGAATTTATTATGGATATTCATATTAGATTTCCTCTTTGCAATTCTGAAATAACTCGAAACTATAATAATCTTTTTATCAATAAAACGTCATGAATATAGAGTTTATTTAAAGAAACCTAATACTTTTTACAAGAATTAATATTTAAAATATTAAAATCAATTATAATTGTAATTACATTTATTAGTTAAGAGAAATGGTAGATTTGATAAGTTTATTGAATTTTAATAATATGATTCACTAAAAATAAAAATTTATGTTTGCCTTAAGAAAGTCTAAAATTCAACACAAAACCAGTATTATAAATTTTTATAAAAACATTGTTTTTTAATTTTTTAAAATTCATTCTATTCAAGAGAAGTTCAACGCTAAGAATAAATTATTCTATATTCATGAAACTCTACACATATTTCAAAAATCAATTCTTCATATACGTATCAATAAGAAATAAAAATTAATTAACATCCATTTACTGACAAAAATCAGATGATATATATCCAAGTTTAGAGTAGAGATTTACTTTGAAGAGTAAATATATGAAAAAGAAATTTCTAATTTCTGTAAGTATAATCAAATTTTTTCATCTTTTTTGTATTTAGAAATATTTAGGGGTTCAGAAGCATTTATTATGTCTTAAAAGACGATCGATGATAAATCTGAAATCAAGATTCGGTATACCAAAAAGAAAATACAACAAAATCCAAAGTTATTTTGATAATATTTACTCCGTTTATATTGTTATTGAATTGTCATATTTTCAAATAATTCAGCAATAAAATAATTCTGTGACTACTGAAAAAAAAGATCCTAATTTTTAGTGATCATTGAATTGTTTTTTATCACCAATGGGATCATATTAAAACTGATGAATGGCGTGAAAGTAGTTTGTATGCATTTCTTAAAAAGAAATTTAGAAATTTAGCCAATTTTTGCGTTGCGTTAATTACAATACATGACCATCTTACTTATCTTCAAATGGTAGAGTTGTAACTTTCTCAATCAGGTTCTAACGAAAATATGAAAACGCAGATATTTAAAAATATAGTGTATTATTATAATAATTTATTCTTAAATTCTTGCTTACACTTATAAGACGATTCATTATTTCGAGAATTTATTTTGATCGTAGATAAAATGTGTATTTTTTGTTTCTTAAGAGCAACTATTCCTGGTTTACGAAAAAACTGTAGGTTCAGGCTTTTAGTTTGTAAAGCTCTGAATTACTTGTATTCAATAAGGATGCTCTTTGAATAGTAAATAAAAGTGTTGATTTTAAAAAAAAGATCAATCTCGATTATTTTGACAAAATTATTTTACAAAATGATTGTAATTTTAAATAAAAGTTTTGTAAAAAATTTTAACTTTAGGCTTTTTGTTGATTTGTAAAAAAAAATCGATACTTGCTACACTTTTCATTAACTAAAATAGCATATATTGTATTTGTAAATAGTTTTTCTTCGCCTTAATTTCTTAAAGGAATTTAAATATTAATTAAAATTATGAAAATTTATCATCACAGAATTTAATTTCTTTATCATTTTCGTAATGGGAACAGAATATTATTTCTATCAAATTAAATAAAATTTTCAACAATAGGAAACACAAATCTATTGTAATTTATTTGCAAATCTTTAAGTCAACCCAATCCGAATATGAGACTTCAATATGAAGTTTCTGCTTTTCGAACTTAGTCAATAAATTTAAATCTCTTGGGAGTTTTTGGTATTCAACCTCGTTATGAATAAACATCAGATACAAACTTATTACATGCGAGGAATATATTCCTTCAGTATATTTAAGAAATCGAAATGAAAACAATTTCTACGGCATATTTTAGCGGTTCCGTCATAGAAATGAATAATTTTTAAGACAGAATAAGATTCTTAGTACTGCTGAAATTAAGTTGCATTTAGTTCACTCGGAATTGTAAAAGTATAATTTTTGGTAGATAAATTAATTTTAGAAATATAATATCGTTAATGAATTACATAATTCTAAATTTGTTAATTTGTAATGAAATTATAAAAGAACAAACAAATTGATTTACAGTCATTGTTAGCATTTTCAATTAAATTAGATGGGATGGTGGTTACAGAATTGGGACAAAATGCTCCACAATTTTCTAATTATACAGTGTTCTAGATTTAACGCCGGAAAACAAAGTTTAAGGCATATTTATTAAAACGCTTTAAAAAAAACCTTCTAAATAAGTATTTGCAAAGAATACCGTGTTTAATTAGAAGAAAAATGCCAACTTCATTTTATATCAATGTATAAATAAAATTGAGAAATTTAACCATAGTTTTTTAAAATATGTCAAACTGGATAGATTTTCAATTGCGAAAAATTTAGCTTTTTTTCTTCTCATCTAATGAGATAAAAATCTTTCAGAATTAACATTGCTAAATTGCTTTCCATTCAAACTCTATTTGAACGAGGAAACTTTCAAAGTGACTGTCCTTTCTTGTGAAATTGCTTAACAAGGCTATAATGACGCTAGAAATTTTTTTTATGTTTTTAAATATGGCAACATCGAAAATATACACATAAAAATGTATCCTTTTTAAAATTACTTGAGTGAAATCTGTTTCTAACTACGTGGAATGTAATTAACACACCATCCCTTAATATAACATTTTCATCAAATAGGATTTCTAAATAAAATCATTTATGCAATATCAAATTGAAAATCAGAGAATTTTGTTTTGTTTATTTTCTACATTTACTTTGGAAAAGATAGATTATTAATTAACTAATGCTTCGGCCAATATTTCTGTTCGCCAATAGCCAAACCTGCTCTAACAATTTTTCCAAACAATTGTTCCAACATATTGTTCTAGCTTGTGACATATAAATTATGTAAATCTTTACCCCTTAGTTAAATTACTTTTTCTATTTTTCTCTTATTTAAAACCCAAAGCATAACTAAGATTAGTACACAACAAGCTTTTTAATATTTGATAATGTTATCTAAGAATTTTCAATATAACTCTTAGATAACATTCTGATTTTTATGAAATTTAAAACAAAATGATATTTTAAATATTACATGCATTGCATTATTTTGTGAGGATTGAACATTTGATAAGAAAAAAAATTTCCTGACTTACATACCTGCTATAAATAATAAAGATATAAAAAAAACATTTATTTAACTCCCTTCAAATATTTATTTATTTATATATTAGTACGCTGAAAAATATATTTTCCAAATGATTTTCATCCTAATTAATTAGAGTTTGCAACATACCTTATTGGATACCATTAGGGGTAACAAGTCAAGTATAGGGGCCTTCTGCTTGGTTCCTGCTTCTAAATTACGAAAATTCCCATCCGGTTGCCTCAAAATGACTAGCAGAGGCCAAAACTCTAGAGCCTAGGGTCTATGCTAAGTATAGAAAAACTTTCTAGTGCAACAACATATCTTATTGCAGTACATTCAACATTTTATGTAATTGTAGAATCAAAATTCAAGATATGTAATATATTATTTCTGTTGTTTTCATTAAGGTGCTAAATTTAGTATAAAATCCGTAAAGGAAGAAAATGCTTGATATTTCTTTAAAAAAATATAATCCTCAGCATAAACAATTCTTTGAAAACAGAATAGGTAAGAATATAGCACCAACTCAAACGCAGAATACTCAAAATAAAATAATAACAAAAAACATAATAATAAAAAAATTATTTGAAATTCCATTTTAATAACCAAAAGGTAATTGAATTTACAAAACTTAGTACAGAATATTTGTCACGTAAATAAGAAATAAGTATTGTTACATGTCAATACAAAAGTGGCCATTCCATAATTTAATTACTGAGAAAATACATTAATTTCTGTGATGGAACTTAAGCATAATACAATGATTAAAAATATATACATGTAAATGCAGTTTTTGAGTTTTGAAATTTTACCTTGATATGAGAGTTAAAATAGTGATATATAAATCTTTGATTTATTTAAGTATATATTTATGACAGGTACACTACTGGACAATTGCTAACGACGGATAACACTTTCTTCCATATCAACTACAAAATGAAAGGAAGCAAAATGCGGAAATTTAGAATAAATGCGGGATATAGTAAGAAGAAGAATGCGTATGCAGAATTTTTTCACGTCTGTTCATCACGTGATAGCGTTCATTAGAGCTTTAAAGGTTTTGACGCGTGTGGACAGTTGTTGTTTCAAGTCACAGTTTTATAGGAAAGATTTAATAGACGAACTTGAAATTTTTGGCATGCCTTCCCGACATCACATAGATGATTTTATGTATGACCGAATTATTGAAAGTATCGAAGGGTGAAAAATAACAGATGTTGCCAGGGAGTTCGACATCGCTCACAGCATTGTTCAACGGCTGTGGAAGTCATTTAAAACTACTGGAATGTGTAATTGGTGGCACGGAGGAGGTCGTGTTAGAAGTACGACACCTGCAGAAGACAGATATATCGTCTTATCAGCAAAGAGGAACAGGTGCACCACAGCTCAGCAGGTGGCAACTCAGTTTCTTGCTGCCTCAGGAAAGCAGATCTCCCGAAAAACTGTTGTCAGACGTTTGAGGATAGGAGGACTATACGCCCGCAGACCTGCTGTGTGTGTCCCGTTGACCAGACAGCACCGTACTGCCCGTTTGCAATGGTGTCGTAAGCATTGCAATTGATCTGAACAGGACTGGGCATGAGTACTATTCTCAGATGAGAGTAGGTTCAGTCTGTCATCGCATAGTAGACGCCAACTGATCTGGCGCGGGAATGGTACTGCTTACTGGCCAAAAAATATAAAGAAAAGGGACCGAGATCTGACAGGACTGTTCAGTCCAATTGCATTGCGATACTGAATCAGCAAGAAACTGATTTGCCACCTGCTGAGCTGTGGTGCGCCTGTTCCTTTTTGCTGATAGAAATATATATCTGTCTTCTATAGGCGTCGCACTTGTAACACGACCTCTCCCATGCCGCCTACTACACATTCCAGTAGTTTTAAATGACTTCCACAACCGTGAAACAACGTTGTGAGTGATGTCGAACTCTCTGGCAACATCTGTTATTTTTCGCCCTTCTTTGATCTTTCCAATAATTCGGCCACACAAAAAATCATCTAAATAATGACGGAAATGCATGCCAAAAATTTCAAGTTCGTCTTTTAAATCTTTCCCGTAAAACTTTGACTTGAAACAACAACTGTCCACAAACGTCAAAACCTTTAAAGTTTTTATGAACGCTATCACGTGATGAACAGACGTGGAAAAAAAATTTCAATACGCATACTTCTTCTTACTATATCCCACACTTATTCTAATTTTCCACATTTTGCTTCCTTTCATTTTGTGGTTGCTATGGATGATAGTGTTATCCGTCCTTAGCAATTGTCCAGCAGTGTATTTAAAATGCATACATTAAAAAGACTTTCAATATGTAAATTTGATTTAATAAGTAATTTTCAAACTTTTGTCTCAGTAAGAATAGGACTTTAAAAGTTTTTTTTTCAAGACTTGACTTGGTACAACAATCTCCTCTTACATTTATTTATATATTTTTTTATTTTATTTTAATCTTGTACCTTTAGTTTTAATATCTTATTTTCCATTGTAAATGTTCTTCTAAATCTGGTAATACATTTGCTTATGATGATAAAAATCATGATCCGTTAATCACTTTCTTAATTATCTTCGGAGTTCATATACATTACGATAAATTATTAATCTGGTATAGTGAGGCTGTAGGAGAACTTGACAGTTCAGTTAGTTTAAAATTCATTCTGCAACTGTAAAATGTCTAAATTTTATCAGTTAGTGTTAAGTATATTTACATTTATGACTAGCAAACTGTACATAATCTATTAAAAAGAAAGGAATGAAGAATTTTCGTTTTGATAACTTACATTTCTTTTAGAAAAGGTAATTATTATCTATAATGAAACGAGATTATAATCCTCTTTGAAAGTTTAAGAGAGAAAGAGATTATCCCTCTGAACATTAATACTTGTAATAACGTAGGGAATTCTTCGAACTATAAAATACGTCAAATTAGCATAGTGTGTAAAAATGACTATAAATTTACAAGCAAACATCTGAAAATTAAATAGACATGTACTGTCTTACAGAAGTATTAAAGAGAGTTTTATTATTTACAATAACGAGAAATTAACAAAAATAAATAAAATTAAAAGTGGGTCAAATATTTAACATGTTTTGTGAACTTTTGATAGGATATTAAGCTTTAGTATGCACGTTAAGATTTTTAAAGACCTGTGGCTATCAAGTTGGGAAAAGCACATTCTTCTAGTTACCAGAAAGCAATGAGTTGTAGACCTCCTGCAAGCGAAGTGGTTCATGCTTGGAAGTAGATCATGGTTTCAATGGCCTCCAAGTGAAAAGATCTTTTGGGAGGTGTGAGTCAAGTTCGAGGATTTCCTTTTTTGTTCCTGATGTTTAATCTTGAAAATCCTTTTTCAGGAGCGAACTCAATCTTATAGCTTAAGCTACTCTCATCATATGATAAACAGTATTTGGATCATATCTTCCTTCGAGCATGTCGATTAATCGAGAGAATTCTCATGAAATTGAAGAATTCCGATGATTAAACAAAAACCTCAATAAACAACAAAAACAAAAAATTTGCCTTTATGATACATATATGAATTAATTCATTACCATACTATTTATCGAAAATAAGCCTTCTGCAAAGAGTTTGGAAAAAAAATATTGATCTCTAATCACTAGTTTTCATATTTAGATTACGAGTTAATTTGTCTTTCGAACTGGATTCTTAAGCTTTAAAAGAAAACACCCCTGAAAAAATATATGTTATAATTTCATATCCTACAAAAGGATTTAATAAAAAAATAAATATTTAAATTTTATTTCTTAGTTTTTACTCAATAATAGATTTAAAAGCACTTTTTAAAGATTATCATTTTGCAACGAAAACAATACAGAAACTCATCCGATAGTTTTAATTAATAAAAATTTTCTGAATGAATCGCGAGATACATCTCCTTTAAAAACAATTCATAATTAATGAATTTCATTTCTCGAAGTATTTGAGCAACTTCTAACATTTAATATCGGTTTAAATAATCTTTTAACTCTATCTGATATTAATATGGCATACCAATAATAAAAATTGTTATTCGTTAAGTTTTTATATAAAAATCAGTACTTCAAAATCACGTAACCGTAACCTAATTCGTTGTGTTTAATTCGTAATAATGATTCAGTATCCCAAAATTAATTATAAAGACCTTATAAATTTGAAAATGGATTCAAATGCTGTTGTTTTTTGGGGTTCCTAATGACGAACTAACTCAATATCGATTTGAAGAAAACTCTTATATTTTAAAATCCATATATAAATAATTCTGCATATGTACATACTTCGATTTTCTCAAATATTCCTTCGAAATCGAAACTTTGAATGCATATTATATTTTAATTCATCAAGCTTATTGCATTTGAGATTTATACAAAGGATATGGTATAGACTTTATACCATATTTATATGATAATGAAGTTGCTAATTTCTAATAGCATTCAGAAAACGATATAGAGAATTAAGAGAAGTCTAATTACCACGACTATATAAGTTATTTTCAAATTAAAATCCTCATCACAAACATATATGTTTTTAAAACTTCTAATATTATTCAAAACTTTAATTTTTAAATAAAATAACTCAAATACAAATTAATAAAAAAGGAATGTTTATTTTAAAGATAATTAGAAGTGATACTACACATATCTACAAAATAATTATTACTATAAATTTAAGCTGGCGTTTAAAATATTATTAAGATCTGATGAAAACACATCAATTTCAATTTTGCAGTATTTTTTATAAATAAGAAATAATTAATTTCCAATTTTTATAAAAAATTAAAAATTAATTACTTAATATTTTTTAAAACTAATTTAGATTAAAGATAAAGTCATTTTTATAAAAAAAAAATCGATGCTTTTAATTTCTATTTTTTCATTAGTTTTTGTATGGTGACTGAAATCTGTGCTTATTCTCATCCATTTATTTTATTTCACTAGCTAATGTTTGGCGTTATATTTCGTTTCGAATTTCTGGTTGATAAATCATGCTTAAAAACAAAAATCCAATTTGTGTATGCAAATGAGAGAACATTAAAAATATTTGCAAAGTATCTGAAATCAAGAAGAATATGAACAAGAAAATTAATCTTATCTTTTAATGTCAAAAATAAACATCATTTATTATCTTCGAAATTTTACTATCTGACAATGTGCTGTTTATTTATCATTTTATTTATAAGGAAATTTGCTATAGGAATTTTAAAAAAGCTTATTTCCTTTTCAAATAAAGTAATAGATATGTATACCAGAATCACGAATGGAAACATCTTGATAAGAAATATTTTTTAAGAAAATAATAATTTTTATGTTATTTTAAAGTCAAATATCTGTTTTATTATAAATAAAATTTTAATTTGGAAATTAGTTCTAATCTGCTAAGTAAAATTTAAAATATTTTAATAAAAATTATCAAAATCAATATTTTTAATGTTTTAAAACTTCATGTCATGCATTTATGTTCCGAAGAAAATTGACATCCATTTTGACACATAAATTCATGTTAAATCTTACACATCTTTGATTACATTATACAGACAAAAAATCAATTTCCAAAACAAATTTTTCACTAATCCGAAGATTTGGAAAGGAAGAATAAAAATTGCCACTTCGTCTTGGTAATTTCAAATCACTCTGAGGTTCCTATAAATGGGTGCAGAAAACAATTAATCTAAAAACACGGCATTTTGTAAAGTTAAAAAAAGGAATAGTGAGATTATCTTCAATATGTCTTTAAACTGTTCAGGTAATTGCTCTTTATTTCTTAGTTTCCTAAAACAATGAAAACTTAAAATATCATTCACATGATTCATAATTAAAAAAACACTTATATATCTATGAAGAAGTGATTTGATAGTGAAATCAATACCCAAATTTAGAAATGAGTATAAATACTGATTTAATAATTCTTTTTCTATTTCTATCATTTCTTTTCTTACATATTGTTGAGTACTCGGGATTCGTTGATCAAGAACCACACAATTTAACAAAATTAAATTAGATTTAATAACAGAATGCTACAATAAATACAGTCGTTTGCTGTACTATTCAATTCACAACGTAATCCAGCTAGCACACAAAACACTTCACACTATTTCAATACACCAAAAATTGCTCTTTCTCTCTCTCTCTCGAAGCAGCAATCGTAAGCTACGAGAAACAGATATGAACTGACTACGGTGATCCTTTGGAAGCCTCTATACATAGCATCCGAAGAGCTTCCAGGCTTTTTCAGAACATTCTATACCAGGAGTGGCCAAGCTCCTTGATACGCCGAACCATTTTTCAAACTTGAAATATTTCGTGAGCCGCGATTAAATACGTATTTAAAAGGTATGCAAAAAAGGCATAAAAATTTCTTCTTTTAAAAAAGTTATATTTATTGAAAAAACATATAAAAAAATTTCCAAAATACGTGTATTGAATTTAAATATTAAAAATTAAACACATTTATTTTACTTCTCTTGATAATTCTTTAAAGTTTGATGAATGATTGGTGGCAGCACTTCTCAGTAATTCTTTGAGATGATTGTTAGTTATTACTATCGGCGTTTGGATATCACGAATTTTAAAGTGGAATAAAATAATTCACATGTTCCGAAAACTGAAATAATTTGGCAAGCAGCTTTTTATTTCATAATACTTCAATTCTGGTACAAATTTCCAAAATTCCGTAATCAGCGACGAAATTATATTTTAATTGTAGTGCTCGATCTTCTTTTATCTCTAATTCTAACTCTCCGGATACTGTTTTAGTCATAATTATATTGGAAATGGAAAACTAAACTTGAACTACGTTAATTTAAAATGGATTCAGAAAAAAGAAATCAAGAGGGGATTTAAAATATTTGAAATCCTGAAATCTATTTTGGAATTTCATCAATATTCTTTCTATCTCTTCTATGTACTCGTTAAGTTTTTCTTGTTTAATATTGGAACAATTTTCATAATTCGATTAAAATGACAAAATGTTCTATTTTCTATGTCATTTTCAAAAAGTTGTAATTTATTTTGAAAACTAAATATACACAGTAAGATGTGAGTGTTACTTTATCTTCCTCCGGACAATTGTAAATTCAGTATTTGCAGATGCTCCATAACATCAGTCAAAAACATTAAGTCGTAGCATCTTATCATTGTTTAATTCTGAATAAATTATTTCCCTTTCTTTTAGAAATGCAGTTATCGGATCAAACAAATATACAAATCGATTTGTTTTATTGTAGCTAAATAACCACCAAACAATACCAAAGAAATTTATGTCATTTGGAAGTTGTTTGTCCTTTAATTCTTCAAGGCAATTTTTGATTTGTCGATGATTTTTTGCATTGGAACGAATTTAATTTATACTGTGTAACACTGTTTTCATAGCATCAGGATATTTTAAATATTTTGCAACGATACGTTCTTAGTGAATTATGCGGCGAATAGGTATGAATTGTGGAGTTAGAGAATCATCTTTTGAAAGCCCGATGAGATCTTTTCCCAGCATAGTAATTTTCTTACCCAACATTGCCGTAGTTATATCAGTTGCATTGCTCAATCATCAGAAGTTTTCATTATAGAATTATTAATGCATTTTTAATATCGACACCGAGGATTGACTCCTGAAGTGCTACTAAATCTAATAATTCTTCTTTAACAATTAAGTCAGGCGAATAAAAACGTATGAAAACTGCCATTGCGGAAGACCAGTGTTATTAGTTGATTTGTCAAGAGCAACGCTGAAGGCAATACAGTTCTTCAAATCATTTTTTTAATTATATTCAAGAGATGCATTAATTGCAGTTATGCGTCGTTCGGTTGTGTGTCTCGAGATGGGAATTTACTGAACAACTTTGAGCAATGCGGCATTATTTGGTTCTAAAACTTGAAGTACATCTTCCACGTTTTTTAAATAAACTCTCCCTCCATAAGGGCGTTTTGAGCGATCAATATTCCAGTCAATAACAAAACTGGCTTCAGCCCTATTATTAGCTTGATTGCTAAGCGTCATTAAAATTGACTCTTGTTTATTTAAATTTTATTTGAAAGAAGTGAGTTCATAAGATCTTAATTTGGAATTTTGTGGTTACAGATTAAAATTATTGGTACCATAATGTCGATGTAAATTTCTAGCTTTATGATGTTTGACAGTAGAGATACAAATAACACATAATGCTTTTCGATTATTTTCAATAAAATAGAAATTCTCTTCACACTCGTTATTAAAATTTCTATTTCTTGCCAGTATTTTCTTTTTTTATTTTTGTTCTCTCTGTCGTCTTATTTTTAAAATAACTGTAAATAACAAAATTTTGAAAATACAAGCTTTATGTTATTAAAACAATAACATAACATGTGTTACAAATTACGAAACAATTTATACTTAATTTACCAAAAATTCCAGATTGCAAATTATATCTGTAGCAAGAGTGGTACAAATTGTTTACTCTAGAGAACGATGTCAACTTTTCGTTGCAATGAAAGTTTAAAAATTCAAGATAGATTTGGGATCATTTGATAACAAACGATTACGCTACAGTTTATGATTGTTCGGGCAGATTTCAATTGAGTCAAATTACTTTTGACATGGAAGGAAATGAATTTTCTTACAACGTTGCACTTTGTGTTTCCTATTTGTTGTCAGTAATTTAAAAGAAATTTTGAAGCACATACCGAAAGACAATAATTTTTTTTAAATATAATAAGACAAAAATGAAAAGAGAACTCGAGTATATTTATCGAGAGCCACAAATAATCCTTCAAAGAGCCGCATGTAGCTTGCGAGCCGCAGTTTAGCCACTTCTATTCTATACCATTCCAGAAGTAACTTGAAAATCATCATAAGTTTCCAAATGAGTGATGAATTTGGCTCCAAATATTAAGTTTTCAGAAATGGTTCCAGCCTAGTGTTATTTTGGAGTTTCCCATAGAACCATTGTATTTCCAAAGTAAAGAGCAGGCAATGGACGCTACTAGAAAGAGCTATAAAATTCATCCAATCAAGATATTTGCACCAAACTATACTTTACTTTTATATTCTAAAATGCAGTATATAAAAATAATCCAACGGGATAAAAATATACACAATATTTACATAATTCGCAATATTATACTCTTTGATTTACTATTGTGATTTTAATATTTCTAAAACCATTTATTACATACTTTAATATCTATTAACAATAACTTGTAAATTCACAGTGGGTTTATTGTTTGTGTCGTTATCTTTCATCTATTTGTAATATTTCATATTAAAATCTCTAGATATTAATTTCATTATATATATATATATATATATATATATATATATATATATATATATATATAAGTGCGGTTTTTCTACCTTTCAAAGATTTGAGAAAAAAAATATTTTTCCTGAACTATTAAAAATCTCCGTTACGTATTACATATCTTTATATGTGATGATTTTTATTTCATATCTTAGAAAAGTCAGTAATCAATAATTAAAATCAGTTAATTCTTAATTTTTAAAACTCTCGCATAATGAATGATATTTTTAACAAAACATTTTATACTAATTATGAATAAGGAGTGTCAGATTTTTATTAGTATAAAGTGTACATATTTAATGTAGAGGAACTACACAGGTAAACTACTGTTTCAAAAACCAAATATTTGAAGATTATTTAAAAATAACAAAATTATTGAAACTAATTTAACTGCTCCATAAAATTTGTCGCTACTCTACACTATGTTTTTATTATACTGCACGCGAGGGCTGTTGTATCAAAGAAAAATCCTCCTTCACGAAGGCGGATTAGTCTTCTCCATTCAAACTCCGTATGATATCGAATTGTGGCCCTCTTAGGGCAAAGAAATAGAGTTATGAGTCACTTAACGATTACATCTAGAATATAAATGATGGAATATTTTCAAAATCCAGCTACAACTATTTAGTTCTACGATACTCTTTCTGGAGCCTCAGATTTCGGAAAAAAGAAACTGTTTTTACTCCTATGTGAAAGATCATATTTATTCTGGGGGCAGCAAAAGTGGTTTCCTCTTTGCCCTTTATGTCGACAAGAACAGGTATCACCGCAACACTTGGACTGGACAAGGAGGATATCCACAATTATCCAAATCTTGTTTCGGTCTTCATTAATTTCAACAGTTTCATTGCTTCCGACAGAAAAGATGGAAGATTAAAAACAATAACTTTTAATACTTTACGAGTAATTTTTTCGAGGTACAAGCGAATATTGTAACTCTAAAAATTTAGACATTTGTATAATGCACTGTTATTTGTAGAAAAGTGACGTCATTCTTTTATGATTCTACATTTCTTATAAAAGTTCATTGTTGCCAAAATGAAAACATAGTTTTAATCGATTTGGGAACAAAATATTATAACTACGCACTTTGAAACAGTGAGGTGTAGTGCGAGATTTTGGCTTGCCGATTTAAATCCATCAATTCACGTCTTCCGACAATAACACAACCTACTTCAAAGCCAACCAAATCAAGTGAAATCCGAAAATGTATGGCCTTGAAATCTTTAGGATCGAGGCAAATTTATTTCAAGTATGATGTTTTATGTTTAACCCTAAAAATATTTTCTTTTTAGAATTCAAATTCAGTTTCACTTTTCTCTAGAATAAACTACTTATAAATGATATTCAATTTTATTCCAAGAATGATTTATCCTCCATTAAATTTCTAGTAAAACTGATTATTACCAAAAATTTTCTATCAAGAAATTCGACTTTTACACCCCTAAAAATGTACACCGTTTAATTAAATATTATGATTAAGGATGAAGTTTTTCCAGGTTTAATTTATTTCATAAATACATTTTGAACTTTTGAGGTGGTGTTCGTTTTAATCCCAATTTGAATAACTTAAAGTTCTTTCTCGATCTTTTAGTAACATAGTGGTCATTAGAAAAAAGGTCAAAAGTTAGATATCAATCACTGTTGAACTGCAGAAGTGGATGCTACGATTCTTAATTCTGAGTGTATGCCTAACTTTAAGTTTTCAGGGCTTCCTTTATGAATTAATAATAGGGCTAATTATTTATAAAATGTCCTCCTGAATGCAACTTAAATAGTAGATATTAAAATGCCTTACCACAACTTTGGGACGTGAAGCTGCCCACTACGCGCTGTCAGAAATAGGAGTATTTATTCTTCTAAATGGAATTATTCATATTCGACATTTTAGGAATTACATTACATAAAAATTTTAACTTTTTGTTTTATTACATATCGGTTCCGGTCTAATTAAGCCTCGAGTGCAAAAAATGACTTTTATGCGAAAAACCAAAATCCAAATGAAATTAATTACATTTACTAATTTGACTCTTAAATCATTCCCTCATAAAATATTGAAAACCAAAATTCATGGTTTTTTCGTTATTACGCATTCCATGTTTTATAAATCTCTCTTCATAATTTCCTACAAAACAGTGAAGTGTCGTTTCAAGTATATTCATGCTGTAATCAAATTAGGTGAAAGATTCATTGGTTGAAATATCCGTTGCTTTAAAGATTTAATTTCCAATGATTTTTTTAAACCATAAAGTGGCTGGTTCTTTAGTTCCAGTTGAGATCTTGGTAACATCACTATATTACAATTCTCATTGGTTTAAAATATCCATGACGTCCGATAACGTTTCATCTACGTCGCATCGTATTGAGATGGTGTCGTAAATCCGACTTATTGGAGAATTTGCTGCCTGCCTTCAAATCGCATTCTTCGAGAGGTAGCAAACAAGGCGAAGTTCATCATCGAATACAAGAAAAAATTGCCAGAGTTCATTTTGTTAGTAAAATGATTTCTGATATTTTGACCAAAGCATCGGTTTCAGAAGCCGTATATCCGTTGTTTCAAGTAATGAATATGTTGACAATAATTCAGAAAAAAAAAAAGCAAAATGAAAAGGACTAGACAAAATATCCACTTTAAAACATCCATTTATGATTAGTTTATACCTGCAAGGATGACTCAAACTCTTAAAAATTTCATTAATGAATGGTTTTAAAGAGATTCCTTACAATATTTGTTAAGGAATCTCTTTTAAACCATAGGACTAAAGCCTTGCTTACGTCACCATTAAAAGCTTAGTGCTTTTTTTTTAATTTCTTTTTTCCTTTCTTCCCTTTTCTTTTTAATGATTTTATTCCCTAAAGTGTTTCTAGTATATAATTTGTAGATATAAGGGTTTGAATTTTTCATATTTGCAATTATACAACATGAATGCGCAATATGAGATCAAATTTATGAGTGATTATTTTAATTACAATTACATTCTCTTATAAACTAAATTTGTCTTCAAATTATTGCAAGAATAAAATTAGTTTTAATTTTAAAATACACTATGTTTTTTCAGTGTTTATACCCAATGATTTTTTTAAAGTCTTGAATATCATTGAACCAAAAGCATTTTATAAAGTTTATTTTCAAACATATAATGTACATCTATATATTCAAAGATGTTTCTTCAAATTCTCGCTAAAGTTGTACTAAGCCCCTAAACAAAGCTCACTTTGTATTTTTTTAAAACATCAAATAATAAGATCGGTACCTGATACAGCATCATTATCCTCTTCGTGCTAAATCATTGAAAATGATTTTAAAATCACTTGAGTGTTTATTCCCAATGATTTTTAAAATGAACTATAAATTTGTATAGGCCTAACTCAGAAAAGCAGTCTTCTGTGGAATCATTATTTTAAAAAATGTTAAAAATATAATTTCTGCTAAGGAGACGTTTCCTACTTCATTATATTTTTTTTATGTCCTATATCTTCACTCACACTAATGGCGTCACTTTTTATTTAGAATATCTACCTATAATTAAATAATAGTTTATGAATGTTAATAATAACAAGATTATGATTCTATATTATGGACAACTGATAAATTTTTATACCTTAGTACAGTAAAAGTATTCCTAATAACGTCTGCATATTAAATTCAAGATAATCTCATCAAAAATTAAAAATTTTCTAAAAGTTTTGGCTTGTTTACATTTTGGTTTGGAGAAAATAATAAAAATTCTCCATTATAACTGAAATAAATTTGATATACTTAGTGCAAATACGTAGCAACCCTGTATAGCGTGATTCTTAAAGAAATAATCGGACTAGAAAGTAAGGTATTTCAATGCTGTTTTATTTCTTAGGAATTATATGTATATAAAGTAATGCAACATATATTGCTTTCTTTTGAAATCACTTTATTATAAATTGAGTGCAGTTCATTGATATTATTAATTTGCATATTTTTGTTATTGATTATATATATATATATATATATATATATATATATATATATATATATATATATATATATATATATATATATATATATATATATAAATGGTTTAAATGAGAGAATTAATAACAAGCAGAATCTCAGGCAGGTATTTTAATCTTGTTACATTACACACAGATAATCATTTTTACACCTTGTCTGTAAAAACGCTTATCATTTTTTATTATGTTTTTGGTAATACCAGTGATCCCAGCTTTGCAGTAATACGCAAAACTTTGAATTCTACAATCAGAAAATTCAATGTCTTATCGAAAAGCGAATGAACAACCTATCGATTTAATCTGGAATATTCCGAAACTAACTGAACAACGCAATTGTAATTTCATGTTCTTGAAAAGATTCATTCAAACTGACATGCTCCTATCCTCCAGAAAAGCACTGAAGAGATTTTTGAGTATACTTGAGTTCATAATTTCGAGTCAGTGAGCTTTTCTGACTATTCAAAAGAGATTAAAAGGGACAGAGTACACTGTTTAATTAACTTAATCATCTAAATGCATTATTTCCGAAGCAATTAACCAAAGTAATTCAATTTATTAACTTTATTCGAAATGTCAATTAATAATGATTGTGTTGTTATTTTTAATTAAAATATTATTTGATGGAATGGTAAATGAGAAAGAGTTCATGATTAAGCGAAATATTCTTTGAATAATTTACTTTAAATTTTGGTTCTGAAATTTTTGCTGCGATTTTAAATTTAATTTTACTATTATTTAAATATGAGAAATATCTTATTTCGTACGTCTACATGATTGTGTTATTGATCAAACATTGTTATTGATACAGTTCATTTGCTTTTAATATGAAGTTTTAATGATTGTTAAACTGAATTTGTTGGCGCGACCATCATGATAACAAACAGGTCCAGATTAGCTTGGAGAAATTTTCTTTGATTTATTCGTTTTAGTCTGGTTCGCTACCTGTTTGTGTGTGTGTGTGTGTAGCTTATAGTAATAAAAAAGTATACAGTTTTCACATTATCATTAAAAACTACTTAAAATCATTTCTTATTTTTTGAAATATTTGGTGATTATGCTTACATAAAACATCTATGAATACTAAGTTTTTCAAACAAAACTTCAAATAGATAACAAATTTATTAGTTTGATTTAATACTGTATGGGAAAAAACAGGTAATCTCAAAAATAAATTAATAACTCATTTCTACCAATAAATCAAATTTCTTAATTTTTCAGAATGATTTTTATGGTTTTGGATATATTTGCATTTGGTTATGAATTTGGATCTGAATTTAATTTTAATTACTATAAATTAAATATATTTTGGCAACATTGGATTTTGGCTTATATATTTTAGCTTGACTTTTATTTATTTTATTTTGGTTTGAACTTTTTGGTGTGACCTTGGGGTGTACTGGCTTCTTTAAGACTATGTCTTGGTCCAGTTTAGAAAAGCCATACTTTGTGCCAATGTTGTCAACACCCCCTGTTGAAGCTGGCCATTCTGGTACTCCGTTCCATTTTCTTTTATTCAATTTTCTTTGAAATTTTAAAATAAATTTTAAACATTTTTCCAACTGCTTACTATATTTCTCATTTTCAATGCATTATTCTCCTTCTAGTATTTGATTATTATTCTCCATCTAATATTTAATTTTATAAATTCAGTTTTTAACTAACTTTATAAATATATTATTATTTTTTGATTATTATTCTTCGTCTAATATTTACTTTATAAAATTGATATGATTAAATATTATTTACTTTATAAAATTGTACTATTAATTATGTTTTATTAATTCTATTTTAGCTGCTTTTGCGCGCCAAATGTATTGCTAAATATCAGTGTTATATCTATTCTTGTACTTTTCAATTATATATCTATATTTGTATCTTTCAATTTTCGCATATGATACTTCTAATCTTGCTTTATATATATATATATATTAGATTATCCTCAGCTTATTTCTTCTTAAGATTAATATGTTTTAGATTAATGTGTTGTTATAAAAACAATATTAATTATTTAGTTCTTCATATATATATATATATATATATATATATATATATATATATATATATATATATATATATATATATATATACATGACTTCTAATATTTTTCATGTTTTTCACAAAAATATTACTAGGATTTTAATGTTCAAATAAAAGGAAACAGTATTTATGCATTTTCATTAAAATATGAACCTATCCGTGAAATAATACATACAGCATTTTTTATTTTGCATTACAGTTCCTTATTAATTAAAAAAACTAGCTTACATTTATTATCATTTTTTAATTTTATGCTCGTGTCATTATTCTAATGAATTATTATAATTCACATGAATTCTAATGAATTATTATAATACAATCAAAATATAGTAATCTTATCAATAAAATATACATTGAAATTCATTTATAAATTACTAAACTATTTGCTATCATTGTTTTGGAATTCATATTTATAAATATTAATATTTAGTTAGCTTTCATATGAAAAAATATTAATTCTTATTTATTCGCCTTTAATACTATAATACTCGTATAGCTGTAAACTCAATCTTGGTAAAATTAATGAAATACTAAAATCAAGTTATATTTAACGGTTATATCAGATTTTCTACATCACAAAATTAATTATTAACTTTGAAGCTTTAGATTTTATTCTATAATCCTTTTATTCTCATTAAAAATTTAAATATTGTTAAAATGCCTGTTAAGTATCTTGACGCCATTCTAAATTATGTTCATTTCGCATAAAGTATAATCTTTCATTAGATTACAGTATATCGTATAATAAATTTATATATATATATATATATATATATATATATATTAGGCTAGACTACCTAATATACACATATATATATATATACCAACTTTTTTTCTGACTGCTGCACTTCACAAACAACCAATTCGTAACTTAAAATTACGATCAAATGACTAAGTATGCAAATGAATTTCCACAAAATCCTTCTGACCTTACCATCTAATGGACTTTGGACCGTACAGAACTTTTAACATGCAATATCCCGCTCAACACGATGCTTTCCACTGAATCAGGTATCGAGCCCGCAGACTTCACAGGAGAGAATTTTTTTCCCTATTATGTTAACATTATTAGTTTCGAAGTATTTTTATTTTAAATTACCGTGGAATTAAATAAAAAAAATGAAAAAAGTTCGTACATAGTATCCTCAGCTTATTTCTTCTTAAGATTAATATAAGTTTTAGATTAATGTGTTGTTATATAAAAACAATATTAATTATTTAGTTCTTCAGAATTATTATAAAATAGGTTTTACAAAAGATTTATATGTTAGAATATCGATAATCAGTTTATATTTTAGAAGAAATAAGAATTTTAAAATTAAGACTAGTTTATAAAATTCTTATTCAGTTCAGGATTTCGCTCTAATTTTGCCTCACGTTGATAGTGAATGTTATTTTAATGGCAGAATGAAGTGTATTGCTTTGATTCAGTCATACACATTAATACACAATTGAAATACATCTTCCTTTTTAATCAAATGTTTTATCAGATACTCGGCCTTTAAATTTATACCGTCTTTAGATTATACTAGAGGCAAAAATACGAGCAACTACATGGCAACTAGAAATGCCGCATCATCATCCGTAAAATTCGATAGATGTTTAATTTAAAAGCACTGACCAACCCGAAAACCGAGACTTGGCCAGCCACCACCAAAGGTATCATGTCTATAGAAGGACATTGTGCGTTTTGTATGATCTAAGTGCCATTCGTGCACGTCGTGGTCTTCACTTTCTCCGGTTTCGAATTCATAATCTTTCATTCATAAGTGAAGTATCTTTGTTCCCCAAATTACTTCAGCTTCAACCTAAATGCAATGTAATATTCACAAAGTATAAGACAAATCAATTCAGGTATGGAATCGATTCCAGAATCCTTTGAAGACAGTTTTGTGGGTGAGCTTATGTGTTGCAAAATTTTATATATCCTTCCACAACTGTGTTATCACGTAGACTAATGGCAGTATAACTATCATTCATATGATCCAATATTTAATATTTTACTTCAAAATTACAAGCCACATTGCTGTAATTATATGTTTCAATTGAAGGAGTGCACGTTTGTAAGCAAATAAAATATAAAACTCATAAATTTAAATGCCATTAAAATTCAATTTCTGCAAATGCAAATTTTAACAAGGCAAATTT
Source organism: Latrodectus elegans (assembly GCA_030067965.1). Taxonomy (NCBI): domain Eukaryota; kingdom Metazoa; phylum Arthropoda; class Arachnida; order Araneae; family Theridiidae; genus Latrodectus; species Latrodectus elegans. The sequence goes on along the minus strand of CM057810.1, from coordinate 71,851,301 downwards.
AAACGAAAACAGAGTATAAATCTTGAAGTACTTACCAAATGTCTTACACATTATAAATAATGATACATTAAAACTCAAAATTACAAACTACATGATAGCAAGTAATTTTTCATACTTTGATGAAAATTAAATTTATAAACAATTTAATTTTAATAAATATTGAATTATATTTGTAATTTTATAAGCAAATTTTAAAATTTCTAAATGAAAATGACATTGAAATCTATTTTTCATAGAGACTGTCAGTTTCTTCAATGTAAATGATTCGAAATATTAAATTTGAATCATTAAATTTTAATTTAAGCATATTCTATATTTTTTGATACAGTGTACATTTAAAAACTTTTAAGTGCTTTGAAGTAAAGAAAATAAGAATAAGATGTAATACTTTAATGTAATCTTAAATATTCTTAGTTATAAAATGATACCTATAAAAGTCCAAAATACTATTTTCTAAATTATTGCTTAAAACTGCAAAAAATGCAACTATGTATATATATATATATATATATATATATATATATATATATATATATATATATATATATATATATATATATATATATATATATATATATATATATATATATATGTATGTATATATATATGTATATATATTTTTGTATATATATATTAATGAAGAAATTAATATTCTTTCAAGTTCTTTACAGCATAAATGAAAATATGAAAATCAATATTTCATTTTAAGAAGAAATAGTGTTAATGACTCATAATTTTATGTGAGAAATATTTTTAATTATTTATTACAAAAATTTTAATAAATCTCATGGGTAATTTTTCAATCTTTATATACTAAATACTATGATGTAATGGTATTGAATTGCTATTCATTTACTCCCAGAATAAATTTAAAAATTATATTGAATTCTCTATTAATGATCATTACTTTAATTAAAAGCATTAGATTAATGTTTCTATTAAAAATTTATGGTACTCGGAAGAGGAAAATTTATCATTGTATATGACTTAAATATAAATCAATATTATGTCATACGATATTGGAAATAAAATGAAAAGTATTTTAAAGTTCCAAATAATTATTTAATGACTGAGCTTAAATCCACTTTCGTTAAATGTTTTTAACATTAAGCAATTTCTAAGATAAATGCTTCATGAATAAATTTTATAGTGTTATTAATTAGAATATTGGTCTTTTGGGACTAAATACGCTTGCTAGCACATAAAACTGAATATTATAATAAGATATTTAAATATTTTTCTAAAGCCAAATTCAGAATCTCAATTGAATAAATTTTTTCATCGTATATAGAATGTCGTTGAAAAGAAGCCTTTTTTATATTCACTCTAAATCCCAACTAACGTATCGATATTTTCCCTCAGTTAAATGTCAAGCGAAGATTGTTACTCATTCCTTGTGTTGTGTGAACCATTTTTTTTTTTTTACGTTAATAAATGATTATTAGCAAAAATTCTTGAATTAATAAGAATAATTTGTCAAAAACAGATATTAATGTATTTTAAGAAGTTTTAATGAAGCATATTAAAAAGTGCAATTACCTTCTCAAAGAATCTTCTCAGTAGCTCCTTTTTTTTTCAAAACGTGGCATCCCTGAAAAGGATAGATGGGTATTTTTGGACTTTTTAATGAAAATACTTTCATTCAGATAATATTGTAACTCGATAAAAGTATTTCAGCGCAGGAAAAATTTGAAAATAAATATTTTTTTCTAGGTTTTAATTATTTTAAGTGCTTATTATGTGATGTTATTAATCATAACGAGAGAATGCGTTTAGAGAGAGAAATCGATTCTGTATAAGAAATTACAAAGTGAATATGTTTTAAATACCTCTCCTATTTCTGATATTTTTAAAACAAATTGATTCTGACATGATGAAATTTAAACATTCAAAAATAAATAGAAAGTTTAAAAGGATTCGTGTGACTATAATCGTAACTTAAAATTCTAGTTTTAATAAAGCCAAATAAAATTTATTTTTCCAATGGTCGGGGTATATCAGGATGTATCGTCCTCTTATACCCAAGGTACCAGCCAGAAACAGCGACCTCTTTGCCGCCGAGGTGTTGCCCTGGGTGCTCCACAGGGGATGGGCCACCATCGCACCCTCACACATGCCATAGAGACCCGTTTATAGGGTAGGCACCATTCGTACCTCATTCACACGCAGGGAAGGTACAAGGACAGGATAGATAGTGAGAAAGTACATGCATGCCTGAATCGGGATTCGAACCCATGACCTCTCTCCGTAGTTAGGCACGCTGACCACTAGACAAGTTGGCCGGCAAGCCAAATAAAATAATATCATACTTTATAAATGCATATTTCGATAAAAAATATGCATTACGAAATATGAGATTTTATTTGTGAAAATTATTCAGTAGTCAATAAATGGATGCGCATTGTCACCATTCAAAAAGGTAGATTTTCCCAAAAGACTTGAAAGCAAAAGTCTGTTAGCATTTATAGACCAAGTTAAAAATTCTTAAAACTATGTTTTAAAATTTGAAGAAGTGTCAGTAGTTTCAACGATTTTCCTTGCTTTCCGTTACAATGTGAAATTAAACATCATAAAATAAAAAAGAGGCAAAATATTACAATAACTCATCATAAGTGTGAAGAAAATGTTTATTATCAAATACTCTTTCAAGAGAATTTTAACTTCATTAAATCAAAGCTATAGAAATGAAGAAAATGAAACAAACGGGTATATTTCGAAAATTACAAATGCTCTCTTAGTATGAATTGAAACTCGTACAAGTAGGCAACTACGTCCCATACCATTCTTGTGAAATCTTTTAAATTTTTGATTATTGTAAATTTTTGAATTATTTTGATTTTGGTTTGTCCAATTGTAGATAAAGTATAAACTCATAATCTAGTAGCTATAAAATAAATTTAATATTTTTTATAGCTACTAGATTATGTCCATAAAGTAAGGATAAGTCAGGTTCAGGTAAAGAAAGAGTCAGAAGTAAAACAAATGTAACTTATTTGTAAAATCTATTTATTAAACAAAAGGTAAAGAGCAAAAAAGATGCTATTTGTTTGACATTATTAATAAAAATTTATATTTTTACTCCCTGGAGCAAATTTTAAAAAACCCCACTTACAAAAACAAATATAACATGGTTGGTATGATGGCTAATACATAGTATGCTCCCCAGACGATGCAACATAAGCTGTACAACGCCTAGGCATACTAAGTATCAAATTATCGATCTGGTTTTGGAGAATATTACACCACTGTTCAAATAATGCTCTCCGAAGTTCCGATAGACATGTGGGAGGAGGTTGACGGGCTGTAATTCGTCGGCCATGCATGTCTCGCACATGCTATATTGGATTCAAGTGCGGTGAGTATACTGCCAGTCCACATGGGTGATATCATCCTCTTAAAGGCATTCTTCTACAATGTTTGCATGGTGAGGAAGGGTGATGTCTTCCATAAACAGAAATTCTGCACTCATGGCGCCCTGAAATAAACGTACATGTTGTTCCAGAATGGCATCCTGATATATGTGGCCTGTCATGGTTATATTCTGAACATTCAGGTTATTTCTGGAACTCAAAATAATTCCTCACCAAATGAGCAATCCTGCACCACACTAACTGTGTCGTTCAATGGTTTTCTCTTGGTGGTAATGAATACCTGGCCCGATGCATATGAAAGTCCGGCGAGAATCAGACTGCAAGCTAAACCTGGACTCGGTCTGCCTAGAGACTGTCATACTTGTAGCTGAAGAGAGCTGACGAGAGAGGTCTGATGCTGTGCTCCGTCTGTTTCTTTTGGCAGTAACTGCCTAATGTCGGTCCTTAGTCGGCGTTGTAACTCGAGGGCGACATGTGCTGTAACGGCTACTCACATTAGCATAATTTTGGAACCGTTGCAAAGCCTGGAGATGACATTCTGGGCTATTGGAAGTTCCCCTAATACTTCCAGCTGGGTACGTCCACATTCCAGACGCCCGATAATTTTACCAGGTAAAACATTATTCAAATGCTTCCTTTGTGCCCTAACTATGCGGTTATTGCACTGAAAGGCTTTTAAAGTGCTTGTGAATAATTTTATTTCTTTGCAACCATTTCTTGTATACCGCTCTCTTACACTCTCGTCATTATGACGTACTATCGGCCCCATCTAGTGGTTTCTTGTAATTTGCATATTAGTCTTCAAGATGTGTGTGATAATTCTACGTGTGAAATTTTTATTTTAGAGTTCAATTTCTAGGTGATTTTGAATTATCCTTAATTTTTGGAAGTGCGTGCATTTTCTGTTCGGAAATTTACTGTTCGGAATACAATAACAATTTCATGGTTTTTCTGCAGTTAAAACTTTATAGATTCTAGAATTTTACACATTATTTGTTAAAATACCACAGTAAAAGCGTTTAAAATGTAAAAAAAAGGAATTTACAAGATTGATAGAATCACTTCAATAAATAAAGGAACATTGATTGGCAAAATAAAACTTCCTTTTTAAAAATAATTATGACAGTTTGTGTGATTATATTAACTTCTTAAAGATAAAATATGTAGTTCATAGAACTATCAATGGTTTCTAAGGATAACTAATTCTACGTTGCACCTACAGCAACAGCCATTTCTTTATGAGTATGTACTAATACTGCATAAAGGATACCATGTTTGATAACTATTTGAAGTACTTAAATAATTTTCTTATGATTATTAAAAACTTTTCATAGGACAATAAACAACAGTAATCAAAATTAAAGGATTTAAAATTGACTTTGATGACAAATAAAATTAAAAATGAGTATAATAATTTCTCTTACTGAAGTATACCTCTACACTTAAAATGTAGATTACAAAAAAACTATGCTAAGAAGAAAATGTGACATCTAATAAAATGTACTTAATATTCACAAAAGTCTTAAAATTTTAAATGACTTTTCGTTTTGTCTGCAAAAAAAAATTATTCTTTCTGCTACAAAATTCTTAATATATATTTACAAAAAATTTACTTTTGTGTTATAAAACAAAATTGAATTTCAAAAATGTACTACTTTATTTTTCCTTGACAAATATATTATTTGTTGTAAGAATAAACAACCAAATTTGTGATATAACATGCCATCATGTAATGTATTCCAAGTTTTTAAAAAGTAATGCATTTCATTTCAGAACAAAATCTAATTTGCAGGTATAAATGAAAGAAAATCAAAATTTTACAGCATAGGACGTTATGAATACATAAGTTTCTCCATGTTTCTTTCAAATGTCAAATACTGACATCAAATGCTGATGTTAAATATTCATTATAGAATTAAACGTACAAAATTTCCTTCAAATCTCTGGTCTCTGTCTAAATCAAATTCATAACTTTTTACATCGTAAAATTTGCATTTAGATATTTGCTTTTATCCAAACATTTATACATTTTTCTTAAGATTTGCATGACATAAATAGAATCACAATCAAATAATATTATTTTACTAAAATTCGGACACTTACATTAAATAATCACTTTTAGTTTACAGGTAGGGATTAGTTAAAGTTAACACATTTGGCATTAGTTTTTAGTATAATTAGGTAAAAAAGTTTTTATTATTACAGTTATCTTAATACTTTTCAATTCGTAGCGTGATTTTAAGAAATTCCTCGAACAATTTTCTTTTACTGATGAATTAATAAAACAAAGATTTATAAAATATACCAATGAATATAAATTTTATCAAATGAAAAATAAATTAATAATTATGTTTCGTAAAATACGTCAATGCTGTTTTAAAAAATAATACATAAATTTATTGAAAGAAAATATAATTATAATTTGAATCAAATGCAAATATAAGGTTATGAAAATGATACAATAGTTTTTAATTTTCTCTGTGTGCCAATTTGAACTAATATATAAATAACTCGCTAGATTAACTGTAACGATCAAAAAACTATAGAGCGTTACAGAAATGTTCGTGAAAAACTAAAAAATTTTTAATTACTAATATTATATGAAAAAGCACAGAAAATAATAAAATTATAGAAAGTTACAATCCTTCAGAAAACAATTACAGATTTTTAACTGGAAATTCAACGTTTTTCATAACTATTAAACAGCAATGGATCTATTACCGTTCATTGTAATAAATTCTAAAAGGTTGCTATTATGTATTCTATTTGTATTAAATTATCTTACACCTGAACGAGCAAAACAATTCAATCACTGTTTTCAAAAATTTATTAGGAACTATAGGCAAATGGGGTACTGGTAAATTTTAACAAATTTAGTAGTAGTCATTTCATTTGTTTAAGTACCTTGGCTCAAGTTATCATATATTTTGTTTAATCCGTAATTTCATTAATTTAAATTAGCTATATCTCCTATTAGTCTGGATGAATGAGGCTCTACTGTACCATAAATGAAGAATGCAATGTATAAAATAGGCTCTTGAAGGTTCATTTTACAATAGTACTCAATATTTATTTTGCAATTATTTTTAAACATTTGAATAAGTCTTATGTTTTAATATTTATAGATCAAAAATACTAGAAAATGTTTACCCGGAAACGATTTTAAACTGTTGAGTGAACATGTTTACAAAATAAATGGCTTTGTCATATATTTTAAAACAAACCATTACTTACACAGTTACTTAAAAAAATCTCAGTGATTGACCCTGTGATGAGATCAATAGATCATGGGCTACGATTCTCCTTTGGCTGCGAATATCGGTAATAACTCATGATCAATGCATTTATTCAAAATTATTGATTCCTATAATGTTAATTCACATTTTTCCAAAATACTGAAATACTGTATACAATTAACTTCGGATGACAATGAAAAATAACTAAACGCTAGATTGTATTGAAATATAAAATATATTAATATTTGTTAGAATCATAAAGGTTCAATTTAGTTTTGATTGATACTTTTCTACTTGATAAAGTTAAAAAAAATATGTATATATTTATATATATACAACCCTAAATTTTATGCTCTACATTTTATCTAATTTATGAATACTTTTCAATTTTTTATAATCTAAATTAATATTATATCTGAACTCTCAATGTAATTATAAATATTTCACATTAGAATAATGAATCAAATTAGATAAATCAATCTTCCTTTAATTATTTTATCTAGTGGAATACATAAAATATGATAGCTATTAAAATCTATAAAGTTATAAGCTTTTATTTCGCAAAATAGCATAGATCTTGGATACGCTCTGTGAAATTATTAGCATTGAAGTGACTTTAGGGCGAAATAAAAACTGAAGATGAATGTAAATAATATAGTCAGAAAAAGTATCAATAAAGATAAATGTAATTCAAAGTTTTGAAATTCAAATTTTTATTTTTTCTAATTAAAAATAGAAATAAACTAATTTATATTTTAAAAATTCAATAATTGAATGTCAATAAAAAGTATCTAAAAGTATTGGTTTTAAAATATGTTTCAATATTCACAATTGATTTATACTCGCATATACTGCTTAGTTTTAAAATGTATGTATATTTTACAACCTGAAAATAAAACTATGGACATTATTAACTAAAATTATCCTTTTTTCTTTTAAAATATTCTATGCTTGAGGCTGTACTCATTAAAATATCTGGATTTGCATGTACAATACATCAAAAGATGAATGCCACAAAAATAACAGCAGCCTCGATCCATTTCTCTTAGGTCTACATATTTTTAATGAGACAAAAAATTGTCAAATGTATTTTCCAGGATATAAATATTGAAGAAAACTGTAATTTCTGCTCGTTTATTTTAAATTACTTTAGACGTATTTAAAAATCTTCGAGCGTTTAATAAAATATCAGACTAACTATTCAGTTGGGAGCAATTGAGAAAAGTAAAAATGATGTCACATTTAATTTACATTAAACTGTTAAAATGGTAATATAAGTCAAATCAGTTACATATAATAAATTCAAATTAAAAATTGATTTCCATTTTTTGAAACGTATCTCATATTTTGTAAAATTATTTTAAAATAAAAATAATCACTTTAAAAAGGTTTCATAAGATAAATATTAGCTTTTGGTTAAAATAAATAAGCAAATTTGTTTTTTAACTCTGGGATGCGATGATGTTCTATCGTGGCAAGAAAGTATTTTTATTTTGGAATACTGAATTACCAAGACTAAAGGTGAGAAAAGGATCAGATAAGTGATCTGGTTTGTAAAGGAAAATTTAGTTATTCGGCTTATTGTTCTAAATATCTCAGCAAACTGGTGAAAAAAAAATATCATAGTCGTGTTAGGAAAGTAGTCTGTTCCATCTCAGTCAGTTAACCTGTCTCGACTTGACTTCCGTGCTGAGGGAACATATCCATATTGAAAGTTCCACAGAGCACAATTGGCATACGCTAATGTGGTATGGATTTTAGAGAGACTACAAGTGCAATCTTGATTTCTTCACTTATTCATGATTCAAAATTTTGAATGTTAAGCAGTATTCTCCGATTTGATTGCAGGAAAAAGCTCCTAAAATATTTAAATAAGCTTTTTCAACCTTGACACTCAACAATAATTGGTGGTATACATGGGCTAATTCGATATATGGTTTTAAATTGCTTCTAGATCACTAAAAATATCAAGGAAAGAATTATGGCCCCTGACGCACAAGCTACTGAATTGATGGATGGAGCCCCAAATGAATATCTACCATTTTGGTTAGAAAATAATGATTTGATATTATAGATAAATCAACATGTGAAAATTATGGATAAATGATAAATGAATTTGGCATCAATAGAAATTTGAAATAAAACTACATTGAAAAGTCATCGAGAAGTGCAGGAATGTATTAATAACTCTAAATCTATTTTGTATTTATTGTTTTGTTTCCATCGCCAAGCAAAATTTTATATAGATAATCATAAGAAGATTCGGGTAAAACATAAAAAATCCTAGTTTATTCATATATTTTAACGAATGTTTCTGCAAAATTATTCTGTTGTATAATCAGGAGACGTATTTAACTTCCTTTAAAGTTAAACATTCAAAATATTTTGTTATTATTTTCATCAAAAACTATATATAATTTACTCTAACATTATTGCATTTTATGCCCTTATATAATAGTCTTTTTTTACAAACTGGAAATCGGTAGGTTACATACTGCTTTTAAAGCCCTCATGAATAAAAACATAAGTGTCAGTGATTTACGAAACTCTAAAGGCAAAATAAATTATGTACGAGTTACTTTGCATACATTACTGTAAAAACATGTCAAAGTTATATATTATTTCTTTGAGATCTTTATAATTTAGTTGTTACCTTGTGTATGATATTCCTTAATTGTATTTCTATAGCTTATATATATAAATCATTTAAAGGGAATAATTTATAGTTTATTCTTTAAAAATGATCCAATCACATTTATTTTTCTTGTAAAAGAAAATGTAATCTTGCAAATAAGCAAATTTCCTATGGTAAACATAAAGTGTTTCTTCCTACTCTTAAAATCGCTATACCACACGTTCATTTCCTCAGTACATTTTTATCACATTAAATGTTTGATGAAAAATCTATTAAAAATATTTCAATTCTATAGAAGTATTAAAGTTTAAATCAAAAGTAGTTTTGCTATAAGTTATTATTTGAAAAGCAATCTTGCCTCTTCGGAGTAACATTGAATCTATGACAACTTATTCCACATAATTAAAGGTGGAACTAACCTTATACGCAGCCTATGGAAAATTAAGTAGAAATTGAATAAAATGGATGTCAATTTAAGTTTTTAATAACTTCCTAGTAAAAATGGAGCTTTTCAAACTTTTAAACTTCATTAGATTTATTTTTAGCTGTGTAAAACCTTATTCCATGAGCAAAATACTGTTTTAAACGAAGCTAACAAAATTCTTATTGTTCCAAATTGCAAATTGTTTTTGGAGATACGCACATATTTTCACCAGGAAAATACGGCCAATAAAAGTTGGAAGGCTTTGGCTCGTTAATCCAAGCATAAATTTAAATAGGATAATCTTAAGATGCAAAGATATGTAACTAGCTAAAAACACTTTTTTAATTATTCACATCTCGCTTAGTTATTAACAACCAAGTGTGACAATTTATCAGTAATTTTGTTATTATTAATTTGAATAAAAATTTTCATTTGTATTTGCAACTTGGAAAAGTCTGAAATAGTACCAAAAAGTTTTTTATTTATTCACATTAAATAAGACGGGATTTAGAAACAGAGGCTGCAATAATCAAGTGACCAAAGGATTGGCCAAGGATCAAGTAAAATTGTAGCTGAAAATTTTAACTATTCGGAACTTAGGTTAGTTGAAAAATCACTATTTTCACTAATGGTGGCTTGAGCTAGAAAATTAGTCTTGACTTTTGCTTTCTCCAAATGAAATGTTACCGCTGTAGATGGCCAACCAGGACCGGGAATCTCATGCTTAGTATCTGTTTCTAGATAATGAGGATTCATTCTTTTTCATGACATTGATGTGTATGCTATCATTGCTTATAAACCATATTTTATTGTGTAATTTTCTATCAGTTTTGCTCTTCCTGGTAACGAAGAAGTTTAAAACATCTAGAGTACCCATGCAGTAAAAAAAGAAATCAATATTTTTATAAACTGTATTGTGTGTTTTTCCAAATTATTAAAACTTTTTGAATCCTAAAATTACTTTTGTATTCTGCTTAGTAAAATACATTTCTAATTTAGATATATAATTATAATTTGACTTTTCAATAAAAACGCAAAATTGACAAATTTAATCAATACTTTAAATGTTTATAAATTCGACAGCTATATGAAAAATTATCCGTCCACACTTATCAAATGAATACTATAATCATATAAATATCAGAATATGGAAATAATAAATATTTTATGTCATTTATTTAACTGCAAAAATAAATCCTATCAGAAATATTTTCAAGAGCATAAATCTTTCCTATTGATATATGTTTCTCTTACAATAAATTGCTCAATTAGCTTTTAAATTGACATCAAATAAAATTTTTAAATTGGATTATACCATTCCAATACTTCACAGAAGAATGATATATTCTGTGTGACACTTTAATAGGTCTGTATTTTGCGTTATATTTTCCCAAACCTAATTCCTATCGAATTATTGAATTCAGATTACTTCCACGAAACATCGGAGAAGTAAAATAATTCACTGTAATTATAGAAAATCTCTGTCAAACACAAATTACATTTTTACTCATTTGAAATGCATATTAGTTGTTTCGGTTAATGGAATTTACTAATTAAATGAAAACATTTTTTATTATTTTTGCTACTTCTAAAAATAATTAGTTAATAAATAAATCAACTAATGAAGCATTTTATTTGTGGATATCTTCACGCAAATCAGAAAAACTGCTCAATAGCAAAATCTTGGAACAATCGTACATCAAAATAGTCAGATTTAATATATTGATTTGATATATATTTGTAAAGATTATTTAATTCAATTTCAGCAAAATAAGATGTATAGATAAATTTACCATGGCAGACACTATCTGAATTAGTAATCTGTTCAAATAATTATTTCTTGCATAATAAAAATAAAAATTTAACATAATAAAAACTTACAACATATGTATATTATAAATATTTTGGTATACATATTTATTCATTTATTTCAGTTAATTTCCCTACAATTTAATAAAAATAAAACATATTCATGAATGGATATTTTGATTGGTTTTGGGATAAAGTTACAGTTTTTTTTCGTTTTTTTACTTTCTATTAAAAATATAATTGAATAGTTTTCTTTTTCACTTGCGTTTAAGAGTACACCTTTATTGACCTCAAAGTATTTAATTAGAGATGGGTCATATAATATGTCCTTATATGATTTTTGTGTTTTGTCAGAGTTTTAATAATACATTTATCTGGACAAATCCTGACAGAAATGATTGAATATTAAAATATACCAATAAAATATCTCACACTTTGGTCGTATAATTATATTTCACCATAAGAATATCTTTTTTTTATTTCATTGTAAAATCTCTCATTTCTTTTTTATAGGAAATTTCGCTTTGCGTTTAGTTTTCCCGTCTATAATGCATTATCTTAAAACGCACTTTTGAAACATTAGTGCTACTTTGAGAATTTTAGTTGAAAATATGAGTTTTATTGAAAAAATCAAAATTAAATATTATTTTCTCAGAGAATAGAGTCCGATCAAGTGAAATATTTTTATCCAATTATACGTGACATTTTATTATATTACAATATTTCGCTTCAAAATAACGTTAAATGTTATTACTTTAGCACGCGAATATGTAAGTGATATGTTTTAATCCTTTATACTGAGTTTCTTGGTGTTAAATGTCTTCACCCATGTTAGGTTGAGATATTACTCAAGATTCTTCTGGGAATCAGATCATCTTCAAAAGATTTGCTTGCTTCAAGTGTTGAACTTACTTATGGCTCCCCCCCTCAACTTCCTAAAGAATTATAATTTCTATTAAATTTTATGGAATATAGCTTAAGCATAATTTAACTCACTTCTCAAACCATAACATGATTAATGTTCAGGCTAAAAGTTCGTGAGCTGGAAACCCACTCTAGAGGTCGACGTTTGCGGTCATTAAGAATATTTTTCAATTATATATCCTGATTATTATAAATCCTCAAGTTCAAAATGTGACCGAAAATTGAAATGCAAAAAACTGACATTTTTAATATACTTTAGGTCTGTATAGAAAACACAAATGAGATATTAATATAGAATACAATTTTACAAAAATACATTGGTCAATATTTAGAGAAATCTTTTACCTTGTTCTCTTTCTCAATTCTTGTATATTACAATATATAGGATCTTTTTCTCTATCTCAATTTAAGAAAAACTTCTATACAATTACTTTATGTGAATATATTCCGATTCAATATAAAAGTAATTTGGAAAATTTTAGTTTTAATACTTCAAACTATTAAAAAGGTCTTTTATAGTCAAAATTTTTTTTTCTTGTAATAATAGAAACGCTTTATCATTGAAAAATAATTCAGAAAAAGAATTTAATATTTTCTTTTTATATTATTATCACATAATAACAATGATCCTTTAAAGGTAATACTAATAATTCTGAATTTTTACGTTTCATTATTAAAAAGAATAACATTCAATAACGACAGTTATTTCCTAATTTTCTTAAGGTAACGAAATAAGCAATGAATTTCAGATATTTATCTTATGAAATTACAGTCATTAAATCTGATGACTGCTTAATTCCTTGTGTTAAAAAGTGACTTTTTAAAAAATAATTTATATAGAATGAATGTGACATATTTTAAATTTTAAGATATTCCTTTAAATAGCATACTTAGATACATTGTATTTATTTCTTCCGTAAGAATAAATTTTCAACATTATTACCCTTTTTTTCTTAATTCTAATGTTTTCCTTGTAACCGAAAATTAGGAAATTATTTCTGAAATAATTGATTTCTTACATTTAAAAAAGCTAGTTTGGATACTATTTCATTCAAAAAAATAAAAATGACAAAAACTTCCAAACATTTTGCATAATGGGGTAATAAATATTAGCCTTATTTTATCTTAATAATTCTTAATGATTATAATAGCATTTGTATAAAAAAACGTGTGAACTTCTAAAAATAATATATGTACACATATATGCAACTCATATTTATTTTATAGGCGATGTATCTCTTAATAAAAGTTACATAAATATGTTATATTTATCCAAAAGCAAACTTTATTTGTCAAGCTATATAAACATCTTTAATTTGTAATTTTTGAATATAATATCGGGTAGTCCAATATTTACAAAATCTTTGACTGATAAATATCTTTCAAATTGGATGTGTTTTGTAAAGATTTCACTTTTTTTTCGATATTCATCACAATTTTGATACAACATATAATTTTCTTTCCTTTCTATTTGGCACTCAAGTATCTTCAATCCTTTTTATGAAACCACTTCTTGTTCTGCATTAGCTATTTCAAATACTATCTGAAATGTTGTCCATTGTAAAAAAAAAACTACACGATTTATTAGATATAAAATATTCATTGAAATAAATCCATAAAGTGCTTCGCGAAAATAAGGATAAGACCAAATATTATGATTATAAGGAAAATATTTGTGAGAAAAAAGAAACGCATGAGAACCTTATGTCAATAAATCTATAAATAGCCGAAATATATTCTAGTCCAAATCTCTGTGCATGCAGTTCTGAATAATGATCATACATTCGAGAGTCTCTTTGAAAACTATGTGAAACTAGAGATGTTTCCTTTCCAATATTTGTTTAGGAAAATGATTCTTTTATAGACATATCACTCCTGAATCTTATTTGACTTGGATACAAACTAATGACCAATTTCCTCACTGGAATTTATATAGGAAATAGAGATTTAAGTATGAAAATAAAAGTACAAGTTGCACTGTTTATATTTAATATAATAGTTCGAAGAAATTGCATTATACTACACATTTAATTAAATTTCCTTATAAAATTCATATTTTATTCATCTTTATAACAATAGGATTTATAATTATAACAAAAAATAATAAATTTCATTAAATATTTTTGCATTGTTAAAATATAAGGAAACTATTTTGTCATATGAAAATTTGAATTGAAAGATTTGTTTTGAAGAAACAATTTTAAAACAAGTATTACCATGTTTATTTATTTTTCATCTTGATAAAATTAATACTATTAAGCTTGTTTCAAACTTATTTTAACTTCATTACCTTTTAGTTTGGAATTGTATTCCTGACAAAAATAATTTATTCATTTTTTAAAGAAAATAAAGTTTTTAATAGATATTTTTTACTTAATATCTTGAAAGTACAAAATCTTAAATATAATAAAATATTTTCTGAAAAAGAGGAACTGTGTGAAATATGTAATTAAGACATGTAAATAAATATATCTTATGTAAAAGTGCTTATAATAATACTTTTACATAAAACAGAAATATTTTGAAAATTAAATGAATGAGAAAATGCTAAAATGTTTAAATTTTGAAACTAATTGCTCCTTCTAATTGCCGCATGTTATCTAATACTTGCTGATCCATTATTTTGACAACACGTTTTCGATCGTCTAATGGCATTATATAGTATTTTTACTGTCCGTTGAGTGGACTGCATTAAGGGAGTATTTGACATAGACAGTGTGCCTTGCCGCAAGGGAGACTTAGAAAATGTTCAAGGACCATCCGCTCATGTATAAAGTAATGTTCCATATCCATCTCCCGTTGGATATCAGTGAAAGTCGAGCCCCAGACTATCTTGGACATTCTACCTCAAAAGCACATAATACTAGTTAACTACATAACAGTTTCTTAAATTTCTGGAAAGCAATATCACAAGAATCAATGCACTATTTTTTTTCTATTAGTTTTCTTAAGAGCACCAGTAAGAAGATAGGCAATTATGGAAAACATAAGAATGTATTATATACTATTACCTCTAGTTTAGATTCTTAATCAGTAACCATTTATCCATATCATTAAAAATAGACTATACTCGAAAACATTCTTAAAACTTACCAATGATATGAAGATTTGAATACCTACGACCTTGGGGAGGGGACATTCCAGTGTCCCACCAGTTCAGCATTTCAGAATCATGTCAAGCCTATTTTTAGGTATTTTTTTACATCTACAACATCTCACAATAAAGTTTGGTGAATGAAGTCACACCAGCCAATCAGTCAACATTGGTAAAATCAAAACGCTGCACATGCGTAACTACAGATGTTCACTATCTGCCCTCACTGAGGTTAAGTTAAGCGTCATTAATGTTCCAAAGTAAACTTATTTTACTCGGTGCTTGCTTAGTGCTTTGGTTTTTAACTGAGAGCAGTGAAAAGAACGATCAAAACATCAATTTAAAGTTATGTCTTGTTGTCAAAATTTAGAAGACACTGAAAGAAATTCGAGCGATTCCGATACGTGTTTATGAAGGTCAAGCACTGTCCATGGAATGTGTGTACGAGTGGTTCGCACGTTTTCGAGAACGCTTGGAAAATGTTTTTTTTTTTTTATATTCCTTGTAATGAAAGACCGGTGACTTTCATCAGAGACGAAAACATTGATAAAGTCAGGAACTAGTACTTAAAGATTGTCGATAAACTGTGATTATGATAGCTTATGAACTATCATAATCACAGTACAAATAAAAATCACCAAATGTGAATCCGTGTCACAAATCGTTTGTTGAGCAGAAGCAGGCATGCTTACAGGCTTCACTTGATTTTGTAGAAAAGACAAATGCAACACCAAATTTTTTTAACTATATTGTCACTGAAAATGAGTCTTGGTATCTTAGCTACCCCTTGAAATGAAACGGCAAATCATTGAATGTTGTTCTCCTGCATGACATCGTCGGAAAAAGATCAGAGCAGGAGACCCTCTCATTAAAACGATGCTCATCACTTTATTTGGTAGTTAAGACATTATCCATAAGGAATTTCTACTTTAGAGAATGACTGTGAATGCTTCAAGGTAAATTGAAATTTTGACTCTTTTTATGAAACGACTTCCCGGGGTACCACTCCAGTACGCACAGCAAGGTTAAAGGATTTTCGCTTACAACAAAGCTTGCCTCAAACAGCTAATATCATCAAACTGTTCCTGCCAAGAAAGGGAGTGATGTAAATTGAACATGCACCATACTTTGTCAAATCTCAATCTTCTAGACTTCTTCCCATTTCAACGACTCAAATTCGCTTTAAAAAGAAAAAGATCTGTTGATGTCCTTATATCCAATGAAATGAACATTTTTTACAAAGTTTTCTGGACATGTAAAGGATATATCCGCAGTGCATAGTTATGGGAGGTGATTATTTCAAAGGTAATAAAGTAACTTTCGTTAACATTTCATCTACGTAAATGTTACAGGATGATTCACCAAACTTTATTGTCAGAGGTTGTAGTTCTTATATTGGGGATTGAAATATATATTTTGTAAATTAATTATTTATAAAAAATATATAATTTGAAAGTTTTTATATACGTATTTAACCCTTAATTTTTCAATTTTCGAACTTTCGAGAACAATTTTGCTAGTATCTATGAGATCATAAAAACTAGTATCTGCTGTGTTTATGTTTCGATTTTATAACAAATAAAAATCACCAACAATTTTTTTATTTTAAAAGTAAATTTAAATATAAAACAAATGTAAGCTACAATTTCTAAGTGTTATTAATTAAACATTTATATAAAGCATTAGGCTTCACCGACAGAATAGGTATATGTTTAACGATTATGTAATTTTGATGAATTATTTTAGGAATGAAATATAATTTACCAAAGTGTGAAATTTCACTATGCTTTTTTCATTTGATATCACTTGATTATAGCTCTTTTTTTTTTTTCTTTTTTTTTTTTTTTTTTTCAAATTTATAAATGCAGTAAGTACATACACACACATTCATATGCATATGTTACTGTCAAAACCCGAATCTGGTTAAATTTTAACTTTTAGTAATGAAACCTACCTTTTACTCAAGCATTTTGGTGAAATTCATCTCTTAGAAATATTTAATATAATTGCATTTTAAGAACTTCAAACAATCTTTTGTAATAAATCTAGGAATTTCTATTGCCTTCAATTTGAAAAATGAAATGAGAGATTAATTATGCTATGATTTTCTACTCCTAATTACATTTTATCGAGTATGCTACCCAAAAAGATTAAAGTACTTTTTAATTTATAATATAAATTGTTAAACTTATCAAAATAAGATAAGATTCGTTTTGTTTTTACAAAGTTATATAATGGCATTTTGAACTTTTAAATAAATAAGTTCATTAGTATAAGCACTTTCTCGTAGTATACGTATTTGATCTATTGCATTTCAGTATTTCTTGTCTACAAGTAAAAAAAAATTATTACTTCAGTACATTTATTTCTTCTATACCAAGGAGGTTCTTAGATAATTTAAAACTTTCTTTGCAAAGTTAGAATCGTTTCTTGTGTACAATTATTTTCATTTAATCTTAGTACTAAATACACAAAACCAGTCATCTTAAATAACTGTAATAATGGCTATTATTGATTTTGGATTCATTTCCTATCAATATCAATTAGTTTCTTTATAATATTTTGTCTGAAAGTTAAAGGTTTTTAGAGAAAACAACCTCCATCCTTATTATTTTTATTATTTCTCAAGTACTTCCTTGTCTCTCGAATTACGTTCAGCTTTTGAACTTTGTTAATAATCATCCAAGTTGTCGGAGTTTGTCTTCGATTCTTTTTAATTGATGAAGAGTTTGAGTTTTAGGTAAAAAGGAAGCTTGCGCACGTCCACGAAAAGCTTTCCATAAAATAATTTAATAAATATCTATATTAAGATATAAATACCTTATATTTATTTATCACAAAAAATGATGCAAAATCAGTCGCTACGACAGGTATTAAAACTGAAAAATGTTATGCTGATAGGACTTTTACGAAGAAACTCTCATCGTAGAAGTTGATAAGAAAGAAATAAGTATGCGTAAAATAAAGTTTAAAAATAAATACTTTTTTTTAATTAAGTCACAAGGATTTATAAAAAATACATTTGTTTGAAGAAATGTATAAAAAAATGTATTTGTGCAAATCAGCTGATCTGTTTTGCAATTCAAAATACCGTACTAGTCAACATTGAAATAGTTAGTAAAAATTCTGTAAGTTGTTGTATTAAATATAAACTTACTGCAATTTTGTTACTTTTAAATCTCATAATTAATAATTGTTCTGAGCTATTGGTTCAATTTTTTAGCTAATATTAAAATTATTTAAGTTATCAATAGCTATTTAGAGAATTCCGTATTAATTCAACTTAGGATCTTATTTTTAAAATGGCACAATTAATGCACTATTTGCTTAAATTGTTGAATCAATTAATTTTATATAAGACAGTTCTACCAACATAAATTTAAATAATATTTTAGTTTGATTAATCAGTAAAATCTAAGATTAATCTCACTTTTGATTTTTACTGTAATTAGGTTGCTGTGTGTGTGTGTGTGCATTATTGCTTGTATAAAAATTCTTCTTAAAATATTCAATGGCTTAATAATTGTTACACTACAAAATGATAACAAAATCATCAAATTTTACTAAATTAATGTGTACCAAAATAAACAGGGAATTTATATGTTCATTTGTTAATGAACTAGAATATAATTGTATCGTCACAAGCATTGTATTCAAAACTAGCAATTGAATTTTTGTTTTTGTTCAGTGAAAATGAGATCTTTTATTTGACAATCTAATGATGTAAAAACATATTTTATTTTTTCTTAAATAACAAAATAACAATTTGATCTGTAGAATTATACTTCAACTTTTCGCAACTGCAGTAAACTTTTGTGCAAAGTAGATGATGCTAATGGAGATGATGATTTAAAGTGAATATCTGATAAAAGGTTGTTTAATTATGAGAGGCTTGTGCAAATTATAGATAATATTTCCAACTACATTTTTATGCATCATTATTTATTTCGATTTTTATATTTCACTGAAAAGTTGTCTTATTAGCATATTATTAAGATTTAATTTAAATGCTCTCTGAATACGCGGCAATGTTAACGCATTAGTATATTCATAAACATATTGATATATGTTTATTAATAAATGAAATAAAGTAATAAACCAAATTTTCATAATTCCTTATACTGAGGAAAAAATTCAGTGGAAAGCAATAAGTATTAATTAACATAAAAAAAATTGAAAGTATTTTTTTTTTAATTTTTTTTACAAAATACTATGTCATTAAGTAATAGAATCTAGAAATTATTTCTGCTATAAGAAAACAAAATCGGGAATAAAGGCGTTCCTTAATGATATCATTAAATATTCAGCAATGCAATTAGATTACATGTAAGTAAATTAATTCATTAAGAGCAGATAATTGCATCTTGAGCTTCTTGAATTGTAAAATTTTTTATAAAACTTTTTTTCTTTACACTTCAATAGGACTTATAGGAACGTCATTTGATTATATGAGTTTTTTTATGTTCTTTTTTACTTCATAAAAAATTTCAAGATCTGAAAAAATATACTATAATATTAATTAGTTGAATAATAGACTTTAAAATATAACTATTCTTGACTAAAGTTATCCCTTTTTTTTCAATTCGGAGTTTCCTAAATTGACTTTAATTTAAATATTGCATATATAATCATTACTTTAATTACAAAATCATTAAACGATGTGAGTTTCAAAATCTTTATCAAAAAAATATCCTTGTCTGCAAGCTGCAAATTTAAATAGAAAGTCATGCACGAAATAATTAAAAGCATAAAAGCATAATCTAATTCTATGTACAAATATATTCAAGAAGAAATTGCAAAAGCTAATTTGTATTTTTAAAAATAATTGATTAACATTTTATTGTTCAAGTAAAAAAAATTTTTTTTGGTGATACAATGAAACTTCTACACTCATCCTACTTAAAATGTTTGGATTGCATCCTACTTTGAAATGTTATTGAGTTTTTACATTGTTTCTTAGAATAAAGAAATTTTACAATTATAAATTTATCAACAGTTTTAAATTTTTATTGAATATAGAAAATTTCGGTGAAAAAGTTTAAGTGGCCTTAACTTTCTGAAAATATTTAATTCAATATTTAAAATTTTTAATTTAAAGTAAATTTCAGGATCTGATTAAAGTAAGTTTTATGTAAATAAAAATTCAGTTTAATTAAGTTCATTAACAATTCGTATAACGTGAGGAAAAGAAAATTGATGAATTCTTTTAGCATGGTTAGAGTAGACCTAATTGGATATTTTTTACCATTGCATTGGATATTTTCTTTAAAGTTCTTTGGTTTTATTATCACGGAAGTTTTCGCCATATTATTTATCTAAAATTTTCTTTATAATCATTTTAAATCTTTGTGATTCATTTATACCATTAAGTTTCCACACGGAACGAGAGAATATTTAATTTTTCCTTACATTTAATAATCATTTGCGCTAAAATAAGTTTGCTTTTGTAAAAATTACATCCTATAAATCTTTCATTTTTTGGATTTTTTGTTAGCACTCTGAATCTTTATCTGTAGACCCATGGTTCGAATATGAATGTTATTGTTTCTCAATGTTTCTCTATTATTTCTTCTGAAATAATGAATGAATGCGAGGCACCTATGAACGGGCTTGTGGTTATATGGCGTGGATAATGCTAATTACCTCCGTGACTTCGTTCACAGGTACTCACTGGGTAACGATAAATAAGTATCAGTTTCCGGCCCTGTTGCGGTGAAGAGTTAGTCACACAGAGCCCACGGTTATTTAAATAAATTTTTAGATCTAAACAAAAAATACTGAGACTTTCTTATTTGAACATTAAGGGATAACATCTCATAATTTGGTTGTCTATTATTTAAACCATTTTAACTCAAAGCTTAGACATCAAGGAACGACATCAAATAAATTGAGGCCTGATATCAGAATAAAAATAATTCTTTTAAAGGTAGATTTTGCAGCACTATGGCTTATATTTTTAGTTGAAACAGATACCATTATTCGCTAAATGAACAAATTAAATGAAACTGTAAATGTTAGTTTCGCATATAAAGATATCTAAAATGACTTCGTTATAAATCATGTCTTAAGAAGTAAACTGGAGTAGCAAATAAATATAATTTATTGAAAAGAACTGAATTAAATTTAAAGCAACTACTTCGAGACAAAGAGGCAAATCATGTTATTCAAATACATGAGCGTATACGTATGCTTGGGTGGAGCTAGTTGTAGAACAGGGTGTAATTGTCAATCATTCCTAAAATCGTAATGAAGCAAGAAACTTGATTTTACAGAAATATTCTTCGAAGGACAAGTTACACATCAGTAAGATATTGTAAAACACTTGTTTTTCACTGTTTGAATATATCTTCATTGGGAATAAGCTGTTAACGCTTCGTTTCACTTATTCATTAAAAATATGAAAAAAATCATTGTAAAAAGGTAAACATAAATCTGGGCATAGAATAACATGTGTGAAGGAAAGAAAATATGTATAGTATATTTTTAATGAAATCTCTTTTAGTAGGAGTATAATTTCCCAGAATGGCCAACAACGTTGAATATCTTTGGAGCATAGAGTCTGAAAGTCTAGTGAGTTTGTGGTGATGGTAGGTGTCCTGCAATTCATCCACCTAGAATGTCCTAAATATGCCTTATAGGGTTCATGTACGCAGGGCGCGCTGATCACATTCCATTCATATGATTCCTTCCCCTAAAAAGAAATCATTTTCCAAGTTAATACGATGTGATCTGCAATTATCTTCCATTAACATGAATTCAACACAAATTGCTATTGGCGTTAGGAACTGAAATTCCTTTACACTGTAGCAATTTGAGGTGACCTATGGTCTGAGTATCTCATGCTTATATCGGTGACTGGTCAAAGATCCATTTCAATTGATACGAAGACCGGTTTGCCAATCAATGGAGATACCAGCATAGACTATTACTCCCCCATAACTAAATCTCATTCCTGCACGAACCGAAGAAGTACTACGTTGCCTCAGATATATATTTCTTCCATTATTAGGATGGAGGAAAAAATGAAGAGAAAACTTCTAAGAGAAAACAATATTGCGCGATTAATTTCTCCTCCAGTTCACATGCTCTTTTGCCTATTTTCGAGCGTGCGACGGTTCTGTGTAACTAATGTGATACAAACCAGTGATACTGGTCTTTACAACTCTTCGTTGAGAAGGTGATTTTTTACAATTTGTATCCAAACTGTTACCTGTAACAAAGCGAAGGTATTGTTTAAGAAAAATGACATTCATATTTCGATGTCTCCGAACTTTTAGCTTTAAGTAACGGCTTTCATCAGGCATTGCTGCATATATACGACCTTACCTTAATCTTCGGCGGGTATTTCCTGTCTAAAAATATGTTTCCAGATCCTTTAAATTACTATTTTTGAAATGAAACGGCAGCTGCTGCCTTGGGTTGTATTTAGCCCTTCTTACTGGCCAGCGACTCTCCAAGCTTCTGATGCATTTAAATGATTTCGTTGAAACATTGACTCTTTAAACAACATTCTAACTAATATCAGCCATTCTTTTCCGCTTTTTCTTACATTAAGTTAGAAACCAAATATTTCTTGCTGCCGCTAAAGAGTGTCTTCAACGTCAAACTCAAAATTGGAATGCTGCGAAGTTTGAAATGAGAAAAATTTGTATGTGTTATTTACTTCTTCCATTGTATTTAAAAAAATTAATTAATTTATATTAGTTTATTAAATTTGCATTATCCTTTAATTGTTTTGATCAGTATATAACCTAGGAAAACTGTGTCAAGGGTAGACGAAGCAATGGACATTTTGCGGACAGACCACTCTGCTGTAAGCGGAGTCAAATGCAGACACTGGATGATGCGTTACAGACTGAATGTACTGTGCTATGGTTCGTGATGTGACTGAGCTATCCGTCACTGCCATGATTGCAATTTGCCTGTCATCAGGTGAAGTGGTGCACTGAGGTGAATGCGATCGAACACGTCGGTCCGTCGTACCTTCCTGTTTTTCAAGCAATGTCAAAATGTCACTGGTTGTTTACTTTGTCACCCAATGACATTTATTATCACCGGTGATCAAAAATAAATTATATAGTCAATCCTTTTTGACACTTAAAAGGAAGTTTAATGCTTTCAAAATAAATGTTTTAAGAGTTCCTCAATTGAAATAAAAAAAGTGCTTTGTGAAAATTGACTTTAACGTATGCAGAAGTGAATTAATCTTCAACGAAAACATTTTGAGAAACAATGAACCAGATTTCAACCCTAAATATTTTCTTTTGAACTGTTAATCTAAGGAAATATAAACAGTATTCCTGATAATACATAATTTATCTTCAATATCTTTTAATATATGACGTTATATCTTCAAGATTGCTTTTCAAATTGAAAAGTACCACATTACTTCTCTCTTAATGTTTATCACTTTTACTCTCCAATCAACGTTTTTAAAATTTTCACTTTTGACAATCAATTAATATACAATAAAAGGGATTTTGAATTCACAAATAAATTTCTAATAATTATATTGAATCATAAAAACATATTAAATTTCTATTTTATATAAATTACAATGGAATAGGAATTTCAGAACTCCCACGTTTACTCATATCATGACTTTTTTCAGCGTGTAAAAATTATTGTCTAACTGTTGAAAACTATTATAAATAAAAAATATACTTTTAATGGGTAAGGTATTTTCGTGCTCCAAAGAAGAAAACCTGGGAATCTTCGAAACTCCTATCAATAATGACTGGAATCGAGTCCAAGACTTTCCAAGTCGAAGAATGCGATCATCACGTTAAGCCTTATTATGATCAGTTCTAAGCCTTAATTTTGCCATTTACTATCGATATTTTATGTATATAAGCATCGAAACTGGATAAACTGTATGATCACTCTGGTAGGGGCATCTACATTGAGAAACAGGAAGACAAACTATCTATCAGCCTCCTCAACCCTGATTCATCCTCGGTCTTCAAAAGTGAATTAATTACAATTGAACAAGGTCTTGAAGCTATTCTTAATGAAAGGGATTTTGGGGACCTATGGATCCTTTCGGACAGCAGAAACTCTCTTTCTCACCTACAAAACTGGATTACAATCGACAAACTAGCAGTTCTACCCTTCTCAAACTCATGCTCATTTCAGAGTTCCATGAAGTTTATTTTCAATGGATGCCTTCTCATGTAGGCATATGTGGTAATAAGCAGGCGGATATACTGGCCAAGGAGGGCTGTTATCACGATAATCCTTCCTCTTCAATACTTACCTTTTTAGAACGTCAGTCTATAGTTTATTCTGATATTTCGAAAGGATGGAGGATTCCTAACTGCTATCACCGGTATGCGGGCAAAGAGCCTGACTCTTCATTCACCCTCAATCGTGACAGAGCCTCAAGAACCGCAATTTACAGATTGGCAGAGAGGCAACACTAGGGGTTTCCTTTTTAGAACGTCAGTCTATAGTTTATTCTGATATTTCGAAAGGATGGAGGATTCCTAACTGCTATCACCGGTATGCGGGCAAAGAGCCTGACTCTTCATTCACCCTCAATCGTGACAGAGCCTCAAGAACCGCAATTTACAGATTGGCAAGAGGCAACACTAGGGGTTTCCTTTTTAGAACGTCAGTCTATAGTTTATTCTGATATTTCGAAAGGATGGAGGATTCCTAACTGCTATCACCGGTATGCGGGCAAAGAGCCTGACTCTTCATTCACCCTCAATCGTGACAGAGCCTCAAGAACCGCAATTTACAGATTGGCAAGAGGCAACACTAGGGTTTCCTTTTTAGAACGTCAGTCTATAGTTTATTCTGATATTTCGAAAGGATGGAGGATTCTAACTGCTATCACCGGTATGCGGGCAAAGAGCCTGACTCTTCATTCACCCTCAATCGTGACAGAGCCTCAAGAACCGCAATTTACAGATTGGCAAGAGGCAACACTAGGGGTTTCCTTTTTAGAACGTCAGTCTATAGTTTATTCTGATATTTCGAAAGGATGGAGGATTCCTAACTGCTATCACCGGTATGCGGGCAAAGAGCCTGACTCTTCATTCACCCTCAATCGTGACAGAGCCTCAAGAACCGCAATTTACAGATTGGCAAGAGGCAACACTAGGGGTTTCCTTTTAGAACGCCAGTCTATAGTTTATTCTGATATTTCGAAAGGATGGAGGATTCCTAACTGCTATCACCGGTATGCGGGCAAAGAGCCTGACTCTTCATTCACCCTCAATCGTGACAGAGCCTCAAGAACCGCAATTTACAGATTGGCAAGAGGCAACACTAGGGGTTTCCTTTTTAGAACGTCAGTCTATAGTTTATTCTGATATTTCGAAAGGATGGAGGATTCCTAACTGCTATCACCGGTATGCGGGCAAAGAGCCTGACTCATCATTCACCCTCAATCGTGACAGAGCCTCAAGAACCGCAATTTACAGATTGGCAAGAGGCAACACTAGGGGTTTCACGTATTTCGAAGGCAGGAAAATCTTTGAAGTGTGCTATAAATGTAAAACTGAGCAGGCTTCTCCTAATCACATCCTGGACTGTTTGGGACTTTCCAGGGGGGGATATATATTTATACTCCCTTCTAGTCCACGATTTTCTTAGGGTCAACGGTCTTATGGAACTTGTCTGACATCGTCAGACATTTGGAGAATAAGCCCCAATAACAACGCAACAACAACAACTACCGATATGTTATAAGAAAACTGGAAACTGTTCAAAGTACAAAATTTATCTACTGGAGATATTAATTCTTATCGGAAAAATACGAATATTGACTGAGCATTATATGCTGAGTTTGCAGAGAAGGAATAGAAACTATTTAATTTGGGGGAGAAGAGTTTACAGATAGACTTGAAAGTATTAGACTAAAGAAATTGGTGATCATGTTAGTATCGATTAAGACACGTTGAAGTGTGCATGCAATAAGTAAGCATAGAAAATAAGAAAAGTTAAATAAATGACTAATGAGAATGATTCCTTCAGGAGCATCCCGACTACAAAAAAAATAGGAATATGTCTATGATAGTTATTAATAGTACAACTTTATAAGAAAATACAAAAAAAGCTATACATTTGGAGTACAGAAGAATATATTTGAATTTAAAATAGAACATCATTTTTGTGCTTTGTCTTTTGGAAAATTAAGCCTTTTTTCTAATAGAAACTTTAATTTTGTGATCAATCTTTGTTTTAAACTCACAAGCATTAGACATGATTATTAAAGGTTCAATATGAGCAAATTGAAAACCATTGACTTTTCTGTCTGCAACACTATGACTAGAGTAATCAAAACTGTATTAAGAAATTTTGCCTGGTTCTTACATCATACATAACCAGATCAATCATTTAATTCATTGCATAATCAAAAATAAAAATTTTTTTTTCCTCTCATATTTTTTTTTACTAAGCTAACATTCTTGATCAGTGTCTCTATAATATTTTTGCCTCTTTGACTACTTCACTTTTAAGGACTGTCCGAATCACTTTTCAAACGGACATCATTTTAACCGTAAATAAATATATATATATATATATATATATATATATATATATATATATATATATATATATATATATATATATATATATATATATATATATATATATATATAGGATGCAGATCTGTTGTAAAAATCTTATTATGGGAAATGTGGGAAATAAGCTCTCCTAGATTTCAGATTGACTTTATATGAGAGTTTTAATTTAAGAATCACAAAGAACACACATACTGAAGATGCGCTTCTAATTACTCATCCATAGAGATGCTTTGCTCTTTCAATAAATGTAGAGAATTTGGAGAAGTCTTTCATCTTCGCACTTGTTGCTTGTAACCATTAATTATTAAAATGAAGCATTCATCTTAAAAGTGTTTGTTAGTTGAATACTTTCGTGCATTTAATGAAATATTACTTAATTTTATCTTTTGCAATTTTAGATGTTTCAAGTTAGCAATGAAATGAACATTCCAATTATATTTAATTCCTCATTAATTATTTGTTCCTTTCATTGTAGGTTAAAAGGTACCATTCTTGTGCAACAAATGTTTATGTTCTACTTCAGAGCAAATGTTATAAGTTAGATTTCCCTCATTGGAATTTTAATGAATTTTCTGCACATTTGAAATTCTAATAATTTTATATGCCAATATATAATCAATTCATTGAAAATGTTTGGTTTGGCTTTAGGTACCAGGAATAGTTTAAAACATTAAATAATTCAGCAAAATTCAAGTGTGACAATCTTAAATGTTATATTTTATAGAATAAATGTTACATTTTAATCTTAAAAAGTTTAACTTGGTAAACATTAAAATAATAGCAATAACATAACTACATTTCTTATAAAATGGAACAAACTATATGAATAAAACAGTTTTCAAAATTTATTATAATATAGATAATTTTAAAAAAATAACTTTAAAAATACTTGCACATATAATGTTGAATTTCTTTTTGAAGATTTAGAGCTTTAAAGTTAGATAATGCTTAGTTAGTTAATTATATATTGTAACTTTTCCACCAATTATATTTTTATTCAATTTTTATTTAATCTTAGTTCATTTCAATTCCTTATTCTAAATTTTACCAAATTCGGCAAATGAAAGATTATTGATTTCAAGTTTAATAATAGAGGCCGAAAGATAATAAAAGTAAATTATTTTTGATTTGGAAGCATCTGCTTTGATATTCTGATTAGTAATACTAACACTATATGGGATTGTATAATAATTTATTACCATTATTTTTACTTTAATGGGTAAGATCAACAAGTGATCATGAGTTAGAGACAAACAATTTAATCAAATCGTAGATTTTTACTTATTGATCTTAATTACAATAAATTTGCTGTATGTAAATTTAAATGTAAGTTATTACGCCTCTAAATTATTCTAAAAAGGCAAATATAAATTTCAATTCATACTATCTATTTCATATAAATATGAAAGTATATACCATATGAAAACTAAAAAAAACGTTCAAACATAATGCGTTTTAAATGATTTTTATTATTATCTTAGCTCATGTAAAATGAAATATATACATGAATAAATTATGATGTTAATGTTATTGTTATCCTAGAAACATTCAACAAATGAAGAGCTCATAGCGACATTTGATAAAGAATTATATGGTTTTAACACTATTTTTTAAAAAAAGTATAGTAACTTTGATATATTTATAAGGAATAATAGATTCATAATTTCATTCTTTAATTTTCTAACTTATCATGTAAAGAATTCTCAAATAGTTTTATTTATACAACTTCTCCAGCACATATGATTATTATCCTTTGTAGTAAGTAGGCTATTGAAATAAATACTCGATCATTTCTTAAATTTATTCATAATTTTTAGAGAATTATAAACAATGCTTACATTAAAAAAGGCCATGCATTGTAATAACTAAAAATTATTTTTTTCTTATGAGACATGAACAATCTATCAGCAAAAAGATCAGGAGAAGATATTTTGAGTAATCTTTTCTCTTGAGCCCAAAACAATAGAATTTAATTAGAAATCTCTCCAGATATTCTGATATGAAATGTTCTACCCTAATCTGAATATGTTCTGCTAAATCTTCTCTTGCTTGAAGAAAGAATATAAATCAAAAGTGTATAATTAAGAAAAGTGTGATAGAGTAAATACTTAAACTCCGTGCTGATTACTTGTAAATCATTTAAACCAGAGTTTAAAGTAATAATAGTTTGAAAAGGAAATTTCTGGAAAGATTGGCAAGGACGAATGGCAAATGTCACCGGAACAGGAATTGCACAAAGATAATAGTTCCTTTTTAAAAGGGATTTCAAAGAGTGGGCGATATAAATGTGTCAATTAGTGAAACTTTATTAAAAGAGATGGTAATTAATTTAGCTAAATTGTTCAGAAGAGATAATTTTATTTTGAATAAAGAATGACACTCAACAATTGATAAAGTTTATTGAATTGTATGAAAACAATATATGTGGTAGAAATGTATTTATGGATGACAAAAATGCATGTGAATATTAAATAAATCTCAGAGATTAATTTTACAATATCAAATTCTTGATATATATTTTCCTTGGTGGATAAAACTGATCTTAACTTTGGTTTTCACAAAACATATCGTTTATCAAAGTACAAAATGAGAAGAAATAAATATATTTTACAGATTTTTAGATGCATGATTTTAGTTTAATTTATAAGGTTTGCGTAAATAAGAAAGATATGATTAAAAAAGTAGGGCTATGTACAAGAAGAAGATTATAAATTTAAAAAAAATCAAGTAATCTCAAATGTTTTAACAAAATAGATTTTATACTGTGATAACTACCAGCAACAAACTTTTATGAAGAATTTTAGAATTTTTTATTATCTGATTATTAAAATTTGACATAGAAGTGAAAAAACAATAAAACTTAAAGTCTTTAACAAATTTATAGCACATATAACGAATGTAATTTTAAAGTAATTTAATTGCCAACTACTTTCTTCTTAAAATTAATAATTAAATCATAATCTTGTAGATTATAAAATCAAACAATTTGAGCATTTATTGTGAAAATAAATAGGAAGAAAAATTGCGACTGGTTTGAAAAATAAAGGGAAAAAATATATATATTAATATGAATCAATTAAACTGTTACTTTTAATATAAAATGGAATCTATAAGAACATATTTGAAAGTATTTTAATCAGAAATAATTACCTTTACAAAATGAGTAGATGAATGAACTGAGATCAAATCTAAATCATGAATATGATTACAAGTAAATTATGAATATGATAAATGCTAACCATACGAGTGCATAAAAAATGGAAAACACTGAATAGTGAGAATGGGGGGGGGGATTTCGCATAAAAAAGTAAATATATAATAAAATTCTCAGTAAGAACTGATTCAAAATTTTAAAAATTTAAAAATATATATCGCATATTTTAAAGTTATCCCCATTTTTGGTATTATTAAAATATTTTACAGATTTCCTTTTTATTTTCAAAAAACAAACACCAATGGTTATATTTTCCAATTCCGTGTACGGTGATAAAAATTTATAATGTGAACATTTAATTTTAACTGTAATGATATATTCAAGTAAAAATTATTAATACCAAATCTGTTAGGAAAATGTAGAAGTAAAAGTTTACTATTGGTAAAACACGTGTTTTGTGAAAAAGCGCATTGTATTTAAAATAAATTATAACTAATATGAATGAAATCTAATTGATGAAACTATTACAAAATATAAAAATAACAATTAACAATTAATATTAGTAAAATAAAGAATATTGAGAATCAAGTTCTCGAACATAATATTATTTCAAAATGTTGATAATTTGAATAATTGAAATTATCACAGAAAGTTTAAGTATTTCAAGATATCTTTTTATAACAATAAAAAAAGTTATAAACTAATTATAGAATAAAAAAAAATAACTTCTTAGTTTTTTAGGAACCTTTCTTTGGTTATTTATTTTTTATTTTTGATTTAATTTACAAGCTTCTGATTAAATTAGAACTATTAACGAAAACATTCAAAACTGAAAGCATTTGAGAAAGAGAAATCATTTTAAAAATTATATAAGAAATGAAGCATTCCTTCTTTGAAGTAATTTCTTCGTTTTTTTTTTTTTTTTTTTTTTTTTTTTTTTTTTAAATTTTCTCCCATTAAATGAAAAAAATTCCAAAATTATTAAAACCTGAAAAATAGATTTTACAAGAAGTATATTTAATTTTCTCTATTTTATCCTTTTAGGACAAAAATAAATCGGTTTGTAGAATTAAAAATTAAAACTTTCTAATCTAAGCAAAAAGATTTCATTAATTTTCCTTCTTCAGTCGACTTTATATACGGATGTCCAAGATAATCATTCTATAATTAAAATACTTTTCCTTAAAAATATTCATATGAAAACTGAAAAAGATTTTCAGAAATTAAAAATTACTTTTTACATAAGCGATGAATAGAAATTTAGAGTACACATATTTCATGATATAATGTTATCTTTTTTTCATATTGATTTAAGAAATTATCCTTTATTCATGATATTAATCCAAAAATTGCTTTTCATTTCATGATATTGAAAGTTTTGCTATATTTATCAATAAATATTTTTGTAAGCAACCATACACATTTATTTCTATACACTTGCCAGAAAAAATGCGTACAAACGCACAGTAAATATTCTACAGAGGATAAATGCACATTATAATGTCAATTTTAATTCTATTCTTATACAAAATTTTTCCATTAACAATTTCAGAAAGATAACACGCATTGTTTAAAATCTGAATAAAACAATAAATAATTTAACTATGCAAAATTTTATCAGAAAAAATTTACGTACAAATACAAATTACAAAGATCAGCTTGTGTGAAATGAAATATTGTCTGCATTTATTTTTTACTATTTATTCTTTTTAGCTTTGGTGGCAATACAACAAATAGAATAAAAAACATTGTTTTATTGATGCGATACATTACTAATTGCAAACATTAGACTTAAAATGAATTCTAAAGTAAAAAGAGGTTGTTCCGGCAAGAAAATCATCTTAAGACAAAGAAATAAAGGTAAAATTCTTCGAGCAATTGGAAAGATAGTTGGAAGAACTCGTTCTTCAATCCAAAAAGTAATCAATAATGACAAATCATCAAAATCTGTTATCTTAAATCTTCGAAGTAACCAACCATCTAAGCTGATTTTATGAGTAAAGATATGCATCCTGAAATCATTACGTTCAAATCCAAAGATTACTGCATTTCAAATGACATTTGATATTAGAGAAAGGTGTAAAAAATCTCTTTATGGAGATACTATACGAAAATTTCTGCCAATAAGCAAAATCGCTTATATTTTGCCAGTAAGTATGTTAATAAATCTTCTGAGTTTTTTGAAAAAATAATATTCTCTGAATTAAGCAAGTTTTGTATCTTTGACATCGAAGGGCGTAAACTGTTTCGCATAAAACAAGATATGGCTTTTGAGAAGCCAAATTTTGCGTGTCTACATTTAAACTCGATAGAAGTGGCGTTATGATTTGGGGGTGCACAGCAGCAAGTGGAGTTGATCCATTAAATTTTATAGATTCCTAATTAGATCATATGGGATATCTAAACATAATAAAAGGAAATTTGAATTAGAGTTCATAAGATTTGAATCTTGACGATGACTTTTGGTTTCAACAAGTCAATGATTCAAAGCACACTGCCCACAAAATAAAGCTCTGGCTGTTGTAAATATCAAATATGAGTTCCGTACTCTTCCACAACTGTCAGACTTAAACCCTATCGAACATTTACGGGACTTATTGGAACGCAACATTCGGCAATATAACATAATATCGAAAAACATGTTAAGAGTAATTATGATTTGGAATGGAATATTATTTTATCTGCAGAAACAGCGAAGCTGATTCAATCTTTGTTTAAACGATCGGAATAGGTTCTCAGACATAAAGTTTTTGCAACCAGACTTTAAAGCTTAGTTGACAATCCATTGAAGTTATTTTTAAAAGATTTTTCTTATCTGTATTCAAACTTTTTCTGACTGATTTTTGTGTAATTTTTTAACATTATTATTATTACTTTGAAACAATGTGTATTATCTTTACGAAATTACTGATATTTCAGGACTTTTTAAAGAAAAACATTAGATAAAAATTGAATTAATGTTGATACTATATTGTACTTTTATACTCTGTAGAATGTTTACTGTACATTTGTACGCAGATTTTTTCTGACAAGTGTATATACGTAACAAATTAATGGGAAATATTTTCTTAAAGTTCCAAAAATCCAAAAAATTTTTATGTTCGAAAGCTTAAAAAAATTTTATTATAGAGTAATAAATTCAAACTGTTCAATTAGAATGAGTTATTGTTATTAGAACATAATAATTAAATTACAGCAGATGAAATACGTCACTAAATCCACCATAAATATTCTAAGAGAACCCTTGTATTCCATAAGCTTTTATATGGCAATAAACTTTGATACCTTCAAATTTCTTACCAGGATATTTAACATTTATTTTGATCGAAGGGTGTGTAAATATTAAATTGTCCCATGTATTCTTGCTTTTTATGCTTATTTAATAATTAATAATTATCACATATCTCTGCGAACTGATTTTAATATTTTGCGATTTGATCATAATCTTTTAAAATTAAACTCAAACTACTTTTTACATCATGAAAAAAAGTTAAATGATATTTATATTAGTAGAAATTACAATGTATTTTTTATATCATTCCATTAAGGAATATCAAAAAAATCGAAATATAATAATTATGTGAGAAATTTCTGAGAACAAAATTTATATACAGCAATAAATCAAAGTATAAATCATTAAAAAGATATTCTAATCCAAATCTCTTTTCATGCAATTCTGAATAATAATTATCTTTTCAAAATCTCTTCGTAGGCTTCGAAATT
The DNA here is from genome assembly GCA_030067965.1 of Latrodectus elegans. Taxonomy (NCBI): domain Eukaryota; kingdom Metazoa; phylum Arthropoda; class Arachnida; order Araneae; family Theridiidae; genus Latrodectus; species Latrodectus elegans. The sequence continues at coordinate 71,817,394 of CM057810.1, read as the reverse complement.
GAAGTTACTTTTTTTCAATATTTCTAGAAAAATTTCTACTTTTATGGATGTATTCATAGAATGTGCTATTTGACTTCGATAAATGAAATTACAGAAACCACAGTAAAATTAAAATATATATAAAAAAAATAGAAACCTGTGTAAAATTCTTTCTTGCATTTTATTTGGGTGTAAAGTGGTTAAAATGGATTAATTTTAAATACTTAAAGAAAGTTTTTTTTCAATGGTCGGGGTATGTCGGGGTGTATTGTCCCCTTATACCCAAGGAACCGGCCGGAAACAGCCACCTCTTTGGCACTGAGGTGTTGCCCCGGGTGCACCACAGGGGGTGGGCCACCATCGCACCCTAGATGAATAGATAAATATGAAGAATAATAGACAAATAGGATTACTAGACGAGCAGAGCAGATTTTATTAACAAACGATGCAGCCCGGCGACACATAACAACCACGTCTTACTCGGGAATCAAACCCACCCGGCAGAAGCCGAGGCCTGTAACCACCATACTGGCTGGGCGACATGTTTAAAGAAAGTTATTTTTGTAATAAAAATTTATCAAATTACTACAAATATGGAAAAAAAACAAATTCTTTGACAGAAATTGTTCATGTTTTTAAATTATTTAGAACTTTATTAATAAATAATTTTTTTTATTAGATTTATTCCAATAATGCTAATAGTTTTGTGTAAAGGACAAGATTAATACGTTAATAAATTTAAAAAGCATTTAAGTTACGTTTTTATTTTAAAAAAAGGGACAGTTTATTAACTTAACGAAACATGTATTTTTGTTTTATTTGTAAATCTGAACTCAGCAAGTCTGTGACTATTTTTATCTCAGTTAATATTACCTATCACAAGTATCACCTCTTTCTATCTCCTATATGCAATCTTAAAAATTGAATTCAATTTTGAATGAATAACAATCTCAGTTTCTTAAAATTGATCTTATTTTTCTATTGAATTTGATACAAAATTTAATTTATTTATTTAAAAGGACAGTAAATATTTTGTGCAATCTCACGTATCATGTATGGCCTTAAAATGTCAAAGCCATATGAAAATTCTTAAATAAATATAGCATAACGATGAAAAAAATAAATAATTGAAGATAGTAAAATTGTAATTCAAGAATGTATTTTTTCAGAGAGAACAAAATCTCTTTATTTAACAATGTCTGAGAATAGATGAGATTGTGTCCTTTATTTTCTTTAGTTTTTTTTACGAACTTGTTTGATAAGTCAATAAATTTATACGATCTAAAAGTAAATGTCTTGAATTTTCAAAATCGGATAACCATTTGCAAATATCACTGCAGCACATCTGAAAACCAAATACATTTTAAACTTTTCACATCAACCAAAAATATGGCCCATTGTTTGCTCAATGGTGATTCTTTGACGTGATATGCTAATTAGACTAGGAACACTTGCTTAAAGAGTATTTATTTTGAACACCCAAAAGCCTCCAAAGCCAGGGTAAGATTCGAATCCTCAAACTGTTAAACCAAAGATAAGAATGCTAACCATTCAACAACCAGCTCGACAAGGCATTTGGCCGTTTTAAGGTCAGTATACAAGTGTTTGATTTTTAATTGGTAATTTATTATAAAAAGAAATTTATATTCCATAAAGCATTTAAAAGAGTGAAGAGTTTCTTATTTCAATTCTTATTCTTGCAATTTAATGTTGAATTTTAAAATAAATAGTATATTCTGTACGTATATATAACATAAAATATTTTGTTCAAATAAATATCATCTTTTTGAAAAAAATCAGCACTTTCATTAGCATTTACTCCATTGTAGTTTCTGATATACGAAAAATTCATTAATATAGGACATAAATCAACTTTTTCTCATATCATCATTTTATGGAACACATAGAGACTTAGCAATCATTTTATGTGAAACATAAAAACTTAAGAAATAAGTTACATGCTACTAGTAAAATTTCATAAAAATAAAAAAGAGTTACTACAACAATTATGACTTATCCCTCTGAATTTTCCTTGTATTTTTAACAATAATTTTAAGACAGGTGAGCCCAACTTGAAAGTTTGAACATTCATGGGCTCCTGAACTCTTGTGGTTCCTACTTTTTACTGAAATTTTGTAATCGTAAAAACAAATTCCTCACATAAGTTTTATCACCAAAATCCTCAATGCACTATGAATATCGTATCTAGGGAAGTAAACTTGATGTTTCCTGTTTGCTTACTGAAAGTAATATGCGTCATAAATTGTTTATAATACATGAAACACCTTAATGAAAAATAGAGATGAATATATAATACGATATAAATAAAAATAAATACGAAGACGTAAATCATCGTTTTGATTTTCATTTATATAACTTATCAGTAAATATAAAAATACTAATATTTCTGAAAGAATAAAAAATGTAACAATCAAAAGTTTGTCAATCATTTATTTTAGATTAATAAGTATCTGTTATATTATTAGTTCTAGTATATGTTATATGATTTTTATAAAAGCGATGGTTTTATAAATAAAGGCATTAAAATCAAGTTCAGAATAAAAAATTAATAATTTATTTATACTAAAATACAATAATAAGATTTTTTATCTTACTCACACATTAATTCATTTGCTCTTCAGAATGATCAATTTTATTTTTGTCGTCGTAATGATATGATAATTTTTGTTACATATTATATTTGCTTTAAAATAACATCAAATGTCTTGTTAGAATGCTTCAAGTTCGATTGTTTTGAATTTGAAATTTTCTTAGTATTGATTCTTAAAAATATCGAGATTTTACTGTATTACAAGAACAATAAAATAATTAAAAAATCGTGATTTTCTAAAATATGCAAACAGATAAAGAAACAAATACAATAATTTAAATTCAATTATTTTAAAGTCACAAATAATGTAATTAACAATATTTTTAATATTGCAAAAAATGACCATTTCGTTAATAAATGGAAACTTTTTATAAATTTATTTTACTCTTATCGATATATAATCTTTTTCAATCTTGCAGTTACAATTAGTGCGAGTATTAATTTTAAATTTTCTATGAACATGAATTGGGAGCTCAATAAATTAAGAAAATTTTTTAATTCAAATATTTTCACTTGATATGACTCTCTGTGTTATAAATTTAAGTAGTTTTCTTCTTTTTTTTTAATTGAAGAATAAACCAACCAGGAGAAATGACCAAGAACATCAAAGAACTAGGTATATAAGCAGTAAAATGCAAAACTGATAAAGACATAGTATATATCGATTCACAATTTAAATAAAACTACTGAAACACAACAGTGATCAAACAGTTTAGGCAAGTGCAATCAAGATGACGAGTAAAGAAAAAAAAAAGCTATGCATAAAGTATTAGTAAAAGCACGAAACTTTCTTTTCGAGATGAACTGTAAAATCTGAAGTACCTTTAGCTGACTAGAGCTTACTGGTGAAGCTGTTCCATTAGAACAGGGAATATGCTTCTACTTCAGTTCGTAACTCTCAACAACTAGTTAAGGAAAATAAAAGATCTTTCTAAAAGTAATTATAGGTCAGTCCCACCGATAATTGCTTAACTTTTGTTGTTATCATACTGTTGCGTACTCGGCATTCGTAGATCAAGAAAAACGCAATTTAGCGAAATTAAATTAGATTTAATAACAGAATGCAACAAAAATATAATAGTTTTCAGTGGTATTCAATTCACAACGCAATCTAGACTGTGTACAAAACAGTTCATACTATTTCAATACACAAGAAACAACTCTCTCCTACAGCAACATGCGTGTTTGACTGCCCAGATTAGTTGAAAGCCTCTATATATATAGCAACCGGAAAACTTCCAGACTTTCCCAGAATATTCTGTACCGTTCCACATGTATCCAATTCGCCAATTTGGCGAGTTTCCTATAGAACCAGTGTATTTCCAGTAGAGTTCCAGACAATGGAAGTATATTGAGAGAGCTATAAAAAATTATCAAATAAAGCTATTTACACCAAATTAATTTTGACTTTTACATTCTAAAACATTCCATGAACATATGTCATCATCGAACATTTTTAGAAAACAAACATGTAATTAAATGAAAGCTTGATGTAATATTAAGTTATATTATATGATACATAAAAATAGGCTTATGTCATCAAATAAATTCTTCTTGTTCTTATTCTACTTTTTATATCTTTTAAATACAAGTAAATGAAGTGTTTTCACTATGAAATATAACACAAACTGCAACCATTGATAATCCAACGTTTTAAAAAATAATTATCTCTAAATATTAATTAGAATAAGAGCATAGAATTTTCTGGGTTACTCAGTGCACCACGTAGGTGGACGTCTATATGTATGTTTTCAGTGACAGTAAGGTATATCATCATTGCCAATTAAAATTCTCTCTATATATATATGCATATACAATATAAACTACATCAACAATCATGTTTTATTATAATCGAAATTGCCAAAAATGATCATCATATCCTGTAATTTAAAACTCCAGTTTTTATACATTATCCTACATTTAACTCAAAATTTTCGAAAAATTATGTTTATGCAACTATTTCTACATTTTTCTATACTTATTTAAAAATATTTATAGATATATAATTAAGTTTGGAATAATATATGAATAATGCAAAAAAAATTATGGTAAAATTATATGATTTTTCAAAACATTGAATTGGTTTTAAAAAATTAAAAGACAAGTTATATATCACAAATTTATTAAATGTATATAATTGCACAACATTTTTTTATTCATTCTTCTTTTGATAAGAAAACGACGTAAATAAAAAAATCTGAAGTTAAACAACTTTCTTTTTCCTTGTTGTTTTCTCTTCAACGTCTTCTTATTTGTCCAGATATCTACAGTTTTTCAACTCAACTGCACCCTTCATTTTAAAAGGAGTGCTTTACTCGAAACATTTTTTGAGTTTTGGATGCATTGTTTGCTCAGAATTTTTTTTTTTTCTAAAAAAATTGTTGGAGATTGTTTGGAGTCTTTATTTGGGTTTCTTTTTCATAAATACCTCTTGAGAAATCTGCTATCGAACATAGTTACTTATAAATTGTCATCATAAATTTAGGATTGAAAAATATTCTACATCAGATTAATATATTTTAAATCAAATAAGTTATTTGATATTTATAAAATTTTATTCGAAAATAAATTTTTAATAAAATTACTGTAATTTTCTTTTTATGTTCAAGAATTTCATACATTTAAGTCTAAGACTTTTTTTATTTTTAAAGAAAATTTTAAAAAAAATTTCAATACAATAATTGTTAATAGCATTTTTAAATTTTTAAGCATATTTTGGCATTATATAGAATTATTTACTAACCATTTGAAAAGAATAACTTATTCAATTTAATCAAATAACAAGAATGAGATAAGTATTTCGTATTTATTTCTTATGTAACTTTCTAATCCTTATAAAAATTTTGTTAAATTAGTGTTTAATATATTCAGTAATAATATGTAAACATATTAAAAAAATCAATGATTTTCTAATATTATAAAGTTTATGTGCATCTTATAAAAATCTTAAATAATACATTAAATAACGTTTTATATTTTAATAAAAATGAGCTTGCCTTAAATTTCAAAAAACTTAGCACAGTTGAGCCTATCTTCAAAACTTGGACGTTTTCATTAAGCATATTAATTGCATAATTTGAAGTTCCATATAGTCTTTTCCTCTGCAAGAGAATTTCAGTAACTATTTCCAACTTTCCCAAATAGTTTTGAATGTCATTCCGTGTTGAAGTCAGCTATAAAGTCAAGTTTTTAGGATTGAAAACGAATTCATCACAAAATCAAAACAAATGGCTGAGAAAAGTCGTAAAAATCTCATAAAAGATGCCACCGCTGTTTCAGATTCCCTCTTTACGAAGCCATTAAAACCACCCACAAATATTGAAGGTGGTGTTCTAATTACTCATCCATTGCCATTTCAGATTCTTTCGAATGCTTTTACGTCATAGCACACACATTCGGTGAGAAAATTCTCCTCTTCCTTCTCAAACTTTCTCAAATTCATTAATAACTAACGAGAAATATGTCTTAAACTGTTCGCAAATCAAATATTTTCTCACTCTGTAATGAAATATTACTTACTTCAACATTTTATATTCTTAGAAGCTTGCTATTTTCAATGAAATGTTCGATACAATTTTTAATTGCCCAATAAAATTATTTGATGTATTTAAGAGTAGTTCGGAAATCATACATTTTTATAATCACTTACAAAAAAAAAAAAAAAATACTTGCGGAATATGCCTGCTTTTAGTGTAAAATATATACCTAACTTTTGGGGGGAAATTGTGGTTTATAAAAACAACGATCTTTCTATTTATTTAGCTTTTTTAATCATTCATAATAATTTTAATGGGTGCAAAGAGCAGTTTTTAAAATTATTTTTAAGTTTATGATATTTTTCAAATAAATAATAAAGTTTGAAACACAGAAATTCAAGAATATTAACCTATATATTTTCAAAAACAAATATTAAAGATTAAAACAATATTAAATTAAAATATATTGGAATTTAAAATTTTAATAAATTACTTTTGAGCCAAATTTAAAACTTTAAGATATAAAACTCCAAACTATCGAAATGTTTACTTAATTTAGTTTAGGGTTGATTATGCTTTAGTTTTTTTTTTTTTTTTTTTTTTATCATAGCTTCCATTGCCATCTCAATAAGTTTCGTTGACCTCACGGAAAAACCACATATTAAATGGTGGAATTAATTAAAATTTTTGCGAAAACCAAGTTGAAGACATCTTTTTTTTTTTTTTTAAAAATATATATATATTTAATAAAATATTCCAGAATTCAGAAAATAATTTAAGAGCATAATAAATAGCCTTTGAAAACGAAAGTGATTTTAATGTCTCAAATAAACAATTCATATAATTTCTAAAGAAATTTTAAATTGTATTTTCCTAAAACAACAGTTTTAGGAATTTAATTGGTTAAGAAAAGGTGTTGAAAATCCTTAACTAACTGATTTCAATAATGAAACATTTTGTGTCAAGCGTTTTTTTAAGTATTATTCCATGCGATTTATTCCCAAAAAAAAAAATCAACAACCCATCATTAATTATCGTTTTTCATTTATTAATAGATTATTAGTAGCATTTACTAGTAGACATTGTGGTTTTCAGCTGAATTGATTTTTTTTTCGTTTTGTCTGTTTTTGCTCAAAAGGGCTAACTTAATAGAATCCTATAATTTAAAGTTGAAATGGAGTTTTAACCGCCGCTCCAACTCTTTCCTCACATTTATCTCAAGAGAAACGCCTCCAAATTATTCAAAGTGGGAATCAAACGTATGAGTCACTAAATTGAAGGTGAGACCACGAATCACTCTGCAGCATGTTTTTAAAAAATACTGTGACTTTAACTTCAAAACATCTAGATCCCTTTCTATTTTTTATGGGTTACTCTTCAAAAATTAACGGGTATTCGTGGCACAACTTTCATGAGAGAATAAGATAAGCAATCACTTCCTAATTTAAAATAATTCTGAAGAATGTAAATTATGAATAATTTTCGAAAATATATTATAAAACAAAGTGTTTGAATTTCAGTGAAATTATTAATTAATAAAAGAAAAAACATTGAGATAATATTACATAATAATAAATGTGTACATAAACTTAAAGCTCTAATAAAAGGTTTTAAAAAAAAACCTTTGATTTAAGTTAACAACATATTTAAATAATATAAGTAATCTGAGTTATCTTTTTAAGTAATTGAACGCATTTTTTATCAATATAGAATGCGATGTAATTATGAAATCAAAAAAATGAAATTTTTTTCTTTTGTTTGAAAACTTTTTTCTATTGTATTTAATTTTTGACTCTGCTGAAATTTAATTAATATATACTCCTAATATATTCTTTTCTTACAAAACTAGAAATGTTTGTAAAGTCTTATTTTTTTTTTATTAACAGTACTAATTTTTTTAAGAAAATTGAGAGAGAATTGTTTAAAAAAGTAGAAAAAATAAAAATACCTTTGAAGTACTTTTCTTATTAACATTAAACTTTTTTTAATTGTGTTAATGTAAATTTTTTCATTAAATTAAAAAATTATAAAACTTTGTAAGAAGAAGTTTTATTTTTCATAATTTTTAGCAACGGAGCTTTTTTGAATTGCTAAAACATTTTTCAGGAAGAAATAACAAAAAATCTTTTTTAATCAAATAATATAATTGTTTTGTAAAAGTATTTCTGTTTTGCACAGTTGCCTCTACATAAATATATCTATTGCAAATATTTCATCAATAAAAGATACAGAATGCTTGCGTGAAAGATGAAAGCAAATATTTAAAAGTTTCAAAACATTAATAATAATGGCATATCTTTTATTAGATTAAATGAATTGATGTTGTTTACTGACTATTTCAAAAAAAGGATGTAATATTACATTTTTCAGAAGTGAATCGAAATTGTGAAATCAATATAAAAAAAATTCTCTGCTGAAATTTACGTACAAAATAATTTCATACAAAAATGTTTAATCTAGCACGTTGTGTGGTTTCAGTAGCAAATTGTATAATCCTTCAACATTGAAGTCAAGTTAATTGTTACAGCTTAGATGTAGCTCTTACAGATATTTCCGGACAAATATCTTATAGTATTGCATTTAATAAATATAGTATGTCTTCCTAAACTTTTCCGTGTTTTGAAGCTTTTTAACTTCTTTCGCTAACTTTATTCTTAAGCTCCTCCAAATTCACAAATTTCTCGTTGAATATTAGGATAAACAGAATCAATGTTTAATATCTCATATTACTACATACCATAAACTACATATTGTAGGCTACATTTCATTGATCATTGTCATTTTGGATCATTAAATTCTATATACTATGTTCATGTCAGTGATCCTGCTTCGAAATATATTTTAAAATATTCTCATTTATTATATGCTATATTGTTGACGAGACGGTGATTTCTGTAAATTTATAAATTTGAATTGTTAATATATTCTTTCACTTTTCCATTCTATCACACAAGTTCCTTCTTTTTATAGGTTAAACAAACAAAATACTATACATGATGTGTATGTATATATATATATATATATATATATATATATATATATATATATATATATAACACAGGTCAAGAGAAATTGTATCAATCTTATCATATTTATTAAACGTGTTGAAACACATAATAGCTAAAGTTTTATGGAAATGACTTTTAAAAGTTTTTCTGTTACTAAGTCTAACCTCACGTTTTGTACTTGTATTAGTTTGATGCAATCTGTGCTCGTGATATGAAACTTTTGTACATTGGTCATATAGAAAATTTCTTAAATGTGCTAAATACAGAAAAGCAATGTAGTGCTCTAAATTAAATTTTAATAGGTAAGAATTTAAACTATTTTTAAAATCACAGACATTTTGAACTTTATGATGATAATATATTATATAATCTCATAAGACTACATTAAATGTTGATTTGTATAATAATAATAATGTTGAAAATACTTCATTGTGAAAGTAAAATAATCTATACTAAATTCTTTAAATATTAAGATACTGCAATAAGTAATTTCCATGTCTTAATGTTATATAATACACCTACAAAGTGAATTAAAATATTAATAATATAAGTGTCTATTTTAGAATTTAATATATTCTTCCCTATATATTCATATTTTTTAAATATTTTATATAAATGTGTTTTAATAAAACATATTATAATATAATATAATATAATATATATATATATATATATATATATATATATATATATATATATATATATATATATATATATATATATATATATACACATTCTTATAAAAGTATTAAATGACTTTTAAATTTGTGTAAAATATAACTAAGCCCATAAATAAATTTTCTTATAATTTTACTGTACTGTTACTGTTTATTTAAAGCTAAAGTATAGACATATTTTGTGGATCCCGGCATTACTTTTGCCATAGTATTTCTCTCACACTAATACTAGAGAAGGAACTCATACTTTTTCCATAAACTTGTCTTGACTGATTAACATATATATATATATATATATATATATATATATATATATATATATATATATATATATATATATATATATATATATATATATATATTTCAGGGCCTAGCTGGTTTCGCTAATCGATAACCTGTATGTATGCCTAATTTACTCCTGGGACGGCTATGGTGACCAGCTAATTTTTAATATCGTAAAGATGGTGCCAGCACTCTTTGTAGCGTCTGTTGTAGTGCATAGACAAAATTTGCTTGGGATTTTGTGTTAAATAATATTGTTTTATTTAACAAAATAAATAAATTTACTTTATCAAAAGGGTCCAAATATAATTTTTTAAGTCTAACAATATTATATTTCTCTTTGTATAGTTTTTTAAAGATATACATGAATTTCTGTTATTTTTGAAATAAATGTTTCTAAACTCATTAAATTTTCAGATTACACTTTTCATTTATTTTATACCAAACGATAATCCTCGGTATAAATTTGTAAACTTTCTTATATTATTGAGATTTTAAATAACCAGAATTTAATTAATATTCTTTTGTATTTTATTTTCCTTTATTAGTATTTTTCAATATGTCAGTAATATATTTCTCTTAGGAAAATCATTTTAATTGCAAAATGTGCTACTTTATATAATCTAAAATAAACATGATATAAGTCAATTTCATTTTCTGACGATACTATCAATTTATTTAATAATCAGCGATAATTTATATATGTAAGAATATTATGATTTTGAATTTTTAAATGAATGTTTTTCTTTTTCATTATCTAACGTCATATTAGACACCATTTCCAAGTAACAATTTATCAAATACATCAGTACTTAATAAATTATCCACAATACAATAATTGTTTGAAGAAATTTGCAAACTACGATGAGGTAAAAATCACACTTTATGTAAATAACTTCATTAAATTAAATGAAACATATTCAGCTAAATTATATAAATAAATTCCTTTTCCATTTGTCCATAGTATTTTGATCTGCGATTGAGCTTTAACAGTAGTAATACAATGGAATGAGTCTTATATTAGAATGTTTGTCTCTGACTATATTTCATTTCGAAGTATTTATTGCAGTCTTCTTACAGAAGTAAGTGACCATGATTTGAACTCACTGTAATACTGCTTATCAAAGATGGGCACCATTTTGAAAATCTGTTTTCATTGTAAACGGAAATATGCTTTTTTTTCAGCTTTTAAAACTATTATTTATACACAATAAAAGGGTGGAAATACGTCGGACCCCTCGAGGATCTTACTTTTTCTATATTGCCCTATAATTTTTTAAAAGAAAATAATAATAGCTATATTTTTGGGGAATTTCTGAAAAAATATAACTTAGCAGTGAATATGTTTTCGGTTTTTCCAATGTACCGCTAGTCAGAAATGCATTAGAACGTGGGTGATATGGTTACCAATATTCAAATAACTTAACAATTGAAGAAATTTTTCAAGCATTTCACACTACTTTCAGCTTTTTCTTATCTATAAGTCAGATTTCATTTCCTGATGTGAAACAGCATTCTAAACTAAAATAAATATACAATAAATATCGTTATTTTTCCAAATCTTAATTCTTCCCCAGAAACCAAAAACATGTTTTCCTCTGGAAACCAGGATCTACAAAAGTTGGCTGAATTGATTTGCTTGCCTAGTATAAAATGTCTGCAAAATAAGACATACACAGTTCAATCACATTATTAATGTGACCACCAGTTACTTTCGAGATCGACGTTAAATAACCAATCACAGAAGGCAGCTGGCAACACAGTACATCTCAAAATTTGACTGTCCAAATTCAGCGATGTGGTAAGTGTAGTACACTACGAAACTTATATGACTAAAGTGAACAATGTCTGCAGAGATGCATTCGAGTGAATAGATGTGCTACCGCTGAGCAACTGTCCACTCAAATGAACCAAGGGACTACCAATTGTATCCCATAAACTACATTTCAGCGAACGTTGCTGCGTTTGGAACTCTGTAACAGACATTTGGTTCATGCACCTGCGCTTACTGCTGCTCATCGGCGACGAAGTCAGGAATTTGCACGCGAAAATCGTAACTGGACGTTCACTGAGTGGTGACAGGTAACGTTTTCCAATGAATCCGATTTTCTCCATGGTACAGATGGACATTGGAGTATATGATGTAAATCCTCTGAAACAAACACCTTGCAACCATTACAGGAAGGGTTCAGGCTAGATCATCATGATCTCGGGAATGTTTTTCTGGGTTCGCTCATCTTTGTAGAAAGTTCAATAGTTCAACACAAGAACGTATCTGTCCTTGCGAACCATGCCCACCCCTACATGATCATTGTTTTCCTCTGGATGACCAGCAAGACAATGCGAGGTGTCATGCAGCTGGTAGTGTACATGTGAGATCAGAAGAGCACCAGGACCAGTTTATCATTCTCCCGTGGCCAGCAAACTCATCTGACTTAAACCCAATCGATAATCTGTGGGAGCATCTCGCTCGGGTTAATCGCGATGGATACTCATCCGCGTAATCTAACGCAGGTGGTCAGAGTACTAGAGTCGCAACATCACAGTGGACACTTTTCAGAAACCTAACTGTCTCTCTTCCAGTACTTCTTGAAGCAATTTGATCCACGAAAGTTGATTATTCTGGTTTTAGAAAAGTATGTCACATTAATGTGATTGGATTGTGTAGATGCTGATTTAAAGATGATCAAAATTTTATCCGCTTAATTAAACTTATGAATTTTATCTAATCCTTTCATTCTGATCTTTGAGATGGATGAAAATTTAAACGAAAGTAATTTGACCTTGTATCCGGAATAAAAGCGTTCCATTTGTTTCCAGCTTTTAAATAATTGTCTCACTTCAGTAATTAACAACTTTCATTTGAAGAGCAGTGAAAGTGGAAAAATTCCCTCTCAGACAAAGATCTTTAATCATGTGAAGGAGATTCAGGCTCTTCCGGATGAGTGATTAGTACTGGGAAGAAATAACATTATTTCTACAAGCTGAGTGAATGGTTTTTAATTACTTTATTAAGGGAAAATTAATGGGCCAGAGGAAGCACGCATTTAACTATTGATTTTGCGTTGGTTTGTATCTTGTAATTCCTAATATATTTTTGAAATTCGAATTTAGTCTCTAAATAAAGATTTTTCAATGTTTATTAGATGCATCAAAATTATATCATACGCGAAATAAAATTTTAAATAATCTCTTTTTTTTGTGAACTTGATTTCATACTTCTTTTTTCAGGATCCTCATCTTTTTCCGAAAATGAAAGTAAGAAATGTTCCTTTAAGCATGAATTTTATTTTGAACGTGTTTTCATATTATACAGTGCATAAATAATGTTTTCCTAATAATACTCTATTTATGGAAAGAACATATTGGTAAGAAAAATATATTTTTAAACAGAAATACTGTTTTTCTGTTTTACGAACTGTTTTATCAGCTCCTATCAGTTGGCAAAACTAGCATTTATTGTAAAATACCATCAATTCTTTTCCTTATATTCCCAAAATGTAAAAAACTCCTAGTTTCCTAATATTTAAAAAATTCAATGATTGTACAAAATTCTTGTCATATTGTCATCAATATAATTTTCATTTATGCATCTAACTTGTTATATTAAATTTTTTGACGTGGATATTCAAAATAACTTTGAAAAAAATAATCTAAGAATTATTTTAAGTACATTTTCTAAAAGTCTTCCCTCAAACAAAATATAATACATTTTTTACTCAATTATATTTATAAAATAAAAGTAAATATTTGCTTCTTTATTTATAAAATAAATAAAACAATTTCTTCATTAAAACATCAAGTATTGAAGCAAATTTTTGCACAAATTGTTGCCAAAAATTGCTTGCATAAATCATAAAAATGTTTTTTAAAATATAGTCAGCAATATTTACGATATTTTTCATTCGTGTATTTCAAGTTTTCTTTATTATGTATGCATTTTAAATGAAGGATTCCCGATATTTTAATCACAGTAGCATCGTAGTATTTTTAATAGGAACTGAACTGAAATAAATAGTGAAGGGAAATTTTTGAAATAGTATTCGTTTTCTATGGATATTTCGGGCTCACAAAAGCTCCGAAATGGAAAGGAAGTTCTTAGCACACAATGCATCCAAACTGTTTTGTGATTCTTGGATTCAAATACTCATTTTTGAGTGAAGGAGGGCCGGACTGGAATAAAAAATGGAAAACACCAAAAGGAGAAGACTTGGCCTGAAGAAAAGTAGAGATGCGTAAAGAAATCGTAAAATGAAGTATACTAAAGAAGAAATTGCGGAAGTACTAAATATTTTGAGATTGTATTCTCCGCGGATAGAAATTAGAACTCAAACATGTTGAAAAAAATAAACTGAATAAATATTACTATCGATTGTAAGTAATTGGAAAGTAGTCTAGAAAAATAAATTGTAAAAAAATAGTTTCGAAAATAATCAACGATAAGCAATTTTGAGTGTATTGAAACAATGTGAACTATAAATTCATGATTATTTAAATTTTGTGTTTTTAATTGCTCATCATGTGATTTTTTTTTCTTTCATCAAAAATTATTTGAATCAGTCATTTTAAATTTCAATGAAAAATGTTTATTATGATAAAAATTATTTTCTGTTATAAAAATACTCAGTTTCAAAAATTCAATTAATATAAAAAAACTCATTTTTTTCAATTTCAAAAAAATTTTGAAATTACCTAAAAAAATAATTTGAAATTTCAAATTTTTGGTTGTATCTATTTTTGTATATTTTAGCAAAATTTTGTTCATTCCATTAATTTTAATAGGTTTATCTAGATCATCGAACAGGCTTGCTTGTTACTACTCATTATTGCTCTGTAATTCTTAGAAATTATTCTATTGGTTCCTGGGAATTTCTAAGTAATTGCTATTTCATATTTTTTCAAGCAAATTCTTTTAAAACTTAAATGAAATTTAAAAATATTTGAAATTAATAATTATTTAATAAAAAAAGAAGAAAATACATGCATAATTATGACATGAAAGCAAAAGATTTATCACAGTATATTTGTTTGTAAACATAATATTTAAAAAAGTAAATCATATGTATCTTAAGCACATTAGTTTCTCGATTTCTTGCTGCAAAAGGCATTGAAACAAATTATTACACGAAAAATTTACATGATGAATGAAAATATTATTTTAAAATTATCATAATATTTAAAATGAGCATTAATTTAATTTACTTGATGCACTTTTTATAGCTTCAAAATTTTCAAGATTTTAGATAAAGTTTTGAAAATTTTTTGTGTGTGTAAAGTATTAGTGTTGATAAATAAATCCTAAATCACAAAATAAAATAATGCACAAAATATAAACTATAATATTCAACAACTATGTAGGCACTTTAAAATACAATGATTGTAAGTAGTTTTTCCCACCAAAATAAAAACTCCTTTTTTCACTGATTTCTTTATTTCTCAACGAACATATTATGCACACAAAGTCTATTTAAACTGGAACCTGCAGTTTAGAATGGATTCCCAACCACTACAAATATCCATGTCAAGGGGAGATTCGAGTCCGCGAACTGTTCAGTTGAAACCCAAAGGACTAACCATTTGATTGCCGGTTCGGTCTTTTTTTAATATATATGGTATTATATATAAGTAATTGGATCAAGAATAAGTTTTATAATTATAAATGGAAAATGTATATTTTCAGTAATATTTTTATTCGCTTATTTATTTATTATTTTTTCAAATATATAACATTTTTCTCCTGTAGTAGAAAATATTCTTTGCATTTATATAATGATTTATATCCAATTTTTGTAAAATTTCTCTCACAAATGTAATTACAAATGTAAACATCAAACATTATTTTATCATCTTTTTCCTAATATGTAACAGTTTATCCTGTTTAATAAAGAAATAGAAAGACCAATGTAAAAAAATTAGAAGATTATATTAAGGAACTTGTCGATTTTATTTTGCCTCAAAAAACCCAAATAAGGAAAAATAGAAGCCTTAAATTGACAATATTTAAAAACACCTCCTAAAAATTTCCAATGATATGCTTAATATTCAACAAATATAAAATTTAACTTATTTTCTTTCATAAATTGAGACAAAATAGTGAATAGAGTGTAATAATAAACAGCCATTCGAAAAATTAATAAATAAAAATTGGGAAATAATAAATTGAATTAATTTTGAAACTTTTAATGAGACAGGACGGACTCAACTGCAAGTTTTTTGTAATCTTACAATTTGTGTTAAAATGTGACAGGAATCAAATAATTTCCATTTTCTGATTATAGTATGTAAACATCACAAAATTGAAAGAAAAACTTAAATAATTTTTACTTGAATATAAATAAAACAATCAATACAAAGCAAAATTTACTCTAAAACTTAATAATGGAAGCATAACTGGAGATATACAGATATACAGTTAATATCCTAAAATACGCTATTTAAAAAAATATTTTATCAATGAAAGTTTATCTTATTGAAGATTTCTCATGTGCTTTGATTTTTTAAACTTCTAACATTAAAATATTTTCAATATCAAATAAAAATCAAATTAAATAGCTTTAAAAAAGCAATGAAATAAATTATTAAATTACATAAATTCATTTGATTCAGCGAAAATATTCTAAGAATTCATCAAGTTAAAATTTTAATATTTTATCGCATTTCTTATTTTTTCAATATTATTTTTCCATAAACGTTATGTAAATTTTTAAATATATATAAAAATCATTTTCTATATTTTAATGATTTTAAACGGAAATAATTAAAGTTATATGCTTTATTTGAACTATATAAATGGTACTTGACCGATTATTTAAGGAAAACAAGAATCGTTGTGAAGAAAACGATCGTTTATTGAATAAGTATTTAATATAAGCAATTTTAATGTAAGAAATTATTCCTTGTGGAGTTCAATTTCTCTGAATTCTTAAACTTTGTTAAGAAATCAGAAACCAAACATTTCAAAATAACACATAGAGCAGTCACAAGTATTGCAAGGAAAAATAAGTCATGTCTTTTTGACGAAAATCCAAAACAAAATAGTAAGAAAATTTTAACTAAGCAATCCATTTCACAGCATCCTGGTTCTCTGATACATATGCTCATTTTCAAGTTGAATGATTTTGTTGAAAAGAAAAAAGGAAAAAATTTTGAAGTAGACAAATAATGAGACTGAAGAAGGAGGAAACAAAAATATGTTTAAAAAGAATGAACAAGAAAAATCTTGTATTTTCTTTGCTGTCCAAAAAACTCAAACCGACACAAAAGATAGGAGAAGAACACAAGATAAATCGGCAAAACAAAATTAAATGATATTTTTTTGAAGATAAATAAAGCTGTTTAGACTTACATTTTTATTTTAGTTACCAAAAAATTTTATGTGCTCTTTTCAACTAATTAAATTTATTTTTACTAAATTCATTAAAACTTTGGCTTACGTCTTTTAGTAGAAACCAGTTACATTGTTCTTATATCTTTAACTTTTCCTGTGTTTTATATTTTTGTTTGAGGTAAAGTTTCTGTAGTACAAGGATACTAAAACTTTTTTAGCGTATTAATGAAAATATATCTTGTTTCTCTATGAATTTCGCTCTATCAACCACTAAAGAGTGTGGTGAACCCACAGAAGTTTACAACTTGACAATCTACTAGTATTAAGCATGTGGGTGGTTCCTCAATGGTTAGGAGTAAATCCTTTTTTATCACCTTATTGGTCAATAATAATGACTATATATGGCATTTATGGCCACTCTAAGTAGCAGATAATGTTTCTCTCAGGAGTTTACACTGATCAAGATAAATCCCCGATTCCCCATAGTTGAAATGTTCAGTCATGGTTTCGTGAAGAAGATGGTTCAGTTGTATTCCTTCCGTGGCCTGCTTCATCACCAAACTTAAGCGAAATAGAGTTCTTATGTGGTCTGTTTTGGAAGAATGGAATCTCGTTATTCTATTCTTGTGTCTTTGAAAGTCAGAGTAGTTCTTGCATAATGAATGTTGCAACATTCAAATTATAGTTACAGATTTTTATGTCCATTTTAAGGAGGACTCAAGCAGAGAATAGTGTGTGTGTGCGTA
This sequence comes from Latrodectus elegans, assembly GCA_030067965.1. Classification (NCBI taxonomy): domain Eukaryota; kingdom Metazoa; phylum Arthropoda; class Arachnida; order Araneae; family Theridiidae; genus Latrodectus; species Latrodectus elegans. Next base: position 71,799,288 of record CM057810.1, on the reverse strand, counting down.
CCTGCGTGTGTGTGTGCGTACCTGCGTGTGTGTGTGCGTACCTGCGTGTGTGTGTGCGTACCTGCGTGTGTGTGCGTACCTGCGTGTGTGTGTGCGTACCTGCGTGTGTGTGTGCGTACCTGCGTGTGTGTGTGCGTACCTGCGTGTGTGTGCGTACCTGCGTGTGTGTGTGCGTACCTGCGTGTGTGTGTGCGTACCTGCGTGTGTGTGTGCCTACCTGCGTGTGTGTGTGCCTACCTGCGTGTGTGTGTGCCTACCTGCGTGTGTGTGTGCCTACCTGCGTGTGTGTGTGCCTACCTGCGTGTGTGTGTGCCTACCTGCGTGTGTGTGTGCCTACCTGCGTGTGTGTGTGTGCCTACCTGCGTGTGCGTGTGCCTACCTGCGTGTGTGTGTGCCTACCTGCGTGTGTGTGTGCCTACCTGCGTGTGTGTGTGCCTACCTGCGTGTGTGTGTGCCTACCTGCGTGTGTGTGTGCCTACCTGCGTGTGTGTGTGCCTACCTGCGTGTGTGTGTGCCTACCTGCGTGTGTGTGTGCCTACCTGCGTGTGTGCGTGCCTACCTGCGTGTGTGTGTGCCTACCTGCGTGTGTGCGTGCCTACGTGCGTGCCTGTGTGTGTGTGTGCCTACCTGCGTGCCTGTGTGTGTGTGCCTACGTGCGTGCCTGTGTGTGTGTGCCTACGTGCGTGCCTGTGTGTGTGTATGTGTGTGTGTGCGTGTGCGCGCATGTGGGTGTGTGTATATTTATATGTAACAATCGTAATGTAAATTAACAAAAAATGTAAATTTTAATTAATTTTTGTTTTGATTAAAATAAATGCATTAAGTACACTTTATACCATTGCATTTCAATATATGCATCTATTTAACTCCTTTTTTAAAGGTAATTGTAATATTCTGAAAGAAAATAATACTAAATTTTAATAAATAATGTTACTTTTGAATATTTGAGAATTTAATTATTAAAATTAATCTATTTCTACAAAAGTGCTAGTTATATTGATCTCAGTCTGATAAATATTATTACAAGCTGTATTCTTAAATATTAATGTCTGGAATGATATATTTAAATTTGTAAGAGACATTAATAATTTATTTTAATCATATTCTTCTCAGACTGACTTCTATTTATTTTCAAATAATTTTGTCACATTATTTGTATATTACAAACAAATTTTACTTTTGAAATATGATATAGAGTGTCAAATATTTTCACTTACAACTTTTATCTATATAAAATCTTATCTCTCTCATCTTTTCCTCATTCATTTTATTCTATACCATTATATTCTTTTATCATATTTTATTTAGAATTACTTTTAAAAAATTCGTTGAAAAATAATTCACGCATTTATCCTTTACATGAACAAATTTAAATTTTAACTATATGAAACTTTAAAACAGTTAAATTAACTCCTATTCAAATACATTCACCTCTTTTCAACTTTCATCAATTTCAAAGTTTACATTATTAGTTAGTTAGAAAATATGTGTCTGGAATATTTTAAGCTAGCGTACTCATCACAATAAAATGATGTTAAATTTCAAATTTATGTCATATTTTTAAACATTAATATTTCTTAACATGTTAATTTATTATTTATGTGATATATATAGTATTATTTAATTTTAAAAGTCTCCATATATAAATATGAAATTAATCTTGTATTTAAAGTTTGAATTATGCTTACATTGATTGCTACTCGCATTTTTAAAGTTTTGAATGGAATGCCACTTTTTTTTAAGTATTGTGATATCTGTGAAATATTTTAAGGAAAATGGTACTGTAATGATCAAAAGCGTTTAATATTTCTTGCATTAATTTAATTGGTTGTTTAAATTATACTGCAGATTAAAAAATTAAGATATTTAATGTATTATTAAAGTATTTTTAGAGGAATTAAAGTAGTATTGTTTGCTATAAGAACGATCAAGTTTTGAGCAACTAAATATTTGATAGATTGTATACACACAAACTTAAATCCTAAATCTATATAAATGATAAGAAATATTATTTAACAGATATTTTAATAAAAAAAAGAACCAAATTGTTACATGTAAGATTACATCATACTTTGAAAGAATCATTTAAATGTATTCACCTTTGCTAATGGAATTTGAAAATGATATATTATCAATCTAGGTTAATAAACTTTTTTCTAACAATGGGTTCATTATTTTATTAATACATTTTTTAATTTATAAATTCCCCCCCCCATTTGAATTAATAAAGCATTTATTACATAGACTGCATAGTTAAAAAGGAGACATTTGAGACCGGTAAATACATTTTCCTTCAAAATTTGATTAGCTTCGACTTGTTATTTGTCTTCCATTTGTTCTTTTAAATTTCAATTATACTTTGAACAAAAAGAATTTTGAATCGTATAATATAAAATGTGTTTTAAGTTATTTATCAAAATTTATGAAGTTCCTCTTAATATTTCTAAGATTTACCATATTCAGGTGCAAAAATCTTTTAAAACTTGAAGAAAATATAAATTTCTATAAAGCAAGGAATGCGAGTGCTTATAGTTTATTTTCATACTTATACATTCTGTACATAAATGTTATGTTTTGTTTTAAAAACATATGCAAACAGTTTTTATTCATTTTAGAAACAGTATAAAAAGCTACACATTTTTGGCATATAAGAAGATGGATAACTTCCTTCTTGTGTTTCCTCTTATTTCTTACCTCTTTGTCTTTACCGCTAAAGTATACTTAATGAAATATTATGTTGCATTCTTCCTAATCTGGTTTATTTTTAAACTTTTCTATTTTTGAATTAAAAATTCTTCTCGAGTGTCTCTTTATACCCAGTATATCAAATCCTCGTTTTGATACTGTAACTTGAAATTATTTTTTTCCTAAACAATTAAATAAACAACGCGGTTGTTGTGGTTATTTATGACATTTGTACAAACCAAGTTTTCTAGGCGACGGCTATGTGAAATTAAGTCAGAAGGATACGTCTTTTACATAACCAGAACACCACGAAGGTGAAAGTACTCCTCCGATGGATGGCACCACTAGAAGATCCACTCCTTCAAAGTCATTTTGACTTTGATCTGGAGGGGAAAGAAATTTTCTCCAGACCATCACACCCATGGTAACTGCTCAACGACCGACAACAGGACTTTCGATTCCACATATTTCACGTATATCGATGTACTCGAGGGGTCTTTGGCAGCATTAGAAATTGAACCCAGCCCTTATTGTAACTTGGCTATTACAGTCCTTATAAAGAACGCTTAATCATTAAAGCATTCATTCAAAACTTTCATAAGTAAGTAAATTATACAAATTTATTTATTTCCTGAAAGATTTATAGCGCAATAACTAGAACTACTATTTATATTACTTATATAGGGAGAAGCAAAACTGAAATATTAGGGAATATATGCATACAAACAAGTTAAAATATTCCACAAATTTGAACTAAAGCATCTAAATTTTAAAAGAAAGTAAAGGTGCATCGCAAAACGCTTATTTGTTGTTTCATGTATATTGTATATTCTAAGCATATTGTATATTGAAAGGCATCCATAATCATACCATTTATTTTAAGCGAATACTCACATTCAAGGAAGCCATACAGAAATCAACATAGTGCAGAACTATAAAAATTGCATGTTAGTCTGAATTAAATGTAAGCAAAATTATAATCGATTTGTTTCTAGCACAAATGTGTATCTACTGCTTCCAGAAGGTGAAGTAAAGTTTCTAATCTTGCTGTTTTTGAGGAATTTGAAAAGAGGATAGCTTACAGAGACTACTCATTTCAGTGATATTCATCATTCCATCATTTCATGGTTACGAAAAATTTTCAAATCACAACAATCATCACTAAGAATGTATCTAGTCACCTAATGATTACGACCGCTTCCTCGCACGAAAGATTGCTATACCTTTGGTGTAAGTTCAAGGTTAATCGAGAAGGGAATTCTCAGCAAGCTACAATTATGATTTACAGCTAGCATTGGTAAGACAGTGACTACCAGTAATATTAACAAAAGACTAGATAATAATTTATTGTATACCAAAGTATATAACATTTTCTATCTTTTCACTTGTTTGGCTTAATAAGGAAAGAAATTTGTTCGGATTAGTGAAGCATTAAAATTGTACCACCAAAATATCATATAGACTACATCTAATAAGAGCAAAGTTACGTTAACGGAAGCGACAATATTTCGCCATGCTATTTGATGATAAGTAAGTTAGGAAAGTTTAAGGTTTACATTCAACAACGATTTATACTCATTTTGATATAAGGGCATCTTCATCTAGAAGGATTCATTGGTAGTTTTCACCGACGTATTCATCTACTGGTAGTATGATGAAACAACTGTAGGAAAAGACAAGTTTCTAGATCCCGTTGTAAGATTGTACACTGATATAATGCATTTTGCGTTCTTTTTAATAGACAATGTGCTTTTTATAGAGATTAAATCGTCAACGATTGCCTGGAGAGTGAGGGGGCTAACAGAATCATTCTTGTATGCGTGTACGCTTTTTCCAGTACCACCAACTTATATATCAACAGAAACGAAAATACTATAGCTCTGTGGAAATTAGAAACCTAACAGAATGCATGTAAACTCTACCGGCTGATGATGAATATTTTCGTACTGTATGAACTTAGTATTTTTTGGTTAATAACTCCAACCTCATACCATCTTATGTCTTATGAAAATGCGATATTAATTTCCTTATTGTTTTGTTTTATGAATAAAAATGTTTTGTCACTTTCCTGTTTCATTCCGTAGTACAAAAAGGTACTTGCCAATTTTTCAACATTTTAATGTTCCGATCTTAAATTTTGGTTGTGATTGTAATTATAAATGCCATACACGTGTTAATGAATGTATGTAAGCACTTTTCAATAACTGCCTTATAAGAAACTGCAAATGTTTCTAATAAGGCAGTAATGTATTCAGTTTTTAAATTTGAAAATTGGAAAACTTTGTAATTAAAGAATAAATTCTAATGTAATAACATACTTTTTTAATTAATTTTTCAGAACATGTGCATATTTATAATTAAAAGAAAATTTATAAAAATATTTTCATTATTTAGATTAAGGAAAAACGCTTTATTAAAATTATATTTTTATGATTAACGTAGAAGTTCACTCCTTATAATGACACGAAAACTATAAATAACATTGTAAGAAATTTTATACAGATTTGATGGAAAAATAAACAAAAACATCTAGTTCTGACTGAATAAAAATAATTAACTGTTAGTGTGTGTGTCTAGAAATAGGAAGCTTTAACTTCCAGTTTATAAAGTTATCCAAATGTATAATTATGTTTCTACTTCTTATAACCCACCCCCCACCTATAATTATTTTATTCATTTAGTAAAAATCATATTTTTCAAATTTTTAATGAGAATATAGAAAAATATATCGAAGAAAATTATGAGATTTACTCTCCTATTTTTGAGAAACGGTGTAATTATTACGAATCTACAAATTACGGTCTTATATTCTAGTAATAATAATAATATTCCCTAATATCTAAAACAAAATTTGCAGGGTATAAGTAATTAACCAAAATAAAACTCCTGTCATCAAAAAAAAAATATTTTTCTCATTTTTATGATTCCATGCATTTTCTCCGCTTTCATAATCTTCTAATCTTTTGAAGTCATTAACGATAGCCCATTTTCACGCTTATTGAAATGCAACTCCTCTGACGAAGTGTCTGTAACAGTAATAGAGAGATTAAAGTATTACCACATGAAGATTAGATTGGTTAAGATCACCACTAGCATTTCCTAATTACTATTGAAAATATTAAGAGTCGCTTAATGCCGCATTTCAATTTGTGTAAATGTGCTGATCAGACATTTACGGAGGTGCATTTTCAATTAGTGTTTGTGGTTCATATTGATTTTTTTCCTTAGGAATTTACTTTTACTCCAAATACATTAAGGAGAATGCATTGTTTTACTCACATATTTATAAAATAAAATTTATATTTATTGAAAATCCTTAGAGGAAAAATGAAAAGGAATAAAGTGTACTTGGAATGAACATTTTGTATTTCATAAATTGACTGACACACTTAAGAGATGTTTCTTAAAATATTTTAAATAACTTTTATCAGAAAAATCAGATATTAAAGAAATTAAATTTATTTTTCTTTCTGATATAATCTAGCAAAATCTCATGGGAATTCAAATTTCATAAGTATGAAATGAGGTAATATGTAAAGAAATGTAATTAGAAACTGTATTTGGATTTTGACCTCTATTACAATCGATATTTTAATATATATGATATAATGAATTGAAATATTCATTTAATTAAAAATGAAGCTCAGTTATGGAAAATAAAGGCTGTTATTTGAGAGTTTATAATATATATATATATATATATATATATATATATATATATGCTTATAAATAATTAACAAACTGAATAATTCTTCAGAGATTCAATTAATAGAAAATCATTTCGAACTTATAAATATTTAAACTTTATTCAGTGATTTTATAACAAATATTGAACTAAAGAAAAGTGTTTATACTGCTATTATATTAGGGTATTACTATAAAGTGTTTATAGTACTCTATCCCTTTTTTTCTCCTTACTTTAATGTGAAGCTTAGTTTAATGTAAATCTTCTTATGTGAACTTAAGAGTAAAAGCCAAATATAACTTAAAATCTACAACAATGATTGAACGTAAGATACAAACAGTTGAAAAACAAGTATGATGTATAAAAATGAATGGCATAATATTTTTTCCTTCAAATAAAAAGAGAATATATAAATAAAAGTGAACTTATTTTATTATAAGTGGGTATATGGAAACAGAGAGCAAATTACTCGAATTAAATCCATAAAAAGTGTAGAATTGGAAATACATGATAAATTTTCTATTCAATAATCTATATTTAAGTAATATCAAGAAATATATATTTAAATATTTATTTCTTTTTTTTACGTACCTAGTGTAATTTTATTTTCTTGGACAGAAGTTTTCATTAGTATATCAATTCATCAATTCCAATATAATTTTCATTCATAATATCACATAAATATAACTTACATTTTATTCTCTAATCTTATTTTATATAAATGCATTATATTCTTTTTTTTTTAGGAAATTTTCTTCCATATTACGTATTGCACACTTGCATCAGCTGTATGCCTTTTTAATAGTTTTAATATATTGTCCTTTTGTTAACTTTTTTACATCATTGCCTTAAATTATTAACCACCTTAAAATTTTACATTGCATGCGGGGGAGGGTTTATAAAGGAAAATATAAAGATGAGCTCTACTGCGAGTTTAAAATCTCAGCGAAAATATCGAATCTCTAATAATCTTAAAATTCTTTGTTCCCTTTCCATGTAATTAATGTCACTGACTTCAAGAGTGGCGAAAGTGTGAGGGTAAGAACTTTCTCCCAGGTCCTTGAAGCGCTGGAAGAAGCTCAAAGACGCCGCAGAATATTTATTAAAAAGTATAGAATGAGCATTACCTCTACAAATTCTACGCATACTTTTTAATAAAATTTATTAAGAAACTATTCCAAGCTTTGTGAGAAAAGTCATAAGGACTACTTATAAAGCTTATTCAACTTTCGTCAAGAACTTTCAGAATTCGTATATACTTTTTTTCACAAAATTTATTGCCTAAACCTGGAATGGTATTTGGCGATACATAAAATAATTTTAATAGCTTGCCCAAGACATTCATTTGATTAGGGATGTAGCTCAGTTGTGGAAGATTCGGGTTATTATTTGAGGGATTATTACTATATAGATATATGGTTATTAATAAACTTTAACAAACCGAATAGTTCTTCAGATATTCGATTAATAGAAGAATCACATTTCAAACTTAAAAACATTTAAACTTTATTCAATGATTTTTTAACAAATATTGTACTAAAGAAAAGTAAGTGTTTATACTGCTCTTAAGGGTACTGCTATAAAGTGCTAATAAAGCTATCTTTTTTTTTTCTTTAATAAAAAATTTTAAAAATGATAAATATATTGGGATATCTCTCAAAATCTTATAAACAATATTATACCATTTGTTTTCCTATAATTAATATTGTTAATTATTTTTGTCAAAGTTTTATCATTAATTAATAATAAATATTTATACATATTAATAAGATCTATTATTTCTATTAATGACTGTTCTAATTAATAAGAATTTTCTGTTAAATAAAGTAGTTAGATTAACAAATATCATGTTTCCTCTAACATTATTAAAATCTTTCTAATATTTCCTAATATAACCAACTATATACTATTTTACTGAAAAGATGTGCATAAAAATATAATTGATTTCATTGTTTTCTTGATATGAAGATATTACTTGATATATATAATTACTTATTATAATTGTATTATTAATTGGTATAAATTAATAACCCTTTGAAATTATAAATAACATAGATTGAATTTTAATTCTTGATGCAGTTATAGACAATTTTTAATCAAAAGTTATGTTAATATTCGGCATACATTTACCTTAAAAATTCAAAGTTTATGACAATTTCATGTAAATTTTTGACCAATATTTATCATAAAATTTTTAAAGTTTATGACAATTTAATTTTTAGGCCATTTTGAATCTAGTTATAAAATGTGATTATATATTCTTCCTATCCAATTTATAACGATTTAATAAATTAAACAGTTCACGTATTAAAGTATTGTTGTAGAGCATCTAAACCACTGAAAATTTGCCTATTTACATATCAAAGCTAACAAAGATTAATCATATGCTCTGAAGATATTGCTTAAGAATATTTGTAAAGCTCAGTATTTTCAAATGGAAAAAAGCATGAACGCAGAATACGTCTAAATAATCAGCCATTCTTCGAATCAAGTTCTCATTTTTAGGGTGAATGGAATTACTGAATTGAAGAAACGAAGACATCAGATGGAGGAGATAAAGGACAACTGGGACAATGCATTTGAAAAAAATAAAGGGTGAAAATCATGACAAGAAAGTATAGTTAGTAAATCGTGTCTCGTCACTCTTCCTCGCCTGACTAAAATTAAATGAGTGCTAAGAGCTAATTTGAGAAATAAAACTAGGATTATGATTAAACTATTCTTCTGAGTTAAAATGGGAAGTGTCTTGTATAATATCTTTATGTATTTTTTTTATCTCATTTCTAATTCATTACTAACATATCTTAAGTTATTATTACTTCCATGTTTCTTTTCTAATTCTGCTGGTAAGTTAATGATTTTGACTAGATAAAGAAACTTTATTCCATTTTGCATTTATGTTTCTATAAAATATTTGAATACTTCCTTGCAGTCAATATGTAGTAAATTTTAAATATATCATACTTTAGTTATAATCATGTGTGCATGTGCTTCAGTAAATTCAGACACATTTATTTCCTCTTATATTTACATTTTTCCTATGGTTTCTAATAAATACCCAACTTATTCTTTATTAATAATTTTAGAGTGATAATTTCTTTAATAAATTTCGCATTGCATATTCGCCAGGTACTAACCATAATTTTGTAATATTTTTTTGTATAATTAGGTCTAGTTTGTGCTGCATTTCAAAACTTCGATTAAGTGGTGCAGGTATATATATATATATATATATATATATATATATATATATATATATATATATATATATATATATATATATATATATATATATATATGTATGTATGTATGTATGTATGTATGTATGTATGTATACACACCACACACACATATATATATACATATATCGTATTAACTATTACGACTACATATATAAGCACCACTTGAAAATTCAACACTTTTTTCATTCACAAATTAACTTTGTTCTACCCTTTGGCATCGTAGATCGATCTATAATATATCGAATATTTATGTTTTCATACATTTTATATTCCACTTTTGGTTATTAAATAACTGGTTATGAATACATCCGACAAACTGCGTACACAAATTGCCAATGGTGAGAGAATCCTCTACTTGGCACTCAAGGTCAAATCTGATGACTTGCAAAAAAACTGTACTTTACTAACAGTATATCTAAGGCTTGTTTAACTCAGTGGTGTGTGTGTGATGTGTTGTAGAGATTATTATTAACAGGACATTATTTCTTGTCTTCCTTAATGTTGCATTTTCGATCAACGTAATGCACATATTAAACATTCATTAAAGTAAATCAAACTTTTATGATATAGAGACTATCAATTAAATGCATTCAGTGCTGCTCCACCCAAATGGCAACACCATATATATCATAGCTAAATTTATTTGGAAGATATAACTTTATAAAGATAAAATGATTAAAATTACAGTCTCTTGTGAAGTGAGGAAAATTAAGAAATCAATGTTTAGCGTACCCGCCTATGTGTTGCCTATAACCTCTGATTCTATGAAGAGCAGACTGCCAATCTGCTTGCCATTGAATCAAAAACGTTTTGGAAGTATTCTTTAAGGATAATAATTCATATGGATTATACATATAGTCAAAGTTATACATATAGTCAAAGAGTGTAAAATGGGTGCTATATCCCGAGAAAGATGTTGTGGTATCATGGATCAATATCATATTTTCCTCTTGAAATATGGCTGATGGCAAGCGCTGAAGGCATAGAAGTACCATGATTTACAATAGGTATGTAGCTCTGACTGTTCAGGGCATCGGCAATGCGCTCTAGAGGGATATGAGGATGAAATCTAATACTACTTAAACCGTGATACCGATAAAGTACGACGAATAACGAAACGTATAACGAAACAGTTCAGCAATCACTCATAAAGGTATCGCCGTCGTTCACTTCACCATTGTCATTGCGACACCTGTGATTTTGGGTCATAAGTAAATGAAACAGAAGGTGTTTTGAGAACATTCCATTTAGTTGTAGGCGTAGTCGAATAGCTAGAGCGAATCATGCGTAGCCTGTTAAATCTGTTGTATTATGGTTTGTGTTGTGTCTGAGCGATTCATCACTGCCATGTTCACATTATACCTGTCTTTACTCGGAGAGATGTGGGGTGGAAAACATGTGTGACCGATGCAGTATTCCACACTTCATCTTCAATTCCTCATCACAGTTGCTCGGATTCATCCTACACGATTACTAATTTTTTGAATAATAATCGGCAATCCCTACTGGCTACTATCCTTCCTCTGTCGAACTCAAAAAACTAGTCGAAAATAAACTCGATATCTTTTAGAAGAAACAGTGTACAGCTAAACGCCCTTTCTTAAGGGCAATTACTATACTTCAAATTGATCTTTTCTTCCTTTATATAGTTCTAGAAGGTGGCATTACAGTCTATTTTAATGTGCTTAAAATACTAATGATTTTCACACTTAATACTCGCAAATAAATTATGTAAATTTAAGAGTGTTTAAAACTTCAAACTCTGCAATAAACGAAACCAATTCAGAAATCTTAATCCTAAATTTAAAAAGTCTTGAATCCTAAATTATAACCTTAAAAAAAGTGTACATCGTCAGGAATTATAGAATAAGGATTTTCAGTTAAAGAAAATAAGAAAATTTCGGAATATAAATACATTTATCACGAAATACATATTTATGATTACTATACTACACTTTATATAAATCAAACAATAATAATGACAAGATTTATTACAATTTTGTAAAATTTACTCAAATAAAAATTTATCAACAAATTTAAAATATCCACTTAAAAATTTAGAAAAAAATTTTATACTAAAAAATTACAAGAAAATAAAGTCTTAAATAAAATATATACAAAATCGATTAATATTTAAAAAATAAAATGATATGTTTTATTTTTTCAGCAATTACTTTTTATTGAATAAGATTTTAAAAATCCAATTTCGATTTGAAAAATTATGTGATGCTTGTATGTCATGCATAAAAATTAATATAATTAACTTTTAAAAATTTATGTGTTATTAATAATTAATTTAAACTTTATCAGATCTATAAATCATATATCAAATTTATTGAGATATTTATTACATTTTTCTAGTTATTTACGGAGATAGAATTTAAATTATATTTTGTTCTTATGTGTTTAGATAAAATCCCATACATTTTAAGAGTGCTTTATTATTTTTAAACAATATATAAAATAATTTTATTATAAGAAGAAAATATTTTTCAAAAATTAAACAAACATTGCAGTTATTTTACATCAGTGATTTGAAGTAATTAATCCAAATTATACGAAAATTATTCTTATTTAAGTTCAGAATTTTATTACTCTATAAATATTTTCAATAGTGCAAAAGTAATTTTCTGTTCATTTCAAAATCAAATGATTTTTAAATTCTTATAAAACAAAAAAAAAACATAAATACTAAACATTCAAATATAATGAATTTTTTGAGCACATTAATATTAATCATTTAAAAAGTCATAGTAAAATTTCTTTACAAAAACCTGGAATGGTTGGAAAAAATAAAATAACTTTTGATGTCAAAATTCGTGAAAAACTCTAATTGATAACACTTAGTTTCATAAGTTTTTTCTTCTAAATAAATAATTCAGATAAAAATCAAGCATTCTTTTTTATTAAAATTCTGTTTTTTGTGATGAATGCTGTACACAAGTTTTGAATATTTACAAGAAAAAAGTTAAGGACCATGAGGAAAGAGGAAACAATTTGAGAGATATCAGCTGTGTTTAACTACTGCAATGCTCTTTTTAGAAGAATGTTGTACGAAAAAGAGTGTTTTATAGTTAATAAAATAATAACATAAATTGACAATAAATACCAATTAAAATTAATTAACCCCTTTCATCTCTCATCTCTTTAACTTTAATCAGAAGTTACTTTAAGTCTAATCATGAAGGCAGAATTGTAAAGTTTGAAAATTAAGAAATACATGCAAAAAACTAATTTTTATGCTCTTTAAATATAACTTTATTTACACATTTTTTTAAATTGTAAAATAAATCTAAAGAAACAATGAAAAAGTAAGGAATTAAAAGTAATAAACACATTCATTTTGTTATGCTTATATGAGATTTATACTTCATCTTATTCTCGAAATAGTCTTAAAATTTAAATGAATTTGCTTTTTGTGATAAAGAAAACAAAATAATGTGCTGTTTTTGCCCTAAAGCAAATAGTCGATGACTTTTATGAGCAATATAAATTACATTCTGGATCTTAGTAGCTGTGGTTACGATCTCAGAATTTTTTTAATTATTTCCTAGTGTTTATATTTTACACTCATTCATAAAGAATAATATAATGTAAAGATTAGTTCTTTATTAAATCTTCTCATTTGTTCAATATAATTAGAAATTTAATGCATTTCCTTGCCAAATATTGATGTCAGTGTTTGAGAATTTATTAAGAAAATAATCATTTTCAATTCGAAATTGACACTAATAGAAGATTTACGGTTAATACAGAATGATATTAAATATTCACTATTCATAGAAGGTTTCTAATGATTTCAAAAGCAACCAATTTCCGTTTAAATTATTCAACGCAATTTTTACATTATATTTTGGATAATAATACAATTAAAAAAAAGTTTAATTATTTTGTAACTGACAACTTTAAAAAAAAACAGGGGTTATTAATAGATAAACAAAATCCCACACTTGGTACGTAATGGAGTACTTTTGTTTTTGTATGAAAAGTTGGAAAAAAAAAACAGAGTAATAATAATTCGATTTTATTATGAAAAATATAATGATAAGTATCAATTTGTAAAAATTCTAATGGAATAAATGTAATTATGATTTTTCACTCAAATTAGTTTATATATGTGAACCAATTATATTTGTATCAATTATTAAAAGATGTTTCGCGTACTCATTTGTTACTTGAAATCTGTAAACATATTTTGCGTATTTCATTTTGGAGAATGTTTTTTCAAACATTCTCCAAAATCAAGTACAAGGAATCAAGTACAAGTACAATAATTTAATCAAAATCAAAAAAGAGAACAGAAGAAAGTTGATGCAAATTACCATGGTATACTAGAGGAGGACTTATAAAATTCAAACAAACATGTCTTTAGAAAATTGTTCTTCGTTGCACCAAATAATCTCCCTTTCATATTCACAGACACTGGGTTTCGTTGTTAATATCGAAAGGATTTTGGAAAAATCTTAATTCCATTCGCACTGATATCAAAATCTGAGAAACGAGTATCAAAATTCGGTATCAAAATTTTCGAAGATTCGATAGCAATTATATTAGCAATATTTCACATGTTTTAAAATACGTGAAATATTCGTAACATAATGATGGTTGAAGCAGAATCAATTTCTTCTGAAATGATTTGATATTAATGTAAAAATCAAGAAAAGGTTTTCCCCTTGCAAATCTTACACAAATTCAATTCTCTGATAGTTTTTGTCAAAATGACATAAAATGGCATAAAATGGAATAACCATTTAATATTTTGTAATTTGGTTAGAGAGAAATTATTTTCATTCAAAACAAATTCTATCAATGTTCGAATTTCAAAAAAGTGTTGAAGGACTTTTCCCATAACTAAGACGGTATACGGATGTATGCTATCATCAGCCTTTTTTTTTTTTTTTTTACAATTTCTTCAACAAATTTGTAAAATTGTTGATGATTCAGCCCAACCAAACTGATAATGATTGGTTTTAGAACTTCAGACAAACCAAAAAGAACTGTTTATGAATAATACACTGTAGGTCTCTTGTGGTTTTGAAATGATCTCATTTCATGCAATCTTTGACATGAGAATAACTATTTCTAAACTTACATGCATATGTTTTTGAACCCATTAGTTATTAAAGTTATCAAATTTTTCACAATCGAAGGATTTGATGTTTCTGTGCAGAAACTTCCAGTATATTTTAAGAAGATCTGAAAATATTTCGTATCACATAATGACGATTAATTTTATAATATTTGACAATGGATTTAATTCTGTTATAAATGAATCATAGTGCCCCGTTATCTGGTAGAAACATGAGATATTGAAAGTTCCATTGATCTTTGAATGTTCACCGCTCTCTGCCTTTTTTTAGCATATTTTCCATATTAAACAAAATTCATCAAGTTCAATCAAAGTTATATTACGCGAGGGTATCGGGAAGCTCGAAGATGTCTTTTAAATTACGTTTTTCATTACTTTTACAATAAACAGTTTCATTAACTTTTTATAAATAAATGTACCACAACTGGCATCATCAAGATTATCAGTTCTTTTTTGTTTGGTTAATAAAAGAATCTACGAAGGAGAATTAATTTACCTAATAAATTACATAAAACTTAATGAATTCATTACTAAGATATTCTATTGCAAAACACGAAATTATAGATAGTACAACACGTATATATGTTAAAAATAATTTATAATATTATTTTTGGCATGTTTGTTGTTATTTATCCTCCTAGTGCAGGAATGCCTACACCAGGTCCAAAAGGCCGCAATGCACAAATTCCGCATGAATTTTATCCTATTCTACCCACAGCAGACTCCAAGAAGCGCCTGGACAAGTAAGAATGTGAGCAGGACTGGCAGAGAGGGAACAGGAACAAGGAGGAAAAATCCTCTCCCCATCAAGGAACCTTAAGTTTTTTAAATAGGCCACTTCTAAATCTTAAATTACATCTAATATATTTTGGAATATATTACACAAATGTAATATATTTTGGACCAGTCACAAAAAAATGTTAAAGTGTTGTTAAAAAAATAAAAAAAAATGTTTCAATATTTTTTTACATATTATTTTTTTCAAAAAATATTTCTTTCAATTCATATTACAAGAAATCAATAAGAAAACTATTTCGCTTTGAAAAAAGTAAGATTAATTTTACTTTGAAAAAACTAAATACAACATAATAATAATATTAAAACAATAAAAATACAGCTTTTTATTGTTTTCTTAGATTAAGCAAGTTTATATGTGAAGCTTAAAATAAATATTCACAATCAATGTGTAATTAAAAATAATCAATTACTCTAATGTATTTTTAAATATTTTGCGTTTAAAAATTCTACATAAAAATGTATTCATTTATGCTCAAACATGACACAGAAAGGTTCATCAGTATATTTTGCCTGCTACATTTGGAAAATTAACAGCTACAACATAAATGAATATTTTAATAAAATTGTGGTTTATTCAATTAAATCCAATTTTTATTTATCATGTTTTAAACACATTTATTACCTTCTATTAATAAAAGTATTTTATCTGCTGCCTCATAATTTAATAAAAATATAGTTTTAACAATATGATTAATTTAAGTAATAATTTATAAAATCATATAATCAAAATATATGCATACATTAATATACATTTGAAATACAAAACTAATAATAAACTCTAGAATGAAATTTATATAATTTGAAAATAAATTGTTATAACAATTTCATTTTGAAGTCTCATAAGCATGTTTGCAAAGAGGTATTTTTCTGCTGCATATCAGCATATCTGATTCATTTTGAGTGTGAAATTGAACATATAATATCAAATTATTGCTCTGAAACTAGAATTAAAAATTATCAATTAAAATCAAACTTTTAATTATTAAAATCTAAACATCTTTATATTAAATAGATATAAAATTCCAGATTTTTAAATATAATTCATTGAACTGAAGAATATTTTTAACAAATTCAAAATTAATTATAAAGGTAATTAAATTTAAAATACTTTTTTTTATATTTTATATTGATAGTGTTTTAAAAGTTTTGTTTTCTATAATAAATTTTGATTGGTTTTATAAATAGAATAAAAACAATCTAAAAAATTTTGCTTAAGAGATGAGATTTATATTATTTCTTAAATTATTTTATTGTAGTCCATAAAATATGAACTTATTGTAAAAATGTAATGTAATTATTAAATATAATAACTATAAATATTTTTATCAAACGCAGGTTTAAAAATAAAGCAATTTTGCAATATTCAAATGCTTTAAATACGATATTGAATATTTTTTTAATTTTATTCTGATAGTATTTTACAACTTTTGTTTCTTAGTAAAAATTAAAATTATTTTCACACTTGCTTATGAAAAATATATATTTTTCTGTGAAGAAGATTCCTTAAATAAACAGAAAGCTTATTTCAGTTTGAAACAAAATGAAGCATACATTCAAAAGATTTCAAAAATTAATATCTACAGTTTGTTTAGTGAATGAATCAGTTTCTCTATTATGTTTGATAAATTAAAATTTTAATTTCAAATTTAAGCTTTTATAACAATGATTAATTTCTAGAATAAACTAATTATAAATAAAAACACACAAATTTTAACTATTATATAAATTAAATGAATCTTTATTGATATATTAATAAATGAATGGTTAATAACTAGAATCAAACAATCATGCATAAAAACATAAATTTTTAATATAAAAATTAACTGTAACTGGATTTATAAAGGAAAATTAACTTTAGAAATTTCCATTCCTCTAATGCATAGTCTAAAATCAAAAGTAATCAGGGAGAAGTTCATAGAAAAATCTGAAATAATATTTTATCATAATAAATTACAATAATCATAATAAATTACAAAATAATTAAAATTTATAAAATTAATTTGAAATTATTCATATTATATTCAAGTTCACAAATAAGTTATTTATGCACAAGACCTTTAACGTTTTATTTATAAATTAACATCTATAATATAAAATTACTTCAGAACAAATTTAGTATTACAAAAAAATGAGATTTTAAAGATTTATAACTATATATTTCAGATTCATATCCATATCTTAGCTGAAGTTATAAATTCAGGAATGAAACATTCAAAATTTTCTGATTATATTAATTAATTATAAATGAGCAATTATATATTTAAAAAATAATGATTATACCAACAATGATGAATAAAGTTTCTAATCCAACTGGCTAAAATTTTTCATACTAAAACTAATTAAATTAAGCGAATAGAACATTTCGGGGAACAAAATCATCTAATGGAAAAGAATGTTTTGTACAGTTTTCTTACATTCAATTCCATAAACCTCTAACGTTATAAATAATAGCTGCACAAAACCAGAAGGCTCTAAAATGCAAAGAGTAAAATTTCTTGTCATTCTATCTGGATTATAAATGTAATATATTTTGGACATCTTGATAGTTTAGGAAAAATTTAAAGCAGTTTAATAAATTTAAAATTCAATAAGTAAATTATTCATGATTAAATAATATTTTATACTGATAAATAGTTATAGTAATAAATTGCATTTATATCTTATAACTGTAGTTTGGCGAGTCTTGCATTAGAGTATATATATTAGTTATATATGAGCAATTATATATTTAAAAAATAATGATTATACCAACAATGATGAATAAAGTTTCTAATCCAACTGGCTAAAATTTTTCATACTAAAACTAATTAAATTAGTTTAATGATCGCCAAAATGGATTTCGAGGATTTAACATTTGTCTGTGGCATCACATTGTCACATGATATCTTGGCAAATGTAGGAAGTCAGCTCTTTATCATTTTTAATAATATTAAAATGCACATATACTTGAAATCGTTTGCTGGTACAGAACCGTTATCGCTACGATATCATCGTGCCATTACTGATTTATACCCAACATTGCCGATATCTTCCCATAATGATGCTGACAGTCTAGTGTTTGCTGAGTAGTTTAACAAACTGAATAATTTGGCGAATAAATGTGTTTAATTTCTTTAATAGAATATTTAAAAATTCTAATTTTATTCAATAATTTTGTACTAAATGATAAAATATCTCAGAAAAATCAAATGATCAATCCTAAGCTGGCTTCCGTTTTGGACATTTGAGATGGACATTTTGTTCTCCATAGATATTATGAATACACAAAATTATTGTCAGCATTTTGTCATCTCCTCAGGAAAGAAATCTTAAAAGGATCTCAACTATCATGATTTTGCCAAACGACAGAGTATAGAAAAGAAATAGCGAACCAACTTTCCAATGATTCTCTAAAGATAATAATGTTAGAATGTAGAATTTTGAAAGGAAAAGTAGCAAGGTAATTACATCGACCATGAATATAAAGAAATAACAAGAAAATATTAAAATATATAAATGAAATATACCTTTTTTGTAGTAAAAGGTATTGAGACAAAAATTATAGAATGTTTTGTACGATCCTATAACTATATTTTAAGTTATTCAGTACCACTAATGACACTCCTTTTTACCTCATTAAATAATTTATATTCTTATGAGCTTGTTATTTGACGAAATGCTCTGATTTTATCTTCAAGTGACGTACCTTCAGTGGAAAATATGTGTGATGTAATACACTTTCTTACTAATAGAGTAAATACTGCAAGATATGTTACCACTCAATACTGATGAAAACATTACTTCTATAGCCAAGAAACCAAAAATACGTAAGCTATATGTTTAGATACACTGAATAATACAGAAGGCAATTCCACGTATGACATTATGAAACCTAAAAATAAGATTATACTTTATTTAAAACTGATACATCTTAGAAAATTTAAGTTAGTAAGAAAAATTTCCATTTTTTTTAAAAAAATTATTTATTATTAATTTTATTAATATTTATTGTTGTTATATTTTATTAATACTTTTAATTTGTTGTGTTATATCTATTTTTCTATTACTTACAGTTATTAGCAATATTTATTATATATTGTAACAGAGAAATTTAATAAAATTAAATTAGATAAATTCTTATGAAGCATTGATTGACAAATAATGAAATGAAAAGAATTGATTACATTCATTTTCTGATTTTAAAATTAAAACAAAAATATTTTCATTTTGACTTGACATTTTGACGCATTTTTTATATTTAGCTAGGAATATTAATAAACACTATCTATTAAAATTCAATTGAGATTCTGTCACTTATGTTTCAAAGCTAATAACAAGAATTACATTTCTGAAAAATTAAGTTAAAATTTTCATCAAATATTTTATTAGTATGTTTCTTAATCACAGAATTTACATTATGCTACGAAAACTTAACGTATATCAACTGCTTACTCCGAAATATTATTAATGTTTTGCAAACCTAAAAACTCGAATCTTTCAACATTCCTACAGCAAAGCCAACGAGCATAAATCACATGTTTTGAATAAGTTCTATAAAAATATATGTTAAGCAAGGAGCTCTGATAATGGAAAAAAAATTCTAAGTGTAGAATGCATCTGAAGATTCTGCGATTCTTCGAATACTCTTTATTTGGTCGAATGGTTCGGCAGATTAAAAAATAAAGATTCCAGAAAGAGATAAAGGAAAAGGTTGGTAGAACAAGATAAGTACTTAAAAGAAAAAGAATAGTATGAAAGGAAGAGATGGTTAGGACAGGAAATCTTTTCCAAATTCTCCTCGCTTCATTGAATTTGAAAGCGCGTTAAGGATTAATTTAAGGAATAAAACAAGGTAGGTTTAATAAAGCCATTCTTGAATATATAAGTAAAGTGTTTACATCTGTATTGGTTTTTTTTCGTAACATGGTCTGCTAACCAAATTAAATCTAAATAAAACATTGTGCATAAAATGTGACCATTATTAATTTGTTTTTTAAACTGAGTATAAACTAAACAATCATACCAATTTCGGTTCCTTTTGGATTATTATTTCAACACAATATTATTTTGATTTCTAACGAACAATTGAGTACTTCATACTTAAATGTATATTACTACGTAATTTGTAAAAATATTTATTAAATATTTTAGAATCCAAAAACCATGGATCTATTATTACTGTGTAATATTTGTATTTAGATTCGTTTTTTTAGCAGTACAGATTGAGATTTTTGATCTTCTAAGATTATCTTTTTTAGACATGTAAATATGCTCCTATTATATATATATATATATATATATATATATATATATATATATATATATATATATATATATATATATATATATATATATATATATATATATATATATATATATATATATATATATATATATATATATATATATAAATTGCGGAGATCTCTTCTAGCTCTATCTGCATCCTGTATTTGTAGTTTCACTGCGTCACCAATATTAGCAAAAGAAACTTTCAGGGTCTTTTTGCTTGCGTTTTATAACTTTTTTTAGCACTTTTCTATATTTTCATTTTTGTTCTTACCATAGCTAAATCACCTGTCGTATTAAAATGGGTCTAATCTAAAGCACGACATTAAATGCAGGAAAATAGTAATTTAGCATATAATCCATAATTTTAATAACATTGGAAAAACTACTGAAATTTGTCATCAATATGATCCCTAATAACAGTTAAAGAACCCATGTTGTGCTTAACAACGACGCACGTCATGATAGTAGCTATTCAGCTAAGCAATGTGAACGCATTTTGAAAAAGTTATGAACTTTTGATACGTTTCCCATTACGAGTTAAGTATTTTATAAACTAACTGGTAAATGTGATTAATAGTCAATAATAAATCACACTTACCAAATTTAAAGCATACATATGATTAATCATAATAGTTATGCATAGTAAAAAATATTTGGAAGTTTATTACACTTAACAGGATATGCTTTTTTATAAACCAATGGTTGGAATGTCTTTAAAGTAAGCTCGGAAACATCTTCTTCCATAAATGACTACAGAATATCCTAAAAACGAAGAAGAATTCTAGCTTTAATCGAAATAGTTTAATAACGATTCTTATATCATCAATAACGAAATAAAAGATTATTCAAATATGAAAAATTAACGGTCCATTGCTAAATGACTGTTTATTTGCCATTAATTTTGTGATTCAGAATAAGGATGAAGAAATGACCTGTCAAAGGGAACAGATATTTTAACTAAGTAAAAACAAGTAAAAAAAATATAAGAGTGATACAATTTTATAGAAATATTATCAAAAAAGACAATAAGTTATGAATATCTGTAATGCTTTTAAATAAACTATTATACTCCATTGTGTTGTTATGAATCATTTTACAATATAATATTTTACAATATAATAACCTATATAATAGTAGTTTTGAACACTTTCCATCTAATTTTACACGTAAAAGAAGTTATACTCTTTTATTCATAAAAAAAAACATAAAAATATTTAGTTTAATATTCGAATAGATAAAACTGGCAAATAAAGTAAGCGGATATGTTGGAATTCTGTAAACATCCCTCATACTTTTCATAATTTTACCAATAGATAAGTTTATCTAATAAATTTCGCTTTCTATTATGTTTTTCGAGTTATTTCAGATACTTTTGATTCAAAATATTTAATAATTCAAGTATAAACATTTTCTCTATGCACTCTAAAAATTAATTTTTCATTAAATAATCAAAAATAAGGATGTTTTTTTAGATTAATCAGATTATTTATAACTTATTATTTAACTACAAAAATATTTTGGAGAACGCGTATCCAAAATACAACATTAATATAACTATGTCACTAAGTAAAATAGTACTTTAAAACATAAGCGGAATTCTCAAGAAAAAAATATTAAAATTTACGTCAACTTTTATCAGTCAGTGGTATTAATAATGTGAAAATTTTAGCCTATAACAAAAAGTCTCAGCTAGAATTTTTTTCAGATTTGAAAAATTCAGTGAGATAAATGACTGTTTTTCGCCTTCTACTCCCACCCGTAAGGCAGAGAAAACTTCACCATTTAAGCAAGAAGATATCTGCTAACATTCGTTTCTTTCCAGCTGATTAATGTACTGAGAAGGCTGTTTCAGTTTTCTTCTATGTCACTATTTCCACAAGATGGTTGTCATTTACTTCCTCAACTTCGTCGTTTGTCACTCATTTTTTGTTAGGGCAGCACATTATTTTTCAATTTCGGATCCGTTTTCCTCCCAATCGTCAACTGCCTTTTTACGAATCAATAATTTGTGTTCATGATCTAAAGTCAGTTGCTTTTGCAGAACCACATAGTTGCTCTTTCTAAGTCCCTGATACCATCTTTTTCTTTTCAAATACTCCTGATTTTTTTTTTTTTTTTTTTTTTTTTTTGTGAAATAGCAAATTAAATTAAACAGTAATTTGCTGCTGAGAAATCAAAAGCTGGAGCAATATATTATAAACTAGTAGACGTATATTTCTATTTTATAAACTGTTTTGAATCTGGAGAGAAGAACATAGCAACTACCCAATTGAAAACACCTCAGTAAAAAATGCATCATTGTTGACAGATAATAGAAGAGGACAATAATTGAGAACGAGCCAAGTAGATTTTCGGAAATCTATACGTCTTCAATTCCGTTTGAATATTTTACTAACAAGTATGCATTCAGATACACCAAAATTTCTTACAAATATTTTTACCAAAATAAATTTTTAACATCAAAATCACTCCCACATACTATCTACATGTTGAAGCAAAATTTTTCATCCTGAAATTATACTTAAAGCTAATATTAAAAAGCTGCCATGACCAATTGTTTTTTTATTCAAAAAGGTGTAAAAAACATTTGCTTGTGGTTGATTCCCGAATAATGTCGTCATTGGTCCTATCAATGACTGATAAATCAATACCAAAGTGTTTACAAAAAAATATAATTACTCATAGCATTATAAAGATATAATTTATTCAAAACGGGATTTTTCTTGAATAGAAATAAAAATAAAGTACTCTGGTGACTTATTTGTACTGCAAAACTTAAGCAACAATGTGAATTTTAAACAGATAGCCATAAAATTGCATCAAAGGAGTTCTTACGATCAGTTCAATGAACTCGTAATTCAGTAAAAAATGTCATGCGTATGCAAATATTAGTGGCGAAACGTCAAAGGCGATGTGAGCCTAAGCAAAACGCGTGCGCTCGGCGTGAGCAGTTCAAGCCTACCATAAAAAGAAAGACGGAGAAGCAATTAAAGATTTTCGTTTCAAGTGCAAATGAGTGTGTCCGTGAAATATGGCTAGAAGAAATCACCTGGACGACTTCTCACTTGGAAAAGTGATTGGAAAATGCAGGAGGTGCGTAGTGTGACCAGTGCAGGTAAAGAGTTCGGAATCAACAAAAATGTCGTTTCGCGGACTTGAAAAACCTTCAGAACCACAAGTACAGCTATTTGAAAGATTGGTGGTGGCAGCCCCAGGAAAGCAACTGCAGTGGATGACCGCTATATCGTCCTGCAGGCGAAAAAACCCCAAAGCAGTCGGCAAGCGCCATTGCTCAGCAACTGAGTACAGCAACGGGATAACAAGTGTCGCGGTTTACTGTGGCCAGACTTTTTCACAAAGGTGGCCTATTCACCCGCTGTCCCGAACGCTGCATTCCGTTGACAGCTAGCCATCAGCGGCACCGTTTAGGGTGGTGCAAAGATAACAAAAACTGGACATCTGATCAATTTCATCTTCACAGATGAGAGTCGTTTCAGTGACACAAGCGATTCACAACACCAGTTGATTTGGAGAGAGGTTGGGACAAGGTTTCATCCAGTAACATTACGGAAAGAGACAGTTATGGTGGTCCTGGAGTTCTGGCCTGAGGAGGCATTAAGTTGTACGGGCAGACTGAGCTCCACGTTTTCGACAGAGGTTCTGTAACCGGAATTCGCTATTGTCAGGAGGAAATCCTTCCCCATGTGCGTCTGTTTCGAGGTGCCATTGGAGCAGATTTCATTTTTATGCATGCGTGCTGTTTAGCAGCTACTGGAAAGTGAAGATATCACCCGAATGGCTTGGTCGTCGTACTCTCCTGGTTTAAATACCATAGAACATGTGAGAGATGCTTTGGGGTGACGCATTGAGGCACGATTGCATACCCCGGGGAATACGCAGCAATTAAAACAGGTGCTGGTTGTGGAATGGGCACTCTTACCGCAAGAATTGCTGGACAATCTGGTGCTGAGTATGGGGAGACGGTGCGAAGCAATCATTGCAGTAAGCGGAGGGCATATCGCATACTAAGGAATATCTGTTTGTTATTGTTCCTCTTGAACAGATGATCTTCTGTGGGGATAGTGTGAGTTCAATAAAGTCTATTTTTGTTTGATTCCATACTGTATGCATTGTATTCATTTTGTGCAACTATGCTTTCGTCATTATTTAAGTCCAAAAATATGTGTCTCATGTTTGAATTTCATGTCCCTCAGATGATTTCTCGCGGAGTTATGGCAGAAAAACCACCTGTTGCTAAGTTTTGCACACCAGTGTATTTGCACAACTTCATCAATAAACTTTTCGTATTTCATTTAATATTTTGTTACTAGTTCATAGTTTTCATTCTAAAAACTATGTTTCCTAATAACGACAGATTTATTAATTTCCTAAAGATGACGGATTAACAATGTAATTAACTTTTTGGAAATAATAGTTTGGCAGACGATAGAAAATTCTTTAGATATAATTCAGATGTGGTGCCAAATATCATTTAAATCTTTATAAATTGTGCTAATACAGCTGTAATTATGAGAGCTAAACTGTTAATTCTCACAACTTTTTTACCTTAAATTACTTAAAGTTTTACTATACTTCTTAGTACGTTTTCTTAGGCAATTTGGTTTCTAGAGCTTCATATATCAATGGAATTTATTCCTTATCACTATGCAATATATTTTTCGAGTTGAAAAAAGAGTTGCTTGGTTTGAAACATTGAAAAAAGAGAAGCCTGAGAAATAAACCTCATACCAACTGCCATTTCAGAAAAGGAGCAATTTGACTACCTAGACAACAGTAAAAAGACCATTCACAAGTAAATTCTCCCTAAGCAATCATAAGCAATAATTAATGAACTATATTTCTATGACACGAGTTAAAACTCATAAGTAATCCTTGAAAGTAACTCAAATTATATAATTCCAAATAACAGTTTACAATAAAGTTGTTGAAATATTGGCAACTTTTTAAATGCTGGTTAAATGAGCATTTCATCGTACTTCCAAGAGTAAATCTCGCTTAATTTTGAAAAATATTTTCCGCAATTAATAATCAGTATAAATATGGTATGAAAATTTGTTAGATTGAAAAAATAGTAATCGTTATATTAGAATTGGTTTTCATGTATATATTCAATAAATATTTTACATTAAACGCTCTTATAATTTTCTAATTGGAATTATTTCCATGAATCATTATTGTAAAAAAACATTATTTTCAAATTAAATCATGCTTTATCAGTTTTTTAATGCAAAAGATCACCGATCTTGTTCGTGACATCAGAATCAGTATTGTCAGCTTCTCCATCATAAAATGGCACAAGAATATATTAGAGAGAAAATAAATTAACATTAATTTTTATACGCCATAATATAGTTCTTACATTCTATTTTATTCAAACATTCTCATTTCTCTATATAATGGATATTAGACATGCACAATTATACATAATTCATTTTTTGTTTGGATTCATTATTTATTACAAAATTATTTTTATGAGAACTTTTTATGAATGATGAATCAATATACTACACAGAATTTTAGTTAATACAGCTTAATATTCATAAAAACTGTAAGATATAAACTATAAACACATATTTTCGCTCAAAAATTAAGTTAAAATGTTAATTTAGAAAGAAATTACTAAATAAAATTTAATTACTTAAATTGTTGAATGTTGTTTATTATAACTGATTTTAATAATTAAAGCGAAAAAGAAACTATTCAAACATCATGAATTTATTTCCATGAAGATAATAAAATTTTGATTTAGTTCTCATCTTAAAATTACGAAGAGAATTTTATCAAAAATATATAAATGCTATAAATTAACAATGTTAATTAATGAATAAACCAACTTAGTAACACATAAAACTATCCATGAGTTCAAGAAAATGTAATGTTTTAGTGTCATTTTATTGATATTATTATTGGTAACGAAATGCTGGTTGCTTTAAAAATTCCTTTGGACATCTTTTTTTTTTAAATCTTTACAAATAAACTTTCATTTAAAGATTAAAAACTCATATTATGTTTGAACTTTCAAAATGCAAAAGTACTTAACTTTAATTCGATTAAAAATAGTAAGTGAATGAAACACATGCAATTTTGACCATCAAATAAAAAAAGTCATATATAATGTACTATTCTATGCGAAATCTAATTCACCAATTTTCGTTACGGTTGTTTGGAAAACGATTTATCACAAACATGAAAAAGAGTAAGTACGAATTAAAAAATTACAGAGATAATTCTAAGTTTTTGCCCTTTTACTACTATGAGAAGTTACTTAGTTTGTGAAATATTTCATACAGCGGGTGTTCACTCATTTCTATTTCAAAGATATATAATTAGATAAATATAAGTATTTTATTTTTTAATATATGCAGTCTGATTGCCCTTTCTCTGAACTACCATGCTACATTTTTATTTTTATGATAAAAATCCTTTTTTTGAAAAGTCAAGGCTGATATTGTTACACTCCTCTTCAACAATCTTCCAGAGCCTATCCAATGTTTTGGGATGCTGCTTATAAAGAGCTTGTTTTAAAAATCCAAATGCACGTATATAATCCGTAAGTGAAACTTCAGGGGACTCAGGTGGAATGCATTTAAATTAAATAGCTACAATTCCAGTTTCATTTTTTATTTTTTTAAAAAACAGAGAAGTAGATTTAGGGTTATAGCTTGAAGCCTTATCCTGACGAAACTTAACACAGTGAAATTGGATAAAAATTGGATAAAGGAATGGAATTTCTTCATTGAAAAGAGGTGTTTACACATTGGTGATAGCAATCCAAATTAATTTTGACATTTTTTTCTGCTTTCTTTATTTTAAGTTTTTTATTGTAAAAAAAATCTAATAATAACTATAAAACCCATAAAAAAATTTTCCTTGTTTTCTCTAAACCAACTTGTTATGTGTTTTTCTTCTCTTTTGCGGTAGTAAATATATCTTTTTTATTACAGTTCGATAAATATATCCAAGCTTCATTAATTTTAACTATACCTTTCCATTTTTCACACGCCAAGTAATTTTCATACTTCATGCACATAGTCTTATGCTGAAAAACATGTTTAAGTGTTAGGCATGAACATCATGCTTTTTATCTTTGATTAAATTTAGTTTGAATTTTATAATTTTGTTTGCTGCTCCAACAGAGATATTTAAAGTTTTCGCACAAGTTCTTTCGGTAGTAAGATTTTTTTAAGACTTAAGATGAGACTGTAGATTTAATAACAGCTACAGTTTTTGCTTTTCCTGCAATGAAACATTTTTTCCTTTCATATTAATTACATCATTTGTTTTAAGTTTACTAAGATTATATGCTTTTTTCGAACCTTTTCTTAATAACTGAAAAAGAATATTTTTCTTAGTAAAGCGCAAACATATAGCCTGTGATTCATTGTTTATTTTTCAGCAACATTTTAAAGTAAAGAGTATTTTTTATGCTACAGACTATAATTATGTCTTCTAACAATTTGATGCCTATAATATTTTTATACTTAAATTAATATTTAATTTCATGGAGAAAATTAAAATTGTTACAAAAATATAAATGCACCCTCTGTAAAATATAAAAATTAGGAAATAACACAATTTTGTCTATGGAAAGAATTTTTTGTTTAAAGTACACTATGTATCAATCAAAAAAAAAAACTATTTTAAAAATTTAAAAAGTAAAGATTATTTACATTTAAAAAACAATATTGAATATTAAATTCATAGAAGCTATTTTCAAACAGTTAATGTACTTTAATCTAGCAGAGTATTTTCAATAGTTTAGTAAGTTGAATATTGAGACATAGGTATAAAGAAATAAGAAATTTTTAATTTAGAAAGTTGAAACTAGCGGGTTTCGGGAATCTAAGGGATTAATTTAGTTAACTAAAGTTACATTAAGGAGAGTTAAACCAAATTAACAAGCCTAAAATTTTCTAAGAGTTAAACTAAAGGATTATTTTTGAATAAATAATATCATTTAATGATGAATGCTTTATAAACAATATATAAATTTGGGATGTTTTTTTTTTAAATATTTGGTAGCGTTTTCTCTTATTAAATAGAACAATAATTACAATAGGTAAAAATAAGGTGGCTATTATGAATCTAAATGTGATTTTACGTACTGTTCCATTATAAGATGGCATTTAGAAATGAATTTTAATAAAATCTTCTTTATCCAAGATTTATATCTATTGGAAATATATTAACTTATTCATTTTGCTAAAACTTACGAAGTTTATTCTTGTTTCAATATTACTCGGTTTACTGATAAAAGTGATTTCAAATATTAAGTTGTTTTCCTCATATTCTTTCGCATGTCCTATTTAACTAGAATAAAAATATTATTCACTACTTTTTAACAATCAAGTAAAAATGAAGAAAAAATATATGAATTTAAAATGCAAATGTAACTTTAAATAAGGTAATTTATAAGAAAAATTATAATCAATAAAATAAGAAATTTAAAAAAAACTAAAAATTACTCATAAATATCTCTCTTCTTTAACTCATCAAATCTTAAATTCTTCATTAATCACATCTTAAAAACAAAAAAAAGAAAAGAAAAAAGAACTTTTTTACCATAAATTGTTTTCAATAAAGATTTTTGCAATAATTAAATGTTATAATTTTGGAAAAGTTAAGAATATTTCATAACCATCATTAAGTTATTAACTAAGTAAATCACTGGACTTGATACTCAAAATAGAAGATATTTATAGAAATAAAATCACATTCAATAATATAATAACAAATTAATTAGGCTCTTATTCTTTAATGATTCAACTGTGTGGAGATTTATAAATATCTCTCTATATAAAGATATACCAAATGCTACTTTAAATGGAATCCATCATTACTTTTTCATTATTATTTTGAATCATATAAGTTTTGAATCTTAGTTTGACAAATATTGCTCGAAACACAATTCAAATCTTTTCGAAGTTCGATCAACGATTCATATTGCTTGCCTCTCATAAATACGCCGAACAATTATTGACCATATATTTTAAGCAATATTGAGGTCTGTACTTACAGGTACGCAGGCTATGGTGATACCCGAACATTATTTGTTTCAAACCAATTTTTAACGCCAATCGTGCCGATTCTCAACGCCGAATTTATACTCTATATAGCTAAAATGCACAATTTTCTCCGCCTAGCTCAATGCCATAGGGAAGAAGCTTCAAATTTAAAACTTGAATGTAATCCATATGTTTCTGACATACATCCATAGATGTTGGATTTTTCTTTCAAACGTAGCCATCAGATATCCAAACCATGAAACTGCCTCCTCCTATCTATTTGATAAAATAAGTTTCTTGTATACCCAGACAATACCAATCATATTAACAACCATCTGGGCCATCGAAATTGAATTTTTTTCATCAGAAAAAAATAACTACATTTCATTCGGAATTCATGTGTTCTTTGGCTCACAGTAACTGGTGTTTAATGTATCTTTCATTCCATTTAAAGTGGTGCTTTCTTTTCTTAAATATAAAAGTATCCTATCTCTTTATGCATTTGTAAAGTATTCTTCTGGTTGTATGCATGATTCTACACATGTCTTGTATTTCTCCAATGCTTCTGCATATTTTTTTAAGTTCTTTAAAGATTTTTCTTTAATCACGTAGTGTTAGTTTTTAACATCTGCCAGTCTTTCACTTTGGATTTTTCATGAAGTTAGAAATAGCGTTTGGACTGATGAGTATGTACCTTGCAATTCCTGTGACACCTTTCCCCACATGTTTACATGACACAATTTGGCCTTATTGAAATTCGCTTAAGCTTTTTCCCCTAATCATTTTAATTGTACAAAAATTAAGGAATTTTTTCAAGACAATATAATTTTTTGGAAGAAAAACAATCTAAAACACAATTTTCAACATGTTAAACTGCTACAGACTATAAAATAAGAATATTTTTGCAGGTGTCCTTAACGATTTTTGGTCTATGAACAAATATTTTTTCACAAACCAAAAAATGTTAAGTACTATTTTGTAGTATTTTCTTAAAGGTAGATAAATCTTATTCACTGAAAGTAAAAGAAAAAATATATTAATAAAATATAAAAGAAAATTCATATTAATTGCGATAAAATTTAAACCATAATTTATAAAATTTCTGTGTCCTACTTTTTCCAGCAGTTTATACATATTTATATCAGGAGTGGTCAACTTACTGTTCTTTAAAT
Source organism: Latrodectus elegans (assembly GCA_030067965.1). Taxonomy (NCBI): domain Eukaryota; kingdom Metazoa; phylum Arthropoda; class Arachnida; order Araneae; family Theridiidae; genus Latrodectus; species Latrodectus elegans. Next base: position 71,768,323 of record CM057810.1, on the reverse strand, counting down.
GATTATTTGTGACTCTCGATAAATATACCCGATTACGATTAAGATTTTTGCGTTATTATAGTTTAAAATATTCTTATCTTTCCGAATGTGTTTCAAAATATCTATTTAATTACTGTCAACAAATATGAAAGACTAAGAGCAACGTTGTAGCAAATCTCATTTCCTTGCTAAGAATGATGACTCATCGAAAACTGCGAGAACGTAAACAGACGTAATTGACCTTAGTCGTCCGACTGAAAACGAATTTAGAATTTGTAAACTTTCTTTGCAACAGACAGTTGACATTGGGATCTGGAAGAATCTATCTGTGTCACTCTTGCCACGGATATAATTTGTAATCTGGAATTTATGGTAAGTTAACTATAATTTGTTTCGCGTGCGTAGCATATAACATGTATTGTTATAATTTTTGTATCATAAAACTTGTATTTTCTAACTATTTTATTTACTTCCAGTTTTTTTTTTTTTTTTTAATTATGGCGACAGAGAGCGAAATTAAAAAAAAAGAATATGCTAGCAAAAAATAGAAGTTTTAATAAGTACGAGACTTTCTTTTTTATTGGATATATGGGAAAAACATTATGTTTTATTTGTAATTCTACGGACAAAAATTATAAAGCTGGCAATTTACGTTGACATTATGAAACCAATCATCCTTAGTACACACCAAATTCTAAATTAAGATCAGATAAGCTTGTTTCTTCAAAATCAAATTTAAATAAACAACAGTCAATTTTGATTAGCAATCAAGCTAATGTAGCTGAAGCCAGTTTTGTTTTTACCTGGAATATTGCTCATTCAAAACGCCCGTATGGTGAGAGCGAGTTTATTGAAAAATAACTTGAAAGATGTACTTGAAGTTTTAGATCCAAATGTTGCAGCACTACACAAAATTGTTTCACAAATTCCCATCACGAGAAACACAACCGAGATACGTATAACTGCAATTAATATATCTCTTGAATATAATTTTTAAAAAATTATTTGAAGAACTGTATTGCATTCAGCTTAGCACTTCACGAATCGATAGATACCACAGATGTTCCGCAATAGGTAGATTTCAAAAGTTTTGCTTCACCTGACTTTGTTGTTAAAAAAGAAGTATTAGATTTAGTAGCACTTCAAAGTCAACCTATGGTGTCGATATCAAAAAAGCATTAGATTCTATAATAAACACCTTTGATGTGTCAGTTAATAAACTTGAAAGCATTGCAAATGATGGATGTCCGGCAATGATGGCTGAAAAAAGTCGGTCTTATTGGACTTTTAAGAAATGATTCTCATCTTCCCCTCTTCATACCGATTCACTGCATAATTCACCTAGAATTTACTGTCGCAAAATATTTAAAATATCTCGATGTTATGAAAACCGTGCTACACATTGTAAATTACATTTGCACCAATGCAAAAAATTATAGACTATTCAAAAATTTCCTTGAAAAATTCAAGGACGAAGAACTTCCAAATGTCTTTGATTTCTTTTGCATTGTTTGATAGTTATTTAGCTATAGCGTGCTAAATCGATTAGTAGATTTGTTTTATCCGATATATACATTTCTAAAAAAAAAATGAAATAACCTATTCAGAATTAGATGGTGACGAGTGGTTACAAGACAATGTTTTTTACTGTTGTCATGGAACATTTGCAAACACTGAATTTACAATTGTAGAGGAAAGAAAAAATAATGTTTGACCTCTGATAGTGTATATTTAGTTTTCAAATTAAATTACAATTTTGTCATTTTCCACGAAATAAAAAAATTATTTCGATATTAAACAAGAAAAAAAGTAAATAAAAAAGCTAAAAGAAATATTGAGAGAGTTTCAAAATGGATTTCAAGACTTGAAATATTTAAACTAGATTCTGCATTTTTTTTCTGAATCTATTTTAATTTAATATAATTGAAGGTGAGTTTTCCATTTCCAATATAATTATGACTGAAAAAGTATCAGGATAATTAGAATAAATAGATATGCAAAAAGATTAAGCTCTACAATTAAAATATAAGTTGAAGCCGATTACTGAATTTTGGAAATTTGCACCATAATCGAAGTATCCTGAATTAAAAAAGGCTGATTACCAAAATTATTTAATTATTCGGAATAACGTACAAATGTTAATCATTTTACTCCCCTTTAAAATGCATGAAATTCAAACACCAATCAGTATTAACTAGCCAGCATCTCAAAGAATTACTGAGAAGTGTTGTCATCAATTATTCACCGAATTTTGAAGAATTATCAAGAGAAGTAAAATAAATGTATAAATTTTAATGTTTAAAAAATCAATACACACATTTTCTATTTTTATTTATATGTTTTATATGAGTATAATTTTAAAAAAAATTAAAATACTTTTTTTGCATATCTTTTAAATGCTGCGTATTTAATTGCGGTTCGTGAAAAATTTCGAATTTTGAAATAGACCTCGGACTATAATGGAGGTTGGCCACTCCTGATATATACCTTTACATAGCTTTATCTTCTCACTAGCTCACTAATTAGACTTAAATTTAATGAGCCTAAAAGAATAATAGCATCGAAAATGGTGACATCGTCATTATGAATAAATATTTTGTTTATAAATATCATATGAAAATTTACATATTTTTACTAAATTTATGATTTTTAAAGAAAAATATTAAAAATTGATTTATAAAACAGTATATTATGAATGGTAATTGAAATGAAGAAACTTTGTTTTTTATTTAACTTAAATTTTAATAATTACGTTTGACGTAAATAGCATATATGATGTCAAAATTTGGTATGAACTCCTTTCTACTAATAATTTATTGAACGATACAAATGTTCCATGAACAAATAAAAAGGAAATTAAGAAGCTAAAATAATATGGAAAGATTCTCATCAATTTTTAAAATTTCATATGCAAAAATATTGAATATAACAGATTAGCATGTAAATAAATCTATTTTGCTTAGAATAAACACATGGAAAAATTTTAACGCACAATTTTAAGTATGTGTGTGTGTACATTATTCATAATCTTCAAAAACATGCAATGTTTCTTCAAAAGTCGGGAATAGATTTATGAAGATTATTCTTTTACTATTTTAATCGATATATTAAACTATTTAAAATTTAATAATTATAATAAAAGACTGATTTAAAGCTTTTTATCTTTCAGTGACATTTTTCTTTTGGTTGTCTTTTTCAAAAATAAATTTTTAAAAAGATTAGCAAAAAGGGAAAAAGTGAGTTATAAAAAAAAAGAAGAGTAAAATCCAATTCACGGTTTTTCCATTCACAATACTGTATTTTTTTTTCAAAAATATCACACACATACATTTTTGAGTACAAACTTACATTATAAATACTATACAATATTATCAATTTTATTCTTAGTTGCTAATATATTTATTACTTTTAATTAATATGAATAAATTATGTTAACTATTTTTGGTTACATTCATTGTATAAATTAATAACTTTCTCTTATTAAATTACTTTAAAGAAATTAATATTTTTTATCCACTCTTAACATGAAATTGAATTTTTAGCTGAGCTTAGGAATATAGTTCTTGAATGTGATTTAGTAAATGGAAATACAGAATCAGTTTGTCTTTTTTTGGAATATTTATGTTTCTTCAAAAAAATACTTAAATATAAAATTTTAAATTCTTCTTATGTGTTTTGGAAATAAATCCACCATACTCTATCTTAAAAAATGTTTGATTTTTAATTTCAAATGTGTTCAGTCTATAATGATGAAAATTATTTTTTTTATTTATGTTTCACAAAAGAGAATATTCAAATAATAAACTATTGTTGCATTTCAAGAGTATTTCTCACTTAAATTTCTCAATACTTAACAATTAATATGTTGAATTCAACAATTCAGCAATCTGATTTTATTTTCTTTTATAGTTGTAGCTATATTGTTTCATTGTTTTTTAATATCAATCAAATCAAACTTTAATCTTATCTATTTAAATAGTATTATTTAAGTTGACTAATTCCTTAAGTTTTAATTTTAGAAGTGTATTAGCTTTTCAGTAACACAATCAAATAAGCATTTTCTTATTTTCCATGGAATATTTTAATATAAGGAAAAGTTTTCTTTATCAATATTTTCATACAAAATTTAATTCTGAAATTATATTTTCCCAAAGAATGAGAAATTACAGAATGGATTGTTTTAAAAAATTTCGATGATTAAATATTATTTTGATTCCATGTATCATCATATGCAAATCATATATAAATATAGTTTTATTATTTAATAATATTAAGTAAAATAATAATTTGTTTACATTTATTACATAAATACAAATTATTTTTACTCACAAATTCTTAGAGTTTAATGGTTTAAAATAATAAAAATTGTTATAGAATCTATTAAATACAAAATTTTCAGGAATGTTCTGTTATAATTAGAACAAATAATGTTTAAACTTTAAGAGTGGTGGTTGCACTAACTCCGTTTACCTGAACCATGATCAACAAGTGGAAATATAATATTTCGTTCATAAATGTTGATATTAATGTGAAAATAAAGTGAAGAGACAATTTATTATTCAGTAAACTAGCCAAAGCAAAAAAATTTTGTGTGGGATTATTTCTCTAGAATTCGAATAAAATATATAACGTTGTAGTAAATCTAATAAAATATTTATTTCTTTGAGATAAAGTATTTTACAGAAAAAATGTTAAAATAAGTTTTTTCTTAGTGAATTGAAACTAAAAACAACTATGAAATTTATTTCCCCTAAGCATATTTTATACTTTAAAATAACATTTTATAAATCAGTATTTACCTTGATTAATTGGTTTCTTGTTTACATATTTTAGAATTTAGTTGAATATATAATAGCATGTAAACATAGTAATGCTTTGTAATGAAAATACTTTGTATACTTACCGTAATGTGAATTATTGTATCGAAGTTAATTTCAATGAACTATTTTACTTATAACATACTGATAAAAAAAATTTTTTTTAATTTGGGAAAACAAAAATATCTCCCTGTGCACCAAGGAATATAAAAATAAAAAAGGAATTAGATAACAGCATGGATAAATTGTTTTAAAAATTCAAAATTCTCTTTCTTTACTAGCTCCACCAAAATCGGGAGCCACCTGTTATTTAAGTCTTTACAAAGCTCGTTCCTTTTTTCTGAAACAGATGGGCATTCAAGAAGAATGTGAGAAGGGCTGTCACTCCCAGAGTTGCACATGCACACCTCACTGTTTTTAATGTGGAAACGGTGAAGATAGCTATTGAATTTCCCATGTCCAGTGAGGAATTGCTTAATTTGAAAGTCGGTGTAGAGCCAGTAGTTCTTAATTCTGATGGGAATTGATGAGAAAAAAGATTTTCTCCTCTTACAATTAGAAGAGGACACAAAACCTGAGTTCCATTCTGTGATAATCTTCTCTTTGGCAGTGGTTTTGAAAAAAAACTTGGGTAGGCTGGTATCCAGTTTATTTGGAAGTGAAAGAGAAGATTTGCCCAAGAAATCCGCTCTTTCATTTCCATAACACACCATGACATGGGAGAGAGAGAAAGTGAAGGAAATATTTTTGATATCACACCTATTTATTGAAGTCTGGACTTCCACAATAAGTTTTCCAAAACTAGTTATATCTTGCAGAGCCAGTAGGGATGACATCGAATCAATGCAAATTAAAAATTTTTGATAAGGCTTGCTTATGGCATCTTCAGCAGCAAGATTAATGCAGAGTAACTCTGCATGGAAAATAGAAGTGTAATCACTAATGAGGTATACTTGATGACTCACTTCAAGCCCATTCTGAAAGCATACATATGCAAGACCTACTTTTTCGTTAACTTTACTCCCATCTGTGAAGTAAATTAGATCATAGTCTTCTTTCCTAACGCTATCAAATGCAGCAAGTGGAGCAGGAGATCTTGAAGATGGATGAGGTAAGGAAGAAAAGTTCAAGTCACCATCAAGATGGTTAGAAAAAGAGTCTTGAGCATAACGATAAGCCTCATTTTGATGAAGTATCACAACATCAAGAGGTGGAAGACCAGAGAGAATGAAGAGAGCAATCGTAACTGATTGTTCTATATCTTCTGACAATCATCAAGATAAGTTTTCTTTGTATTTTCCTGATAAGTTTTCGGTTTATTTTTTTTTTCAAACTGTCTCCCCAAATTCGCGATGTATAAAGAATAACGGGAACAATGCCTTGTTTATAAATCAGTTTTGAAACTTCGAATTTAATACCGTAACTGTTATTGCAAATTCTATTCAATGCATTTGTAAGAATGTTAATCTTATCTAAATGTATTTCAAGTGTACCTTCTAGTTAAGTTTATTGTCGACAACAACACCAAGATATTTAATTTTATCTACCACTTGTAGAAAATTACTACCCATACCAAGATTGATTGTGGCTGAAGTAAAATAATTAAAACAAAGCAATCCGAAGCAATAAAAGTGAAGAAATCATATTATTGAAAGCTAAATGTTTTCATTGAATGTTTCTCATAAATTCAGCTATTTCATTTACAGTTTCCAATATTAATATTATATTTCAAGAAATAGATATTCAATATAACTTTTTTCATAATACGCTGTGACATTCAAACGTGAATTCGGCAAAAATTTCTTGCATGTCGGAATTGTTATCTTAATTATAAAAGTTGTAAAGTATTTGGCTTTCCTCCTCTGGTAATTTTGAATTGAAAATCGGAAAAATTTCTGTCAATTCATACAAATTATAGTAAATCTATTAATCATATCGAAATTGCCTGAATATGTTTCCTTAAACCTCATACTATATCCAATATCAAATTGTACATCGCTCATATTTTTTTAACTTTCAGGTTAACCAAATGTTAATGTTTGGCACGACAGTAATTCTTTGATTTTAGATTGCATGTTTTAATTTATAATTACCAGATTTTATTCCATTCGTGGGAAGTCAATGACAGAAAGTAACTTCACAGAGAGGGTGTATGATATGCCCCCCAAGTGATTTCTCGCTACATCTAGTGCCCTTTGTTTTGATTAGCCAGTTGCCAATTTAAGTTTTTGTTATTTTTCAGCTTTTTTTTTTGTTGCCAGATTTGATTTTGCTCGTGTTTTACATCATTGTTATGTCATATATATGGCTCTTTTCAGTGGAAACAGCATTTAAAGTTTTCATTTTACTTTTAATTTGAACTTTTTGCTCTACCTTTGTTGTTGTGTTTCGTTGTCGCCAGCTTCCAAACATCGTAAACTGTTCTTTTTTCCAATTTCTTTTCATTTATTTATTATTTATATCTTTTTTATTTTGTTTATTCATTATATCTTTTTCTTATACATTTTTGCTAATTTATTATAATATTTTTCTTATATATTTTTCCATTATATCACCCAGCATATTCGACTTGTGAGCTTGACATCATATCAAGTAAGTCAAGCATAAGTGCTGTATAATCTATGATGCCAAATTCTGAGATTGGCAATTTTTGGGGGGATTTTCTTATGTATCTGGCAACCTCGTTTTTATTAAGTCATACTTATGGAGACCTATAAAAAGTGTGCAGAAAATTCTATTTTGGTAACCCTAGTATTTACGTTATCGCGTACGTTACGATATGTCATCTTGGCAACATTTCTTCATCGCCAAAAAAATTTAGAATTCGGAATCACGGATTATACGGCACCTGTGCCGTAAGTCATTGTTGCTTTCTTATTTCTTTTACCAGTTGTTTTGAAGAGAAAGCAAGCCCAACAAAGAAGTTTTTATTCATTTTAAGTAATACTTTTTTAGATTTTGTATACTATTATGCGATTTAAAATGTTCTAAAACACTTATTTTTGGAACTTAGGGAAAATTCCCCCGTTAAAAAGCCTGCGCGTAATTTGGCGACGAAAAAAAAAGATAATGGGGGATATCCTACTAGTTCCAACTTCAGTAGATCAAATCTCAGTTAATGAAGCAATAGAAATTTTTACAAGTTTGTCTCTCTTCTTTGTTAACAAACATTGACATAAAAAATATATTGACAGTATTAGCTCTCTATAAGTGTACAAACTTATTGTTTGATAAATTGAAAGCTGCTACTTGAAACACAGATTACCTCCATTTGCTTAAAAATTATTTGAGATATTATTTCTAGTAATCTGAGAACTTTTGAGATAACAGATTATTAATTTAGTTCAATGAATTGTATTTGAAACTATTATCCATTGTCATTTGTCAATTCAAAAAAATTCATTCACCATATATAAATGTGTAAAACATTTTTTATACCAAAGTCATCACACACTTCAGATAAAAATAAATACTTAATTGGTAAAAGTATTAGTTAATTGATTTCGGCTATTTCAAATTTTCTTTTAATGCACAAGCATTTCTTTTATAACGAAAATTTTAGATTATTAACCAATGAGGGTCTGAAATGTACACGTATAATCTTAGTTAATTTTATATTATTTAAATTATTAACTAATATAAAAGGAAACCTTCCGTTGATATACAAACTATTATGAGCTTCGTTGAAAGAAGTATTAGCTTATTGAGATATGCCGAAAGTATAAAATTCTGTAAATAAAGAACAGCACTAGATTTTTTAACACATAACTTATGGCGAAACAAGTTCAGAAAACTTTCAGAACCATTCATTCAATAATTAATTGTTGATAAAGAAGAATTTATATTGCATAGTTTTAGTTATATATATTATTCATGAATATATTAAATATGAAAAGCTGAATATTTTATTGATTTACATATTTTACCAATTAATATGTCTTGTTTTATGTGAGCAGTTTTAAAATTTATAGATTCATTAACAGAATAGTTTATATTATTGGTTCTGATTTGAGATATCATTTACAGATTATTTCGTTTCTCTGTTGCTGAAAGTTTTACTGATAAGATTTATTGAGAACTGATTATGATTGATCAGAAAATGTCATAGTAAAAACGTAAGAAAAGTTCAGAGTCAGTTGGTTTTACTTTTTTTCAAGTATATCATCGCTTAACTATCAAAGCTGTGCATCACCATTTCATATACAATTGTTTTTTATTCCCTCGATTGTCCAAAACTTTCATTTTCTTAATTATGTCATTCATTTCTTTCATGATCCGCGCTTTGTCTGTTGCCAGCAAAAGAATTGTATCCATTTTAATACCTCAATTGTAACATTTTTGTTCGAGTATAGTTTCTAACTAAAAACAAAGATAAATTTCTGCTTAGTCAATACAGACAGGAATGATTATTTGCATTGGTAAAGAACGGTACTTTATTTAAGTATTTCGAATCAAGCAGCATTTTTTGTTCATTTATTTTGTCAAATAAATTAAGACAGAAATGTAAGTTTAAGGTATACTTCAGCATTGCTAAGAACTACCGTAGTTTGCATAAGACAAAAATCCATACATTAGTCTACATTTTTAAGGAAATGAGTAAAATGAACTGAAAATCGTATTACCATAAACATTGCTTTAAATTAAATTGCGAGTCTCATTGCCATGCACATCACAGCAATAAAATTTATACCTATGTCTTGTAAGTAATGACATTAATTTAGAAAAATGAATGAAATGGAAACAATAAACACTCAAAATAAAAAATTTAAATAAAAAACAAAAGCTCAAAAAATAAAATGATGACAAAAGGAGCAAATATGCTTGCTAACTTTCAATAATGTACTTAATTTCATTTAGTTGGTAAAAAAAAGTCGGTATGTTAATACTTATTCATTAAACTCCCGATTAACAGATGAATTTAATGTGTGTGTGCATGATTATTAAAGAAAATATACAGAATTTTCAAAAAAATGGGAAATATCCAACACAAATATATATTTTAACAGATTACATGCCGCCCAGCCAGTCTAAAGGTCAGCCTTCTTGACTTCGGATAGGGAGGTCCTGGATTCGAATCCCAGTTAAGGCATGCATGTATTTTTTCTCTCTGCCTATCCTGTCTTTGTCCTTTCCTTGTATGAATGAATTCTGAATGGTTGCCTACCCTGTAAACGGGTACCTATGGCATGTGTGTGCTGAGGAAGTTGGACTCCACACCAAAATATGGTTCAGTTGGAAAAGTGGAGCAGTGTACCCCATGGTGACAGATAGTTGGTACAAGACAACAACAAGAGATTACTTGCATAATTAGTGACTTGAGAAATTTTTAAATTATTTCTTTTTTCAAATTCACAGACTTATTTCTGTAAAAAAAATCATTCAAAAGTTTCTAATTTTAGCATTGAAATAATATTTTATTGGTGATTGAAGTATTTTTAGACATGGCAGCATATCAACCAGAAAGTGAATAATCGGGAATTTAATGTTAAAAAAATATTTCAATGTATAAAAAGCTAAAGAACAAAAACAAAATTTAGTCTTTTAATTTTTTTATCAAATATTATACAATAAACTGTGCATTACGCATAGATGTCGAAGTCTAATTGCTTACAATCCTAACTAAAAAGCTTCAGCAAATCCTGAAATTTAAATTGGAACCTAAATAATTCCAGTCTACGTTGTTACCATTTCTTCCCATTGTATAATTTCTTATAATCTAAGATTATAATCTCATCTTTTTGAATCTTTAAAATATTGATGATATTTACGCCAATATCTTGATAATTACTACTCATTTTGCGAACTACAATGGAATAGTTTTATTTGTAAATACACGTAAATACGACCAGAAATTTAATTTATGGGCACGTAATATTTCGACTTTTCTTCAAAATTAGAGTAATTAGAGGGTTCTGGAACCCAGAATAATCCCTCCCCAAACGAGTAATCCGGCACCACCGTAACGGTATCGTTCAATGGTAACGGGTACCAGGCCCTCTCCTTATGAAGGTCCAGCGAGAATCAGTCTGAAAGCTAAATCTGGACTCGTCGGAAAACATCACACAAGACCACTGTTGCGGTGCCCACAATGCATCTCTCGACTCCAGGCTAACCGCAGGCGAGAGTAAGCTGCGTTAAGTGAAACACGTCTGATAGGCCTTCGAGCATATAGACCAATGTGCTCTAATTGAAACTACAATAATAATATAGTGTTATGTATAAAATTTCAGTAGAAAATAATTTATTTAACAAATAATGCTTGATTTATTTATATTGTATTAGATAAATAATATTCAAGCATTCATGTATAAGAATTCGAAATAATATAAGAGAATTTACACGGTAAAAGAAATGAATTGTAATTTAATATTTTTATAACGGATAATATTTTCAAATTAAGCGATCACTTATAAATTTCACTTTTAATGTCATTAAAAATGCTAATCAGTATTTTTATTTCACTTGAGATCCGTAGTATTAAATTCCTTTTTTTATGATAAAGAAATCAATAAAAGGAAACAATTCCAAATTCCAAGGTTATAATTAATGCATTTACATTTTCTTTGAGGAATAATATTTAATTATTTCTTATCCAAGTGTTTTAAAATCATCTAATGATAAAGAAAGGTCTTGAATTTATTGGAACATAGGTAAGGTTGTTAATAATTAAGGTTATTTTTTCTATTGGATTCTTACTAATAAATAAGTAAGTCACAGAATGAAATTTTTTTACTCAAGACGACTTCTCAACAAGGTAAGTTGCAATTCGCTATTTAGACGTCAATCAACGTTAAATATTATTAAAATATAATTTTAATTTAATAATGCTGCCTTTTTGTTCATTTATTTTCTCTTAATTGATTTCTAGCAAATTATTTGATTATCGTAATATGTATATTATCATTAAAAATTCAGCTCAATTAACATTGTTTAGCTAAATTTTTGGTTCTCATTTTCTTCATTTGAATAACTTATAGTTTCAATTTCGTTGGTATAATAAAATTAACGCCCCTTTACCTTCATTCCGCTATTTTCTTGAATACAGATCAAGTTATGATTCTTTACAAATATATTATAAATTATATTTAAACTCATGCTTTAGTACTCCGATAAATTTTATAAAAACAACGAAAACGGTATATGTATTTGTTTTTTTTAATTGAAAATATTTCAAATTTTGCATAAAATTTCTTTTTTGAATTAAATGTTTATTCATAAATAAATATTCATATTTTCCAATCAATTTTCGAATTTGTGAAGTATAATAACTTTCTCTATATTTCATTTTCATCTAATTATACGCAAATAGTTTCAAGAATATATATATATATATATATACAACAAATCAACGTACTTCCATTTGATATATTTTGTATATTAAATGGAAGTACGTTGATATCAAAAATATACTACAGTTCGTAAAAACTACTATGATGCACAATATGTTCTTGATCTTGCCTGATTACGGTTATGAGTTGAAGAAAGAACTTTTAAAGAGGTTATTGATTTCCTCTAACAAAACCTCTTAATCACTATCGCAAATTTGCTATGAAAACAGTTATATTTTTTTTAAAAAAAAAAGTTAATTTATCATAAAATATTTTTAAGAACATAAAACATTCTTTTCGCATTTCTTTCAAATAACAAGTAAAATTTATTTCTTGAAAATATTTATGAAATGTACAATGAAAAAAATTTAAATAAAGATATCTTTTCAGCACATATGAATAACGTATTCAAAACGTAATCTTAGCTTTGCTTCATATCCCTGAATTTTTTAATGAAACAAGTAATCTTTTTCATCTGCTATGAATAATTTTTAAGGAGTAATATGAAAAAAATTAAAATTTCACACCTAGGGAAAATTTTGCACTTGTAAAACATGTTTATTCTTTTCATTTCGGAGTAACCCTATTTCAGTTGATGTTTTCTGCTTTTTTTAATCTCTTGTACAAATTTAGTGTTTCTTCTTTGTCAAAATATTTTGGCTCCAAATTACCTTGTTTTTAATAGTAAATATACTATGTTGAAAATTTATGAAGGGTGCAACTTATTAAACAAATCCTTCTGCCCAAAAAACAATTCTCTTAAGAAATCAGTCATCAATTTACTCATCATATCTGAATTAAAAAATACTTTTTTTCAATAAAATATAGCAAGAAAAATTTCTAAGCAAAAGATTGGATTAAATTGATTAATAATATAATGTTGAATGTTTTGTATAAAAGTTAAAATTTCTTTTTTAGTAAATTTTTATATTGTTGATAATTTCTGATAAATTAATGATTAATTTGTCGAAAAATTCTTAATGAATTTAATTTTTTATGTTGAAAAAATGATACACAGTTTAAAAAATAAAGTAGCTTGAATGAATTACCTAAGCCTAACTGGCTTAGGTAACTTATTAGAGCTACTTTTTTTAAAGAGACTTTTGGTGATTTCTGAATAATATAATTTTAAAATATTCAAGGTGTTTTGTATTAATCAAGAAATTCATACTTATAGTACAATTTCTCATACATTTATTTAATTTTATGTTAAATTAAATTTCGAAATAGTTTTTAGAACAATTTATTCCGAGAGAAACTTGAAATTCTGTGATTTTAGTTTGTTTCTCACATTAAATATATTTAAATATATATGAGTTTCTATACTCAAGAAGATTTCATTTGGAAATAATTTTGGATTCATAATTTTTCTTATTAACAAAAATATAGTAAGAAATTCCATTGTAAATTTTCTCTTTTCAATTCTTTGTTTAAATATTAAGAGCATTGAAATTTGAAATAGGAATTAAAGTTTTCCTGAGATAATCTATTATTTTATAATTCTTAATCCATAATCATTTTTTTAGAATGCATTTCTTGTTATTCATTAATATTTATTTTTAAAAAAAATTGCAACTTTCTTTAAAATTGATTTAATAGATTCATTAAACTTAAATTTTGTATTCCACACAAAACATTCTTATTTATTAAGTATTTTGCATTTCAAGTATTTTTGTAACTATTCCATTGAAATTATATTTTTTGTTAACAGTTTTACTTTGCTTTGTTTATCAAACAAGTTACATTGATTTTCTATAATTTTGAATAACGCTATTTCAAATTAAATTCTTTAAGAACTTTTGATTTTCTATGCACTCAAAACATCCAGTATTATTATTTGTTTAGAATGTAAAAGTAAAACTAAAAATAAGAAATAAAAAAGAGCTAAAAGCTTTTAATTGGTTATTTAAATACTTCTCAATAAAATTTTTTTTTTTTTTTTTTTTTTTTTTTTTTTTTGGTTTTGTTAAATTTGTATTTTTTCTCTATGAATTTGGCATATTTTAATTTTTAAAAACACGACATCTATACTTAAAGCATATATTTGTTTCAAATTTCATTCAAGTTTTACTCTTTTTTCAGCATACTCTATAAGATACCTCAATTAAGAATTCTTTATTTAAATAGTTGCACAAGCATATATTAAATGTATGTATAATACAAACAGCATAGAATAATATAACCTGTGCTAATAAAAAGATTTCAAAATTTTATGATTATTTTTTAAATTTTTGATAGTTTTGTTTTTAAATATTTTTTATATTTCTAATGGCCGCGTTTTCAAAGACCACTACACTGAGTCACAAATACAGAAAGAATAAGTAGACAAGTGAACACAGAAGAAGTCTATAAAGCGCTGAGCACACCAGTGCACCCAAGCAATGTTTGGATAGTGCTGGACAACGAAGGTGTTGTGTGTCCATCCCCTCCCAAAGATCACAGAGCCTGCAGAAGGGTTCTTGGACTATATTAGTTCTACAGAGGTGCTTAAGAAGGCAGCCGTATGCAAAGTGCTCAAACGAAACTCGGCAACAGCACTGCGTCTAGGCCACTTAGGGATAAATTGAACATTATTCCACCAGGTTTGGTTAGAGTGTTCCTCTGAGAATATTTTGTTTAAAGAAATATAACTTTTATTCAAAAATATGAAATAAAGTGTTTAAATTACGCATTCATCTATGTTTTATTATTAAACTAGAGGGAAGTAGTTCCAGTAAAAAACCGTATACCTAATTTCCGGAAAAATAATTGCGTTTTAAAAAAATAGTAATATTTACTAAAAGGGAAACAAAACAGAAAATATGATTTTTTAAAAAAGAAATTAAACTATGAAGATATAAATACAGTATCGAATGCATTCTTTCTTTAAATGCATCGGTTATTCCTAGATGACAAATCTTTAAAGAAGAGGGAAATTCCACACGTGACCATTCTTCTAGCGAGCAAGAGTTCCAGAATGATTTGTATGAAGGCATAAGCAACTTCACTGTAAATTTAAATCAGATTTAATTATGATTTGATTATTAATTTAAGTATCATATTTAATTTATCAAAGGATAAGTCTTTTAATCTTAATTTCAAAATGATGGACAGCTTATATGTTTAAATTATCCCCACAAACAAAAATCTTAACGCTAGTTTCATTTCATTCCGTGTTGCCATTTTCAATTTTAGCCTAGCAAAATTCAACAAAAAAAAATAAAGATCTTACTTTCAACAATGATAATAAACATGCATTTTCTACTGTAAAAATATTCATTGCAAATGTATTTTTGTGATTTCATTGGATTGAGATTTAATTGAATTTATTATTTAATTTTTATTGTTTTAAATTTTATTGCTTAATTTTTATTGTTCCTTAAATATCAAATAATTATTTTCTTACATTTGTAGGCATTCATTTCCCATGTCTGATAATAGCTTTCTTATTTCGTCCCCTGTCAGTACTGTGAATGGAAGAACACAAAGGATTTCATATCCGCGCTCTTCCTTTTATTTAAGTACTTTTCCATATTTCTTCCGATGCCTCATCTATCTTTTATCCCCATTTCTGAAGTCTTCATTTATCCAACTCAGCAACTCCATTCAATCTAAAGTGAGTATCTCATTCGGAAGAACGAGACCTTTTTAGGTGCACTCAGGATATCTCTTCCTCCTTCCGAATTCTAAATATTAGGAATTCCGAATTCTAAGAAACGTTTCTTCCGTCAAAATGGATGCGGTGCATTTCTCTTCCTTACACGATGCTCAGTTGAAATTTATACACACTATAGTTTTGAGCTTGTATTTCTCTTTGGGTAATAGAACTTTAAAATATTCTAGTTTCAAAACTGCATTTTCTTTGTCTGTTTTTATATATCTTCATTTCTTGTTTGAAATCTTT
Source organism: Latrodectus elegans (assembly GCA_030067965.1). Classification (NCBI taxonomy): domain Eukaryota; kingdom Metazoa; phylum Arthropoda; class Arachnida; order Araneae; family Theridiidae; genus Latrodectus; species Latrodectus elegans. The sequence continues at coordinate 71,752,316 of CM057810.1, read as the reverse complement.
AGCTAAATAGTGTTTACGAATTTTAGATTAATTATTTTTCTATTATATAGCAGTTTGCTTAATACTTTTAAGTTTAATACGGACTTAGTTTTCTTAATCAATAGTTTTAGATACATAATTGTTGTAAAATATTTTATTAAAATAATTAAGGTGCATCAGTAAAAGAAATTTTCAAATTTCATTTTTTAATTAAAATAATGGAAATTTAAAAGAAGTTTTGAAATCAATTTTAAAAAAATTGCTTGTTTTGAAAGACAATTATTTACATCTGCAGTAAAAATAGTATTGGAAGTTATTGATGTATATTGTTAAAAGCGAAAATTTACACCTATTATATGTGTAACACAAATTTATAATTATCTTCCAATGCAAAGTCTTTCTTAATTTTTATTTTCAATTTGTTATATTTTCCTTTATCTTCTATTTTTAAATGAAAATAAGTCGCATATAAATTTTTTATCAAATACGAATTCAAAATTAATAAATTTTATTGACTCAATATAAGTTTTGAGTACATTATATAAGATTTGAGTTATGAAAAACATTTTATAAATTATAATAGGAACTTTTTACTTCGGAATAAATGAATGAGGTTAAAATTTGTCACCTTACAATTCCACATGAATATTTTTTACTCGTTTAAGATTTTAAAATTTTTTTTTACATTTAAGTAGCATTCAAAAAATTCTATACCAAACCTAGTAAATTTATGAATTATGTATTATCCAGACAATAAGTTTCACAATTTCCATGCATGAATTTTAGTATAGAATCTTTTATCTGGGACTTATGATTAAAATTTTTTAAATTAGAACTCAGTATAAATGTCTTTAATTGCATAAAATTTTAAAATTTTCATTTGCATTTAAACTGTTTTTAATCATTTTGTGCAGTCTTTACTTATTTAGGAGTTAGTTATTATCCTATAAGTATAAATAGTATCTTTACTCAAAAAAGTATTGAAAAAATATGTAAAAATTTTGTTCTTGATGTCAAATTAAAGCAAAAAACTTTTTTTTAACTATTAAGGGATATTTTATGTTTGTTTAAAATATTTAAGTACTCTATATATATAGTATCATTGCTAAATAAATCAAAATAAATTACTTTAAATACATTAATAATGGAATTATTAATGCAATTAATTTATTATATATATATAGTTATGATGCATATAATCAGGTATAAATTTTTTAAGTCATTTCTTTATTTCATACATTTTATGTTTTTTAGAGATTTATTTTATATTTAAGCTTAAATTAATTATACTTGAAAAGTATAAGTTTCAGATGAAAAAAATTTAAAAATTATCTAATTTTTGTCAGTATTTATAGTATTTTTGTATTTTATAGTATATTAGAATTTTATTGTTAAAAAGTTTTTAAAGTTTAAAATGTTTTCAATAATTCCAAAGAATAAATTATATCACATGCATTTTAATTTTATAAAAATCTTTATAAGCAATGTATTTATTTTAATTTGCACAATTTCATGTTTTTCTCTCATTAATGATTTCTTTATCTTTTAATGAATCCGCTTTTGTTTTCTTAGGTGCTTTTTTAATTATGAGAGAAAAATTATTTACTTTTTGCTGTTTTGCCATTAGCAACAATATGTATAAAAAATATATACCCTCTGCTGACGAAGCATGAACAATTCACTTGAGTCAGCTTCATCAAAAATTGTTCTATGGAATAAATTATTATTTTTAACTTTAATAATTATTAAAATTAATTAGTTTAATTTCTATCACCGTCCTTTTTATAGCTTACATTATGAAAAAATCATTCCGCTAAAGGCAATTTGTGACAGACTAATTTTTCTTTTTTTAAATTTCCTCAAAATTATGGTACGAATTACTCACAAATTGTAAGTAATTTTTCAAATGTAAGTAATTCTTCAGTTGTTCTCAATTGTAAGTAATTCTTCAGTAGTGCTCAATTGTAAGTAATTCTTCAGTAGTGCTCAACTGTAAGTAATTCTTCAGTAGTGCTCAATTGTAAGTAATTCTTCAGTAGTGCTCAATTGTAAGTAATTCTTCAGTAGTGCTCAATTGTAAGTAATTCTTCAATAGTGCTCAATTGTAAGTAATTCTGCAGTAGTTCTCAATAAATACAAGAAAATAAGACAATAATAAATTAAGATTAATAAAAGTACTACACTTTAGTTTAAAAGTAGAACATTTTGAGTAAAATTTCAATTATTGAAATAAAATGTAAAATACTACTTTCGAATAAAATCAAATTATAAAAATTAAAAATTTATTTTAATGCTAAAACCTCCATAATTTTATCAGAGAAACAGTCCTAATAGATTTATTTTTTAAAATAATTATTTTCATTTATAAAGCTAAGTAAATATTTTAAGTAACTAATTAAAAGTTTTATGCATGTTGTTAAATAAATTAAAGCATAACCTCAAGAATTATTTTGTGTTCACGTTGTTATTATCTAAATTTTTGATAATTATTATCTAGCCAAACATAAATATATTTATAATACACAACTGGTTAAATTTAAGGAAACTAATCAAGTTTAATGTTTTTCATGTAAAAGATACTTCAATAAGAATTAAATTTTAATTGCTTTTCATAAATGATAAATTAATTAAAAGTATATTTATTTCAAAATATCCCTTATTACAATAGATTACATAAAGTGATCTTTATTTCATTAATTCCTTATTTATTGAATAATAAAAATTAAAACTATAAAAAATAGACATATTCAATAAACATTTTAAATTTTATTGCTAACATATTTTCTACAATTATTTTTTAGTGTTTGGTATTATAAGGTGTTTTAAATTTCAAAAGTTACATCTTGAATATTAATAAAGATCGAAAGTTAAAGAGCTGTGTATCCCTTTTTATGCTTAAAATTATTGTTACGTTTATCCTTATTTTAAATGTAAATTTTGTATTCATTTCATCAAAATTTGCATTTCATCTTTCAGTCTTTAATTTTTTAATTAAGTTTTCCTAAATTTTAATCTCAAAGAGGAATTTTAATGAAAATAAATTGGCATGCAGTAGAAATATTTTAATATTTAAATAATTTGTATTAAATAATTATATTGCTTTTTTTATTAATATTAAGCAAAATGACTCTTGCTATTGAAATTAAAATACAGATTTTAATTAATTTTTTTTTACATAAAGAAACTAATTATTTTGCCTGTTGAAGAGATCTTAAAGTTGCTGTTGATAATAAACATATAGAAGTAAAATAAAGTTTTTAGTAGCGTGTTTTGTTATGCTACAAATTTATTGAATTGTACTTCTTTATGAATTTATAATTTACAAGTTTTCTGCATCAAAATAACTTATTATTAATTTTGATAATCGAAAGGCCATAAATTAATACATTTTGTAAGAAGGCAACTTAAATTAATATACATGTTTTCCATTTGTTCAAAACACAATTTTCCTTAATATTTTAAACATTTTTTAATCTATTCATTTTTCTGGAATATGAGCGCATTTGATTAACTGTAAAAAATATTTTATGTTCATTAAATAAAGAAATATATAACAAAATTGTTTTAAATGAAAACTGTTTCTTCTTCATTTGTTATACAATTCGAAAAACTCTGTATCTAAAAGAAATGTGGTTATAGTAATATGTGTAAATAAAACATTTTTCACATAAAATGTTGTTCTATTAGTAAGATGTTATGAGGTAAAGCATTTAATATTTATGAGGTCAATAATTTATGAGGTAAATTATTCAATTTAATGATAAAAAGCCTATTGTAAATTTGAACTATAATTTAATATCCATGTTAGCTGTGATACAATAGTTGACTATTAAAAACATTTCATCAATCAATATACTAATACAGTCTAATACTAATACAGTCAAAAATAAATGTAATAGAAGTTTAAAATTTATAGACCAATTATATTAAGAAAACTACATTCTAGATGATAAAGGTGTCTGAAATTATATGAAAACTGAAATAAGCATTTTCTAAAGGATTGTTTGTAAGTTTCTACGTTAATATAAAACGTTTCTTCCAGTAAAACTTAAATTTTCATGTTATATAAATCTAGTTTTTATAAAATTTTGCGATTTCTTCTGAAAAAAAATTACATTTGTACCAACTGTCATTTGCAAAATTTGAAAAAGATTCTATTTTTGAAATATAGTAGTGTGATAATACTTTGCTATTTTCAATTTAAGGTAATCGAACAAATATTTTGAATTTTTTATTCTTGCACCTTTAAAACATATTTAAAAATAGAAAATGCGTATATTTTCATTAGTTATATTCATTTCACCTTAATCCATTTTTGTTCCTCTAAAAATTATCGCAGTTACAGTGTTGTGGCTAGCATTTCTACTTACATCTCGACATCTTATTTTGAATACGGACTTACAAATTGATATATAAGAATTCTATCAATATATTACAGAATTTGAGCATTTAAAAAATTATTCAAAATAGCAATGAAAATCGTAATTTTGTTAATTTATTTTTATGCCCGGATATCTTTCTTTAGTTATTGGAATAAATTAAATTTCGTATTGAATTAATAAATTGTCATTTTAATTTGAAACATTTACTTTTTTAAAATGCTTCCAGGAATACTTTAACGGTAAAAAATTTCGTTTGTGTGCTCGAAATTTTCTGTATTTAGAAACAAGATTAAGTTGAAAGATCTTTTTTAAAAAGTTATATCCAATTTTATAAAAGATTGCAATTGTGCAATTTTACTCCAATGTTTTTTTTTATTATTATTATTATTTTACAAATCGCTTTATAATTATTTCTCACAGTAAAAATATTTAAAAAAATCGTTTTTTCTCTATATTACCAATATTAATATCATAATTAATTGATAAGATTGATATATAAAGCAGTGCTTGTGTGTGTGCGTGTGTGTGAGAGAGAGAGAGAATCACAGGGAAAATTTGCCTTGATAAAAAATGAGCAATTTTTCTAATTTTGGTTATTTAAGATTATTAAATCCTCTTTATTATCTTATTAATCAAATATAACTTTTATTCATGATATGTAAAATATTCATACAGAGGATGTTCACACACTTTTATAACGATTTTGCAAAGATATATAATTAAATATACATTTATATCATTTTCTAACATGCTTAATTTGATAGTCCCTTTTTTCTAATCTATAATATTACATCTTGATTTCCAAAATAAAAGTCCTCTGCTTAAAATATGAAAGCTGTTGTTGTTCCCCTCCTCCTTCACAATCTTAAGGAGTCTGCTCAATAGTTTCGGAAACCGCTTATAAAGAGCTTGTTTTAAAAGCCTAAATGCACAATAATCCATAAATATATCAAGGGACTTGGGAGGAATGAGATTTAAGGATAACAGTTTCAATTTCGGTTACATTTTTTAGTATATTTAGAGATATGGCTCTTTTCCCTACAATGATGTAACATAAAGTAGAAAAGATTGTTTGGGTGAAAGAATGGAATTTCTCTTTTGAAAATAGATTTCTGATGGAAATCCGAATTAATTTTGACATTTTTTATACTCTCCTTATTTTAAGTTTTCCGTCATAAGAGAATCTAGTAATAACCATAAAAGAATCAGAAAAACTTTCCTTATTTTCTCTAACCAACTTTTTAAATACTTTTCTTCTGTTTTCCGGTAGTAAATCAATCTTTTTCTATTGCGCTCAGAAAAATATATTCAAGTTTCATCAATTATGACTACATATTTCCATTTATCACCCGCCAAATAACTTATGTATTACAATCTACATATAATCTTACGCAGAGAAACATGCTTTGATGTTAAGTGATTAAGATCATGCTTTTTGATTTTAATTGACTTTAAATCATGTTTTATAATTATATTCACATTTTCAACAGACATATTTAAAGATTTTGTGATTGTACTTTGGGTAAAAGGTTTTTCCTTTGAAACATAAGATGCGATTTTAAATTTAATAATAGGTGTGCATACGTATCTTTGTTAAGTATATGTTTTTTTAGTTTTATTCCCAATCAAATGTAAACATTGACCTTTCGTTCCTTTTATATTAATTAGGTCACTTATTTTAGTGCTAGATTAAAATCCTCGTTTTCACACATCTTCTATAATAACTAAATAAGATTATTTCTCTTCGGATAGCGCAAACAATTTGCCTTCGATAAATTTCAACGACATTTTGAAGTAAAGAATGTTTTTAATTCTGCAGATAATAATTAAGCCCTATAGCAATTTGATGCCAATTACTTTTTTGTTAATATTTAATTTCATGGGGAAAATTAAAGTCATTACAAAAATGTATGAACACTCTCTTTATTTAGCATAAAAGCTTTGCTAAAGAATTCTTTAACACTTAAGAAATAGATTTTGTTATTTTTGCAAAATTTCTCTTAAAATAAGTGAAACTTTTTATTAAAAACATTTCCTTAAATATGATAAAATTGTAGCTAGTACTTATAGAAAAGTTTTACAAACCTAAATCAAATTTGTCCCCAATACCCGGTATAAAACCAGACAAAATCTAAATCTTCTCATGATAAAAAATTTATTTTCATTTAATAAGATATTTTAATTTTAATCCTATATTAATGCTTAAACAAAACCAAAAAACTTACTTAGAAATATTTAGAATGGAAAAATAAACTCTATTTTAAGAACACTATATTTGATAGTTTTATACCTACAAAAATTTTCTTTGCAGACAAATCAAAATTATTTTCTATTTGACACAGACTTACGAAAATGTAGACGATGCCCAGTCACAGTAATTAAAAATTGTAATCCGCTTTTTGGTTCTTTCAAATTTCGCTTAGTGCAAGAATCTATTTAACAAGGCAGTTTTAAAAAATCATCATAGCAAAGTTATAATAAATAATTACAATCATTATCTTGCAACAACAAAATAAATGTTTGCAAACATTAAAATACATTTTCTATTATTATAAAAAAATTTTAAACTTGGTTGAAAGGATTGCAAGCATTCATTCACATAAATCACATTTCACTATGTTTCTACTAAAAGACAATTTGTTGCAAATCTTGAAAACATTCTCTGGTAAAGTCAGCGAAAACCAAAAGAAAATCAAAACTAGGAACCGACATAATGACAATGATATAAAGTATTGTTTTCCGGCTCTCCTTTAATTAATTACTTTTGAAGTAATTTACGGGAAGATAGATTAATTACATTAGTTTTATAATCGGAAGTTTGTTGTAAAATTGCCTTTCGTCTATTAAGCAAAAATTATATGCCTCAACAAAAATAATTTATTACTTTCGTTGATGCTATATTTAGTTGTATAAGTATATTATAAAAATGAGTTTTATAAAATAAGTTATAAGCTTCTATAAATATTATAACTCTTTTCGTTTTTTATGTTTAAATAATATACAAAATATTAAAAATGTTTTTGGAATAAAAACTTATTTCTCCCATTAACTTTAAATGAAATTATAAATTATGCTTAAGCAGGTTTTTAAAATAATGCACAAGTTATAGCTATAATATATATATATATATATATATATATATATATATATATATATATATATATATAAAATATGAGAACTTCTTATATTATCTAAAATTTTAAAATCGTTATTAGTATATTCTTTCAATTGAAAAGCATTTTTCGCATAATATTAATGAAAAGACCCTATAATAGTATTTTTAGGTTAGAATGTTTGCAAGAAATACAAAACCGAAATTATAGAAAAATATTGATTGAAATATTGAATTTTATTTACACTGCAAATAAATATTTTGATGGAATTGATTTAAATTGCTCATTCTGAGAAGAATTATAATTAAAGTATTATGTATGAAAATGCATTGAAGATTTCTATTTATGAAACACTTTTTATAATGATCGTAAAATCGTAATATATGCTACAGAAACATTGTTTCCTATTGCTTTGGAAACCAGGAGAACATTATGTGTATATAAAAATTCAGAGAAATAGTAATTCTCACAGAATTAAAAGCATTTTAATATGATCTCATGAAAATTGCTTCTGCTTATGGCAGAAAGTGTCCCTACAGCTATCGCAAACATCAAGAAGTAAGGAATTCGTTTTACATTCCGTGTAGTGAAAGGGTCATTTCTCAAATCGCTGTATTATGTATAAATTATATATACATTATTAGTGCGATATATATATTTCACTTTTGCCATTTTTTAACTAAAAAATAGATGGGAAATGTCCCGTCAATCCAATTAATTTCAAAATTATTCATATAATGTGACTACTTAAAATAAAGCATTCCTTTGGATGTGTTTAATTTAAAAAAATTCTGTTCAGTATAAGAGGTTACAGAGTACCTTATATTATACATACTACAGATGATTTAATATATTACGGAATGAAACATTAAGCATATATTTTCTTTCTTTTTACCAAGTTCGTGTTTAAAGAATAATTATTTACATATCATTATAAAAAATACTGTTATTTAAGTTGCACAATTTCATTTCCTTTATTACTAAAATTCTAGAAACTTAAAAAGTAAATTAAATTATTACCTTTCATGGGAGCAAATTATAGGAACTATTTACATTAATTAATGTACATATTTTAAAACAAAGCAGATTTAATTAAGGGTTTAAATTTAATTAAAGTCAAATAAACTTTTCCATTACATTAAAACACAACAAACATCATACATACATAATATATATGTATATATATATATATATATATATATATATATATATATATATATATATGTATGTATGTATGTATGTATGTATGTATGTATGTATGAATGTATATGATTTTGAGAAAATAACATCCTAACTACAATGATCTAATTAACATTTTAATTATCATAGTTTTTGAAAGGCAAAATTTATGAATATGATTGTAGAAATAATATACCTTTTTAAAAAGAACTAATTTTATTATTCTATTCCTTGAGGAATTTACTTTTAATGTTTAACTAGATTTAAATTCTTTTGGGGATTAAATAATTCATTATATTGTAACTTCTATTTTTTAGGTAGAAAATGTTTAAAACATAATCATAATGCAAGAATTCTAAAAGCAACTTCAAATTTTTCACATGTTACAGTCCATATGTTTTCTCATTCAGATCATTTTTCTTAAGTAATACATTCTACGAAAAAATTTTCCTATTGTGCAATTAAACCTATGTATTTTAATTCCCTATTTGTCTCTAGGATATTTTATGAAAAGAGTTATGAGTTATTAAAATTAATTTATTAACATATATATGCAAATAAGATCATCGTTCGGTCGTTTCGGTTTCAATAAATTTAATACGCGCACAAATTTGAAGAAATAAAAAATACTAAATACTTATTAGATTTTGTGCTTCTTTGAATTTTTTTAACTGACATTCTATAGTTAAAGTACCCCAAACTAGGTAGTTTTGTTGTATTTTATTGGTATCGTTTTTTTTCCAAAAGAGAGATGCGTGTATCAATTTAATTACAGTGAAATAAAATTTTGATTTGATAACATTTGCTTAATATCAAACTATTGATTATTTTGCCACTTCAGAGTTAAAATTCGACTAACTTATGTTTGGTTTGTCGTTCTACAACCACCTTTTCCCCTCGATGACTAATTCGACCAGCGCTTTCTTAAATTTAAAATTAATTACAAGCCACTACAAAAATATATGACTGGAGTGAAAATTAACCGATGAATCACTGAATAGAACCAGAGCGATGAATACTCAACTGCCAGCTGGGTCAGAGTTTACAGCTTAAAGAATATTCTAAATTGCTTTAAAATATACAGACCCAAGACAGAAATTGAAATCTAAATCGTTGTGCTAAAATCCAAAGCTCTGACACTTTAATAACCAGAGCTCTATATCAAAAGGAATCGTACTGAAGTACATAGTTAATGTAAGGTCAGCAAAATTGAATTTTAAATATATACCGAAAATGGGATCTTATCCCACGATATAGATACATAAAAATTCAGAGATAATTATATGTTAATGGAAATTACATTTTTCCTTTTAAAAACTTATCCTACTTAACAAATAAGAAAGCTTATCGTCATTTGACTTATTGAATTTTTAGCAGATAATATCCATATAAAGCAGAAAAATAATATCGATATTATTTTTCTAGTTCATATGGATAACCACCTTAAAGGAATTCAACAGCGATTAATATCCATAATTTTCCCATGAGATTCAGCGTTATTTCAATTAATAATACATAAACAAGTAAATATTATTCCTTCTAAACAATAGCTGGGATGATAGAAAAATTTCCGGAACAATATAAAAGTCCATTCTATTCATTATTTAACTCATAGTGGTGTTATTTATCGTATTGAATGATCAAATAAAAATTTTAAAGGTGATTACAAAATTTTTTCATTAGGTATAATTTATTGTTAGTTAATTTTCCTTGCATTATACGAGCTCCATAGAAATGTATCTATTCTATATTTGTGATCTTGTATTTAGATTCCCTATCTGTCACTGGAAAAAACATTTCAGGAAGTGATTAAATGAAGCTAAAATGATCCTATTAAATCGATGTATTCACAAATCTATGCAAATATAATGGACATATTTATTCACTGGAATTTTATAGCCAAGCACATAAAGAAATAAAAGGATAATATATTTTACAAAATGTCTCATTTTGTAAAAGAATATTTTATCCGATGTAAATGCAGAGTTTATCAAACTAGTATAATTTATTTGTTTTAAAGTTTGAGATTTTTAATTCAAATCAAATGTTTCTATATTATATTCAGCATGTAAGATCTTATAATTATCTTATTATAATAAAAGATCTTACATGTTTTCGGAAATATAATCATCCAATGATTAACGAATATAACCAATTGATAATTTTAAGAAAAATAATTTAATTATAATAAATAACCAAAGAACAACTATGTTTATTAACACTATCGTTTATTTAATTCTAAGGAGCTGAAATACGTTTCGAATATTTTACATGTCATAAATTTGATGGAAAACTTAAGCATTTGACATGTCAACAGTTACTTTAAAAAAAGTAGCAAAAACATCTATCAAACTATTGATATTTAACAACACTTTTTTAAAATGCATTAGATTACGTATAATTTGAAAAACATTGAAATAATACTGATGAATGGATATGATATATAAAAATGAAATATATATTTACATGATTGAAAATATTGAAATATTTCTTTGAGAATAAAAGTAATGTATCATTAATAAATAAAATAAAAATAACGTAAATTAACAAAAATATACAAATTTATAAAAACATAATATAAAATTTTATTCACACCTACTTATCTTATAATTTACTCAATCATAGAAATACATTTTTCTTTATTATTTAAATTTAAAAAATACGCAAAAAAGAAATTTCAAACCATGTTATAATTATAATATTCAGATTTTAATACAGTGATGAAAACTTAATTCTCTATAAATGTATTCTGCAAGAAAACTCGTGAAAACAGTAATCTATTCTTTCCACATAAAAAAAAAATTACATTTTCAATAAATGTATAAATTTATTCTTCCCGTTTCGAGAACTACTCACAATATCTACACATGAGCGAGACGAAATAAGATGAAAAAGATTTGAATGCAGATACCCCCAGCGAGCAGAAACCCGCAGGGGGTGGGTAGAAGTTTCGCTGACTCATTAGCTTCATTACAGAAGAGGAACCACCCGAGAGTGGGGGCAGGAGAGATGCTGAAGTGGCCTAAATCGCCAGGAAAAATCCCTCTGCTGTTCGACAAGAGTCGATCACTTGATCACGTTTCTCGGAACGATAAAAAATAGAAAAGTGGAACATATTTCGATTGGTTCTGCAGAATCTGACCTCAACCCTAAAATTCACTTTTCGGAGAATACGGTGAATAAAAGAGAGCAAACGAGGTAGACTCAATCAAGTCTTTCTCCTACTCTGTGTAAAATGACTTTCGCCATTTTTCTTTGGAATGTCAGCATAAAATTCCTTATCCTACCCACGATTGTGCGGATGAGATGCTACTCGTCAGCTTGTTCTTTTGTGCTTCCGCGGAAAGGAAAAATGGAATGGCTTAAGATATTTTTAGGCAATTCCTACAATTCCAAATGGTAACAGAAGGATTAAAGTAGAGAATAAAGGTATTTTTATCTAGGTTAAGGAAACTTATCACAATAATTTTAGTTATGTCTGCAACATTGTAGAAAAGTGATAATTAAAGCGAACTACAAAAAAAAATTCTTGAAAACTTTTCTTTTTTATTGAGTTTAAGTTAATATGCACTGCTCCAAAATATATTCTACAAATGATAAAAAATATAATTAAAAAATTGCTTCTGTATTACTGGTAAAAATGATGAATGGATTTTTCTCATCGCCGACGACACTCAGACATTCGATGGCGAACTTCGCCTTGCTTGCTGTCGCTCGAAGAATATGATTTGAAGGCAGGTAGCAAATACGTCGGAATTACCACGCCGTCTCAATACTATGTGACGTTGATGCTATGTTATCTGACGTCATGGATATTTTAAACCAATGAGAACTATAAATAATGTGGTCTAATCATAATCTGAACTGGAATGAAAGAAACAACCAATTTATGTTAATAATTCATAAAATGAACTTCATTTTTTTTTTTTTACGTTACTTGAATTATTTTCGTTATTAAATCTTTGTCAGCGCACTTTTTAAGTAATCTAATGTATAAATATTCGGTTTGTCTGCCAACATTTTGTCTTATGTTGAATTGAGAATGAGAGCATTAAATCCAGTGAAAGATATGTTAAAATTTTATTCCCTGGTTAAATTAAACAAAAAAACTTACTTTTCAAAGTTTTGCTTACAGCAATTGTAATTAATTTAAAATACAATTAATGCTGATTTAGACTCCCTATAAAATCACGTACGCAGAGATTAAATTAATTTAAGTGATGTAACATTCCGTTCCAGAATTCTACTCGTTGTAAGAGAGAAAAATAATTCATGCGATTATATAATTTCCTCATTTTTAAACTTGCTCTATGAGGTACCATTAGAAGTTTAGAAAGAAATGCATCGGATTACCTTGATTTTCTATATTCTCACAATGAAATTATTTCTTAAAAAATAACAGTAATGTTTTTTTTTTTTTTTTTTTTTTTTTTTTTAAATTTTTGAAAAAGTATTACTTTTGCCCTGTTCAGTGAATGCGTTTTCTTCTTTCCCAATACATCACCACTCAGTTATATATTGGAACGTGGATGAAAGATTTTTGATTTCAATACTAAAGACTTTTAAGGCATTATGCAATTCATCCGATTTCTTTTCAACAAATCTATTCTCGAGACTTCTTTCCATAATGAAGGAAACAGCAATTTGAGAAATTGTTAATTAAATTATTTTGCAATAAGCAAACTTTTATGTGCTAAATTCCGAAATTTCACAACATGCAATGAAATTTCCTTTAAGAGTGATTTTTTTATTATTCGGAGTTTTTACTTATTTCAGTATGGCATGCATAAAACAAAATCCAATATAAATGCTCTGTTTTCGCACATACATATTTTTGTTTCAATACGTTAATGTTTCTCCTTTCAATTTATAATTAGACAAGAAATTAAAATATATTTGGTAAAATACACATATTGCGATAAACTGTAAGATTTCAAATTTTTCCATTTAAAATAAATTGAAGTAAGGAGGTGTTTTTATCTCTGCGTTTTTCCCAAAAATCTAGGTACATTTTTCCTTGGTAAATTCTAAACTAAGTAAGCATGCAGCAAGTCAAGTGTAAACTATAAATTCATCCAACCACTTTAAAGTGATTTAAGAAGAACGTAGTGAAACTAGTACATACAGCTAGTTACCTTCATAAATTCTTTCTATTCAAGCCACATACATGAAATATTTTCTTGCCTTTTTCTAAAAAGTTATTTCTGAAACTTTGTTAAGCTTCTTCTTTTTTTTTTTTCCTAAATAGGGCAATATAATTTCGAAATTATTTCTCGATATTATTCTCCAGTAATGCTAAAACAAATGAGCTCTCTTTTAGGCACAAATTCCAACTTTTAATATTTATTTTCATAAGCAGGAATGCATGCGTCAGAGGATTTGTTCTTCTGGTGAAATGAAAGTTTCAAGCTTGAAATAAAAACGAAAGTTTCGGGCAGAACATGTCCAGAAAATCCAATAAATAACAATATGTTGAACGCAAAATATAAACCAGTCACGCAATGCCATTTTTTTTTTCGCTTTTTTTTTATCCTCTTCGTGTAGAATAACCGAAAACCTGTCTTCCGAAAAGTTTGTTTGAAACAAATATTTTTTAAAAAATATATAACATGATTTAGTATAAATTAAGCAGAACACAATGCTATAATACTTTCATATTTTGTGTTTGTTTATTTTTCAATAAATATATTGATATTGAAATTTATATAGTTTAGAATGCAAATACTACATTGACAATACTATTCAAAACAATATTTGTTATATGTTTTTAGTGTAAACTCTGTAGATTATGTAATGCAACTTTATAAAATATAAACATTTATCTTCGAACGAAATCTTCAATTAAATATATCTATGTATATCCAAAAACCTTTTCGACAGCTATAACACAAAGACTTATAAATTATCTTTTCTCTCTCTTAAATTAAATTTTTAATAGTTGCTCCAATTGTGATCAGTTTTATACAAATTATTATATTAAATTTAATAACTTAATCTTCCATGCTCAATACTAATATGTAGTACACATTGTAATAATATTAATTACTTTCCACTATATATATATACACAAAATTCTAACTTATACACGACATCATCGGTGAAACATTGGAACCTATGGAAAATGAATGTGCATAGATCAATCCAATTTTCTGTTGTTCAGATATTAAAAATTCAATCTTCTGATTATGACAATGAAGTCTCTTCCTAACAAACCATCTCATGGCTCCAAATAAAATGATTACACTCCTAGCAACTCATGTATTTGGAAAATTTCCATAGAAAAAATCTACAAAAAATTATTTTTGACTTCACAAACATACACTATAAATGACATTGTATGTGCTACATTTAAAATTGTTTCCATAGAATTGCTTAAAATAATTTTGAAAAATTCATAGAAGTTAAAAAAAAAAGCCTTGAGTTACAAATTAAAATAAAAAATTAATCTTTAAAAAATTATTAAAAAAATATTACTTGTAGAAATTTCTGAAAATTTTTCATTGGTCAAATAAGTGTTGGAAAGATTTTAACGATGATGATATTTAATATATTCATCAAATAATGTTTGTTCCAAAAGAAATGTTGTTCATTTGATTGCTGTGAAGAAATTAAAGGGGTGAGTTATATAATGTTATTTGTGGGAATGTTGCTGAGAGAGAGAAGAAGCAACACTTTTGCAGCTTTTTCTTGAGGAGTAACAATTTTGTGTTGAGTCTGACATAAATGTGCATCACAATGAAGTTGGATGAGAGAGTCAGTCTGCTTTTAGTAGCTATAAAGATTGGTTTCAGGTGTGAATGCCTCCATAAAAATACGACTCGTAAAGAACAGGAACTTTTGCCTAATCTTTTCCTATCTTCTTGCAAACCTCGTTAAAAGCATAAGAAAAAAAATCAACAATCTTTTAAAAATGGTCAGTTTAAAATATATTGTGTTGATAAAATGAATTGAAGACATTTTATACACAAAAAGATTTTTTGATATATATGTACGCTATATTTGGAAAGTAGCATTTTCAAATATTTATACAAATATAAACAAATATGTATAAATAGATATTTTTTAATGAATTAATGTGTAAAAGTATTAATATTAAAGAGTGGTATATGACAAGTGTTATCGGAATAAAACAGATTAAAAAATTTGCCTGCACATTTTATGTTTTCCCAACAAAAAGTTTGCAAATTTCTATTTTCTAGAATTAGGTTTAATCCAACTAAAAACTTTTTGACATGAAAAACGAGGACCTCTGTGGTCTAGTTGGTTAGGGTGTAATTCTCATTATTGGATGGGAGTGAGTTCATATTGTGCGGCTTAAACCGAAAATCCGTCGTGTTCACTAAAGGTGGCTGGTGTACGTTAAAACTGAACATGGTCTCAATGTCCTCCAAGTAAGATGATACCTCTGGGGTTCTTCTGCTCGGTCCCTGCTTCAATATCAAGAAGACTCCACACGGCTTCCTTCTGTCTGAATGGTAGAGCCTAACTCAGGGCTAGATACAGGGAAAAATACTGGTTCAACAACAACATGAAAAGTAAAATTTCTTAATTTTTAAAAACTCTTTTCACATTTAATTATTATGTCTTTAAGTTATATAGTCTCTAGCTACTTAATAACACTATACATATCATTTACTACATAATATCATTAACACGTATTTATATTAATATTTTATGCATTAAACTTTATAAATTATTAGTTAATATAACAGAGATATTGCTAGCCATTATTTATGAATACTTTAAAATCTCTTAGACCTTATATTTTGCTTCCATAAGAAACTACAATTGCTATCCAATCAATATACATAGAAAAAAAATGAAAACTAAAGCATTTTTTTTAGAAAATAAAATTTTCTTATCGAATCATTAATAAAAAATATGTTGATGAAATATAGAAATAATTATTTTAGGTTATGAGAGCAAAATACACCCGTGTCCATAAGTTAAGGATAATCCAAGTTCAAGCAAAGAAAGAGACAGAAGCAAGACAAATGTGACTTATTTGTAAAATCTTTTTATTAAGCAAAAAGTAAAGAGCAAAAAAGATGCTATATGTTTGATATCATTAATAAAAATTGAGGATTTTTACTCCCTGGAGCAAATTTCAAAAAAGAGCCTATTTGCAAAAACCAATATAACATGGTTGGTATGATGGTTAATACATAATATGCTTCCCACAGACGATGCAATACAAGCCGTACATCCCTAGACATGCTGAGTATTAAATTATGGATTTGATCATGGAGAATATTACACCACTCATCAAGCAATGATCTCCGAAGTTCCGGTAGACATGTGGGAGGGGGTTGATGGGCTGCAACTCGTCGGTCAAGCATGTCCCACGTATGCTCTATTGCATTCAAGTCCGATGAGTTTGCTGACCAGTACATTTCTCTACTCCAGGCTAACCGCAGGTGACAGTGAGTTGTAAGTGGAAAATATCTGACGGGCCTATGAGCATATAGACTAATGTGTCCTAAGCGTCTGTACACGGTCTGCCTTGAAACTGTCTTCCCGGTAGCAGAAGAGAACAGACGAGACAGTTCGGATTCTATGCTCCATCAGTTTCTTTAGGCATTAACCACCAAATGTTGGTCCTCATTCGGCGTTGTATTTAAGGGGAGACCTGTGCTGTAACGTCTATTCATATTACCATCATCTTGGAACCGTTGCCAAAGTCTGAAAATGACACTCTGGGCGATTCCATGTTCCTCAGATACATCCACGTGTTCCTCGGATAACTGGATATGTCCATATTCCAAACTGCCGATTATTTTACCGCGTAAAACATCATCCAAACGCTTTCCTTGTGCCATAACTATGCGGTTATTGCCCTGAAAGGCTTTTAAAGCGCTTGTGAACAATTTTACTTCTTTGAAACCATTCCTTATATACCCTCTCTTATATATATATATATATATATATATATATATATATATATATATATATATATATATATATATATATATATATATATATATATATATATATATATATATATATATATATATATATATATATATCTTATATATATATATATAATATATATATTTACTTAAATCTTGTTATTCCTAGATTTAAGGGTTTTACAAGAACATTTTTTACAACTGTAAGATTGTTAGCTTTGTGCTAATATGCAAATTTAAACAGCTTTCACCAATATAATTTCTTTAAATTCTGAGCTATTGTGAAACTTGATGTTTCATGCTTTCAGTTCGTAATAGAAAAAGCATGTACTGAATTTTCCTTCGTCCGGCCATAGGTGTATTATTATAGAAATTCTTTCTTTTTATATTTTCTAAATTTTTACAGTTCACAGAACATTTTTTTTTAATTTTTTACTTAATATGCTGTTTGAAATAGCAATGTAGCATCATGAAATTTTGGTTATGTTTGATTGATTTTTCTTAAAGTGAAGTTTTGGTTGGTTTCTCAAAACAAGCAACGAAGTAAGTTTTTTAAAATATATACAAAAATGTAAGTTAGTTATGCGATTGTAGCCTTAGGAGAAAAAGGTAAGCGGCAGACAATCCAACTGTCTCATCTGTTTGATGATTAAGAAATCCCAAACATTTGGAAGTTCAATGTTGCAGTAGACACTTAAGTGAAAAGTTGCCTGGAGTATGATCTTGAAAGATTTCATTTTTACTAATTTAAGCTAAATTCGCATTAAAAAATTATGTAAGTGTTGTTGGTCTCGTATTGTAGCTCAAACCGTCTAGATGCCTCTATTGTTCAAAACTTTTCAACGCAATAAATGATTGAACAGCATGGGAGTTATAGCAGTAGACCAGATCTTTCTAGACGGACAAAAATAACAAAGATCAACACTTCTGTGAGAAAGCTGTAACGACTTTGTAATCAATTTTTATCGACATTCTATTCAATATGTGGGGAATTCTGGATTCTCCAATATCTACAAGTTTCATGATGATTGGCTTTAAAACAGACCTCTCTTTACGTAGACTGTCGTTAGCACCAGATCAACGAACTGAAAGACTTCTATGGTATCGTTAATAAACTTAATCATTCGGTTCTATTTAATTAATAATAATTACCATTGTAATATCATTAAAGAGACGCATCTGATTTGAACTCTATTCCTAAACGAAACAATACTCATCGGCGTGTATTACCAAGTTGGGTTGCAAATGCTGTGACAGCTGATTACGCATAGCATGCAACAGAAGAGCAATGACGGTACAGTAATATATTGGTGAGATTATGCAACATGATGTGCTATCTCATTGATGTACAACTGCTGAAGGTAGCTTACCTTACCTTCAGCAGCTGCAAAATGGCATATTCCAACACCACAGAATGGCAATAATAGAGAAAAAACTCTAATGTCCATCTCTCAGTACATCCATACATTAATTGCATCCCTACTATTCTCAGAATTTTCTTTCATCGCTTGAATATTTCTTACAAATTATTCTTGATATTTTTTCAACGTATAAATTTAGTGTGTGTGTGTGTGTGCGTGCGTGCGTGCGTGCGTGTGTGCGTGCGTGTGTGCGTGCGTGCGTGCGTGCGTGTGTGCGTGCGTGCGTGCGTGTGTGCGTGCGTGCGTGCGTGTGTGCGTGCGTGCGTGTGTGCGTGCGTGCGTGCGTGCGTGTGTGCGTGCGTGCGTGCGTGTGTGCGTGCGTGCGTGCGTGCGTGTGTTTAAATTAGTGTGTGTGTTATCACTAATTTAAACATGAATTCTCCGTCTGTGTATAAATGTTTTTCATACTGTGTCCAATATTTTATGATGTTGCAGAGTTTTGCATTTTCTATGCATTCAGTGCATATATGCCCTTCAAATACCATATAAGTTTTCATACACAATTAAATGGGTTCTTTTTATTTTCCTAGAATTTTTCAGATTTAAAAAGCATACCTTTTTCTAAAAAATTGCTAATATGATATTCAGTCCAAAAATTTTTATACAATAAATTTTTATACTTGATCATTATCTTCAGTTACAGTCATTCGAATTTTACATTAAGTTTGTAAAACTGGTCGGTTTTAAAATGTATTAGCGTAAGAACTTTTAGTTTGGATATCATGAATATCTCAATAAAAATATCTATAATATATTTTTAACTTAAAAAGAGAAAAAATTCAATAATATCTTCATGAAATATCAATGATGATATGCAAAGAATACTAAATTTAAAGGAATTTCAAACGCATGAAAACAAAATGTGTATTCCTTCATTAAAATCTTTTCTACAATATGAATATTTTATTCATACGTTTTCAGTGTACAGTTTGTTTCACAGCCATTTAAAAATAACATCTTCAAAATATACGCAGCTATGCTGTAGATTTCAAGTTATAAATCATCTTTTCAACCTCTGTCGTTCATTATTATCACTCATAGAAAACAAAACATTTTTATTTTATAGTCGTACATGTGTTTTCTTATAATTGTAAATTTTTTTTACAGTAAATATGAATATTTTTTCATATATCAGGAATCCATAAAGAAGACATATGTTATGAAATTCTAATTTGATGTATATTAAAAATTACTCCAAGAGCATTTTATAAAGCTTAAATTAATACCTGTAACATGAAAATTTGCATCTGTAAAAAGAATTCTAAAACCATTACTCTAACTATATACCATTACTTGGATATAAAAAATATTTCTCTCGTTATTTGTCATCTATATCTATAAAAAATAAGAATATATGATAAAAAGAAAATTATTAAGCTATAATATAGAAAATGTAAGGAATGAAAAATATGTGAATAAACAGGAGTATATTAAAAAAAATAAATAAAACTTCAAAAATTTAATAAAGTTAAATGTGCTCTCAAAATTACAATCAATGTGAAAAATTAATAAAATATAAACTCGAAAATAAAAATTTATAAAAGAGAAAGCAAAAAGGGATCATAAAAATTAAATAAAAATTTGATTTTCTCTTATTACTTTAAAAATGTCGCTTCTAGCACGATTACTATAAGAAATCCAATTTTTTTTCCTTTATTAGATTTTGGTAAACATATTTTTTATGCAAATCCACTTATGCTTCGAAATATTTTTAAAACTTTCTTATTTAATTTGTTCTTAGGTTTTTCATAGATTATTTTTAAAAAAATGGGTAATATTTCCTCAGCGCTTATTTTCACTACTGAAATATTGTTATTCACAATCGACACATACTTTTATTTTACACACTTTAAATACATTTAAACTATAATGAACGTATCTAATCTCCTATCACAACAGTTTTTGCCTATTTAGAATGATGCCATCTTGGCTTGCAAGCATTTATATAACGAGATATACGAAGCAATTTTTTGAAACTGGGCAAAATTATTTAGTTAAATTTCAGTTTTCCTTCCACAAATTGATTTCGAATATTCTAAAGTAAATTCTGAAATCGGTTTTCGGATACATATTTGTTAATGCATTCCAAAATTTATGAACAGTTAATTGTACAATTTTCTTTTCAAATAAGGAAACAAAATGAAAATATTGAAATATTGATTGTAATCACTTAAACTCAATATTAGTGACCAAGTAGGAGAGTTAATTAAAATAGTTATGTGTGATTCAAAATATCCTATGCCAACTTAAACAATATTTTAGTTACAATGAAGAATCACACACAGTTTCTGAAGCATTGATTGTGACCAGTTAGGCTTAAATAAGATGATCAAATACAAAAGTCAACTAAGAAACACACACAATTGTCGCATGATTATATACTATACGAGCTTTAATGTAATTAAATTACAAAGAATGTAAGAGACTATAGACAGTTGTAAAGACAATATACGTTTAAAATATTTACCAATAAATCTATTAGTGTAACATGGAAAATAGGGAATAAATATTTAGGTGAAGTGTTTACTTTGATAATCTTATATGGGGTTGTAATCAAACTATCTCCATATTTTAATATATCTACAAAATAATTATATAACAAATCTATGAGAAATCAATAAAAAAAATTATAAATCATAACCAGAAATAAAGTCATCTTCATAGTTACGTCTATTACTTTAACCAAGAACTACAACAATGTGTGATGAAAAGTGCAAATTTTAATAAATTATAAAAGGTTTTCCGAAGAGAATGCAATTTTTGAAGGTCTAATAAAATACAAATTTACTAATGATATTAAATAATTCACATGTTGTGCAGCGTACGCTGTCTGTGAATATGTATAAAATATAATAATGTGCAAATCTCCACCTCAACGTTTTAAGGAAATTCTGGTAATTTTAATGAAATTTTCTACAGTTGTAGGTCTATTTCTTATGTAACATGTTATGTCTTGGCTTTTAACTCAGAAAAGTATCGTTTAGTGAAAGTATACACAACACTTCAAATACCTTAATAGAAAGGACCCATAGTTGTCACATCACAACATCTTTGTTGCTGTTTCATGTCACAGTCTTGAAAAACCATTTGATCAAAGAACCTTCCTCATGACAAATTCATTTTTATAATTGATGGTTCAGACATTTATTTAAATTATTATTTTTAAATATCTATGTGACCCCATTCTGACTGCAAAAACCCTTAATATACAATTGCAGCTCTTGAATTTCACTTTTAATGCACACACATTTTCAGTATTTTCTTCAAATAAATAAAGACTAATTACATCTTTTGCCAAAATGTCCCATTACAGTCATTCATTATGGCTGTTACTTGAGTGCCAAATTCTCTATTGTTACTTTTTTATTCACAAAACCATTATATCAAAAGATTGATTATCACTGTAAAAATGACTTTCTTAAATTTTTATCAACACTGTTTCACAAGTATCTGACTAAAAAAATGCTTGGTGTGTCTTCTTATTATTTGGCTAAAATTCTTCAGTCAGTTTAATTTTTTTAGGTCCGAAAATATCCAATCTCTTTCAGAATTAGTCATTTGTAGTCCTTTATGCATTCAATTGTTGTGATGGCAAATAGAATTTATAGATATTACAGCAACAATATTACTCATAATCTGGATATTTTCTAAAGAATAACCAGTAGCACTCTCTGATGGTTTAATGGCAATCATTTGACGACTTGAGGATATTGAAACTGTTTTCTAAAATGTAGTAATGTCTCGTCACATTCCACTTATTTGGTACATTGCTTCTACATAGCAATGCACCTAATATGTTCTACAAAGCTGAGGAATCATCTCTTGCACGACATGTTAAAAATTCTTCACATTTGTAACAGGTTTTCACTATGATCGCAAACTGGTCCTCATGAAATGCATAATTTCTATTTATGTAGAAAACAAATAATGATTACAATTTATTTGACTACTAAACTACAAAGTCAACAAGTGAAAATCTTGCAACATTCAATGCTTATATCCATATAACAAAAACGGAAATAGTAGCATTTGGAAAGTTGCGCATTATTATTTATCCTATGTTTCCAATATGCATAAAAAATTATAATACATCATTATTGCTATGCATTTTATGGCGTCATGATTAGATTATTTTTCTTTCAAACTTATCACCTTTGTAGTTTTTGATTGTTTTATGTCATATATTCTTCTATATGTCCCATACGCCATTTTATATGTTTCATTTATGATTAAAAATTAACAGTAAGTTAAAAATGGCTGAATGATTTAAACTTGCTTTCAACAAAATTTTTGATATCTTTCTAGTAATGTTGTGATGAGTATAACAATTAGAAAAACTTAGTCTCTAAATTTTATGCGGACCAAGCATTTTTTAATGTGTCCAGTTATTGATTTCGCTGTTTTTGGAACCTCTATATAAAAATTTTCCTATTCAGAACTTCTTTTTCAATCCGAATAACGTCTAGAAATTCAACAGCATGATACTTTTAATGGAAACTATTTTATGGAACGTTATGAATATACATATTGTTTTATCGGATTCTTTGCACATGTACAAAAAATATGATTTTAAAAAATCTCAAATAAATTAATTGCGTATTGGAGTAGAAACTATGTCATTATATTTACTAATAATTGTTCGAAATGATATGTCAATAATTTATACATTTTATGTGAGAGCTTCAATTCTAGATTTAATTTTTTCGACAAGATTTGCTAATTCATGAAAAGCATTTTCATTATTTTAGGAATTGAAATGCTTGTATATCCCCGAAAAAGCAGTTACTTCAAATCAACAAAAATAAATTAGGGGAAATCTAGAAAAATGAGTCAAATATCTGTTAAAAAAATTCATACATACATCCATTAAAAAATGTATATCATAAATTCATATTATACCAGCATTTACGCATACAAAGAATAAATAAATAAATGTTTGCTTTGTAGTAAAAAAATTGTATATATGCATGAAACAATTATACATGTATAAGCAGTGATAAATTGTTTTTTCAAAATTTGATTCTAGGATATACTTTAAGCAAGAAAGACTTCTTTTAGACAAAGCAATTTTGTGATGAAATGAAGATGCAGAGTTGATTTTCAATGTGCTGATCGTAAACATATACATTACATTTTTTATGGGTGGAAACATTTAATTATTAGTAAGAGAGAGCTGCTGGATAAATATGGAGAACAAGTTGCGAAACGAAGTAAAGTGGTTGACCAAGAACAAGTTGACTGCCAGGATCAAGAAACAAGGTGGTTAAAGAAAAGGAGAGGAATAAAATCCAAATGCTTTGAGGTCTCCCGGAAAAAACTCCTGAGTAGGAATCTTACCGAGCAAAGATCCTTTCGGTCCAGATTCCAGATCAGGAATGAAAAGGATTTTTACGTTTCAATGTCATCAACCATTTAATCATGAAGTAAAAATGGGTAAAGAAAACTGTTCCAACACACCAGATCCTTCGTCAAGCTTCTGAATCAACAATGTAAAGGATTTCCTCATTTCCCAATCATCAACTACACGCGCATGAAATAAATGGGGTGAAGCGGTAGTCAAAATTTAAATATTATTTCAACTCACCAAATCCTTTGGCAAGATTCCAAATCAGAAATGAAAAGGATTTCCTTGTTTCCCAACAATCAAGTAACAAGTTTACGGGCAGGAAATAAAAAAGGGTGATGTGGAGGGCAAAATTGGAATTCTGTTCCAACATACTAAATACCTCGGAAACTAAGTTAAATGATTTTTGCATTGCTTGGAAAGATAGTTAATTTCTGTAATTGCCTTGCCTCTATAAATATTTTTGAAAATAAATATTATTTTCATATTATTATTTACATTAATTACATATTTTTATTTATATTAATTAAATATTATTATTTACAAAAGGAAACCATGAGGTTTTTGGGGAACAGATTCGTTCTCATCAGTTCAGGTGTGACTTCGTCACCTGACTGTGGTTAAAAATTACGAAACACTTGGTGATGGGTGAGTATTCCAATCCCGTTAACCTAAAGGTACAGACCGGAGCTCGCTTACACTGTTATCTATTTATGTCCTGTAGACTGCAGATCTAATGCAGCTCTAAAATAAACAATGATGATGAAGAAATATATTCACCTAAGCCTTGCATTGCTTCTAATTTCTCTGGACTGGTGTGGTATAGATGTTTGCTGAGTAAAGTGTCCAATTAGGTGTGGATCTTGTCACTTAACAACGTTTCCAAATTACGAAACAATTAGCTATATTTTTTGACAGAAATATGCAACAGAAAAGAGCAAAATGATATGAAATCAAGAAAAAATAACTCTCAAAGTATAAAAGTTAAAGTAGAAAAATGTTTATTTAAACCTAAACAAATCTATGTACATGACTTTACTTTCAATGTGTTTTCATCAATTTTTAAAACAATTAATCAACTAAAGTTGATATTATTATAAAAAATACCACAAAGATGTGTAGGTTGTATAATTACAGTTTCTCCCAATACATCTATAACTATTTAATGATAATTAAATATTCCTTTTTGTTTCTTATAAATAACAATATTAATATATCGTTGTCCTTACTAGCATTTGCTGCAGTTCGTGTTTCAGTATAATTATTATTAATACTATGTACAATTCGATTGATTATCACAAATCTGTTAAGAAAAATGAGTTTCATCCATTACATGTATCAGGAAAACAACAATAAATTGATATAGATTGCATAAAGACTCAGAACTATGAGAATAACCTAATGAAGAAATCCTTTGATCTATTTTAAGGCACGTGAACGATTAAGATTAAGCTGCAAATCCGAACAATGTATCGAGCCATACAAGTCGATATGATAGTTTACTTAAGCTTACCAATATCGTGATAACGAAACTGATTAAATGTCCCACTATATATAAAACAAATTATTTTTGATAACTTATAAGTACAATCGTATCCCTTTCTTTCATTGATAAAAAGGCTAGAAGAGATTGTGTTGTGATATCTACCAAAAAAAAAAAAGAATTGGATATATATTATCGCTTATATTAGGAAAAAATATATCGTTTTGGTATTATCTAATTCATTGATATATGAAACCGTATTTCCTTTGTAGTAATTCTGTTTATATTGAAATTTAAATACAAATATTGAAAAATCAACAAGAAAAAGTAGTTCCATGTATCAAATTTTTGAAAACATGATAAACAGCGTTATGATTTTCGATGACAGTAAATTACATATAGCTAAAAACAGTCTAATAATAATATATATTGCATTATTATAATAATAATGCAATATTGTTAAAAACTAGCCAAAAACAATGAATACTTGTCCTACTATATAGCAAAATATCCTTTTACCAAGTCAGCATAATACGTATTATTCAGATTGATTATTCGACTCCGATTGATTATTTCTTCAGACTAAAGTCACTCATCATAGCAACCCTCCTTATAATTCAGGATAAAGCTCCAATGATGAAGTAGACACTTCAATAGACATTTGTTGCACATGAACATACTCAGGGGTATCTATACTTTTATATCATTTTGCTGTGTCAGGCGTAGAAATCTTTCGGTCATGATAGAGATGATTAATTCTTATTTAAAGAAAGTATTCAATTCTACACTACTGGCCATTAAAATTGCTACACCAGGAAGAAATGCAGATAACAAAATTATATTTATTGGACAAATATATCATACTAGAAATAACAAGTGATTAAATTTTCAAAAAATTTGGCTGGATAGATCCTGAGAAATCAGTACCCAGAATAACCACCTCTGGCAGTAATAACAGCAGTTATTACTGCCAGTGCATTGAGTCAAACAGAGATTGGATTGCATGTACAGGTACAGATCGCCATGCAGCTTCAACACGATGCCACAGTTCATCAACCGAAGTGACTGGCGTTTTGTGACGAGCCAGTCGCTCGGCAACCATTGACCAGACGTTTTTTATTGGTGAAAGATCTGGAGAACGTGCTGGCAAGGGCAACAGCCGAACATGTTCCGTATCAAGGAAGGTCCGTACAATACCGGCAACATGCGGTCGGGCATTATTCTGTTGAAACGTAGGGTTTCGCAGGGCTCGAATAAAGGGTAGAGCCACGGGTCGTAACACACCAGAAATGTAACGTGCACTGTTCAAAGCACCGTCAATGCGAACAAAAGGTGACCGAGACGTGTATCCAGCGGCACCCCATACCATCACGCGAGGTGATGGGCCAGTATAACGATGACGAATGCACGCTGCCAGTGTGCGTTCACCACGATGCCGCCAAACACGGATGCGACCATCATGATGCTGTACACAGAACCTGGATTCATCTGAAAAGATGACGTCTCGCCATTCATGCACCCAGGTTCGTCGTTGATCCCACCATTGAAGGCGCTCTTGTCTATGACGCAGCGTCAAGGGAAGTCGCAGCCATGGTCTCCGAGCTGAGAGTCCATGCTGCTGCAAACGTCGTCGAACTGTTCGTGCGGACACTTGTTGTCTTCCAAACGACCCCGTTTCTTGACTCACGGCTCGTGACGTGGTTGCACGATCCATTACGGCCATGCGGATAATATGCCTGTCTTCTCGGCTGCTAGTGATAGGTGGCCGTTGAGATCCCGCATGGCGTTCCGTATTACTGTCCTGAACCCATCGATTCCATATTCTGCTAACAGTCATGGGATCTCGACCGACGCGAGCAGCAATACTGCGATAAGATAAACCGCAATCCCGGTACGCTACAATTCGACCTTTATCAAAGTCAGAAACGTGCTGATACGCATTTCTCCTTCTTACACGAGGCATCACAACAACTTCTCACCAGGCAACAACGTTCAAATGCAATTTTTGTATGAGGAACCGGCTGAACAATTTCCTCATTTAAACACAATGTAGGTGTCGCTACTGGCGCCTGCTTTGTCTGAATGCGCTGAAAAGCTAATCATTTGCATATCACAGCACCTTCTTCCTTTCGTATAAATTTCACGTCTGTAGCATGTCGCCTTCTTGGTATAGCAATTTTAATGGCCAGTAGTGTAGTATAAGTTCGTATAGGGCTCCTTGATTCTCAATAGAAGATTTAACTCATATCAGGAATGTTCGAAGGGATTAAGATCATGACTGTGCAAAAATGAAAGATAATTTATATTACTGTTTACCAGTAGTATGTAGATATAGAGGACATCTAATTAAATTATTCTCAAATTCCACCTTTATTACATATAATCTTTTAAATTTACATGTTAAGCCAACATCGCAACCAAATCACAATCTGAAACGATCTTTGGTTGTTGCAGAGTGCACATTCGCTTTTAATTTTATTTGAATGCACATTCTGTTGTTCGCTCAATTATTATAAAAGGAATTAATTTTCAAATGTATTAACATATTTTTACTTACATAAGATAATTTAATTTTTAAAAATATGTATATTCACAATTTTTAATATGAATTTGTGAAAATTTTCAATCCCTTTCCAATCACTGAAGCAAATGTTTTCCGCATCGATACAGAAGAAGTATTGCCATTAGATAAATAATAAATGAGGAGAATACATTCATAAATTCAACCTAATATTGCATTATACAGAAGAATTCTTAATTTAACCTTTTGTAGAATGTTTGTCGTTTATTTAAGTATATGAATATTCAAAATCGATTTTCTTCATGGTTTCTCTTTTATCAACTTTAAAACATCAACTCCCAAGATTTTATTGTAATTTGATTTCCCAGTATGACCAAACACATTACAATAAAATATAAAATACATAAAATATTATGACAAGGGAATTTCATTTTTAATTCTCATCGGTCAAATTAACATGATTGAAGCAATAGGTGATTAAAACAATATTTATAAAAAATAGTATCATCATATTATAGACAAGCTGAAAAATATACCCACTTTGTTACATTTCGTTTAAATTCCTTTCGTCTAGTTCAATTGACAGGTAATTTAAGTTTGATCGATTTCATATTTACTTAGTTTAAATTTTATCGCTGGGAAACATATCTAGACATCGCGAATCCCGCAAACTTATCAACTGAAAAGACATACATTAAATTAATGTGCAGTAAGATAGCAGCAGAACATAAATTATATAATATTTTTTTATATGTGACAAATTGAAATAAGCAAAAGCCCAAAGATTTTTTAAAGATATTTTTTAATTATTTTTGATGGAAGGTCATATATGAACTTCTATTTGAAAGTTAATATATGAATTTTTATAGTTTAACACATCATTAAATAACTTAACTGAGACAGCATCTCAAAATGATTGGTTGTATCACGAAATAAGATGTCTTGTGTATTTTTATTAATTAAAAACATTGAATGGAATGTATAATACTTTGAAAATTTTCTGCAGTTATGAAGATATCCGATACTAAAATCAAGATCCTTTATTCATGTGCGTTTTAATGCACTTTTGAATAATGACACATTGAGATATGCGAAATGACATTCAGGAAATGACAGTACTTCATCAAAAAACTGATAATGAACATCACTATTTTCTATTGGGTTGTACAAAAAGTAATTTCCTTTTTTTTTTGTGGAAATGAAAAAAGTTTTCGTATAATAGATAAATATTTTATAAAACCATACATTGGCCGTTCTGCTCCAACACCTTTTGCCATCTTTCTGGAAGTAGCATAATTCCACGCTCATAAAATTTCTGGTTTTTGCTGGCTAAAACTGATCGAGGTGGTTTTTGACCTCCTCATTTAAGGTGAATGTTTTACCGTCTAAAAAATTTTGGAGTGACCGGAACAAATAACAATCCGATGGTGCCAGGTCTGGAGAATATGGTAAGTGTGGCATTGTATCCCATTCAAGCTGTAAAAGCTTTTGGCGAGAGACCAAACTTGTGTGAGGTCTCGCGTTGTTTTGGTGAAACAATACACCCTTTCGTATTGAGCTGTTGACAGTAGACTTCTGAATTAATCGCTGTGTTATCCGGTAAAAACTTTAAAAAAAAAAAAAAAAAAAAAAGTTTAAAAAATTTTACTTGACAGCATCACCTTTTTTTGATGAATATCGGCGGTGGAAATAGTTTCAACCGGTTCATCTTTTTTGCTTCATGACTTCTTACGTTTGACGTTGTTGTATCCAACCCATTTTTTGTCCCCAGTGATGGTGAGCTTCAAAAACTGATCATTTTCGTGACGTTTGAGAAGCGAATCTCAGACGTCAATGCGGCGACACAGATTTTTCTCTGTGAGAACACGGGGAACCCATACATCGAGCTTCGAGGATAATCTCAGGCCTTTCAAGTGGTCATAAACTGTTGTTATTCGCGATGCGAACCTGCATTAGTTGATGCAGGTTCGCATCAACTAATGCCTTTATCGCGTCTTTATCAGCTTCAACCGGCTTTCCCGAACGTCGTGCATCTTCGACATCAAAACTGCCGAATCGAAATTTAGAAAACCAGTTCTAACACTGTGTACTGTCAACACATTCTCCATACACATCGGTCAATTTCTTTCTGGCTTGAAACAGCATTTTTACCCTTTCTGTAGTAAAACAGGAAGATATGTCAGTAGTGTGCGGATGCCGGAGCTGGCGCAGTGATGTTTAGACCATAATGTGTGCCCATAAAAATTTCCACCCACTTTTAAAAACAATGGGTGTAAAAACCCCCATTAAATTTCCACCCCCTTTTAAAAACAATGGTGTGGAAACCTACCATAAAATTCCCACCCCCTTTTAAAAAACAATGGGTGTCAACCTCCCCATTAAATTTCTACCCCCTTTTAAAAACAATGGTGTAAAAAACCCCCCATTAAATTCCCACCCCCTTTTAAAAAACAATGGGTGCCAACCTCCCCATAAATCTGAACCCACTTTTAGAAAGTAATGGCTCTCAAACCCCCATTAAAAAGCCACCCACTTTTAGAAAGTAATGGTTCTCAACCCGCCATTAAATATTCACCCCCCTTTAAAAAACAATGGCTATAAAATTCCCATAAAAACCGCACCCAGTTGTAGAAATTAATGGCTCTATTTTTATCCATTAAATTTCCACCCCCTTTTAAAAACAATGGTTTGAAAAACCGCCATAATTTTCCCACCCCCTTTTAAAAACAATGGTGTTAAAACCGACCATTAAAACCCCACCCACTGTTAGAAACCTGTTTTAACCATGATAAATTTCTGACGCTGCACGCAACTTTTAGAAGAATTCAATGCTCCACGATGAATTAAAAAAACTTCTAGGGATTTTAAGTACTTAAAGAAAACTCTTGCAGTATATAAAGAAACAAAATGATGACTGAAGGGTCTGTTATAAATGCAATTGTCATAAGAAAGAAGATACAAGAAATAGATGAAGAAATGGAGAATTTTGAACCTTCGCTGTCTAAAGTTCTGCTTGATTTAAAAGAATGCTTAAAGTTATATTCAAACGATAAAATTTGTATTCAAAAAGAAGGTAAGTTTTACAAGCATTACAAAGTATGCGATATTTTGAAATGCACCTGCCTTAATATTGACTTTCTGGTTGAAAAGTATCTGGTCGAGAGTGACTTGATACTTCATAACATACGCAAAGTATGAGGAAAAAATTATATTATCTTTTAATAGTCTTCAAACTATTAAAAACTTGTTTATTTTTGTATTGCATAGTGACCGTGAGCCAAGGTGTGAATACCATCTTCCAATATATGTCGCTTGTCATCTTTTCCTGATAGGGCAATCTTATTTACTTGTATGGAATGGATCTCATGCTTTGTGCTCCTGATGAGATTCATGGTCCTGTGCTGTACTTCTTGCTTGAATAGGCAGTCCTTGTAGTCCTCGAAGGTTATCCTGTTTTTCACGACGCACTTCTTGACTCCTTTCGACTTTTTCACCAAGTCAACCTCAGTTTTACAGGCATACATCTTAGATCTCAATCCGACGAACTCCTCCAAGATCTTCCCTGCATTTTCATCTTTCATCTTCCCCAATACCTTCTTGTTGACACGTGGCATGCCGTACCTATTACCTTCAACACAATCAGATGTATCAAAGTAGTCAAGCATTCCTTTCATATCCTCATAAAAGTCCTCGGTCTGTATGTCATAGATGTAACTGTCAGTGTCCATGTACAATAGCATGATATTGTCCCCATATTTAGGCTTCATCACGTTGTAATGAAAGTCGTACATCAGATGCTTCGAGAGATCTAATATACTCATACCGACGTATATGGGCTTATTAAAGACCACTTTCATCTTGTTCATATGCACAGCGGCTAAATTTTCATCAAAGATGGTCCGCCCCTTGAAGTTGGGCTTAGCAACCAGCTTCTCTGCCTTCTGAGGATCGCACACTAGTCGGATATCGAGCCGCTTCCTGATATTTTCCATCGTCTTGCCAAAGACCGAGTTGTTCATAAGTTTGTAGAAGTCTTTCTCAAAGTCATTGGCTGCCTTGGTCCTCATTTCCGTGTTTAAGTCTATGTACTTCTTCAACCAAGGAGACTGCTGAAACTCCAACACTTTATGCACCTTTTTGATCTTAATCCCCAAATGCAGCAGTTGCTTCAAAACCCTGTAATGAACCACATAATGCTCTTTGTTATAGAGCGTCGTCAGTAGTTTTGACTGTTTTGAGCCATCGGGCACCCTGCTCTCAGGTGCTAGAGGTAGGTCTGAATGGAGGTTGTGCAGATGCGTTGGGTACTCTAAGTCACAATCCACGATGTATCCTTTGTCTGAGTCATCCGCTACTTGAGTCACATCTGACACAGTGCTCCACCTGAAGCCACCGTGTGGTAGGTATTGACTCATGGCCCATCCATAGAGGTTGTTAGCATCAAGGTACATCAGGTAGTTGGACTTCTTGTTCTCGTCATAGTCCTTCATGTACTTGTTGTTTGCCCTCGCATATCGGTTACAGCACTGAGAGATGCCTCCTCTGGTCCCCTTTTCCAGCATGAGTATCATGTCATAGTCTGTCAACAGCTCTAACTCGACCTCCGTGGTTTTGAGCATGGCATCCCAGGAGAGTCCGGGTGCGGTGAAGTACCATGCTGGATCCAACTTATAGGTTTTTAGACAGACATCTCTAAAGTGTTCCATGATGTCGGCTAGTATGAGTACATCAGTCTTCACATACAAATCGGAATATTCACCCAATGTCTTAATGTTGAAGGTTCTCCATACCGTTTTGGCATGCTCGTAGTCCTCATCCTTTATGTGTGACTCATTTAATTGGTTGTAGAAGTCTTCTTGTGGAGGCAGCTTGGCTTCTTCGCATTTGTCCCACGAGTCCATGTAATCGTATAGATAGACGCCTTTTCGGGTGACGAGGTCTAGCTTGTCCATCGGGAAGTACTTGGCTGTCTCCCTGAACTCTTTTACGTTCTTCGCAAGACTGTCTAGGCTAGCGGCCATGAACTTGAACGAGTCGAGAAACCTCAACTTTATGCCAGGCAACTTTACTTTCTTCCCATCGCCTACATCTAACATCTTTGCCCCGACCTCCTTGCTGAACGAAATGTACCTCTCCTCGTTGTTCGGAATGACATCAATGTCCCCTTTCTCCCCACCGAGCTCCTTTATGAAGAGATGGGCGTCGTAACCAGACAGGTTGTGTATGAACACCGGAATGAACGAAGGCTCTTGGTACTTTAGGTTGCAAAGGTTGTGAGCAGTTCCTCTGTAGTTCCATTCACATTTTGCCGGATCGAGAAGATGGTCATGATCTCTGACTTTTCGGAAGTCTGGTTCATCCGAAGGTGAATAGGGGGAGGGTTCCTTCCTGATATCTCTGTCACAGATATGACAAACATGGGTCCTTTGGAAATGCTCTTCATCTGCAGTGGTCATTTTAATAGGTTGCTTCTTATCATAAATATTCTTTATCGCTAGCGCCTCAGCCTTCACTGTATCAAAGAACAGTTTGGTGGCATTGGGTCCTCTGTACGTGATTGGTGCCTTATAGTCTGCGTGTTTATATTTGATGTAGACAGTGAAGCTCATAGGCTCGTGCTTTTGATACTTATGCAAGAAGGATGCGTCTTTATTGGGATGGCAGGTGTTTATCTTGTTTGTCAAGCACTCGAAGTCTCCGTACATCACAAAGGGTACTCGCAATGACCTTTGGTGGTTTTTGAACCTCAGAGATTCGTATTCCTTAGGCATTACAATCTTTACTGGCGTATTCTTCCTACAATCCGTTTCATGTTTTTGCAGATCTTCCTCAGAGTGATAAAATAACAGGCACCTTTCACAGGGATATACTCTTTTATCATGTTTAGTTAATTGAGCACTTATTAATTTCGACATGTCTTTTATCCAACAGTAATGACTGTTTCCTTCCTGATTCTTTGTGTACAGCAAATTGACGTGTTTGTCTTCCTTATTTTTAGTGATTCTCAGTGGGTAAATGTCATTACCTTCGTATGAATATATGTTCACCGATATGTCATTCAACTTCTCGAACCTGTTAAATACTCTGTCTTCCATCTTCACTGGAAACTCAATGCCTTCGAACTTTAGCTCATTCTCATATGGCTTATACTTCGTGACTCTTTGGGCATCTTTTTCCGCTGGGTGCAGTGCAGAGAGTATTGCCCACATGAAACACTTATTATCCTCATTTTGTACGTTAATGACTGCTTTTTTAGCCTTAATTCTTTTGGGCAGATCAATGTAGGATGCCCCTCTCAGCGGATTGTATTTATTGATCCTAACCTCAAGGCTTTTGATTCTCGCAAGCGTCCACCCTGAGCCCCTTGCCACAAACTCCTCCATTTCTGTCAGTAACTTTTGGATAACTGATCTGTAATAATCCATCAAATCAGTGGATTCAAAGATGACTTCATTTTGTGTTTTGAAGTTCATCTCCATTTCTTCCACCCCTTTTTGATAGTCGCAAAGGAACTTAAAGTTGACCTTCAGACCATGTAGCCTCTTCAGATGTTTGGTGATGAGACCCCGAACAAGTGGTGAAACATCATTCAAAAAGTCTTTGGGAAGCATCAGATTGTGTTCGTTTGGGATGTCGTACGTCTTCAGCCGAGACTTAAATGCCGTCTCAACTTCAAGGGGAGTATATAGACTTCTCTCTCGCGCATCTGAAAACAGGTCGGAATCGAATTTGAAGTGGCGGTTGAACAATACACTTTCAATGTACGCTGTGATGTCTGCCTTCCTTCCTAACGTGGAATAACCTGCAATGCCACGCATCCGACAAAAATCACGTAGTTGCTTGATGGTCATGTGATGCAGGCTCTGTATGTTGTCAAAGTCATCTCTGCGGTCCTCCTGAGAGGCTTTCTTTAATTTATAGTTTTGATGGGCCTTAGTTTGCAAGTGCTTATCTATGCTTGATTCCTTAAATAACTTACCACAACACCTGATTTTACGCCCCCTCTTTTTCTTTTGCTTGCTAAACAAGTCATCGTGGAAACTGGGGAAGCCGTTATGATTCATTGAGTATGAATCAAGGCGATGAATGAGGGCGATCAGTTCCGCCTTTTTAAGCTTCGAGTATCCTCGAATATTATGTTCCCGACAGTAGTCTCGCAACTGTCGAACGGTTTTAGATTCCATCTTTATTATCTCTCTCTATATATATATCTCGTTTCTTTAAATACTTAAAATATCGATCATTCAATTTTAATGGTGCCTGCTTGTTGAGAGGATCGTTGTTCTGTTCTCTTATTTCGTAAAAGCTACCCTTCACATCTGAGGAGCAGCTTTTACTTTCATAGAACTTTTTCAGATTTTTCTCCTCCAAATTGACAAAGTGCGTAAGATATTAAAGAAGTTAAAAGGAATACTTTTAATAATAAATGTCAGATGAAATGATGGAAATATTAAGACACTTTGGTCTAGACAACAAAGTGCCTTCAACTCAAAAGTGTGAGCACGAATATATAACAAAAGATGATTATGAATTTTACGTGTGTATGACATGTCATGAAGAGCTGAGATACAATCCTAATAAACGTCCTCTAGATGGAAAGCAATTATATTTGATGATGAAGATGCAACAGAGGAGCCAAAGCAGAGTGAAAAATCTTACTAAATGGTTAAAAGGGTTTAATATTCCCTTAGAAGATGAGATTTTGGTTGAGTTTCTTAAATTTATCCATAAATATGAAGAATTGTTTCCAGAGCGGAAAAACTTAATCAGCAAAGAAAACGTTTTATTTCATCTGTTACGGAAAAGAGATTTTCAGGTACCACTTAAGTTACCCAAAATGAAGAAAACGCTTGATCTGAATGAAGAAATCTGTCGAACCGTCTTCGAAGCTTTAAACTGGAATTTTTAATAGCTTTTGTCAGCTATTAAAAATTAACTAAATCTTTCTTATCTATCCAACTACTTTCTGGATAACCTAACCACTTCACCAGGTATTTATTCCCCACCTTTTTGAGAATTTTTTCGATTTTGTACACATCATACCCTACCAGCTCATTTTCATAAAAGGTTCCTTTTACATCTTCATTGTTTAAATCCTTTATTCTATAAGTTACTGGATCGGTTTTTAACACTTCAGAGATGAAGAATATTTCTTCTGTAAAGGTTGCCTCATAACCTCTTCTGAAAGTCGTTTTATATATTGATATTCGAACTATATTTCCTACTTGGTATTTGGGTTTATGCAGGACTTTTTCTTTGAACAAATTGCGGTAGACTTCACCACTGTTTTTTTCTAGACTGGCCTCAACCGGCATCATCTTTATACTTCTGTGGTAAGAATTGTTATAATTTTTCACTAACTGATCCAATACATCTATGTATCTATTGGTATTGTTAGCCGCTAAATATTTCCGAATTTTACCGTTTAGAGTTCTGTTGAATCGTTCCACCACGGAGCATTTAATTTCAACGTTTTCAGTTGTGAACCAGTGGATTTTGTTCTCTTTAAACAGAAGTTGTGTCTCTTTGTTGATGAACTCTGTCCCCTTGTCAGTTTGGATTTTAAGAGGAACTCTCACTTTAAATATCTTCTTAAATGCCTTAGTCACTTCTTTCCCCGTTTTTCTACGAATAGGCACAGCCCACCCATATTTGCTGAAAATGTCAATGACTGTTAACAAATAGTTGTAGCCATCATTCGATTTTGAAAATGGCTTTAGAAATAACAAATCTGCTTGCCATTGATCATCAATATGTGACACATAAGTTCTTCTTCTTTTAAACTTACTGATGAGTGGTTTATGTTTTGTGTAAACATCTTGTTGATGTAAGAAATCTGAGACTTTTTTTCGACTTAAACCTGTTTTTCTACTGAGTTCGTTTATACCACAATATCCAGTCTCTGGATCATAATAAACTTTTTTGGGGTCCTCAGTTACCCCTTTAGCGGTAAAAAACGACTTTTTTTAGAACCGCAAACCGTGCAGATCCCTTTTATCATAGGTCTCCCGTTCTTAGAGGTAGCGTGCTGTACGTCTTTAGTCTCAGTGTGGGTTTTACATTTTAGGCAGTATATTTTTGAGCCCATTCCAAATGTCTTTTTTGCTTTGATAATTGGCTTCACAACAGCTCTATCTAACCTTTCACGGAGAGTTGGATTGGGAATATCCTCAACCTCTTTTATCATGTCTGAATCGCACACCTTGTTTCTTGTTTCGGTATCTTTGTTTTTTAGGTAACACACATGTTTATAGGCTGCCTCATCGACTCTATTAATGGGCTTACTCCATTCTTTGTATGTTAAATCTGGATTTAATCTCGTTTTACCCCTGAGCAATTGAGTACCTGGTCCTGTAAATTGGTGACCAGGCAGATGCATTTCAAACGGTAAATTGTTAATTGCAGAATTAATAACTCCTTTTCCTTTCTTCATTTATTTATATGTAAAAAATTATTTACACACATATTCATAACCGTTAAGCTGGGTTTGTTTCATGTATTTTTCTCTGGGTAAGTAGACTGAATTGTTAATGAAATCATCCTCTCTACTGTACACCTCTTCTTCTGTTAATGAATTTGATTTGAAAGAATTCAACAGTTGTTTATAAAACTTGTATGATTGCTTATACTCTTCGTTCCTTTCCACGATATTCAGGGACTTTTCGATAACTTCAACTATTCCGGCACTTAAGCTCAGAGCGGCTAAGGGTACCATCGTAAAAGCGGATAAACCCAATGAACTGCAGAGGAACTTTGTAATGGATAGCGAAATTTTTATCTTATGATAATGGTGGTAGCTCTTTCTATACACGTAAATTTTCTTCCGTAAGTATTCTTCCATCTTTATTTATAGGGATGAAATATTTTTTCCGATATCTCAAAGACGGATTCACTAAATCAAGCATAAAAAATCATATGGTTGTTGCATGCACTTTTTGTACAATCGATTGAACTCTTCTTTCGTCAAACTGCCATCTACCTCTCTTATAATCTGCTGAATCTCCCTCTGCTGGAGGTTGAAAAATATTAAATAGTTACAGTTTCTCCTGATGACAATGGGCGTTCTGTAATAGGATTGAGAGAGGTAAATGATTGAAGCATTCTTCTTTCTACCTCTGATGAAGAAATCTTCTATACTCTTCTGGTCTTTCTCTGTCACACAGTCATCAAAGACAACAACATTTTTGCAAGAGGGGTCCAGATCATCCACTGTAGTAAAGTCTTTTGTATCAGAGGAGAATACGGTTTCTTTCTTGCCGTATTTTTCATATAACTCGAGCAACATTTTCTTCTTCTTTTTGGGATACTTTGCTAATACGTCTTTAATATCCACACCATCAAACATAGTGTACTTTTCTTTCAGTTTAGTGTACTTGGGTTCAAACATATCTTTAGCGCAAATGAACAAGTTATCAAACTCGAGATAATCATAAATAAAATTCAGCAATAAATTCGTTTTACCAGTACCCGAAGCTCCAGCGATCAGAAGTCTGAAAGGGTGTTTCGGTAATAAATAATGCTGATTTGCATCGGCTAATTCTTCTGGCTCTGTATAATCTTCAATTGCAATCATCTTTATTTAATGTTGCAAAAAATTTGCTGTCAGTAAAAACATAATTTGCTCTCAGTAAAAAATAATTTGCTTGCAGTAAAAAATATTTCGCTTATTAATAAATGAATACTTTACAAAAAGAGCGAAACAAGAAGCTAAGAGAAGAAGTTAAAAATGACCTGAAAGTGTTTAAGATTCAGGCGGAGATTAGAAAGAAAAACGAACAAAATCTGGAACAAAAATTAGGTTTCCAGAAAACTTTGTCTGAATTTCACCAGCCTGTAACCGAGAAACTTCACCAACAAGATGTTACTAGAAAAGAACATTTTAAGGCTATAAAAGATGCTGTTGATAAGATTCCTCTTGCGATTGAACCATCTCCAGCGACTCCGGATATCTTCTATTTTGATAAAGATTTGGATGTAGAGTTTTTAGAGAAAAATAATTTTCCAAGATCCTCAAAGTTGTACAACGAATCCAAGGATGCTCTACAAGAAGTTATCAATAGAGTAAAGAGTACACACTTAAAGTTTGCTCGTCAAAAAGGAAACCTTATGAGTCAGATAGCTCGAATGACCAAAAAAGATGAGGAAAGAGAAGATAGACTATTATCTAAAGCTGATTATTTAAGGGAACATATGATTACATTAGAAGATTATCGACAGCGACTGAGGGACTTACAAAGAAAGGAAATATACCTCGGTAAAGGAGTGGAAGACAAATTAGAAATTTTGGCTCGATTCACCGATAAAGTTTGCAATGGATCCAAGAGTAAAAAGTTACATACTCAAATCGTCGATCTACTGGATGCATTATTAAGAGAAGGAACTCTAAACAACGAGCAAGTAAAAGAATACTATAAAAATTTCTTATTAAATAAATGAGTAACTACGTAAAAACTAAAATACACTTAAGTGATCATCAGATTGCTAAATTAAAATCTGCATACCAGAAAGGAGAAGAAGTTTCCCTACAAATAGACAGGACAAAACCATCTAACTATGACATGTACTTAACTCAAACACAAATAGCTCAAATCGGGAAGGGAAAGAGAATTACTATCAGCAAGACGCAGCTCAAGAAAACGGGTGGGTTTTTAGCCTTTCTAGCTCCCTTTTTACAGCTGTTAAAATTTAATAGAATAGTTAATCTTGTATATTGCTTAGAAAGGGTTGATATCGCTAACTAAAACAGGTTTTTAAAAATTTATACAGTAGATTAAATTGGTGTATATGTAAAAAAATCAGTTTTACTTCACTGTTTTTAAGAATTATTTATGCATTTATTAAAAATAT
Source organism: Latrodectus elegans (assembly GCA_030067965.1). Lineage (NCBI taxonomy): Eukaryota > Metazoa > Arthropoda > Arachnida > Araneae > Theridiidae > Latrodectus > Latrodectus elegans. Next base: position 71,712,138 of record CM057810.1, on the reverse strand, counting down.
CAACTGGAATATATATATATATATATATGTTTGTGTGTGTGTGTGCAAGCTATTAGAGAATTAAAACTTCTTAAGTTACTAAATTCTCCCACGATAGAAGGAACGAAAATTCAAATTTTAAATCGAGAAATTACTAATTCTCTCATAGCTGTATTTCAAGAATTTCTTTGTGTAAGTTCTTAAGAATAGTTCTTTACACAGAAAATAATAACAAATCTTTTTTCTAATTCCTTAAAAGCAATAACCATCCACAATGAAATGAATTGTGTAGTTGATATACATCACCGCTTTGTTAATCGTAAATAGAATTTCTTTCAAGTTGAAAAATGTTCAAACTTCAAAGATTTACATTTTTGTATTATATTGAAACATATTATGTATTATAAAATTCAGTTCTTTTATAATACTTAAATATTTTGAAACATCTTAAGTATTATAAAAGAACTGAATTCTCTTATATTGTTCATTAGGAATATCATTTATAGAATTCAAACTTATATTTGCGAAAATGATCACACGAAATAATGCATTCTACTTTTAAAAGTAAAAGTTCTTTTATCACAATGCAAAAGTATGTGATGAAGTAGTATTTAAAATGGTGAAATTCTTCAGCTAACAGCATAAATCTTGCAGAAAAAGTGAAGTAGAATGGTTTCCATGGAGAACAGATGACAAAATATTCAATGCATACCTCATTCTTACCAATTTCTAAAGAAAAAAAAAAACAATCACTTTTAACTTATCTAAAACAAAGTTTTAAGTTACAGGAAAACGTTGAATCTTATCAGTTTTGTAAATTTTAACCTATCTCTTCCCTCAGTTGGCAAAAAGTTATTGATTAAATGGTTTATTTCATAATGAATTCAATATTCCCCGATTGTTTATAGCAGTGTACAAAAGAACATTTAGCATAGAATCATTAAATTTAAAGTATTTTTAATTCGAAAATGTTTTGAACTTTTTTAAACAGCAATAGAAAACTCTCAACGTCTTAACCCTTGTGTTATTGTCGTTTTATGAATAAAATTATTTTTATAAATATTAAATTTAAAATAGGCATAACATACTACAGATATAAACTTAAAAATAAAATCAAAAATCCTTCGACTTTTTTATACAATTGATAAAACATTGATCTGCATTTTAAGAGCAATAGTTTATCTCATTAATGATTAACGGCAGCTGTTTTGCTAACTTTCTAGACTTGATGAATTTCCCATCAATTTCGCATTAAAATAAGATACTTGGAAAAAACTAAATAATTATGAATCTACATGAATTAATCACTCTTATAGAAAATTTATATTCCTGAATATATATCAGCATATAAATATGAAATATATAGCGCTGATTCTACTCGAGAAATCATGATAATTATTGCATTATTCTGATTAATATAAACTTTCAATTATCAACATTTATGTTAAGAAATGGGAATTTTCTATATAATATCTGTTATATTAGAAAGTACAACTGATTTTCATGACTTGTGTGTATACCAAAATTCTTTTAGATTCATCCTTAAAAAAATTTTTATGCTATTTCATGTAATTTATTTAAAATGAATTCAAGATAAATGGAAACAAAAATATTTATTGTACACGTGCCAGCACATAATTGTATATAGAAACAATAGAATATTTTTATTATTTTCATAAAAAAGATTCCCAACAGAATTATGAACAACAGATTTAAATTATATAATATGCATTAAGCATACATACATATATATTCATGTAATATATGTATATACATAAATACATATGGAAAATAGACACTTTAAACATTCTAACTTGATACAAAAGAAATACATTTTTAATAAATTTAGAGCTACATATTTTATCAAAACACATAGCAATGTTAAAATTTATTCTCTCTGAGTACATATGTTGGCAACTTTAAAATATTTTATAAGCATAATCATATGATTCAAGTTAAATAAACTCGATAAAAACTTATGTAAAAATATGATAAAAACATAAATATCCTTAACATTAACAAATTATAACAATTGTAATTAAATTACATAAATTAATAAAATATGTTCTTACATAAAAATTTTACAAATGTAACTTCAATAGTTATAATTTTAGGTAAACAAAGTCAACCATAAGCACAGGCAAATTTGCCAATCAAATATAATTTATTATTTTTGATTTAAAAGTCACATCAGTACAGTAATAACGCACATACTTCCTACAATAACATAATTAAAACATAAAAGAAATTTTAAAAAAATGCCCAAGAAATTTAAATTATAGAAATAACACAGAAATTTATAAAATGCACAGCTACAAATATATATTCCTATATAATCCAATATCACATACTTCAAATTAAGAGATAGAATAAATATTTTAACACAAAAAATTGAGGAAAAACAAAAAGTATTCATGTAAAAGTAGAATACAAGACAAAAATGTAAAAAACAATAATAATGTGCGATATGAAGGAAGTGTCTTAGAAATTTTACTCCCAAAGTAAGCCAGCACCATGAACATTTGCATGCATTTTCCAGAGAGGAAGTTAACACTATACACAACGCAAACAGCACCATATATAGAATCTAAAACACATTGCACACAAAGAGACTACGACAAACCTCTCCCCAAAAAGAAAAATTGGGATGAATAGAAACATGAGAGGTAGTTGAAATAGGAATGTGTATACATATATTATATTTATAAAAAAGAATCACTTTTCCTATAAAAATATTTTCTTGATTATTTCAATTAATCAAGCAAATTGATTTTAATTCTCTCAAAAAGGGATTTATTATTTATTCACACTCCAGGTATTTTCAAGCTCAGTTCCTTCAAGAAAAAAATATTTGTTTTTGCTAATAAATCAGAAAACATTGTACACATATACAGCGTATATTCATATATAATATTTATGTACAAATATGGAAATCTATCAATATTTATTCAAAAATACACATCAGAGGGTGGAAAAAATTTAGAAATAGTGGAATGTTTTACAGGAAACCTCATCTAGTGCTAAGATGATGTATAGGAAAGTACTTGCTGAATGATCATGGCAACACAAATAGCAATGAAAGTGAATGCACACAATATAATTACAGCCCACTGTTGATCTGTCAGAGGTTCACGGTTTTTAAAACTGCTAACCAAAGTAGACATCCTTGGAGGCTGGGCTTCAGCAGAGGCCACAGAGATTGTACAAAAGACAGTACATGGACTGAATGGACCAGGCAATTCTCCATCATTACAATGTCTTACAGCTGCTACTCGAACTGAATACTCAGTTCCAGGTAAGAGATTGTGTACTGTAAATCCTGTTTGTATTCCAGTGTAAAACTATAAAAAAGTACTTTATTAGAGTTTCATAAATATAACTTATCAAACATTTTTGTAAGAAACACCTAATACAAGGAATATAATCAATAAATAAAAAATCTATTTTTTAAAGAGAAATAAGTTAAATATGAAATGGAACCATTTCATATATTAATTTACTTAGCGATTCAGACAGTATATTAAATTCATATCTTTGTGGTTACATTTTATATTCAAATAAAACTCCTCACCAAATTGAATAATATTGCAGTAGAAATTTCAATTAATACAATATATCTAGAACACAAGTCAGAAAAAGAATTCTTAAATAATCAGTTAGACATTACCTTTCTCTTAATTTGATATAAATGCAATTTTCAATAAGATTTTTGATCATTTATTAAAGTACACCAAAGTTAACAAAACATGATTCTGATGTGTATGCAGTCACAATTTATGATTAAAATTATCACAAATTGATTAAAATTACCATGAGACGATTATGATTAAAATTATCGCATGCATTTTACTTACCACATGAAAATCTGATTCTTTTGTACCCAGTTGCAATTTATAGGACAACATATCATCACCGATTGGCTTAGCAGGAGGCCATTCAATTACACAAGAATTTTCAGTGACACTTGATACCTTTGGAGCTGAACAAAAAATTTCAATAAAATGTATTACAATAAATTTCCAAAATATCATTAAAACTTCAATAAAGAAAAAAATAAAACTGTCACATCTGGTGGGCATTTTCACCAACAATAAGATAACTATAATCCATTGAAAATTAATTTTAAGTTCCAAAAAAATTTTCAATTTACAAAATTCTGTATTTTACAACTTTTAATAAGTTTATAATTACAAATAAAAAAAATCAATTTTAAATTAAATTTGATAATATATTTAGCTAAATTTTAACTTGTGTCAAATTTTTGATTAAATTTAGAAGTATTAAATTTGTTTTACTAGTGATAAAATACAACAAATAATTGCAAAAAGTATGTATAAAAAATTAAGAAAATGAAACGTAAAATTCTTTTTTGTTATCAGAACAACAGACTATGCATTATGTGCTTTTATTTTGTTTAAATATTCAAAGTATCAAATTTTAAAACCAGCTATAATTAAAAATTTGTTAAATACAATAAAATGATAAATAGTTTTGAAATTTTTATAAAAATTTGAGGCAGTAAAAAATAAGTTATTGAAAGTTTGTAAATATTCATCAAATTCAATTTAGAATTTAATTTAGAGTCTTCCTTTAAAAATTATCATGAAAATTTTTTCCAAAAAATTTTTAATTATTTTTATAATTAAAAATAGTTTATATTCACTTGTGTACATATATAGTTATTTGCTCCAAATATTTCATGCATAAAAGGACCTTTCAACGCATTACTTTTTAAAGACAAAAAAGTTTTGAAGTAACAAATGCATTTATAACCAAGTACAGTTCAAAAAAATTGGCGATTTCATACATAAATCAACTTAATAATGCATTTTAATATTATTACTCTATAATACAAAAATAATAACTACAATTAAACATATTAAAACATCAAATAATTTTTCCTTAGATTAGCATTATTATGCGATCTGGAACAGCATCTCTTATGCAAATTGCTGTCACCATTTCAATAAATAAAAGTGTATTGATAAAATAATAAAGAGAACCTGATATTAGAGGAAAAAAATTTTGATATATTTTTAATCAGATTCATGTCAATTTCTAACGTTAATTTCAACCAATAACAAATGAATCAGCATCACTAATAATTAAAAAAAAAAAAACTATAGTGGTGTAAATTTATAAAAATACTTGTCATCAAACATTTAATGATAGATATTATGCTACTGCAAGCACTTCAATTGATTTAAAACTACATTATACATACCATAATAATGAATAATATGCAGAACACAGAATGCAACTATTCACATTTTCAAAAGCACAATTAATAATGCAATTTCAACCTACTAGTAAATTGATAAATACCTTTGACAGCAGGTGGAAGGGCTCGTTGAGTAGTAAATGTGAACACATCGGAGTAGGGACCATCTCCTTCTTCATTTGATGCAAATATTCTAAAACTGTATGGAGTCATTTCTTGAAGTTTTGTAACTTTAAATGTATGTGCAGTCCCTTGATACACTGGCACAAACCTTCAGAATATAAATTTAACAAATATAAATTTTTGTTTTTCATGGCTGATAACTACAAAATTTTCATTTATAAAACTTTCGCATTAAGAGTTTATTTTTTAGTAGCTAACTTTAGGAAAAATACTTCGGTAAAATTTTTCACACTATAAAATTATGCATGTCTACCAAACATATTTTTCTTAATTCAATTTTTAATATGAATTATTAAACTTTATATTTTTAATTGTTTAATTAAAATGGAGATTTTAAGAAATTAATTCAATTTGAGATTTATTAATTGGAAATAAAACTTAAGTTGCACTAGAACTCACTTTCATAGAATATTATCATTTATAATTTATGGAAATTAAAGATAAAATTCCTAATGAAATGTTTTGCACATTACAATGAAATTAAATTACTTGCAGAAATATTTGAATAATTTCATTACAAAATAAGTTAACTGGACAGAACTAAGTTGCATAATTACAGTAGCTTTGAAATCAAATAAAAAGTTGATCAAAAACACATATTCACAATTAATAAAATAAAAATTTTAAGTTAAAAATATGAAAACTCCATTAAGAATTCTCTAGATTAAATAAATTTATTTTTAAGATCTAATATGCTGGAAGTCAATGCAGTAGATTGAAAGTTTTGATAGAAAATGTTTTTCAATCCTACATCAAATTCATAATAAACTCTTACTCAAAACAAAATCCATCACTTAAGACTTCACAATAAACTAGGTTTCTAAATTAGATAATGAGCTTCAAAATTCATTTTTATTCGTTTTCAATAAGCAAAAACTTTTTACACTATGCATTGTTGTAATGTAAGAGAATAGCAAGTTTCATGTAGTCTATGTCATATTTATTGTCTATTTTCTCAATTTACTTATTGGAAACCATGGAGAAAGTCTTCCCTTTTAGTTTTTAACTTAAATAAGAATACAGTTTGTAATGAAAAAAACTAATTCTCAAACTTTTTAGATTCACCATCTTTTAACTAGCTGCAAAAAAGAGAATATTTGAATAAAGTATCTAATACTTGAAAATCTGGTAACGTCCAGTTCCACCATGTGGAAGCTGCAAATAGTGTAATAATCTTGTTTTAAAGAAAATTCACTTAATATAATTACAAGTTGTTAAAATATTTTTGCAGGGCGCCGATCAGCAGAAAACTTTCTTCAAGGAAAAAATCTTTCTCTTCATTAGATAAAGTTGTAACATCTGATGTATTATTTCTCAAAGGTTCTTTTCAGTTATTACAAGAAAGGCAATCCACTTCAAATAAGAGTATCTTTCTAATTATAGATAGTTCAACAAACTTAGAAATTGCTTTTAGCAGGCTATACATAATATTGTTAAGTTTATGAATTTCTGGATAATGAAACTATAATAGGACACTATACTATTCTATAATATCTTTACACTGTGATACTAAAATAAACTATAAACTTTATTTTATAGGAGATATGAACATAAAAATTTTCTCTTCTCTAATTACATTTGGATATCAATTTAAAATTTTCATCAAAAGACTTCCTTTCAATTTTCTGACTCCATTTCACATCTTTTTCATTTCAAACTTGGTTTGCTATATTTCACAATTCTTGAAATGCTGAATGATGCCAAACTTTCAGAATATGTAGATTTTTTAAAATATTCTGTAAGGCAGTGGTTTCTAACCTGTGGGGTGCGGCCCCCTGGGGGGCGCGAGACAGTTGCAAGGGGGGCATGCAGCTGTTTCCAAAATATCATTTTTGAATAAGAACCAAAAAAGTCTAATAGGTGTCAAAAAATGAATCAGCAGTATACATAATCCACAATCCTCGCCGCGAATTTTTCGGGTACAAGTGCTAAAACATCCCATCTATATTCTTCTTGGAACGAAATATATTGCTTTTACGTTTGGAGCCGAGCACTGGTGGGGCATGGAATCAAAAGATAAGCACTTGCAACATCCCGGGAGTTTCTCGTGCTTAATCGCACCTAATTTCAGTAAACAGAAGCATCTGGTTAATTCTGTTTTCTATGAACAGAACTAGTTCGTTAGTAGTGCTTACGATAACAACGTTGACATATACAGGGCCTGCTCTAGGGTAAGGTGATCTGAGCGGCGGACCGGAGCGCAATGATCTAGGGGCGCCAAAATCATTGAAAATTAAAATAAACTGGTAAAAAAAAAATTACAGGCTTTTCTAAAATGCAATTTAAAGTTTTTTTTTTTTTTTTTTTTTTTTTTATTCTAAAATCATATCAATAAATTATTTTTCCATAATATTGCCCTATCATCGGACCCTTATATTGTAAGTATACCAAATATCATTGAAATTGGTTCACGGCAATTTTTACAAAAACATGTTGCAAGATTTGACTGATAGTTTTGATTTTTGATTTCGAAACCAAGCAAAACAAGATCTACTTTTTAATTGCATATAAAAAGGAAGTAGACTTAAAACCATGCATTATTTGCCACAGGGGGGGGCACACCAATTTTTTTTAAAAGGGGGCGCCAGTACAAAAAGGTTGGAAACCATTGCTGTAAGGTATCCTATTGATTAATGACTCTTTAAAGACTTCATGGGAAAGGTAATATGTGCACACATGTTTAAGGATATCAGTTGGTCACACAATAATTGAAATTTTTTACATGTTCTTTTCTTAAAATTTCAGTTAAAGAAATCGATGTCAATTATTACCTTATCAATTTTAATTGGCAGTCTAGCAGCACCTTTTCCAGAGGCAAGATTTATTAAAGCAACACAATAGTGGTTAAAAAAAAAAAGAAGAGTTTTCTTAACATTAATATCTTCTGTGCTACATTAACAGAAATGAGTACAATATAGAGATCTTTCATAAAATGTAAGCACAATCCATAAAAGTTAGCAAGTTTGCAGTTGGATTGAAACTTAAAACATGAGACTTAATTCATGAGGCATTAAATATGAAATATTAAAAAATAAATTTATTTCAATTAAATTCATTTTTACACATAATTTGTAATAATGGAAGTGAATAAATATATGTTTACTGGATAAAAATATGTTTTCAAATAATCAGTATACCTTCATAACAATCAGAATAAAATATATTTCCATTTCAATATCATGTAGAGTTTATATTTTAGCCAATAAAAAAATGGATATTCTTTTTTTATTCCCATAATTACTACAAACTTTAATCAACACAATATTTAAAGCTATCATATTTAAGAAAAATTAATTTATTAGAAAAACATTGAAATTTCAAGTACAGATTACTGAGCACCAGCAAATGATTACCATACAGCATTGAAATAGATAATACAACAAGAATAAGAAAGAATAGAAATACTACCAGAATATAGTATATTTAATATAAGAATATAATAAATGCAAAATATTTCAAGAATAACAGAAATTTAACATACATAGGATGTTCATTTTACATAAGTGACTACTACAAAATTTAATTTTGATTCAGAGCATTCAATAAAAATAATTATTTTTTAAATAAAGAACATATTTGCTTTCATATCAATGCTATTAATGATTCATTTTTATACTCAAAAAGATTTATCAAAATTTTAATTTCTTTTAATATACAGGTGAATATTAAGAGTTTATATTGTATTTGCAAATTTAATAATTTCACCAAAGCTTATAAATACTTAATTGCTTTTATGAATATTTATGCTTAATCTTTTCTACTGATATTTTAATTTGATTGAGAAATCAACACAACTTGAAACATCTTTTGAAAAATTTATCATTTTACAAAATTAAGAACTTAATAGAAAGCCAGCCATTTTATCACAGTTCTATTATTTAATTATATAGATTAAAAATTAGCTAACAAGGAATAACTCGATAAGCATAATTTTTTCATTGAAATCACTAAATATTTGAGGAACAGATAAACTTGTTAAATATTTCACTAAATTAAAAAGTAGTAAATTTAAAAGAAAGTACAAGCAACCAAAATAAAAAGCAAATTTACCGTTTTGATTGAGAGCTTTCTAATTCTAATGTATAAGTTTTCAGATCTACATTTTTCCCATCACCCCACTTCAAACGCAAGCTGTTATGAGAGCAACCAGAGCATTCTAACAGCGGTGGAAGGGGAGGCAAACCTCTAGTAGTGATTTTCATAGGTGAACTGAAAGGTCCTGGCCCAACACTATTTATTGCTTGAACACGTATTCTGAAAGTTAATAATACATTTTGACTGAAATAAAAGAAATTTACAACAAAATGGAAGAAAAATAAGATATCAAACATCCATTTTTAATAGATGGCAATATTTTATCAGAATTTCTATTTTTGCAATACTTTTTAATAGCTTTAGTATGTTTTGTGTAATTTTCATTTTTTTTATTATCTGGGCAAGATAGTATTAACTGTAGAATGATTTAAAATTTCAAATAAACATTGAATTCTAATGAAGATGAAATACATAGTTATTATTCGTTATAAATATTAAATCTATACACAAAAAGATGTACATTTTCTTTAATACACAAGATAGCAATAATTATCTGTTCACAAATTGGGTGGATTTAATTTGACAATTATTCTAAACAAGTTTATACACAAAATATTCAATATATAAGCTCTTTTTAAGCATGGGCATGCAATTAAAAAATCTCATAAAATGATATTTTACAACACCATATCTTTGGATTATCAATTAGAACAAACAATCCCTGACATGAATTGCTTGTTCTAATTAATAACATTTCTATTGATAAGCTAAATTATAACTAAGGATTATTAACATTAATAAATAGAAAAATTTAGTAGCATTTTACCTAATTTTTTTTTTTTTTAAATCGAAAGATCATTAATGATTGCAAAGCATATTATTTGTTATACAATAAAAAATTCAAAATAATATGTATCTAAACTATTTTGTATGATAAGCTAAATAAATTAAAAAGTGAATTAAACTGAATGCTTATTTACTAAAAATTCAAAAAATACATAGAAGGTGCAAAAAATGCATTGAACTTCATGTATCAATAATACAAGTGTATTTAATGACGAAAAAATTGCAACTAATGTTAAATTCCAGTTTCAAAAACAAATTTCAGCTTTACATGAAGGGAAAGAAAAAAAAATTTAAACAAATCGTGTTAATTTAAGACTATTGGCAATAAAACAAATCATTTTTTATTCCTTAAATTTACTTCAACACAATGTTATATAATATTTTTTCATAATCAAATCTTTTCAAAGAAAAGAGAAGATTGATCCCCCTAAATTAGCCACATAAATAGAACATTACAAAATATTATATTAAAAGCACGATTCAGCTCTTAAACAATGTTTAAATATTTATAATAGAACCAACTTGTTATTTCATCATACATACATTCAAATATACTTTTGTTGATATTTAATAAAAAAAAAAAAAAAAGCTGCTATAAAAATTATTATTCAGACTTCTTAAAGACAACTATACCAATTCTACTTACTATGCATATGTTCATTATCAATTAAGCATAACAGAGAGCATAACTGCATAACTTTTATAGTTATGCCTATAAAATTTATAAAATATACATAAATTTTAGCAAATGATTCACAAAATAAAGTCAAATTTTTAATAATTTGAATTTTATTACCTTTAAAATTTCTAATGAAAACAATTGTTAAGCAAGATTAGAATACATTCAATTCCCCCCCCCCTCCACTTTTTAAAATGCAACAGATTACTTAGTATTTTGGCACAAGTTATGAAAGACAAAATAAATGTTTTTAATAATAGTTTTCTATTTTTCACAGCTTCTCTAGTTTTATTTAAATTAAATATTAAATTTCTTCACTTTTATGGATTAGTTGAAACATTTATAGAATTGGAGAATACTGGAAAATTCATAATCATTAAACCTGTTCATTATAACTTATTTTTGTAACAATTTTAATGACTTGTTACTCCGATTATATTACTTCGTTCATGATTTCAATTGGAAACTTATTTCCATTACTGCCTTGCCAAAAACAGAACTGAACTGAATTTAACTAAATAATGTGGTAAATAAGGTAAATATATATAGTAAACAATATATAACAGCGAGATGTTAAAAACTGAATTGCTTTTATTTTTCTATAATATTTTTATCCACGAATGTGGAGTGTATAAGGAGATATAGTTCTAAAAATGGATTTATTACATGTTTAAGCCAAATGAACCAAAATAAATTTTAAGTGGAAAATTATTCCTCTATGTATATCAACTGGATCGTGTTATACCAAATTTTACAATTTAATAAAATTCATTGACTTCATAAAAAATATATTCATTAGGAGACTTTTTGAATTTTTATAAGTCTTTAAAAAAGTTAGAGTTACAAATGGATTTTTTAATAATAGTTGAATAGGTTTTACATCAATATATGGTTATTATAATTAAAGGAAAAAACTATTTACAAACTTTTCCAGTTTTTCCTACATTAATAAATGTAAAATATAGCAAATTAATGTTTCACTACAAATATTTAAAATAATATAATTTACTTGTATGTTGTTTCAGGAATAAGCCCTTCAACCAATATTTCAGATATGTCTCCTTCTGTAGAATAAATAACATCACCTATTTCAACATTATAACTAAGAATAGGAGAGCCATGATTATTTGGTGCTTTCCATGATAAGGTGACCGATGATGCAGCAATGTTTATTTTAATACTTGCAGTAGAAACAATGCCTGGAGACGAAGGAAGTGTTTGACAGGATATGACTTCACTGAATGGACCAAATCCAGCAGAATTAACAGCCTAGAGAAAATTTTCCTTTTTACAAATAGGACTTATTTTACAAGTTACTTTAAAGTTTGAAATTTCGCATGCATAGTCACAACAATGAGACATTTTACATATTTTTTAGTCCAGTATTAAATAAAATTTAAAGATAAAATAGAGGAATTTGTGGTGATAAATTTAATACTAATCACTTTCAAACCACTAAGAAATCAAAATCAAAGTTCATTAGTATAACAAATGCTAAATCCATTAGTTAAAAATATGATACATTCAATTAATTTAATGATAACAATTTGATATTAAAAAATTGCTTTATATAACAATTATATTGATAATTGCTATTTTTGAAACTCCCTGCTGTATTTTTTTTTCCAAGAAATCTTTCAAGCTACCTAGAAATTTCATAGCAATAAACTAAACTTTTTACTATCTTCAATGGTTCTGAAATAAATTTATTGTTAAGTGAACTAAGCTTATATCTTCCATTCAAACTATTCACCTTCCATTCATACCATTTCTATTCATCCATTCTACCATTCATAATATTCAATTTTGTGATGGCATTTCATTTCATAATTAGCAAATTACAATGTTTTTAAAAAATTTTGACATTTTTCTAACAAATGAAAGCATTTAACATTTGATGATCAAATTATTTATATTTTGACACCTCATTCAGTAATAATTTTAAAGTTATAAAAATTTGTTTAAAGTTGAATCAAAAATTAAAATTAAATTGAGCGAGTATTCAATCTGAAATTATGCAATGTTATCACAAAAAGTTGCAAAACCATTATCAGGGTTTTCAGTGTTAACAAATGATTTGGATAAATAAGCAGAGGAATTTCCTTCATTTTTGAAAAATACTGTTAACTATTAAATATCACTTACTTGAACTTGAAAGTGATATACAGTGGCAGGATTCAAAGATTTTACTTCTGTGTGGCACTGCAGTCCAGAATACACCTAAAATATAATTGAATGTAAAATACTCAATTTAACATAAAATTGAGATAGTCAAACACATTTGATAAATACTCCTTATCTATTTTTGTTTTGTAAATACTTAAAATCAAAGTATTTATAATTCTCAATTTTTTTTTTTCAATATACAAACAAATAACCTCCATTACATTTTTGACAACAATAAAATTTTATATAAACTTATAAAATATCTCCAGATGACATTTAAAAACATTAAAATAACATTTAAAAAATATAAAATGTCAGTTTTATAGTTTAATTGGTCCAAGACACATCATTGAAAATACAGATGTTCTAATGCAAAAATCAAAAACTTTAAGTATAAAGTGCTTTAAACTTAGACATTTTTACATCTAAAGGAATCACATAATCAAATAATTAGTTTGTCATTTAAAAGTTCAAGAAACAGTGGAAAATTTAAATAGTTTAGTTATTAAAACTATTTAAAATTTTCAACCAAATCAAATCATTAACATCTAATATTATTTAAAAACATAATCAAAACTAAATATTAAATCAAAGAAAACATTATTTCAATGAATGAAAAGAAATACAGAAATTTATTAATTTCATGCACAAAATATTTCAAATCTTAATAAAACTATTATGTTTTAAAAAGTAGACTTTTTAAGAAGATCAATTTTTTAACATCATGAATATGTAATTAATTTTTTTCAAAAATATTGGAAAGGAAATATTTTTAAATGTAAACTTTGAGTTAGCTCTCTAATTTAAAAATTTTGACAAAATTTGCAGGATGGAAAGAATTAGAAACATAACAATTTCATTTCGAAAATAATCTTGCTTGGTAAATCAAGTCAGCAATCTCAGTCAATAGAAAACTTGTATAACTGTTAGAAAACTTCTTTAAATGCTGTATTCAAATAAAGTGTTATAATATGATTTGTAATTGTTCATCTGAATATAAATTATGCTTATAGTATAAGAACAGAAGTTTATTTAATAATTATGTTAATCTATGTTGTAATAAGATTATTTGGAGTTTGCTATATTCTTTGCCACAGAAATAACTGATTTATTCTCACGGAAACACAAAGATATGTTGTAACCAGTGTCACCCAAAGAAATAAATCTATTTCTCAGTTGGGGAAAAAGTAGAAATAAAACAAAATTTAGTAATTGAAAAGAAAGATTTGACTACCAATCTTCCCATTAATCCTAAAATGACAATTATAAATGTAAAAAAGATAATTTAAGAAAGAAAATGAATTTTATAATTATTTAAAATTTAATTATTCTAAGTGAAGAGAAGAAGAATTTTATTAGTAACTCAACACTATTTCTGTACTAGTCATGTTTTACATTAGGTGGACTTTAACATCACAAAACTAAGCATAAGAAAGCATTGATAACCAGTTTAAAATTATAATGTATGAAATATTTTAAATAAAATATAATTACAATTTTAAATAATTTACATGTTACACTGAAAGAACTTATTTAGTAAATAACAAATCATTGTTGAAATAAAAATAATTTTTAAAACACATAAAATATTATTGAAAATATAATAGTTAATGTCCAATCATATTTTAAATATGTTCTATTAGTGAAAGATCAGAAGACATTGTAGACTAAAGAAAGAATTAGGATGCAAGGATTACCTGAAAACAAACTGTGTGGACAATATCATTAATCTGCAAGAAAACACCATATTTGCTATTGTTGAATAATATAACCAGTAGCAATATCTCACCTATATATTATTATGTTGTAAATGTGGGTTTGATAAGTCATAGTGGTAACCTGCAATAATAGCCAATGACATCCCTAATCATAACTCCAAATCAGCTAATAATTTGGTATCTATTTTACTGAAGTCTGCAGATTATCATCAGGTAGTTCCTGATAAAACCAAGATTCATCACCAAGCACCATTCAGTTGTTGCAGAGAGCCTCATTGATGATATCATATAATTTCAGTTTGAATATTTGTTTTCAGTTAGACTTCATAAATAGAGCATGCTTAGAGTCAATTTTAAATCATAATTAAATTGTTCTTACTGAGTTGGAGCAACAAGTTTCCTAGACAATGCACAAAATGTCAATAGAAGGAGATAATGGGGGAAAATACCCTCCTCGAAAGGATAGTTCACAATCTGTGTATATGGGTGTCAATTTAACAATTCTGATAATTCACAACTATTTGTAGCTTGTTCATTCATCTGTCTAGCTCAAATTCTATGTATAGTGAATGCATCTATATCAGATATCAATGTTAAATATCAACCATTTGTATCTAAATCTATGTCCTAAACAATCCACAAAATAATGTCTATTTGTCGGAGTACTTCAAATGTTAGCATCCAGTCATATCTTTATCTTCAATTTTGAACGTTGCACAAATTTTAACTGAAATGTAAGTGGATCAATAACTAGTTGTAAATAATAGATTCTTCAACTTATTACACTGGAAATTACAGTGTAAAAATGAGTACATTATTTATACATGAATTAAGTTCAAGGATATCCTGTGTTACAGATAAATTTATCAACTTACCAACTCAAAATCTTTCTCATTACACTTGCACTCTAAACGATATTCTGTGATAATGGCACCATTGTTGGCAGGCTCAGACCAAGATACAAAAATGCTGTGCGCAGAGCGAGGCGTGGCCTGAACATTTTCTGGCATATCTGGTGTTCCAGCACCACTTGTTACTTCTAATGAATCAGACCACTGACCAGCCTTAAATAAGAAACAGATACAAATGAATATAAAACCTTAAATTATTTCAAATGAAAGCACTTACTTTATGACAATATAAAAATATAAATTTTTAAACATTATATATATATATATATATAATATATATATATACATACACATAATTCCTCATTATTCGTTATAATACAATGACTAATTAAAATTTTCAATTTCATTTCATCTCATCAATAACTACAATAATATACATTATAATGAAAAACATACCCCAACTTTATTGTAAGCTCTAACTCTAAATTTGTATTGACGCCCAGGAAATAAACCTGCTACAACACAATCTGTACCTGCACCTTTATAAGCTATGCGAGAAGAGTCATCAGGATTAATGATTTCCACTTCACAATCTGTTACTTCAGTGCCCCCATCAAATTCTGGATATGCTAAAATAAGAAAACCATGATTCCATTATCTAACTACTAAAATACTTGTATATTTCTTTTTCTTTAAAAAAATGAAACGTAGATAATTTCCTCGTAGTTTTTAAAATGACTTATTATGCATATACTTCATAAAGATACAATTAAAATAATGTATTTACAATGAAATACGGTGAATTTATTTTTAATTTCCACTAAAAGTTTTATATCTCATATCCCTGGCTGAAATAATTGCATCATACTGCATTAGCTATATAAAAACATTTATTAGAAATTTATTTATTACATTTATTAGAAATAAACATTTATTAGAAATTGCATAAAAGTAATAATGACATGTGTATTTAACACACCTGCAATTTACTGCATTCATAACCAACCTTTTCCCAAACAATATTCTTGCTCAAAGTCAATGTTTGTGATTTTTCCTTTGTGTTACATTTTACTAAATTCTTTCCATTATATCAAATTATAAATCAGCACTCATTCCTTATTACGAATTAATATTTTATGTTTTCTAGCTACCAATCCAACTGAAAACTAAATTTAAACTATGTAGAAAAATGAAGATTTGAATCATATGATTATAATGCAGAACAAAAGCAAATCTTCCTTGTGCAATATATATCTGATAACCTTACATCAGGACATAAATTATAAAATCCAGTTCCATCAAAATTTATATACTGACCATGTGTGTGTGTGTGTGTGTGAAACTTTTATGAACATACTGTTTGAGTAAATAAATTAAAACAAATTTTGAATAAAAAATTGAATATAGTGACAAAAAAATTTGAAATTCATAAAACTCATGGAAACTACACAAACTGATATTTAGTAAATATCAGTTCATGTTGACTTGTAGTATAGAGTCCTAACTTAAAAAATATACTTTTGCTGCTAATTGTATCATAAAGAGGAAAAATTAAATTAGTAGAGTGATACTTTAGAATGCTGCAATTGCCTTTCGAGCATATTTTCAAGCATGATTTACTGGAGTGAAATCAAATTACTTCACTGGCTTTGTTAAGAAAATCACTAGATTATGAGGATCTTATTTTTGCAATTTGACATATTTTACTTGATTGAAGTTGTCTTTCTGGACACCACAGAAAGAGAGGTTAATAATTTAATATATGTCAAGACAAAGACTAATTATAAAGACCAAAATAAGTTTATGATATAAGCTCTTTGAACGTTAACTAACGAGGACCTCACAAATATGCCTTTGTAAATTTTAAATATACATCAGAAATAATGTTCAACTTTAAATTATCCATAAATATCGGTGTCGGTTATTTTAAATGGTGATTGATGAGCCATTTAAAAATGCATTACACTGGTCTACACATGTTTCCATTTGAAATATCTACTTCTGAAATGAGAATATACATGGCAATTTTTGATCATATGGTTTATAATGAATGTTTTATATTAGTAGTTTACATCTAGATGTGTTTTCTTCCTATGTTTCAACAAAGATTTTGATAAAAACCAGCATAATGACTCACTGACTTTGATTGGATTATTTCCAAAAATATCCTTTATTTAACACAATTGGTTTTGAATTGTTGATAATTTAATAATTCAAATCAGCACATTTTTTATGTGTGTGTGTATGTGTGATTATCATAAATATAGCTAATAAAATAATTACGAAAGGAAAGCAGAATATATATAACGACAATTTTTTAATATCATAACACAAAAAAATTTAAGCTAGGTTCCATAGTCAAGAAAATTCTTTAACTCAATCACCTATTCATTTATGAAATATGCTTGATTTAATGGCAAATTACTTAAAGTCAAAACTGGATAAATCAATTATTTTTAAAACTGTTTTTTAATAACAATAAAAAAACTTATTCAAAAAAGATATTTAATTAACATTCCAGAAAATAACAAAGTCACTATAATATTAAAATATTAATATCATCTATTCCCAGCAGCTAATTAATATTTGCTTTGCATAATTATGCTTCATTTAACTATGTAATTTTCTAACATTTTTTATTATTAAATTAATACATTTAAGTTATATTATTTGAAAAACTAATAACCTTTATCATATTTACTTCTGATGTAATCAAGTATTTATTTTGTATTGTTATGTTCACAATAAAAAATTTTTTTTCAATAAGCAAATAAATTTCCAAATATAGAAACTAATTTTATTTTGCAGATAGAATATGGACACAAATATCTAGTACAATTACAGTGTGCAAGTAAAATATTTAATAACATAACTAATCCCTAGACAATGTTCTCTTCATCTGGAAATACCTATTAAAATTAAACTTCATTTTTGAGATCATTGCCTCTTATTAATTTATTATATATAATTATACATAAAAAGGAAAAACAAAATACTATAAAATACACAGATAATAATGCGAACACAAAAATAATATGAAGGAAAAAGGAAGATTAACATTTAATTCATGAATTAAAAACCCATAAACCAAACAATTTTGAGTCACTCAAATAACAAAGTCATCACTTAAATTAGCACTTTTTCTCCAGAAATTAAAAACCTATTTAATGTTTTTATTTAAAAACCTATTTTATATTCCTTCAAGGAGCTTTTGTTGGGCCAAGATAAAAACTGAAATCAATTCTTCTATTAAATAAGATTCAGCAGCTAAAGCCATATGCAAGTAAAGAGAGTTTAAGCAGATTAAGGGTATAATGTCCTGCTCCCCTAAATAAAATCTGATATATTAAAATATAATAAAACAATTGTCAAGTTGTAATTCTTATATCAAATTATAAAATTAATGAAAGTGATTCAATTTGAGAAAAATGTGTAAAGTTTGATTAAAGTAGTTGGAAATACTTTGGCAATTTAAATGATGGAAAAAACATGAGACCAACTTCTTTATTACACTACACTAATGTTTTCATGAAAATAAAGCCAAGTTATTTAAGTTTAAATGTATACAATTACAAAATTGACTCAACATTTTCAGGTTTCAACAGACACAATTCCTAAACAAACGTTTATATAAAAATTATTTAAAATTATAAGTTAAAATTATTTAAAATAAAAATTATAAGACAATACTTATATCATTTCAATTGTTTGTTTTAAGAGACTTACCCCATTTTATATGAATAGAGGATGCTTTAGGTTTACCATGAACTTTTGGAGGCTGGCATTTACATGGAGCAACAGGAGATGTAGTAGCAATACCAATATCAGAAAACTAAAGGCAAAGCTTTATTTTAAAACATCATTGAATGTTTAATTGTTAAAAAATAGAAACAATAGATGAATAAAAATACACACACATTTAATTATTTAAAGATTCATCATAAGACATTATAGAACAATGTGTACTTTTGTTAGAATTTGAACACAAAACAAATGTGGAAATATTTTTCTACATTAAATTGAAGAGGAAAGAATATATGTTAAATATTAATTAATTTCAAAAAATCTGTAAAAACACTCAATTACTGTTCATGATATTATAGAAATTAATCCAAGAAGTTTTATATTTACCAATCTTATCTAATAAATTTGCTGAATCATTCAGTATGATAATGCATCTTATATTCATATTAACACTCAATTATTCTAAAGTAATACGAAAATAACTTATTTTACGACAATTAAAACTATTTTGATATTTAGTGCTTTTATGGAATTCGCAAATAATACCATAATATTCTTGAAATTAGATAGACAAACTTTAGATGTCATAAAAATATTTTTATGACATTGTCCAACATCATGATACCAAGCAGTTTAATTTTTTTAATAAAGGAAAGAAACTAATCTTTAATAACAATTACTGCTGTTATACAAGTATTTATCATAAAGCAATTAATTTAATATAATAAGTAGTTATTAATAAACATATATGGAAAGTATATTACTTATTCTTTACAATTAGCATAATTTTGACTAATTGTAATACAAATAAGAGATTATATTTTACATAAAAAAAATATACTAAAGGTTTCAATACATAGAATATAGATTTTGTTATAATAGTCAAACAATTTACTGCTTGAATATGTTTTGTTTATAATAATAAAATATTTAAAGTCTTTAGAATCACCTCACTTGTTCCACCAGCACTTTTACATAAAACTCTAAAAGAATATGATTTTCCTGGCTGAAGATTTTCACACATGTATTCCATCTCATTGCCACAATATATTTCACAAAATCCTTAGATAAAAAAATATATCAAAATGTAAGTTTATTCAGTTATACTTAAAAAGTCTAAATTATACTTAAAACTTATACTTTAGAACTCAAAGTTATACTTAAATTAACACTTAAAAAATTTTTAACTTACCATCACCACAATCCATTTCCAATCTATATTCATCAATAGGACATCCACCATCTTCTTTTGGAGGATCTAAACATGAACAAACAGTCACATATAAAATTTGCTAATTAGATAAAATTAAAAAAAACTAAAAAATTATGAAAAGTTGAAAATTTTTTTACACAGTACATTAAACAAATGGTAATTATAAGTATTTCATAAAAAGAAAATTTTCACTCATGTAAATCAATAATCTTATGAGATACAACTCCATCATGATTGAATAAACAAAATAGTTAACACTTATATCACCACTGGCATTATAAATAGATAAGTAGTTATCAAAATAATGGAAACACATTTAAATAAAAATGATATTTAAGAATTCATTTTATATATATATATAAAACACAATGATCTTGGATAGCAGTATTTTTAATACAAGCATTTTAGTCCTGACTACATATAAATCCTTGAAAATCTGCATCCAAAATTACAAAAATGTTCTCAAAAAATTAATGGACAACTAATCTCTATTCTTGAGATAAACAATTTCCGTTTTCTGAACATAAGAGAAAACATGGTGAGCTGTCAAATTCTTGATTAATGTGAAAGAGCCAGACATCTATGACATCATCAACTACAGTTCTTTTCATTTGTCATTAAATTCATTCTCCTATGAGGTCATTAGAAAAACTGTCTTTGTTAGCTAGTTAAGTTTTGAAAGAACACTATTTTCTCAAATCGAAAATAAGAGCATCCTTTTACATTCAAGTTGAAACAGAAAATAATTCAGGAATTTCAGAAATGATTTAAAATCAAGGACTTTTCAGGACAAAAATTTATTTTCAAGAAAATCATGAAATTCAAGACTACTTCAAAGACTATATAAGTTTGAGCAAACTATATAAAAAGACATTCTGTTCTTTCAAAATTGTTTTTGGTTGGTTTGGTAAGTCGCTCAATGGTCATTTTAGGCACACAGAGGCTCATTAGACTGGAATCTATGGTTTAAAGTTGTTTAACAATTATGCTTCCCTGTACCTAGCCCTGAGCTGGAGGGTACAAATTAGAAGCAGCATGATGGAGTCTTCATGATTTTGAAGCAAGGACCAAGCAGAAGACCCCAAATACTCGGCCTACCAGTCCAAGAAGTATCATTTCACTTTTGGGACACTAGTAAATGTAACACTAACAATAAACAACTGTCATATTATTTAAATGAAAATGGATTCAAATGGCATTTAAAACCTCCAAGTGCTCCATACATGGGAAAACTTTTATAATTATCATAAAATGTGTAATATAACATCTAAAATTAATCTGTACTCAACATGCACTACCTTTGAGGTACAGTACAGTATTCAAACAAATTACCTGAACTCTCATCAAATATCACCTATATCCAATGAATCAAACATTTTTACAGAATTAACTCTAAGTTATTTTATAAATAATTTTCTAATAGCAGTAATTAAGCTAGACTACAAGAAAATATAATTTGGCTTTCCAAGTGGCAGTTAACACAAGGAATCATCCAAAATTTTTAGAAACTTAAATGAAAAGAATGCTCTTTATTTGCAGAGATCAATATAGAAAAAGAAAAGCTTAACTATATAAATGGTATTGTTCTGTTTGCTAATGCAAATCTACAAACAATGATATGGAAATTTGGTATAGCGCAGTTTGACACACATTCTGGATATAATAGAAAAATCAGAGGTAACATTAAAAACTGCTGATGGATTTACATCCTGAAGAAATATGACAAAATAATGCACAAACTTTAAATATTGACTTAAAGTTAATTAATTTCAACACCTGGATACAAATTTACTATTGTTATTATTATAATTGAATCTGCTCTTCCCTTTCAAATTTTTTATACCGTAATTTTAAAAGCTTTCTGTTAAAGCTTTTAAGTTGAGAAGCAAGGATTAGATGCCACTTATACCACAGCAGTAGTTCATAAGTAGTTAGTAAAAAAATTTGACAGCATAACAAAAAAAGTTCTCTTTTATATTAAAAATAAAATTTTATTTCTTTTATTTTTGTAGGAATGTTTATTTTAAGAATGTAGGAATGTTTATTTTAAGAAACTTACTTTTAATCAATTATTATATAACATTAAATACTTATCGGATTCAGTATATATATATATATATATATATATATATATATATATATATATATATATATATATATATATATATATATATATATATATATATATAGGCACACACATTAGTAAAGCATTAAAGTTATAGACAATATGTGAACAATGTGTTTCTCATTTGATAAACATAAATCTGATTAATTAAATAACTTCATATTACCTAATTAAAGAAACTCACCCCAAACAAGTTTGAAGAAAGTAGAATGTGATCTACCTTTCACATAAGGTTTACCAGGTTTACTTGGTTTATCAGGTAAAGTGGAATAAGTGACTACCTGACTCCATGGGCTTAATCCTTCATCATTACTGGCACATAACTAAAATATTAAAACCATAATAATACTATGCATATATGACAATTTGATAAATTTCAAATAATCAAAGATTGGAATAGCTATTCTTTTAACTATCCAAATCTTAGATTTAGTTTAAAATTGTTTGCATATTATCACATTTATTTTAATTTTAAAAATATTCAAGTATATCAATAAAGCTTCCATTTCTAGTAAAATGATGGTATTGCACAAATTTTACAATATAACTTTCACAAGATGTAAATATTTATAATATATAGGTTGATACATATAAATAAGTCACTTTACTTTTAGTCACTAGGTAGCTTTACTTTAGCGTAAGTGTCACTTTGGTTTAGTAGTAGTTTGTTAGCAAAATTTTATAGAATACAGATGTTGGCTTTACAAAGTAATTTAAGCTAGAATCATTCCAAGCCCTTTTTTTTTTTTTTTTTTTTTTTTTTTTTTTTTAAATTTATTTTAAAAAAATTTTGATACTATTCAATTTCCAAAAAAATTGTTATTTAATTCTTTTACATAAAAATTTCAAACTCAAATTTATTTGGATTTAACAAAAAAAATTATTTATTCCATTTCTTAAACACAGAATTTTTTATACCACCTACAGTATAGACAACTATTTACACTTTTTTCTTTTAGTTACTTCCAACACAATTTATTAATCATAGAAATTTCAAAAAAGTTATTTACAATAATTATTTAATATTCACAATGTATACTTTATGAGTTTAATACTAATTCAAGATCATTTACTAATAAAAACACATCATTGTCTACATATTTATCAATTTAGTTTTTATTTTATTTATTTATTTTTTACAAAGTTGTTAATTTAAAAGTAGTAGTGGGCAATGTAACAGTTTGAAAGGAAGAATAAAACATGACAATTAAGCTAGCAGGTGAATACAATTATACCTATTGATTTAAGCTTGTTCTTTAAGAAGAATTTGGATTCTAATTGCTTTCAAATTATTACTGGCAGCAAAATTTTATTCTTCCTTTAATGATAACTAAGGAAATCTAAGAATTCTACATTACATGTTTAAAATAAAACACTTGGATAAAATTTGCTTTTAAAGATTAGAAAAGCTAGAAATCTATTCCAGGACAGAAAATTAGCATTTATGTATGTGTATCTCAACTTACATTATTCAAAACACTTTTTTTTAATCAACAAATTTATTTGAGCTTATGTTATATAATTACTTAAACAAATATTTAATATATAATTAATATGCATATCTGAAAACTTTAATCTTACTTACTCTAAATTTATAACTTGTATTGTGAGTTAAACGCTGACAGGTGTAGGATGTTTCTTTACCATTGTATACAGGAAGAAACCCATGAAGCTGGAATAAATATACTAGCTTTAATATTTTTAATGATATGAAAGACCTATTAACTTTACAATTAATAAATTATTAATTTTTTACTTTAAGAAACAGTTTTATAATACCTTAAATTTTTTCTAATTGAATGAAATCTAACTGTATATTAAAGATACTAATCATTTAAAAGATAAAAACAATGAAATTTTATAAAGAAGAAAAATAGATGATAAAATGAAAATTATTTATACTAACCATAAACTGAGTTTTTTTATGTTCTTATAAAATCAATAAAAACATATTCGGATAATTTTTAAATCCATAATAGAAAGATACAAATAATTACAGTGTTATATTACATATATCGATATAAACTAAAGATTTTAAACTGATAGAAATAAACTAATGACATATGTCATCCATACTTCTACATTTCAGATAGATATATGCCAAGTTTTCTATTTAGGTACTTATCTAAATGTAGAACAAACATGTTCAGAACAGCTTGTAATAAAGTTGGCTCATTTAACTAATTCTAAATAAATATGTACGAAATATACTCTGCAGAAGAGTTCTAGGCACACTACTGGCTAAAGAGCTGTGAAAAAATGTATCAAAAAATCAACTTTCTTAACCAAGCCTCCTCTTGTAAACATTTTCTGAAGAGAGTCTTTTTCTAGATGAATGTTTCTTCAATATCAAAGAACATATTATACTTATAGGTAGTAAATCTAAATTGTATAGTGACAATGGTTTAGTTTATTTATCCCACAATGATCACTTTTTGCAAGTGAGGGCTAATTGGACCAGAAACTACAGTTTAAACCCTATTCTATAAAGCAATAAACATTGACACCAAAGGGAAATTCATATACAAGGAAAAATCAAATTCACAATTATGGGCAAGAATCCAGATTTCAAGCTTTATTTTGAAATGACTCTTGATTTCCAAGAATATGAAACCTAGTATTTTTAAATGAAACATTATATCACATAGCATGCCAGTCAAATGCAAACATTCTTCAACTATAAAAAAACTATGCACAAAACTTCAAGGTTTTTGCTTTGAGAAAGTCTGCAAATTTACCAGAGTATATAGATGCTATAAAACTAATAGCATCCATACATACAAATTTAAATTTTTGAAGTCTAACATTTTTTTTTAAGTTCTCATAGTAAATTGCAAAATGTACAACTTTTACTTAGGTTAGGTTTGTACCTCAATGGTCATTTCTTCCAGATAAGGACTAATTAGACCAGGACTTACAATTAAAAGTCAATTCTGAACCACTATAAACACATTGAATCTAAAACTTAGATTCAAATACACAAATTGATGAACATTAATTAGGAACGAAACTTATATTTTGCAATTAATAAATAAAACCGAAATAATTAATGGATAAAATAAGAAAAACTATTTGACACTTAAAACATGATAATAATTAAAAAAATTTTAATTCACTAAATTTAAATATTAGATAAAATAAATGTGAAACAAAATATTTCTTGTACTCATTTAAGAAACTGAAGCACATTTTTGCCATATTGTAAGCATTTTTTTTAAATACTTGTGTTCAGAATTCTAAATGAAGCATAATTCTTCATACGATCAAAGGCTGATATAATCATAATAAGAAATGTACTCATTAGGAATATAGTTCCCAGCTATTTCCTTTGACAACAAATTTAATTAACAAAATATTTTCAATGTTGACGTTAGATAAAAGTGTGAAACTATACTCAAGATTTAATTGTATAACATGTGTACATCATATTTTATAAATAATAATTTAAAGCCTAAATTTTTTATAACAGTTTCAGAATTCTATTTATCAATTTATTGCTTCAGAAATATTTAATTGATTAATTATTGGAAGACAGTCGATAATTTAACTCCACAAGAATAAATTTTATATAAAAAATTTATAAAATGTAGAGTGCTTTTGTTTGTAAAATGGATAGTTAGATTTACGAAATAAATGTTTATTATTAAAGGAAATTTCAAGGTTACAAACATATATTATTTTTAATTTTTTTTTTATGAAATAAAAGCTTTACCTAGGAATTTTGCATTAAGTAATATTTTCAACTAAGAGAAATATCAGAAATCAAAAAAGAATGGATACGGACAGATTGAGTTTGTAACAGTCATATTCAATTACATAATTTTAAATTACATTGACTTTAAATAATCTTTTACTGATATTTATAAACAAAAATTTAATTCAATAGACATTGTTGACAACCAAAATGATAAGAGAGTGGAAGTTGATTTATAATCAAACATTACTTGTTAAGTAGTTTTTAAACAAAATATATATATGGAAATATAAAAACCCCTCACAGTCAAAAGGCTGGAGATGCACCTTTCATATTCTCATACTAAATCTGATAGACAAAATTTTTCACTAAGAAACAAGTCTTTTCTATGGAGAAGAAATAGTTCTTAATAATTACTTTTTAATTGTAATTTGCAACTTTTTTCTTTTTTCAAATCCATCTTTTGAATGCATAAGCATATTTTATAAATTTATCTTAATTATATCTTTAATAGTATAGATACAAGCTTAAAATCAAAATATAAATAAGACTTCTTACAGAAGACGAGCAGACATCCACAAGTTTTAATAGTAATTTTGCTATTAGTATATAATTGAGTAAATGTGAAAAAAAAAGGAAATGGTGTGATCATAGCATTTAAATCTGTTTAATACATTTATAATACCAAAACAATAAATTTTTAACTAAAACATGAAAACTTACTATGTCTGAGAAAGTTCAATTAGCATTTCATATTAAATTTGGTAATATATGTAAAAATCAAATCTTACTGTTAAATAAAGCAATGCAGAATATCATCAATTTGAATGTTTTTAAATAAGAAAATTATTAAATAAATAAGCAAATTGTCTGACATCAAAACTTATTAAATAACTCTAGGCATATTATTAAACTGATAAACAAATTATTTCAAGAATTAAAGTAGAACTAACTTATTTTTCCAAAAAAAATTTTCTATGGAAAAAATTATGGTTTGTTAAGCAGAATAAACAAATACAAATATCAATACACTGTAAAACTTATTCAAAGTAATACATAATTGACAATAAAATGCCAGAAAACTAACAGTTCTCATATCTTCCATTTGAAGAGTATAATTATCATCATTTGGCCGTTGTTCCCACTCAAGGCATAATTTAGTAATAAAGGCATCTTTTAATACAGGTGGAGCAGGTTGACTAGGAGAGCTCCCACAAGTGGAAAAACAACTAACTGCACTATAGCCACTAGAGATAAAAATGACAGATTTTAAAATTCATTCGAGACAACACAGCAGTCATACAACAATCAAAAGATAAAATCAATTATAATTAATCATCAAAAATTTCTCTTAAAATTGAACAATACAAATTTTTTGAACTGGATAAAATTTAAAGCATTATTTCCTTTTGAGAACAATATGGTGAAATAAAATCTTTATTCATTACATTAAAATCGCAATTTATTCTTAACAAGTTAAAATTAATGTTATTGCTGTTCTCGTATGCCAGCTAGGCTGGAAAATTGGGGTGCGCTGCTTCACTTTTCCAACTGAACCTTATTTTGTTTAGAGTCTTACTTCTTCAGTAACACACATGCCACAGGGACCTGTTTATAGGATAGGCAACCATTCACACCTCATTCACACACAAGGAAAGGACAAAGACAGGATAGAAAGAGAGAAAGCACATCCATGCCTGAACCAGGATACGATCCCAGGACCTCCCTATCAGTAGTCAGGCATGCTGACAACTAGACAAGTTGGCCGGAAGTTAAAATTAATAATGATAGAAAATGAAATTATTAAAGTTGCGATTATATTTAAAAAAATTACAGAGAGAGTTTTAAAATGTTTGTTAATATTTTATTCAACCATTATTAGTTTTACTTAGCTTAAGCCCCTTAATTTTAAGTTAAAATAAACCATTATAAATAGAGTTTATTCATTTGAATAAAACTGTTTTGAAATCCAATTTTGCTCAATGTTTGTACAGAATGTATCAAAAGAAAAACATATTACACAGAATACATTATAAATCTTATTTGAATAGAAAAAAAAGAGGTAATAACGTTTATGCAAATAAAACAAATGTTTTTATTTTTTAAATGGATAATTTGTCATGCTAATATTTTAAATATATAAAAACCATCAATGATATTAAGGTTTACAGACTAAACTATTGAAACAAATACCTTTTGCCATGTTCGTTAACAGCTGCAAGCCGGAATCTGTAACAGGTTGATTCCTTTAATTTTACAGCTTTGTACTGTTTTTGAAGGCCATTGAACAATTCAACAAAATTATCAGATCCACTACCCTATGATAGAATTTTATGCATGAATAACAGTTACAAATGTTTTTAAAAATTTAAAACAATTGTTTTTAAAGGAGCACAAATTTAAATGTAATTAAAGGAATAATTAAAGTAAATTTCACAAAAATCGCATCAATTTAATTGAAACAAACATTCAAATGAACAAAAATAAAAGAATATTCATAAATAAACCAATTTTAAAAATTAAATTACAAATCAAATTTTGATTTTTTTAAGTCAAAAGATAACTTTTGAAACACATTTAGAGTATTTCTTATTTTCTGTCATTTAAAAATAACTCACTTATTAGAAAAAACAATGAGCGATTGAAATAATTAAAGATATCTAAGTAAATTTCATAAAATGTAAAACAATTAGTAGTACTAAAATAAACTGTAAATGCGCAGTTTAAATTTTCTTTCCTCTTAAGCATAAAATATAAATACTTACTTCATCATATTCCAATAAATAAGATAAAATTTTGGCACCATTATCAACAGCAGCCTGAAAATGAAAAAAAAAATGAGTGATTTCAATGAATTATCTTTAATTAAAAAAATGCTTATATAACCAAATATTTTTTACTATAAACAAAGAGTAAGAGAAACCAAAAACTACTTTATATACACCTAGTATACTATACAATTTCCAGAAATAAAAATTTGCATCAAGGTTTTTGAATTTGACCATTCGCATTAGAAAGAAAGTGAAGTATAATTCACTTAAAAATTTCATTAAATAAGTAAATAAACTGCGATTTATTTTCTGTTTCAAAATTTAAAGATACATTACTTTTACTGTCTATAATAATTTTACTAAAAACAAGAAGTGAAACATGTTATAGTGATATTTAATTATAATAAAGGGAAAAGTAGCATAGAGTAATGAAAGTTAAAAATGAGTAAATTATATGTTTTATATAGACAGAAACCACTGATCTTAACAAAAGAATTATAGTTTATGAAAAAAAAATTCACATAGTAAAAAATATTCTTGTACAACAGTCTCTCACTATCTTCTACCACACTCGTATTATTTCCCATTCAGATTTCACAGCTGAATATGCTTAGCAAATATAATTTATAATGGATACTAACACAAAATGCTAAACTGGAAATATCTATTTTGATGTTACGAAATCATAAAAATATGAATGACAATTGCCATTGTTAATTTCAGATAAATTTAGTAGAATCAAAATAACTTGATACTGAGCTATAAATGTACAATGTGTTTCAAAATTATAGGACCATCTAAAATATCATTGATTTAAAAATACACTCATGTGTATAGCACCTAAAAACGAAATTTTAAGAAAATTAAGGAATTTCAAAAAAATGATAGGAGCAATAAAGAAACTTAAATATTCAAATTTAAAAGGAGCAATTATATTTCCCATATAATGTTTTAGAAACATTATCCAGGAATAAAATAATTTAAATGAAGTAAAAGAGCAATTTCAGTAAATGCTTTACTTTTGAATGCTTTTAATTCCTTTTTTCATTATTTTAAAATACAAAATCTAATTTATTCAAAACTTCATTCACAAAAAAATTGAAGATTTCAAAATATGCCAAGAGAGATTCTTTTTTAATTTAATGTTTTTTATTTGTTGAAACAGTTCATTCTGAACATAAAAAAAATTACATGACAAGATTTTACATTTGAAACTCAATTTCTAATGAATATTTAATATAGTCAACTAACTGATTATCTATGATATATAAATTAAAGATTTTAACCTTCATAAAAATTGTTGCATAGAAAAAAAAAGAACTAAGAACTACTTATTAAAAAAGCAAACTATAAGTAATTTCATTCAATGAACATTTATATTAATGAGTGCACAAATTGATCAAATAACATAAAGGAAATCCATATTTATGTTGTGTTACAATTTTTCATAATTTAATAATTCATTTTTATATAATTCATGGATAATCCATGAAAAGGCTTATTCACAATAATCATGCGCCTAAGTTTCACAGAGAATTAAGAATTTACTATATTCCTTCATTATGAAAATTTTATGACTGGTTTTCCAAGAGTCAAATTTATATTTTCTACAAATACTACGCGTCTTAACTAGTACTTAAATCAATTTCCATAAATTTTAAATACAATAGTTGTATAATTAAGCTTAGCCGGAGCAGCCCAACCCGTCTAGTGGTCAGTGTGCCAACAGGGAGGTCCTGCATTCCAATACCAGTTCGGACATTGATGTACTTTCGCTCTCTCTCTCCTTTGTCCTTTTCTTGTATGAATTGAGGTTGTAAATGGTTGCTAAACCTATAAATCGATACATATGGCAGGTGTGTACTGAGGAAGTCGTACTTTACACCAAATTATAGATTAGTTGGAAAAATAGAGCAGTACACCCCATATTGCCATCCTAGATGTCACAAGACAACAGCAACAATCTTAGCAGTAAAAATTAAGTTAGAGCATCATCCAATTCAATTCCAGGAAAATTTAATCACTGAGATTTGGTTAATTCTTAACATACTACTTTTTTTAAGTTTAAAAATAAATCAAACAGAAAGTAATTTCTTCTTGCACACTTAATTTTTTTTTAATTCTGAAACGTTTTAAATTCAACATTTATCATTTCATAACATGTCCATAACTAGCATTATTTAAATTCTTAAAAACTTTTATAATAAGAAAATATTTGTACTCAATGTCATTTCTACATAACATATATTTACAGTAAAACTTTATTTCAGAAAGAAATAGTTACATTTTATTGACAACATATACCAGGAATAATAAAAGATTCTTTATTGGATTCTAAAACAACAAAACACTTACAAAAAAAAAAGAAAATAAATTTTTCATAGAACAGAAGTATAATTCAAAAAAAAAAAAAAAAAAAAAAAAATTTAAAGAATACATTACAGAAATATTTAATGAATTTGCTTAAAATTACAGAAATTTGTTGCACTTGCACAAAAAAACTCTTAATTTAAATATTATAAAAGAACTTTTTATAACATCTTTAAGATATATAGAACAACTACAGAACATTTTCTAAACTTGTAAATCATTACTTGCGGTTAATTTGATAACTATACAATTTTTTTCTAATTTGTAATTCCATTATAGTTCAAGGCTTTTAGTTAACTTTTTAAATTTGTGTTAGATATAATTGTAAAATTATATACTACATTTACTTAGGAACAAAATATATAGCTTTTGCAATTACCAATCCTATACTATTCTAAATACTTCAGAATTTATCACCAAATGATTGCCCAAGTTAAAATGGATAGATTGATTGAAAATTATCAATATTAAAATTAAAATCCATAAAATATTATAATTTAATAAAATTTCCATGACATAAATTGCTTTAATTTGTCAGATGATTATTTCAGTTTATAATCAACTAAATGTAATAAAATCTAAGATTTCTATCATGATTAACAACCTTGAGATGAAATTTCCAATTTACAATCATATATTAGTTCTAATTTTAATGAAAATTCTATTTGATAAATAAAGTTACACATTTATCAAACTATTTCTATCAAACAATATTTCAACAAAATAAAAATTTGGGAATTGGACACTACAAATGCAGGCAGATGGTATTTCCAATATTCAAAGTTATTTACATTCATTTAAAAAAATAAATAAATAAATAAAATTAAAAAAAACAAGATTGACACACATTCATTTAAAACAATACAAAATAAAAAACAAGATTTATTGTGAATAATCTTTTACTGATTTACATAATCCCAAATCAATAGTTCCATAGTTGTTATAGACAAAATCAAACCAAGTTCAAAATAAATGGAAATAGAATTAAAAATCAAAAAAGCAGTTTCCTTTTGCTTGTGATTACAGTTTTTCGAAAAAGAAAAGCATCTCACAAATTGATTCCTCTTACTCCTTGTTAAATGCAAATATCTATATAGCATATTTTACTAATTTTGGTGGGATATCACCTTAACTATCTATTGTACATCTAAACCATATGCCTTGGTAGTTCTGCAAACCTTATGAATTTAAAATTTTGAAAACAAGATCAGAGTCATCCAGTAAACAATACCTAAGTATAACATGACGCCATTTGTATAAATTATGACATTGAAACAAAAAACAGTAATGATAATTGTGGAAAAACAGCAGAAACAACACATTATAAACTTTTTTAACTGTACTCAAATTTATATATTTTAAAAAATATCTTGTTTTTGCAAAAGTTTTAATGAAATGCAAACATTGTGAAAATAAGGAATTTACAGATATTTAAGATATCTGTGCTCCCTGTACACTACATAACTTGAATAATATTAAAAGTACTGTTATATAGGCAATTATAAAGTAATATTTTTTCAAATTATTAAATGGAAAAAATTTTTGAAATCATTAAGTTATGTACATAACATTTTTTATTCAAAACAATTTAAATTTTTAAATCACTAGTTTATCAATGATTCACTTTTCATTACAAAAAAGAGCAAATATTTAATAAAAAAAAAAACTCAAATTTAATTTGCTTACTTTTATAAGTAAATTCAAAGTTGCACTAAGAATTATCTGAGCTAGAAGTTAAAACATTTGGTTTCATAAATGTTCTAAAAATTTAAAAGGGAAAATAAGCAAGATCCTTAAACATGTTAAAACTGCTATTTTTAATATTCAAAAAGATATTTTTATAAAAAATATACAAAATTTGACAAAAAGTAAATAACAGCTTGAAATAGTAATGAATAGAACTTATTCACAAACAGTTAAAGATTACTTCATATATAACACTCTGACTCACTCAAAGGTCAAATTCAAATACTACTTTTAAGAATTTTTTAAAAAAACTAAGGTAATGAAAACAAAGAAAGTCTCAGGACTTGAAAAACACATGGGAAATTATTTTTCCAACAAAATAAAAAAAAATTTAATCAGATGACTCAATGATAATATTAATTATTGCCATAATTAATAAAAGAAGCTCAAGAGATCTTCAGAGTAGTAGTTCATCAGATGTCATTCAGAGTAATAGAAGTGGTGTGTGAAGCTTTTACATATCATAGGAGAAAATTGAAGACAGTTTCCAGAAAGAATACTCAGTTGTTAACAATTATTGCTTTTCAAAGTGATAATTTCAGTTAGAAAATGTGCTATTCTATGTATTAATATCAATTAAAAATTGATATCAGAAAGGAAGCATCAAAGTCTTATGTTACTCTATACAGTACATTAAAAAAACTTATGAGAGTCATTTGCTCATTAGTTTCATGCAGATAATTCAGCCAGTGCATGCAGTAATTTTGTGATTAAAATTTAAAATAGCCCTCTTCAATAAATGGGACTTAATTCACAGAACTTTACTAGCAAATTTGATGAATTCAATGAAAAATCTTGCAAATGTTAGAAAAGTTATGGATCATCCTTTTAATTTTTGTAAAAGAAAAATTTTTTAAGTAATGATGTTAAAATTTGTAATTGAATGGAAAAAATTTGAAATTAAAATATTAAGTTTTATTTATAAATAATATGGAAATATTATTTATTAATACTTACTTTACTATTAGTTATCTTAATTCTAGGTAGAAAAATTCCTTAAGCAAAATTAATTCTATTAGAGGTATGAAGTTGATAAATAATTCAAATTATAAGTCAGCTTCATAAATTGCCAATTTTAAAAGGAGATTTTGGAAATTTTGAAAATTATTATAGTTATTTTACACGTTTATCTTTTTTCACTGAATTTAAATGGAGTTTTGGTCAAACATTTTTGTTATTTTATTACAAAAATGTAATAAAAGATATCTATTTATTACAGAAAGATATTATATAAAATTTAAGCTTATTTTATGGATATTTTATAAAATACTTAACAGAAGTAAAATTAAATGAGAAAAAACAACAAAAAAATAACAATTTCATGTATGGCATTTTCAGTGATCAATTTTATGAACTTTCAATTACTTACATTCCATTTCACTGCTATTGTAGTTTTTGTTCTTGAAAGCAATTTTGGTGGTTGTGGTTCATCTGGTTCACAACTCAAAGTTTTAAAAGTTAAACCTTAAAGTAAATTAAAGACATTTACTTTTACTTGAGAAACAAGTCAAAATTTGAAAATAATTTTAAAAGTGTTTGAATAATTAACTTACTTTCAGATGGATTACCCTGAACATTATTGTAGCATGCTTTAACTCTATAATAACAAAATATATGAACATATTTATCATAAAATCAAACAAAGAGGGAATAAAAAAATTCAAAGAGGAAAAACAATGACTTACTGAACAGAGTATGAAGTAGCTGGCTTTAATTCTTTTAGAATATATTTAGTTTCTTTTCCCCTGGAATTAAAAATAAATTTTATAAAAAAGGAAAATAAATATTTTAATGAAAAGATTTTTAATGATTATTATAAACTATTTCACTGTACAAAAATTAACAATTTACAGATAAAATAAATTTCAAAAAATATAAAAGTATTAATTTTAATAAAATATTTTAGAAATTGCATTATTTATATTAAAATTTATTTGACTTTGAAAACAAATAAAAGGTATAAAGGCAAGTCATTAAAAAGTTTTTGCTTTTCTTAGATCTTAAAAATTGAATATTTTCCGAACAAAACTCATAAAAGACAAAAAGCATAATGACAGTAACTTCTTTTGCAATTGTAATTCATTCTTGAACTGTAAATTGGGCAGAACTGATTATAGATGAAATAAGGTGCCATGTTATTTATTTTCATTTTTCCCCCTACAATAAACATGAATATCTTTTTTATTGTTTTCTGGGAAACAAATGCTAAACTGCTTTATTAACTGAACTCCCTCCATTGATAAAAATATTTTTCAGATAGAAGTTATCAGTTTTTTCCCTTATTTGTCTGATTAACCATTTTGTAAATTTCTGATGAAATTTCAAGCAAACCATTTTATTTGCTAAGATTTCAGAATACAAATTAAAACAAAAAAGTACATTTGAAATGGAGATATGGCAATTCCCATAAGCTAATAACATTTTTACCTACTTAATTGTAGTTTAGATAACTACTAAATAATAAGTATTTTCAGGTTATTTACATTAAAAACACACAGTCTCTTATTTTAGTAATAATCGATATTGCTTAATAGACACTTCAAGTTCTTTTTTGTTGACATATCACATTACCATTCTAAAGACTTTAGTTTAGTATGCATGGCCACACAAATACAACTCATTTTTAGTATTTACAATTTGATTTATCAATTTAAAAAAACTACACAATGCTCAAAGGGTAAATGAAAGCAAAAACTCAAAATTAGATTTTTCACTTTAGATCGTTTTAGTAAAAAATCTACAATTTTAAATGTTTATTGAAAATTTTGAAAATTGAAAACTATGGAATTCTTACATTCTAATTAGAATTGATTACTTCTTAAATATTAGTGCATTTATAATTGGAGCCACAATTAAAAAAAAACTTATGTTTCATAATATTTTTAATGTATAGTAAAAAAATAATATATGTCACTAAAAATTCAAGTTTTTTTTATTTATTATTATTATTTGGATCTTTAAAAACAAAGTCAAATTTTCCTAATCAGTTAAGTCATTACTGTTTCATAAATGCTAGCTTTAATGTTTATCATAATAGCTAAGAACTGATTCACACTGAAAAAAATGAAATTATTCAACCCTACAACAAAAAATTTCCTTTTTTTTTTTTTTTTTTTTTTAACTTGCTAGTTTATAAATAGCGAATGTGAAATAAAATCTCACTTTTTCATGAATAATTAAAACAAAAGTTTCGTTCAATTATTAGGTATCGATATAAAAACATTAATTCATATAAATTGCAATGTTTATATAAATTCATTATTAAATGTAATTTGCTATATCAAATAAAAAAAAAACAAATTAACTCGAAGGTATAAGAATGCAACAAGAATTTAGGATTTGTTGAAACAACTACTTGGTTTATTATGTCATTTAATTTTAATTTATTGAAAGCTTATTTGATTCAAAACTACATAAGAAGGAACTAAACCAATATACAAATATAAGCATCTATGAATAAAAGTGACCTTTGTTGTGAACTTTCTAAGCATTAAAATATAACAGCTACTAATTATATATATATATATATAATTAGTAGCTGTTACATTTATATATATACACACACACATGCATATATATATATATGTATATAAATATAAACTGGTAGTATGAGGTAACTTCACCTAAGTGCAGTAAGTTTTGAATTTTTAAACAGTGAAATGACAGATACCTTAAAGCTTCAAAGTGGTCAAATTATAAGAGCCTACCTATCCGGAGAAAGCATAACCAAAACATCCCAACTTTTTTTACGTATAATATTTTAAGTCATGACAGCATACACAGAGTGATAAGACAAACTTATAAAGCGAAATAGTGCACAGAAAACTCAGTGACACAGACTGGAAAATATAGAAGAGGATTGTAATTTCTAAAATGCTAACAACTGTAACAAAAATAATCAGACAACTCAATCAGCATCTGGATTCTCCAGGATCAATGATTATAGTTAGAATGCACATTAATAAAATATTTATGACAGAGCAGAATTTCCAATGTCACCTATTTCATTTTAATGACAAGCACCAGTAGCATCAAACTCACAAAGCTCAGTCGATTGTTAAGAGGAAGAAAGTAATATAGTCTTACAAATTATCTTTCACACTTTAACCTACAATAGAATTGAAGCACGCTTGGAGGATACCTGCACAAGCAAATGACCAATTTGTCTCCTTCCAATTGTCACACATTGAGGTGCTCCTGTCATGATATAGACAGTAGTGTTTTGGTTTTCTACAGCACACAATGTAATCCTTGAAAAAAAGCCTCACTGGAGACAAATATAGAATAAGTCTAGCTGACAATATATCTTTCTTAAGTTGCAAACTTTTTTTTCCTGCACAGATGAAATATTCTAAAATGATAATGTATAATCTAACAAAGTTCAGAAAATTAAATCAGACTGCTTTATCTGGCAACATTGGTGAAGCAAAATGTTGCCCATGTATAGAAATGTTGATTATATGACACCACAGTTAAACATTGTTTCTGTTCAACAAAAGACTTGTTTTACAAAGAGCTTGTTTAGTGCAATTGATCTTATTTGAGAACAAAAAAAAAAAAAAAAGATAATTTAAAGCTTTGTTCTAAGCATACAAAATCTTTGTACAAGTTTATGAAGATTAAGCACTGCCCATGAAGAGAAAATAAACCCTATAATGAAAGAATGGTAAATTTCCACAGTGAAGAAAACATTAAGATAAAGGAAAATAATCATGAAAGAATGTCAATTAAGTGTGCGCATAATAGCTGATGAACTCCAAATTAACAATGAATATGTGCGACAAATCATTACCTAGAATCTAGGGATGAGAAAACATATTGCTATCTTGTGCCTCATCACTTCACTGACTATCAGAAGCAGGAATGTTTGCAGGCTTCACAGGATTTTGCTGAAATGCGGTGGATGCAACATCTGATTTCTTGAAATGTAGTGTCACTGAAGGCAAGCCCCAGACTGTACTTTTAGGTTAACAAGTTTGGAATACTCGTCCATCACCAAGTGCCTTGTAATTTTGAACCACAGTCAGGTATGAAGCTATGCTTGAGCTGGCACCTTGCTCTCCACATCCACACCACACCAGAGGATGGACTTAGGATGTCAACTATTAACGTGGACACGTCCCCAACCCACAGAGTTCCAGTAACACAATGAGGGAGAGAACATGATCACCCTCAAAACCACAGCCCGTGGCAAATGGTACTTCACTTTTGGCAATGGTACTTCAAACAGCAAAGCATGGAATGGAGTTTTGCATTACCTCACTAGGAAAACAGCAAGAGGAGAAAAATCATACATTACATAAATGCTCACCACCCATTTTGATAGTTTGGTCGATGCAGAAATCCACAAGGAATTTCTACCAGAAAGAAAAACCATGAATGCTGCTATAGATAACTAAAATTTAGAACAGTTACATGAAATACCTAAAAAGAGCCTGCCTCCAGTATGCTTAAAAGATTCATGTTCCCCCCCCTCCATGTTAATACTCACCCTCACACCTTACTGTCAAATAATTTATGGCAATAAAGTGGGAAATGCAAGATGAACATTCACTCCATAAACCAGATTTCAATCCTTCAAACTTATTCAATTTCACTTTGAAAAGAATGAGATTTACTAATATTTCTGATATACAACAAAACATGAGGCTTTGGAAATATCCCAAAGATTTCTTGCAATGTTTCCAAGTTTGTTTTGTTTGTCACTCAACGGTCAATTTTTGCACACGAGGGCTAATTAGACTGGGACCTATGGCTTAAAGTGGATTCCGAACCACTACAAATATCCATGCCCAAGGTGGGATTCGAACCCACGAACTGTTGAACCGAAGGCAAGAGCACTAACCATTCGGCTGCCAGCTTGGTGCAATGTTTCCAAGAAATGTATAGGAAATTTCATAGGTACACAGTTATAGGAGGTGATTATTTCGAAGGACAGTAAGGTAACTTTTGTTAATATTTCATCAATGTTAATGTTACAGTACTATTCCCCAAGCTACGTAGTCAGCAGTTGTATATATCACTGCAGAGGAACTTGTACAACTATGGTTTGATGAAAATAAGGGTGAAGTTAACATCTACCTTTGCACTCAGTCACCCAGCCTCAATATAATTGAACTATTATGATCACTATTTGGAGAATTCAAAACAGAATTGATGTCCTCTTCAGGAATCTCTACAAGAACTTTTACATGGATTATGAAGTGCATGTATTATGAAGAATAGTACAATATTTTTCTTAACATTATTCAGCAATTGCATGAATCAATTCCAAGGTGAATATAAGCTGCATTGCATGTCAAAGGTGATCCTACACAGTATTAATGAAGCATTCTTTATAAATCTACGAGCTAATTATTTTGATAACCACCTATACATAAATGAAATATAAGTCAAACAAAATACTGGTCTCACAGCTTAACAATCCATTGAAAATGCAATGTATAAGCAGTCAATTCATATGATTTTAATTAGTTGAAATTTAAAAATGAAACCTATTCCTTTAAATTTTTCATGTTTACTTATTGACTAACTGATGTGATATAAAAATATAAATTCATTGAAAACTAGGTTTGAAGTAATTTTAATATATATTAAAACAACAAATTATAAGCAAATTATACTTACATGTAACATATCTTCAGTTTGGAATCTTTATTTTTATCAAACAACAATAAACTATAAACTATATCTGACAACTGAATATCACATTCTTTTTCCTCAGAATTCAAATCAATACTTGACCACTCCAACAAGGCACTTGTAGGGGTGACATCAGAAACCTAAAATTTTGGATATAAAACATTAATATTTTGGTACATATTTAATGCAAAAAGAATGAATTAATTACTTATCAGAATCAACTTGGACATACTTGAACATTTATAACTACAATACTAACAGAAATTTAAGGATTATGATGTATCAAAGATTTATTTAAGCAATCCTAAATATTTGATAACTGAACTGAATCAACTTTGCTAATTATTTGTGCACTAACTTTTATAATAAAATACTAAATAATGTATTGTTATGTTAAAGCATACACATTTCATAAAGAACGATTCAAATTGCCTAATTATCACTATATTCCATACATCCATAAAACGGCTGAAAATAAATCATAATTTAAAAAAAAAAAAAAAAAAAAATTCCACTCTATTTTGCAATAATTAACATATATATTCTAATAAAAAACTATAAATAACAATTTTTGAATATAAACATATTTTTTAACTTCTCGTAGTCTTATACTCACTCAATTATATAATTTCAATTGTAACTACAATATGTTTTAAACATAAAATATAGATCAAACAAGATCTAAAATTTTAAGTAGATTCTAAATCATTACAAATGATTATCCAATACGAGAATTAAACATGAAGCATTGCCTCAGCTCATTTAGATAACAGCTTTATGTTAATAACAAATAGCAAGAGCAAATGAATTTAAGAATTTTCAGGTTGTTAAGAAAGCAAATTGCAAGTTCAAGTAATTCTAAACTACAAGATATTCCACTTCCTTGAAAAATCTGAAACATTTTTTAAGCATATTAATCCATTTTCAAAAAGAACAAACTCAAAGTTAATAGAATTGGATAAAACTTTATAAGCATAATTCATCTTTCAAAAAGATAAAGTATTTGACAAATTATACTTAAATCTTTTAAAATTTATTTTAAAATAATTATGCATTTACTTACTGAAGGAACCTGCATTGTAGATAATAATTTTGATATATGCAAATCTGTAAGAAAAATAACAGTTTAAAATGAAATAAATACCCCACTTCAAAATAAAGATATTGGAACTTTAGGCTATAAAAAATTATGAAAAGTATTAATTTTTATATAAAATATTAAAAATTAACTAAGTAAATTAATACTGCATTTGAAATGTTCGCCATTTCAATAGCTGTATTTTTGTAAAAAATTACATGTACATGAAAAGGAAGGCGTGTGTATGAATACAAATTTTTATCTTTTCATTATTTTTATTAAAAATATCTAACAGTTATTTATTTAAAACATAGTTTATGTGATACTGTAATATAAGAAAATTTCAAACTTTTTAAGTATATTATTTTACAAGTATTTGTAAAAAGTGATACGGATTGAATATTTGTGCCTCATTCAGATTTTATCTTTAAATATTTGAGTGCATGGAAGTGCATACACAGGACCGCAAAATTTTACAATATATTTTATCAACTATTTTGGGGGAGTATTTTTGGGAAAGGAATTTGGTAGCAGGAATACTACCAAATTCCTTTCCCAAAAATCTGTATAAGCAGTTAAGTTTCTTTATATAACTAAACAATTTATTTAAGCACATTTTTTGTAGGATAACATTAAATGTTTGAACTTTGTTTACATTATTCCATAAGAATGTTTTATTAACAGGCATTTATTCAGATGCAAGATTAATGCGAAATTACTTATTTATGGAGTGCTAAGAAATTTCCTTCTGTTCATCATTTTATTAAACTAACATTTTAAGCTTTTTTTTTTTTTTTTTTACTTTAATACAAGAAATAATGACCAAATTTCTTACTTTTATCTAAAATATTGGTTTATTCTTTTACTTATAAAACTTTGTTTACAGGAATAGTGATTCATATTAACCAATATTAGAATGTCAAACTATTAAAATATTTTAAGCAATTGTTATACTTAAAAATCTTATATTAAGTATAAAAACTAATTATTAAAAAAAGTATTATATAAGATATATTCAAAGATAAATCATATTTAAAATATAAGCAAATTTGAAATAATTAAAATATAATTTAAAAAATTTCATTTTAAGGATTTACGAAACATTTCAAAAAAGGAATATAAACACAGTTCCTACCTTTTTCACTAATAACTTTATTAGAACTTTCCTCTTGAGAACTTTCTTCCTGAGTTTTTGTAACATTTTCTAGGAAAAAAAAAATTTCAGATATAGAAACATAAATTCAAAAAATTAACACATTGATTTAATTAACATATATAATCATTAAAAGAAAAGCAATTAGCTTACTTTTTGAAAGCAATACACCTAAAAAAAATTTTTAGCAATTAAAAAATTAAATTTTTAAAAATATTAAAATGATAAATGG
Organism: Latrodectus elegans; assembly: GCA_030067965.1. Classification (NCBI taxonomy): domain Eukaryota; kingdom Metazoa; phylum Arthropoda; class Arachnida; order Araneae; family Theridiidae; genus Latrodectus; species Latrodectus elegans. Next base: position 71,669,692 of record CM057810.1, on the reverse strand, counting down.
GTACAATAAATAACTTTGTATTTCTTTGTATGACAGTAATTAATATGTTTATGTAAATATAATTTTTTATTTTACTTACTTTTTGAAATCACACCTAGGAAAAATATCATTCTACAAAATCAATAGTGAAGAAAAATTCTGCACACATTTATAATATAAAATGCTGAAAATAATTTATTAAAAAACAATAACTAGCCCTATTTTAAATGTTTAAAAAAAATAACATGATTTTCTATTTTTAAATTTTAAAGTAGCACGATTTCATATTTATCTCAATGAGTTTTCCCAACTGATAAAATTATATTATAAGTATAAAAATATTTTTAAAAAATTAATCAATTTGTTAAGTTTACTTCTTGAATGATTTAACACTTAAATTCTGCACGTAAAAAAGAAAATTCACAATATTAACAATTTACTTTCTTTCAAAAATATATTTATTTAAAAAAATAATATTATAATTGTAAAATTATAATTTAGTAGAGTTATGGATATTAAGTTATATTCCTTTATTCACTTACATAACAGTGATTACAACTATAAAAATATATCAAATGAGTAAACCTTCAATATTTCTTTAATTTTTTTTAGTATATTAAAAAAATAAATTAAATAAATTTGAAGTAATTATTTAAGAATGTAAAAACCTGAAAAGCTCATAACTATTAACAGATGGAAATTCAAATCTATAGACCACTGATAAAATATGTTTAGAAAAGATTTCAAATTTTAATAAGTCACCATATCATGAAAAAATTCTTTTATGCTCAAAACTTAACATCTCATCTGATTATAATTAAACATAAATAAAAAAGTGTATAAGTGTCTATTTTCTGTGAGGTAACATTAATAAGCAATGTTATGTTTCTTTCTCAACACAGCACAACAAACAAATTGAATTATTTAAGTTAGCAATAAGATATTTGTGTCATAATTGGAACAACTGCACTAAACATTTAAACAAATTTTTTTGTATCTAATAATTTAAATCATTCTATAAAATTCATTATTAATCAAAATAAATAATACTTTAAGAAATCATGATTCAAAAGAATAAAAAAAATTTTAGGGGAAACTTATATTCCTTAACTTTAGAATATAATATAAAAGCCTCATAAAGTTATAATGAAAAAAAAATCATAACACATAATATATAAATCTAATATAGATAGAATAAATTAGATAATGTAACAACAGAATAAATGATCAGAATTCTTACTTCCCGCTTTCACTCATAAATAATAAAAAATAAAATATATCACCTTTGAAATGTAGCTATCTTAAAAAGAGAAAAGTAAAATTAAAAATAAGATCATAAGCTAACAGCAACAAAAGTAAAAACGTATACCTTCAAATCAAATTTCCAACAGTTGCATACAAAACAAAACTTCAGTAAAAAGCATACAAATTTCAACTTAAATTTTATTACAACTTAAAAAGTAAAATTCAATCATCATTAATAGTATATTTAATAAATGAAGGTTAAATATATTTGACACAAGATGTTTAGTTCCAATAATTAAAAATGTTTAGAAATAAATTCATATTTACAGAATATAAAAAATTTCTAAATCAAAACAATGATGTATAATATTAATGAAATGCTTATTAATGATTATGTTAATAAATAAATAAAACTGCTTCATTAGCATACACTTTTGATGCATTAAATAAAATGCACTTCTAACATATAATTAAAATACTTCAGAAATAAAATATTTTAAAATTAAGAATATTTTGATACTTACAGTAAATTATCAAAATACTTCCAGACAAACCTGAACTTTGATTAAATATAAAACTTGAGCCTAAACTCAAAATGGTTTAAAATCTTTTTTCTGTATATTTTTTTATTTTATCATCATTAAATATATTTATAGAGAATATTTATAAAAGAATAAGTGATTTAATTAAACAAATTACTATAACTACCTGATAGTGGATTCACATATTTTTGTCGTTCTTCTAATCTCTTTTTTAATTTAAAAAATTGTCTTTGAGTTCGTTCATCTTTAAAGGAATTAAGATGAGATGATGAATCAGACATTCCTATGAGAATCAAAAGAAGACTTTAGAAAAGGTTTTTTGTTTTCTTTTAAGAGTTTAAAAGTACAATTTATACAAGCAATTAATCCAATTCATACTTCTAAACAAATAATGAAATATTTCATAACAGATTATAAAATACAGGGATTATAAATATTTTTATATAGTGTTTTAACAAAAGCATGTTTTGAATTTATATGATAACCCATCGGAAAATGAATTATAAATTTAAAAAAATTGTTTTTAAGGAAAACATATGCTACATATTGTTTTTTACCCTCACATTTTGAAAAAAATTATCAATTATACATTTGGTGTATTATGCCCACTTTATTCCTATCGCAATTACATGGATCTCTTCAAAGAAGTCAATAAGAGATGGTTTGGTTTGTTTGTCACTCAACAGTCATTTTTTGCACACGAGGGCTAATTAGATCAGGACCTACAGTTTAAAGTGGATTCCGAACCACAACAAACATCATGCTCAAGGTGGGAATCAAACCCATGAACTGTTGAACTGAAGGCAAGAGCACTAACCATTCAGCTGCCAGCTCGGCAAGTCAATAAGAGAATATGTAAATATCATAAAATTATGATTTCATGGCTTCACTGCACTTTAGGATGTGCTGGAAATTTGATTCTTTCTCTAATTTAGTGCAATACCATAATTTTTAATTTTAATATTCACATAGCTTACATATAACTTATATTTACCATAACAGCTAAATTCTTTAAATCTCACCTAAATATCCAACTAAATATCAAATTCACTTGTAAAAAACATATTGATTACACTTCAGTCATTAATTTTAACTGATAACTCTCAAAAAATGTATTTAACTTTACAAAAATTTACAGTATATGTATAAAAATGCAATGGCATCTAAATAAAATTACATTCAAATTATCTGAATTAATGATATTTAATTCAGATGATATGTGAATGTAAGCTATTTAGATTTCAATATGAGTGCTATAAATAACATATTTTAAAATATGATAAAAGGAAAGACTTTGAATTCTAAAGCATTAAATTTGTTAATTAGGAAACTAATAATTCTAGACAAATTTTTGCTAATATCACTTAGTCAATATTATCAGACATTATGGATTCAACTCAAATTTTAATGATTTTATAGAAACCAATCAACCTTTTAATTCTGATTAAATCAACAGATAAATTTCAATTTTAACTTTATAAATTATCTTTTTGTATAAAAATTCACTAATCTCAAAATTGAAGATTTGAACTTAATACATTGTATTCATGCTAACTAGTTATTTTTACATAAGGAAATCCAATGAAAATTTGATTCAAAAGCATTGTCATGGAGGATTTACTAGGAGTATTAACAGTCTTGTAGTTTTTTTTAATTAAGTAATTTCTTTAATTTTTTATGGTTTAATTATTCTCTATTTGTTTTTAATTTAATAATTATAATTTTTATGATGTCTTTTTATTTTTCTCTTTACAACAACTTCCTTCTTATTCACATTTAATTGTAAATTCACTAGTAAAAGACTTTCTCCTTCCAATCTTTTAGCAATGCTTTTCTAACAAGTATTCTACTCTTTTTATTCTAAAATAAGTTACATTCTTATTCAGTTTCAGCATTTTTAAGTAAATCAGTTAAATTTACCAAGTACCAAATGAACAATTACTATATTGTAAATATTACCAAAGTAAGGATGGTAAAATAAGAGTCCGCAACATTAATACACAGGTTGGTGTGTTAAAAAATTTTTAATACTGGTATATAAAAGCAGTGTAAATTACCCATAGGCAATTTAATTTAATCAGTGAAATATTGGATATCAACTCAATGAAATTAGAGCTATCATTTTATAATCCAATATATTTTTTATTTCCATTTTATGTTGTAATTTTGTGTGCAATTTAGATTATGTATTCAATGTTGTTTAATTCTGAAATTCGATATCAGGCAGGCAGTATGCTCTGATGCCAACACCATTTTGTAAGTTTTTGTAGCAGTTGAAAAAGTGAATTATCAGTGATAAATCAACATTGACATATGTCTCCATCTAAATGCAATATTCTACTAATAGTAGTTCAGGCAGAGTAATATAGTACATTGGCAGTCTCACTTGTACTGATTACATCATTGAAGAATAAATCAAATTACAAGTGTACGCAACTCTTATTAAAAATGCAGAGCACCTTGCTGCTGGGGAAGTTTGTGACAGCCCAGTATTTTTGTTAGATTTAGATACTTCATATGCTGAAGGTATGAGGTCCGTATCATGGCCAGGGGTTGGTAATTTCAAATGCTTTACTTGATTGTCATCATTGTCAATTATAATTCTCTTTTATAAGCTTTGTAATGTACTAAGAGTAACAAACATGGTTTTTAACCTTGAGTGTACCCTTTTATCTTAAGTTTTTGTTGTCTCTAATGTACTAAGAAAGCATTTGTGACTATTCACTGCTGTGATTTCCTATCACCTCCATGTACTCTCCCCAAAAAGTTCATAAATGCTATATACAGTAAATAAACTACAGCTTTAGTAGTACTGCAAGTATAATTATGGTAAATATTTTTACTAAAAATTGACGACTTTCTATACTAAAATTCAAATTTATGCCTTTATATTAAAATTTCCTTTAAATTAACAAAAATGAAATATTATAGCCTACATTATAAATAATTACTCAAGCTGTCACAAGTTCTTGATAATCAAGGCATTATTAAAGAATAGTGTTTTGATTAATATCAACAGAATTTATCTTTATATTTTTTGTAAATATTTTTTCCTTATGCAAAATATTTAAATAGTGAATTAAAATAAAAATGTTTAACTAAATAAAGTTTTCAATTTGATACATTTTCTTTTTTAAAAATAACATTTAAAATAGCACAAAAATTTTAATTTATTTTTATTTTTTATTTATAAATTTATGTATTATCAGACAAGCAAATAACCTACAAAAATTTATAGCTTCAACAAATTTAAAATTTAATTATTATTTATTTTCAAAAATTATTCCTCTTATATATTTTAAATCCAGTTCTATTCCATGCATTAACTTTATTAAACCTATATAATTTGATAAATTACTATAAAATAGATTTTAAATAATTATACTTCTCACACTTACATTTAATTCTAAATAAAGAAAGCATGAAAAATACCACAGAAAAACATAAACATGATTCACCTGGAGTAGAATGACCATTCGTTTGATGCAGTTGTAATGGTTCAAGAGAAGAGTGCATTCCCTGAGTTCTAAGCCCAGGCTGAATGTGAGGAGGAAACTGAGGTGGTATTGAATATGAAGGATGATGATAAAGATAAAAAGGGGCAGAACCAGTTACAGGAGAAGTAATAGTGCCACTAGCAGTACCATTCTAAAAGAAATGATACAACATTCATAAAGTTATTCACATAAAAACCAAATTTAGTTTTCATTAAATATTATTACATATTAAGATTATTATTCACATAATATTAGTTTTGAAATTCTTTGAAACGTAAAATATTTTCTGAACTATTAAGAGTGAGCCTAAGACAAATTTACAGATAAAAAAGGGAATAATTATAAATAAAACCAAGAGAAATAAATTGTGATATTTTTTCAACACACAGACATGTATGCAAATGTTAAAGATATAATAGTGTAGGTATTTTTTACCCTAATCTAAGGTTACAAAATGTAGAATAACATTCTAATCTGACATAAAAACTAACAAATAAGAAATATAAAAAAAAAGCAAATTTAATTTTATTTATAAGAATTTATAAATATTTCATATTAAAAAAAAAAAAACACAAAAAGTGAGAAATTTTAGATAAAAAAAAATAAAGAAAAGTTAGTTTGGGGAGAAAGAAAAAACAGATTAAAAAGAAATACTAAAGCCTCTGAAATTCAAACCTCAAAGATCCAAATGACTTGTGAAGGCCAAAAATTAGATTTGAAAACAAGAAATTAGTAGCTATAATTCAAAAGCTAAGATAGTTTTTTTAATGATTGCTAAAACTTTAGCAAATGTTTGAATACAGTGTTTAAGATAACTATACCTTATTATAAAGAACTGTACTTGGAAATCTTTTGATTTTTTTATGAAAATAAGTTTTATTTAATTAAATCGGCTTGACAATGCAATGCTGAACCAGAGATACATAAACTTTAAATCAGCAGAAGTTGCATTTCTTTCCTGCTAAATTTAGCGAGGTCTGATTCCAATCGCTTGAACAGCATCCGTATGTCAAACACTCTGCATCACAGTGTCTTCACTTTCTTTATTATTCTTTTTCTTTTCTATTCACCATTAAAATGAAGATACTGTCAATGAGTAGACCTTTGTGGCCACTGTCATCAATTCCAATCTAATCCAGAAGGCAATTTCTTTCAGCTTGCTGTTTTTTTCAACCATAAGATTAGGCAAAGCTTTTAGAATGATTTTAGAATTAAAGAATCAAATCATTTTCTAAGAAGATTTGATTTACACTTCAGCAACCCAGTATATCAAATCTTTATTCATTTTTTTTTTAAGTTTTTTTTTTATGAATTTGTCTTTTTACCCTGATAACATTGAAAAACACAGCTTTGATGTCATCTTTTATTAAAAATATGTCAAAAAAATATGATGAGGCATTGTCAATTAATATTAAGGACTTGTTGGGCAAACCATTTGCTTCCTTAAATTTTGAAAATGAAGGAACAAATTGTTTTAAACTATTACTGAAATTGATCAACATTCATCAGAGCCTTTTCTGATTTTTAGAGTACACTGGTAAAATTGCTATATCCACATCATTTATGGAAACTTGCCAATAAACATTAGTGATAGCTTTTTAATAGTTACATTGTTACTGCAAACCATGATTATCAGATGTTCTTTTATTGTGAGTACTGAGGCAGACAATTCTTCTGATACTCATTCAAGTTATACAGCAGCTGAGGGAAGTAGTTTTCTATTGCAATCAACCACACAAATTTAGGCAGATATTCTTCTGCTTAAGTTTCTCTGTAACTTTATAATAAATTTTCTACAATAATCATTGGTTTGGATTGTTTGTTGCTTAATGGTCATTTTTTCTACACAAAGGCTAATTAGATCTGGACCTACGGTTTAAAGTGGATTCAAACCACTACAAACATCCATGCCCAAGGTAAGAATTGAACCCACGAACTGTTGAACCTCAATAATTATTGGAGAAATTATAATAATTTTTTTCCAGTAATGTCTATGTCTCTTTTTCCTATGATCTACACATATGTTGCAAAATATAAATGTAGAATCGTCAATCATAGTCATGTTTGGCTGAAAAGCTTATTCTTGAATCAATGAGCTACTGATAGCATTACCTTTTTGTATTTCCTGGGTAAATCAAAAAATGTAGCTTTGTTGACTTTGTCATGAATAAAAACTATTGAATTGTGGTGTTGTTCAATCGGTTTAATATCTTGTTTATAGTATAGAAACATCAAAATTAGCTCGATTTCTCTTTCAATCACTAATTGTAGCTTTATCAACACCATATTCAAGAGCTAATTTCATAACATGTTCTGCTTTGTCCAAGCATTCATACACTTAATTTTTTTTTTCAACTGTACAGGCACTGTGCTCATATTTTGCATACATTTTACAACACAATCTACACTGAGCAATTAGTAGGAACAACAATACAACAATGGTCAACTTGCAAAAGATGGGAAGTATACACTGGTTTGCAATAAAATGTAACTACTATATATTTAGTTCATTTCCATATCAAATTGGCAAAGTCATGCAATACAGTTACACAAAGTGCATCACAGGAATAAGAATTGAAGTTTAGATGACATATTAAGCACCAATTCTAAGATCATTGTCAAGATAAGAGTTTAAATAGGATTCTGAGTAAATCCAAAATTGTTAACAAGACTACCCCTACTAAATTAGTTCAGATTTCTGAGGTTCCAGTGTATCTAAGAGATCTTTGATTAAAAATCTAACCTGTTTTGTAAAGACAACTGATTGCAACATTATATTACAGAATTTACATTACCTATAATTATTAAGAATAAGGATGCTAATATGTTGATGGAATATTACAAGTAATTTTTCTGGTATAGATTATCAGATGCAAAGTTTTTATTGACAATTGTTGATAAATTATTAACTGGTTTATGAAGATTCAAATTATACTCACATCTAGGTAAAAAGAAAATAATTCAATATTATTCTTGCATCTATATATTTTACAATATTGGATAAGATAAGTTATAATAAAGATCATAATAAATTCTCTGAAAAATCCATAATAATAAAAGTATCCTTAATGTTATATAAAACAAACTTAAAATATTAAGCAGTTAAAAAATATTTTAATCAGAGACAAATTTTGAAGAAATATATAATGCAATATAATTAATTATATATCAATAAATTATACAGCGAAATGGTTCTAAATAATTCAACAGTTAAATAAAACCAATATAAAAAATACAAGCTCATATTTTATACTTCACTCACATTAGAAGTACCAACTGAAATTATAACTGAAATACTAACTTTCGAGCGAATCAAAAGAAAACTGAATAATCATTTTTCACTGAATGGCATTTTTCAACTAATTGTATGGGTTATAAACATCAATGATATAAATTAATATAATTAAAATTATTAGAGACTTTTGTAACTTAATCTATAACTATAAAAAACTCACAAAACAAAACATTTGCAATATTCTTTATAACTCATTCAAAAAGCATCCTTTATTACTCATCCTATTGTTTTTCCCTTTATAATTTCTGAACAATGTAAATCATTCAAAACAAATCAAATAAGAGATTTATTAGTTATAAGCCAATTATTATAAATTATAAATGAGGCCTAAATCAGTTGGGACCAACTGTTTAAAAAGATTTTATGACAAATTTCTTTTTTTAAATAACACTAAATATAAAAATAGAAATATCTTTCATTTAAAAGCACAATATAAAAAGATTATATAATGACTTAATTTATATTTCAATATATATTTTAGAAATAAAATATCAAACAATAAGAGAAATGTATAAAAATATATATTTTAGAAATAAAATATCAAACAATAAGAGAAATGTATAAAAATATATATAAAAACTAACAACACATTTTTTTTTTAAATTACATTATTTGGGCTTACTCCTATGTATTCAACTTTAAGATGAAAAATCTATTAATACATAATATAATGTATTAAGAAATATTTCTTAATATGTGAAAATTTGACTTGTAAATCCTAAGCAAAAATTACTAAGAATAAATTATCTAAAAATATAAGCTACTACAACTTAACGACAAAAAAAAATGTAGAAAAAAATTTGACAATATTCTGATAAAATGTTTCAGATTTAAAAATTATAAAATACACATTTGATAGCTTATTATAAAATTTTAATTACAAGTCACTGCAATTTTATTTTTATTAAGGCAGTTTAATTTTAAAAATTACAAATTTGTTACTAAACATTAAAAAAATCTAACCAATGTAGTATGAATAAATCTGCAGAATTGAGTAAAAAATACATAGTTTAAAAACAAAAACTGGTCTGTACATTTTCAGATTATAAAAATAATTAAATATGAAATTAGTATTTTCATATAAATATTTAGGAAAAATGTGAACATTACTTCTATAAAGTTGTAATGCAATACAGGTGTCTTTATTAGTTACGAAAAAATTATTAAATGTGATATGCTGTTAAATGAGCATTTAACTATTAAAAAAATAACAAAAATAGAAACAATATTAATATGATCAAATTTACGGAAATTTGTTGATGTATTAATAAATGCATTTTTTACACAGTAAATACATTTAAAAATTGATATTAAATTCACATATATGTCTTGAAATACAACAAAGTAAATTTTAAAATTAAAAAATCTTTTTAAAATAAAAATTATTGAGTTTACACAGTAATAAAAATGTTACTACTTCAGGAAAGCAATTTTCAATAGAAAGTATTGTGGATTGTGTGACACTTAAAATATTGACACATTACCTGTTTAATTAAATGAGTAATAGTTTGGAAACTGTGATAGAGAATTCTCAACTTTTAAAGAAAATAAACATAATCAAGCAGCAAAATTTAAAGGAAATCATAAGAATTAAAACACAAAACAACTTATAACATACCAAAGGATTCTACATGGCATACGTCAAAAAGATTTATCATAATTAAGCCAATTTATGAAACAATTTTAAAAATACTTCCATAGGCAAAAAAAATTGCTAACTACATTCAAATGAATAAGGAATTTTAGAAAAAATAAAAGCAAGAATAAGCTAAAATACGTAGCATTTATCTAAAAATTCATAGATAAATATAAAATATTATAATTCGATACCAAATAGTAAACGAATGCGTACTTTGATTAAGTATTGTCATTCACATGACACAGATACAAAATGTGAAAATTAAAGATTCAATCCATACAATTATTTTAGACCAAAACATTCATACAAAATAATGCTGTGTCAATAAACTAGTGAACAACACCGCAATATACGTGTATTATTTGTCAACAGACAGCTGTCGCTTTCGTTATCGAATCGTCTTCTCAATCAAATGGAGGTGAGTTGTTTACTTCCTGTTCAGAAGGGTCGAATAAAAATAAAGGCTAATTTTCCCAAGTCATTTTAATTCAATATCACATTCACGAAAAATATTACAAAGAAACAATTTTGTCTAATATATGGCAGCTATACAGAATGTTGATAATAAATTACATCAATCTCATTAAAAGCACAAATAAAATTCATTAGAAATATAAAGCGTTTTCAAAACTTCATTTAATTTTTCCATCAAATAGAGCGATAAAGTGAATTTTAAAAAATTAATAATATGTGAAAACGATAGAAATCAAATTCATATCTGGGTTGAGATTAAATCCATCAGAGCTGAATTTAGAACACCGCAAACTGAGCATGTCCAAATTGGTAGAAAGCGGCTAAGATGCAATCATTTTGAATCAAATATTTTGTATTTACTAAGAAATCAAAATGAAAATTTCTTTTCCATGTAAAAAATAATCATATATGGTACATGTACCATTGAAGAATATATAAAAAATAATCACCAACTAGTAAATTTTTATATAAAACATTTAGTTTGAAAAATTCAAAAATTTCACAAAACATGTTAACATATACGATCATAAATATTACTTAAACCTTTATTTTTAATGATTACTTGTCCTTTGCATTTTAGATCACATTAATATGATATAGATTTCATTGTTGTGTGTAAATATTATAGAGAATAGAGCAAAATTAAAGGGTATGAATAATGAAAAAAAAATAAAAAATAAATAAATAAATATTGAGAATTACTATTATGTAATAGCAATAAAAATTAAAAGTTAATTTTTCGTAACCAAAACTATTTAAAAATCATTTTTCATATGAAAAATCTGAGCTCAAACACCTTTGCATGTGTAAATCAAAGATTATTTTGCAAAACTTGTTGACTGAAAAAAAGTATAAAATTTTCAATCGCAATAAAGTAATCAATGCATCATTAAAATAATACTATATCTTTTATAAACTATATGTTTATTTAATTAATGATAAATTAATTTTGTAGCTTGCTACATTTTATATTTATTCAGTAAGCAAGGTCTAAGGATTATATTTGACAGTTTAAAAAAAAACGACAAATTCCTTAATTATATCATTAGTCTAAATCTTAAAGCTTTTCTTTAAAAAAATATCCATAAAATAAGCATTTTTGTTTTCAATACTTAAATAGAATTAACAGTCGAAGATATGCATTGACAAATCCACATTTTTTATCATTCATTATATATAGCTTTCATTAGAACTTTTTAAAGAAACAATGTTTTATGTTACTTAAAACTTTTTAGTTTGTTGGTTTGGTTTGTTTGTCGCTCAACGGTCATTTTTTGCACACGAGGGCTAATTAGACTGGGACCTACGGTTTAAACTGGATTCCGAACCACTACAAACATCCACGCTATAGGTAAGATTTGAACCCACGAACTGTTAAACAGAAGGCAAAAACGCTAACCATTCGGCTGCCAGCTCGGCTTAAAAAAGTTTTTAGATACTACAAAACAACATTTTTGACGACTTTTTTTAATATTTTTTTTACGCTTAACAATAATTTGGCCTTTCTTTTAATATTTTTGAATTTTCATGGAAGAAAGAGATTTACTTTATCCCTGCACCAGCTCTTTATTTTTTAATCAAAAATTAAAATTTAATTTTCGTGGAATTTAAATACATATGGAAATTATATTTCCCAGAAAAAGATAATATTTTGGAGATGATTATATCAACTACATTTTATTGGATTGTTACCAGTGGTATGATTACCTTTTTTATTGACTTTATCATAAATGTTTTCAATCGATGGCATAGATTGAACACTATATAGAAAAATACAGAGAAAATATAGAATTATGACAACTGGTCGCCAACGCATATCGAAGGTTGTTTGCGATTAAAATGACTAGCATTCATACGACAATGGAAGAGTGTGAAAAAATTATTAAATGATATGGAAAAATTGTTTTGCTTAGCTGGAATTTAAATCTATTGTTGTAATTCTTGAATCTAATACAAGCATGATTCATTTCAAATTTGTTAGCAAAATTAAACTAACAAACCTAATCTCTATTTAAGATGTAAACTTAATACTATAAATGTACTTTTAGTGATTTTTTTTATTTCAGAAACACACACACACACACTATATATATATATATATATATATATATATATAACAAAAATAAGTTTTGAAGAAATCTTTAACTTTATAATAAATGTAGATTCAGTTAAAGGAATGGAAAAAATACAGAAATTTTTCTCTTTTGAATAGGAAAAAGTAAATGTAAAAGTGAAAGAAGCTCATCGTTTAGTTTGTTTTTTAAAAAGATTTTGGGGACAAATTGTCTGAATTTCGGAAACTGATGAGAATTAAATTTCCGGTGCTAGCAAATAACGAGTTCCAAAAATAACTCCATCCTTCCTTAAACTTGTCCAAAAGGATAAAAATAATCAATCAAAAAAAAAACACTAAACTAATAAAATAAAAATTTAAAACTAATTAAAACAATTTACAAAACTTTCTAGGACAATTACAGATTTCAACATTAAAACTTCACATAAAAGTTCATATTTAGAATTTCAATTATACAAATAGGTTGAATTTTAATTAAAACAGTTAACTTTTTTCCCTAGAATGATTTGAAAAACAAGGAATCAGATGAGATTATATATATATATATATATATATATATATATATAGGGGGGAAATATTAAGACGCATTTCAGTAACAATGAAGTTTTAAGAAGGAAGTTTTTTTAGAATCCACAGAAACAATCTTTAATTAAATAGTCAAGGAATGACGAACGTGTTCCAAAAATCGTTGACTTGGTACAACGATTATGAAAACTAAAAATAGTGTAGAAATCCTCCAAAAAACATGTAGAAGTAGAATAAAGAACGCATTGTTTAGTATGCTTTCAAAAAAACTTTAAAAAAGAAAAATTCAAACTTTCGGAAATAAATGGCGCAATGAAATAATATGGCAGATGCTTTGAGCACTTTAACAAAGATAATATACGGAGTTGAGAAACATCTGAATTTTGCATTCAAAACACGCAATATTTAATAAGAATATAATGAGAATATTTTCGAAACATGTGCTTTAGCATATTTCGATAAGTAAAAAAAAAAAGGATAATTTTTGAGCAAAATAATTTTTATAGTAAACTTTATGACTAAAGATGGAAATTCGAAATAACACACTAAAAAGAACTTTTTTTTTTCGAGTGACATTAAAAATTTTTTTAAGTTTTCTTTTCTTTAACATTTGACATTTTTCAATTGATAGGTCATACATAATAACAATGGAAGGAGTTCAATGAAATATTGCCTTTAAATCACACGGCTTACTTGCATACAAGACTTCTGGTGAAATTTAAAATGTATTTAGAATGAAATTTCAAATACATAAATGACGAGAAGTTTATGGGTAATTATAGTAAACTTTCTTATTCTAAAAAGTGTCATTCAAAAGGGATTTTAAAAAGATGTGGTACGACTCCCAAAACAAGACCTGCGGACAGAAAGGTGACAGTTCGATTGATTAAATTTTAAAGGCAGTAGTTTTATATATATTTCTGCCATTGAATGTGAATCAAATTTACTGAACCACCTTCTTTTACAATTAAATTAGTTCTTTTGTCACTCACTATTACTTAAAAAACATACTTTTTCACGATTTAAAATTTTGCGTGTTTTTTCCACAGCAAATTTTTAACGTGCTATTTTATATTATATTTTTTATATTTATATTGAATATTATATTAAATATATTTATATACATTTTATATATTATTATTACATTTTATATTTTGTTAGACAGTGTTATTTTGTGACGAATTAATCAAATTATTTTGCTCAGATTAATTTACGATATGACCCCATGAGAAATGGCCAGAAATTTGTCTATGAACTTAAATATGATCTAATGTATGTATATCCATAAAAGTAACGAGACATATCTGTTTATTGACAACTATATAGAACAAAAGTTTAAATCCTGCACAAAAAATAACATTTATTAGTTTTACAGTTGCATATTACGGAGAAAGATAAACATACTTGTGATAACTTGAGATATACTTTTTTTTTAATAAATTTATTTCTTATTAACTAATAACAGCTAAATTCAAAACGTTTAGCCATTAGACAATTGAAGCATGTTTTAATCCTACAACAACGATAGAAACACCCCCCATATTTCTCATGATGTATACTGCTGCCCAACCAAAATGCAACTCCAAGATAAATTACCACAGCAGAATTTGACAGATAACACATATACAAAAGTTCAAATGATTATAAAATTAATCCTTTTTTAAAAAATGGGAATGACAAAATCAGTAGTCAGCATATCAGTATTGCTGGGTACAACTGCAAACCTCTCGGCATAGAATCAAAGTCAAAGATGCGTGCTGTTTGGAATGTATACATATCAACCCATTCGGCTTCCATATATAGCCAAAATTGATCTGGTATAGTAATGGGTGGTGATTCCAGGGCCATTAGTGCAAGAACGGACCACATTTTCGATAGATAAGGGGGTCAAGGACAAAAAATCAATTCAATCTGATGGATAATGAATACTCGAACATCGAGTAGAATGTATGTAAAAGGAAAATGCGGCACCATTTTCCTTTTGGAATATGGCTAATGGCAAACGGTAAAGATATAGAAGGATCACGGTCTAAGCAATGTAGGTCTGGCTGTACAGTGTAACGCTAAGGCGTACTAAAGAGATACCAGATTGAAATATAATACCACTCCAAGCCATGATACCTATGCGCTGCACAGCACAACAGTTCAGCAGCTTTTCACAACGTTGTCACCAGACTTCAATTCGACCAGACAAAAGCGGGATTAATAAAGACTATTTCGTCCATTCCATTATCCATATCCGTCGTTCACTGCACCATTGCTACACAAAAGCCTGCTGGTTTTGAGTTGAGGATAAATGAAGCAAAGGATCGCTTACAGACATTCCACTCAGCTGTAAATGACATCGAATGATACGAGTGAACTCTGAATGATACGAAACAGGCTGAATCTATTGTGCTAAAAATTGTGATGAAGCTAAGCGATCATGCACACAATATGCCTATCTTCAAATGCAGTGATACTATGAGATAGATACGATCATTTCCATCACTCCGCTAACTTCTTTTCCATCCAACGATTACATATCAACAGCACAATTACTAGGTTTCATCCAACACGATCACTGATATTTCAGAAGGATAATCCACAATCTCTAAATTATTATTCTTCCTCGATCGAACTCAAACACTTTACTCAAAGGAATTTCGATTTCGTCAACGGGCTAATAATATGTAAACCTAACGATTTACATAAAAAAACGAAAAAATAATAGTTCTTTAAATCGACAATCTCTTCTCCCTTTATATAGCGCTTGCAAATATTATGTTGGTTTATTTGGTCTAAGATTAACGTTCATCATTTACAAATGAGAGCTTATTAGACCGGCAATTGACCTCATGATGTGCGTATGAGTTGTAAAGCTGGTGATTTGCTTTTCTCATCTCGCTGCAATTATATAAAGTAAATTTCAAGTGATTAGCATGGTTCTTAAGAAGTTTCATTTTGGATGGCGAGCAGTGTACTCTTTGTCTGCCAAAATTTCTTCCTAGGTTAAATTGAGAATGATGCGAGGAATGCATTGAAACTAAAATTGGGATGCCAGTTTCTGGCTAACTTAATTTTTATTTTAAAATAATTCCTGAAATTTTTATTGCATCGTTTACAATTAAATTAAAAAGTAGTTGTGAAATTGCTTATGCCACCATATACTCAGTTCAATCACATTAATGTGACCATCTTTATCAAAAACCAGAATAACCACCTTTCGCAGAGCGGGTTCTGCAAGACGTATGGGAAGAGAGTCAATTAGGTTCCTGAAAATGTTGACTCGGATTGAGACACGCCGACTTCAGTGCCCTAGATTACGCTAGTGAAGATCCATACCACGAACAACCAGATCAAGTGAGTCCCACAGATTTTCGATTGGGTTTAAGTCAAGTGAATTTGTTTTCCACGGAAGAACGGTAAACCCATCCTGCACGAAGACTGCCAGCAGTACGACACCCCGCATTTTCCTGCTAATAGATGTTATTATCCTGAAAAAAAGAAAGTACTTATAGGAATGGACATGGTTCGCAAGGACAAATGTGTACTGGTATTGATCCATCGTGTTTTCCACAATGAATGAACCCTGAGAATGCCAGCAAAACATTCTCCAGATCATAATGTTCCTACTTTAACCTAGACCGCCCCGGCAATAATTGCTGAGTGTTTGTTTTCAAAGGCTTCACGTCGTATACGTTTACATCTATCTGTCACGGTAGACGTAGAGCAGCATAAAATGTGATTCATCGGAAAACACGTCCTGTTGCCACTCAATGGACGCTCAGTTACAAATTTCAGCCTTCGTCGACGATTAACAGTAGTCTGCATAGATGCATGAACCTGACGTCTGATTCGAAGGCCCCGACGCATAAGCGTTCGCTGGACAGTAAAAACCGAAGATATTGTTGATAATCCCATGATTAATCTGTTAGCTAGTCTCAAAGGTAGCTAGTCTATTCGCTGGAACGCATCTCTACAGTCCTTTCTCACCTCTGATTAATGGCTCTTGGTGAACATTACATCTTTTACATAGCTGATTTAGCACAGTTCCATTTTGCCAACGGTATACTTTTACCAAAGCGGCATGCGAATAGTTCATAAACCAAGCCGGTTGTGAAAATGTTTCCACAATTGGCCCGAAAAACCAATGATCATGTCCTTTTAGATTACGGATAAATCGTTGTTTCTGCATTAGGATAACGATTGTAATGTTTTCCGAAGCCCTCACAAACCATTTATGTACGCTTAATTGTACTGTGATGCCACTTGCCTTCTATGATTGGTTCTTTAAAGTCGACATGGAAAGTAGGAGGTGGTCATATTAATGTGTCTGGATTGTGTAACTTATTTCAGCTTTAAGCGATGTAAGATCCTGCTCGAAAACTATTCTCACCTGAAGAAAAGCGCTACGTTTCTTAACTCAACTATGCAATTATTGAGAATAAAGAAAAAATAATTATAATGTTTCCCTCTAATTATACCATTCTCAAAAAAGTAATATTGATATTTACTCTTTTTTCTCTTTCAAAATATTGCTTTTTACAGGGAATGCGTTTTTACCTTTTCCAGTACGCAACGTCTAAGAGATGAATAGGAATGCGGATGAAAAATCTCCACTCCAATATTTAATGACTTTATAAAGAAAATGTTTTTAGCATTATATACTTGACTCAGCTTATTTTAAACTTATCTGTACATGAATGAGATTTCATTTCATGATGCAAAATATTGTCTTGAGAAACTTGCACGTTTATGCATTAAAATCCAGAACTTAATTTCTTCAAGTGTCAGTTTAAATTTTTTTTAATGATTTGGATTTTTATATTATTTTGGTAAAAAAATATACAGAAATAAAGTAAATTCTGCTTCTATGTTCATTCATTAATTTAATATTTGTCTTTTCGATTCACAATTAGGAGCACAGGCTGATTAAGGAGCCAGTTTCCTGGGGCCCCACATGAAATAGAAAGTTTATTTTACGTTGTAAATCAAATATAATCGTTTAAAAATTAAGTAAGAAATTTATTGTTGCAAAGCAGCCCAAAGAAGTTTTTGCCCCAAGCCTCAATTGAGCTTAATCGGGCTTATTTAAGATCCTTTAAATAAGTATAACCTTTAAATAATAACCCCTTATGGGTATATTTTTTCCTCAGGTAAAATTTAAATTAAGCAAGCATGCTGTACCATCAAGTGTAAATTATAAATTTATTTAACTGGATGTACAACGATTTAAAGATATGCTTTGCTTGGTTTGGTTTGTTTGTCGCTCAACGGTCATTTTTTGCACACGAGGGCTAATTAGACCAGAACCTACGGTTTAAAGTGGATTCCGAACCACTACAAACATCCATGCCTAAGATGGGATTCGAGGCCACGAACTGTTGAACTGAAGGCAAGAGCGCTAACGATTTGGCTGCCAGCTCGGCTTAAAGGGATGCAGTGAAGTGAGTACATTAATATACAAATATATTTACATCAAGTGAAATTGAAGATTTTTTTCTGAATTAAATGAAAAAGAACAGTGGGAAATTAAGTCTAACAATAAGCTTTATACATGTTCTTTTTTTACAATTCCTTTCTAAACTTTTCACGCAATGAAAAAGATATTAAAAAATTTATCAATGCATTAAAAACACTTAAAGAACATGTTATGTTTTCAAATTTTAATGTAAGTAAATGTTCTTGAACAAGCACAAAATAAAAATGTTTTTAATAGAAAAATTAATTTCTGTTCTTACATATTGTGTTTTAGAATCTTTATTATTGGCATAAATAAAATAAATATGAGATACCTAGTTTGGTAGTGTAATCTTAGTAGAAAATAAATTTTTTGTAGTTTACTAAATCATTGTATTTCAATATTATTTAGATATAAAAGTTAGCATTAAAAATTCCTTTTACCTCATTTTATAAGTTTCACACATAAAATAAATTAAACTTATTTTATACAAAATCAGGAAAAGCCATTAAAGTTTTATTAAATATCCACTTTAAATGTGATTTACACTTCTCTCACTTTTATAATTGAAAATGAAAAATATAATATCACACAAACAGAGAAGCAAGCATTATGCAATGCTCACTTTACTGTTAATGTGGTATTATATTAGTATAAAATTTCTCAAAAGAAATGTTTAAGAAAATTAGTATTTCAAAAATTAATAAAACAGCCATTGATTTGTTGCTCAACAGTTCATTTTTTGCATATCAAAGCTAATTAGACATGTGCTGATAGTTTTAAGTAGAATTTGAACAATTACATTTTTCCAGTCTCAAGCCAAGATTTAAAATTCGTTTAACTGAAGGCCAGAACAATAACCATTTGGCGCCTGAAGAGCAAATAAAACAGTGAGTACATGTCAATAGTTGAAGAATTGTTTAGTCTATTATTTAATGTCAATTTTAAAACTAGATTTTTGACTTACCTGCTATAAAAAGTTATGACTTTAAAAATAAAGCAAGTTATCAAAAATAAAAATTTAAATGGAGTTGTAGGTCTAAACTATTTTATTTTTTCAATGCTGACCAATTTTTTAATACTGTAATAGGAGGAAGCTTCATATCAAGTTCAATTTAAGGAGTTATTTCATCAAATTGTTTCAATAGCTTGAATAGATTGACATAAGCTATCATTTAATCTCTCAATATTATTCATTATTTTATTACTTCACTAAGTATATTTCTTTAAAACTATAACTAATACTGATATTTTTCATGCTTAAATAAATATTTTAATTAAAAAAACTTTTGAATATTTGAAATCAGAGTTATTTTTCATTAAAATTTCATTCAGAGGGATTATTATAAATTCTAGTTTTTAGAAAAATGTATATTTAGCAAAGAAAATACATCTTTTAGTAAGCTTTATTGTGTGTCTCATGGTGCTAGATTGTGCCATCCTGAAATTTTCTGAAGGTAGACGTCACATGCCCGGTTAGTTTAAATTTGAGTTTGAATGAAAAATGAAATTTGTTAAGTTAGAAGTTTAGCTTTATTTCTCAGTTGTCACTGTAGTAGGTAGTGCCACACTGATTTGAATTTTAATAAAAAGTACAAGTTGTTAACATCAGAAATTCAGATTTATTATTCAGTTGTCTCCAGTAGCCAGCGCTACACTGAAGTTTTTTTAAGGTAGGCACCATTGGCCGGTCTATAGTACATAATTATAATAAAATATTTTAAATTTTGATAAAAAAAAATTTGAATTTGGAATAGCGCACAATTTTAAAAATGGAAGTTTGAACGTGATCAATATTTAGTAAGCAGATATTGTCCATAGTGACATAATTTAGCTTAACGAGATAGCGGAGCAGAGCTTGTCACAAAAATTAGAAATTGCACCAACCCTGTACATTTCTGTCATCTTCTATCAAATTTAATAAGGAATTTAAAGATAAAGACTTTTAATATATTATTTGTTTCATAATAGCCTAATTACTACTTATAATGAAATGCTGTGTTTTCCTGTATAATAATTTACAGTAACCTATTATCCACAAGACCTTTTTCAAGTAAAAGAAAAAGAAGTATTACATAATATGGTGAAATTTTTTCATTAAATATTTAAAAATATTTATTGCTAATATAATATCACATAAAAAATACATATTATTAAAAATATAATAAATTGTATAGAAAAACATTCATTTATGAAAAACATCCAATTGAATTTTATTTAGATCCACCTCATCACAAAATGTGATAAACTGAGATGAAAGCACCAGATCGATCAAGGGCAATAATTCCAAAGAGATTCTAGTAAAACTTATTGAATTTTAGTTTTTAATATAGATTGTAAAAATATAGATAAGATATATTTTAAAAATATATCTTATCTATATTTTTACAATCTATTAAAAACTTACCAAAACAGATATATTTTAAAAATATATCTGTTTTGTTAAAAATTAAATGAAAGAAACAGTATAGTGAAAACATAATGAAATTATTTTCAAACAGTGCCAATGGATACATTGCACATGCTTTGTTTTTCACCTTACAATAAGAAACTATTTTTTTGTCTTCCCTATAGCCTTTGATTCAAAATCTGCTGTATAACTTATATGCTTTAAGCTTACATATGATGATATACACTCTTTAATATTTTCAGAACAAACCAGTTAAGGTCAATAATATTGATAGGCAATAGCAAATGTTACATCTAGCTGAAGGACCAAATTAGTTTTTAAACATAATTGCACAAAATTGATTATAGCCAAAATAAGTCAGTCGATTTGTGGGTAGCTAATAAGTCAATCTGATAGGGTGGCTAATTAGATGTGTCTGTTTTATTAGAAGGCACCTTTTTTTAAAATATAAACAGCATGTATAGTATACACAACAAAATTTTAAACTATTTAACACATTATCCACAAATTATAAACAGGAAAATATGTTAATTTTCACAACTGATAAAATAAAGCCATAAGAAAATTGCTTTTAATGGTAGTTTTAAGTCACATACTTTTCTTGAAAGGTATAGAGAGAATGACAATGCAAAAATAATGTTTACAGTTTTAAAAAAATGTAAAACTAATATAACTAATATGCATATTTGTTCAGATAACATGCATTTTTGTTATATTACATAATTTTGATTGTTTTGTCACATAACAATCATTTTTTTCTACAGGGTGGCTAAAATTAGATTATATTTACAATTTAAAGTGGATTCCAAACCTCCACAAACACTAAATCTGAAGTGAGGCTTGAAGTCATGAACTCTTGAACTGAAGGCCAAAATACTAATTACAACTTCCAGTTCAATGTTTGTATTACAGAAGATATTTATTTTGCTAAATTGTAACAATCACAAGTAAATTTTATATGGCATCAAATAACTAGGTTACTCACATAAGGATTTCCAACTGTTACTGCCACTGGAGGTTGGGGAGAAAGTATTATATGTCTTAATGTTCCATGCTCATCCACTATTTGTTGCACCATGTGTCCAGGTGGGACTTGCACGGGCATTGGCACTGGAGGAGTATTATTACTGGATACCATTCGCACTGTAGCAGGACCTGCAATATTGTGTAAAAAAAAATAGAAAAATGTTAATGAAAACAAATTTTCTCAAAAAAGAATTGATTTACATTTGAGTTGGTTCTAGTAATAAAATGATCAATTAAAAAATGCTTTTTAGTAAAAATTTCACTCTTCAAGAAGGAACATTAATAGGAAATTCTTCAAAATTTGAGAATATTAATTTCAAATGTAAATGTACCAATTTAATAAAACAATTTATAAAATAACTCACATTATTAAAGTTTAAGATCAATGAAATCGTAAACTTTCTAAGCTAAAAGCAATTTTTGAAATTTATGTATATATATATATATATATATATATATATATATATATATATATATATATATATATATATATATATATATTAAAATTTAATATTACAAAGTTATAAAAAATCTCATATTTAGAAACAATATTGCTTTAATGCACTGTATTATATTACCACTGCATAATAATACATTACTTTTAATATACTTACATAATTTTCCCACAAGCATTTTACAATATTTTAAATTTTTAATAATTTATATAATTTTTTAAACAAAATTTTATATTTTGCAATTATGATAGTTAATATTTAATGACATGTATGACATTACACATTTACGATTATTTTCGGAATTTATTTTTAAAGGATATGTGAGCTTTTGTAATCTAAAAAGAACTTTTATACTTAATGATATAATAAAATAAATTGTAGTAAAATATACAGGTATTTAATTTTAGAATAAATACCAAGGGTCAATATTTACATGACTAGCTATAATTCTAATCAAATACATTTTCATAAAGTATAAAATGAATAAGAGAGTGACATTATAAAATTTAATTTGGAAATTCTAACACATTAATACTCATATTTTCTTTTTAAGTATTTGAAATATAACGTTTAGGTAGGATTGTTTTAATTTGCCATTCTAAGTCACATTTGTAATAAAAAAGGGGGGGATACTTTACCAATGAGGACATACAATTTAAAGTAATCTGAAATCCTGTTCAAATATCTAAACTTGAGATTGAAGTTTAACCCACAAATTGTCAAATAATGTCTCAGCACAAACAAGCACAACCAATGTCAATATGAATACAATTAAAAAGAAAATTCGATTCTTGACTAATAACATAATAACAGTATATGTTTTTATTTCTAACAGGAGGATAATTTTTAAAATTTCTAGTTACAGAATAAATTTATGAGTAATATTAAATGAACCTATAAACTAAAGTGATAAAAATAATAAATATTTCAAAAGTCCTTATTTTATGAACATGGATATTCAAACAAAATAAGACAAAGCAAATACAAACTCGACAAACTGAATAAAATAATCACATTAATTATTTATTCTCTTTTCCAGTTGAGTTTTTATTTGCTTCAAATAAATTATGCTATAAAGCCATTAGAAAGATAGCAAACGATTATTGAAACTCAAATATGAAAATCATACTAAATATAAAATAAATTACAATATTTTGTTAAAATAAACATTACATTTGAATTCTTTTAATTTTAAATAGTTTTTACTATTTAAATTCTAGAATACTTTTTAATTAAAACAAAGTTTAATTTATTAAATTCAATTGTAAATATTATATAAATATTTAATTACATTTTTTCATTACAAGATTACAATGTTAAAATATTTTATTATATTTGTTTTTACCAAGTTATAAGAAATAATACATAAAGAAACCATTGTATTTTAGATTTTAAAAGTTATTGTTAAGGTGCAGAATATGAATTCAATTAAAAGTATTTTGTACCTAAAAAGCTAAAACCTAACCTGTTAATACTTGAAAAATTAATTCTTTAAAAGAATCTTTTTTATCAACTTAGAGTCAAGTTTTCTAAACATTAAATAAAAATAACAAAGTACATGTAAATAGGTAATAAAATATAAAGATTTTCTTAAGTGACTTATACTTACACAAACTATAAATTCAAAATAACTAATTGACATTAAATTATATTTCATTCTCGAAAAATAAAATATATTTGAAAAATTAAAACATCTTGTTTTTTACTTAAAACATTTTACAACATTTAGTTAAAAAATTTGCAAAGAACTTTAAACTTAAATAGTAACAAATTATATTAATACAAGGATAAAATACTGATCAAATATAATAAAATTAGAAAAAAAAATCTGTCATAATATAGAAATATTTAAAAAAAAAAAAAAAAAAAAAAAAAAAAAAAGATCACATATGCTAAAGATTTAGAAACCTATATTAAAATTTATTTAACAGATAGATACCTTGAATAAGTTGCACATGATCACCCATGTCAAATGAAATAGTCTCCCCAGGATTCACATGAAGATGAACAACATATTGTGAATTTCTATTATAATTCATAGAGTTTGGATTATTGGAGTGAGGAATCTGAGGACATGACGATGTACTTGGCATATTAGGGAAAATATTGTTGCAAGAGACATGATCACTGCTGAGTTTTGAGGCATGTGGTTGGAAACCTCTAACATTTCCACCACATGCTCTAAGAGTATTATTATATTGGCTGCACTCAAACCAAATCTGACTATCACTAGTCACGGTCCAAGTTTCAGGAGTGAATGGCAAAGAATTCCCAAGTACATTCACTCTAGGTTCATTATTTGCATTTTTAACACCATTCACACATTTCTCATCAAAGTTTTGGAAGCTTGAGTTCACTCTAGATGGTGAATTGTCACTCTGAATATTGGTTCGGCTGGAAGACTCGATACTGTTGGTAATACTGGAATTGGTTTCATTCTCAGTTTTTTCCGTTTTCTTTTCACATACAGGTGTTGATATAGTCTCTTCTTTTGTATCATGGGATGTATCTTCAATTTTACTTTCTTCACAATTAGTGCTGTCATAATCTTTCGTGTCCAATATTACTGTTGGTACATCAGTAGAGCTTGCCATAACTAACAGTAGTATCTGACATTCACTAAGCTTTCAAGTGAAACCTATAAGACAAAATTAAAATATATAATATTTACTATCAAACTGTTAAGTACAATTTAACAAATTGTATATATGTTATGTGACAGAGATCCAAATTTAAAACTTTTAATTTATCAAACAAATAAGAGCCACAATACAGGATGTTTTTCATTCAAAAACTATTTTACGAGATAAAAAATATCAATATTATATTAAAACTAGCAAATTTTTAAATTGATTATTGATTTAGTGATTATTGATTTAGTGAAAATTAAGAGACTGTTCAAGATTGAACAGTCTCTTAATTTTCACTAAATAATTGTTTATAAAAGTAGCTCTTAGTTAAGATATTTTACTATAATATCACATCACATTCCAAGCACATATGTGGATTAATTATTTTAAGTTGCAAAGAGTTCTCACAAGAGTTAAGATTTAACATTTGAAAAGTTAAACATGCTAAAGAATTTCTTAATGATATTAGAAAATTTTACATCAAAAAAAGTTTTTTTTTTTTAATAAATTAAAAAACATTCTGTATTTTATTTTTGAACCTTTGATCAAACCATTCTCAATTTAAAATGTATTTTACAAAAAGAAAATAATTTCAATACTTGATTTACACAAAAATAACTTTTTGAAATTTAGTAAAAGTATAAAAACATCAAAATTTATACTTCATAGATTAAAGAACCTAAATGAATGATAAATAGAAAACTGAATTTTAACAAAAAGTAATTCAGAAAAGTCTTCAACTCCAAATGATTAATTTCATTGAAAGGTATTATTGTCTTGAACTAATTTCTATATTAACAAATATTACACATTTTCCTATTAGTCTGATATATTCAACTTAATATCACAAGTCTACATTTATGTTTAATTAAATTTAAAAATTCTAAAACATAACTTAGTTATTACTCTTTTCTCCCAATCATTTCTATGACAGAAACACCCCTTTAAAGTGGTAAACCAGTTTAATATAATGAAAACCTTTTTTTAAGGATAATTATTAAAGACTTTTTAAATCCAGCCACTCTAAAGTCGAGAAACAAAAACCATATTTAAACATTAAATTACAGGTTCTAGCTTATTGATTTGTTCTCATTCAATATAGTAACCCAAACCCCACAAACTTATTATTTATCTAGTTTTAATGTTACATGTAGAAAAAGTTCCAGAAAGGTTTTAATTAGTAACAATAAAAAAACCACTTCCACTTTTTTGTCTAGGGTTTATTATTGAAATCAGAAAAATATCCTTTTGTAAAATTACAAGCAAAAAATGATAAATTTATAAAGACAGCAAAAGAAATATATGGTTAAGTGGCTTATATTTACTTCGTGAATATTTTTAATAACATACCAAAATAAAAACAATGAATTAAAAGTCTAATAAAAATCAACTTTAGTTAGCCATAATAACTAAAGTTATACAGTCTGAAACAAAGTCATATTGAATAAAACAATTCCAATATTTTATTTAAAATAATTTATTATAAAACCTATATATATGTATATTAATTCAGTATTATAAACAGCCATATTATATATAATGAAATTTCTAGAAAACAATTTATGTGAGATTTATACACTTATGAAGAAAAAAATTCTTAAACTTAGTATTTACTAAGTTTAAGAAATATATGCAGATGCAAAATTGTTGAAAGTTAATATAAAAGACTGTATTCAAAAGACAATTTTTGTTCATATCATTATAAAATTTTGAAAATAAAATTAAAAAATTTTAGAATACTATTATGTCAATATATTTTTGTACAGTCTAACTACAAGTTTTAATTGACTTGATATATTAATTTAAATACAACTACTATCAAAGTGTATAGTGTTCTCTTTTTATAAGTGAGCACAATTCTTCACAACCAATATATTTAATAACAAGAAAGCTAAGCATAACGCCTAACTGAAAATTAATAGAAATGAAATTTTTATCAAATATACTACATAAAAATTTTATTCAAAAATGAAATAATTATTTGAAAAATATGTAGTTCAACCAGATAAGATTCAACAAACTATATGAAAATACTCAATTAAATTTATTAAAATTTATAAAGTAAAATACAAAACAGAAATTTCAAATTGTTGGGTATTTTTAAAGGAGACAAAATCAAATGTTGAAAAATAATAAAATAAAAATAAAAAACTAATATAGTCCCAATTGTTAAAAACAAAAGTTTAAACTATTTTTTCAGGAGAATTAACATCAATTTATACTCATAAGATCAGATCCTTTTGTAATATCTCCTAACATCTGGAACAGGATAACTAAAGCAAATCTCGCATGTCTATGGTTTTTATTTACAAATACTATTAAGCAAAAAAAATGACACGTTTCAAAAATCTGGCTTGATTTTAAAAAATTAATTATAATAACTGGAATTTAGTACAAAAAAATATGCAGCTGTTTAAAATTTTTGGTACGTGTCACTTAGGAAAACTAGACCTGTCAGATTACTTGCCTGAATTGAAATGTCAAGTTTCATTTTAGAAACAAAACAGTCATTCACAATCGTTGATATAAGCAAAAACTTCCTGATAATGCATGCTTAAAAATTTTTCTTCAGCACAAAAAAATTTTTTTTTAAGATAATAAACTTTCTAGCTTATAGATTATACGAAACCTGTCCCGAACGAACTGTCAACTTTCTGCTAATGTTGACGTACTAGCAATCACATTTCCTTCAAGACATTTACAATCGATAACTCCCACATATTCAGTGAATCGATTAATTTTAGGCCAAATTTGGGGACAAGTTATCTTATCTCCCACTATTATGTATCAATGAAAAGTAATTTCTTTTGAATTCACCTAGTTATAGAAGTCAAAATTTGATAATTAATTTGACTTTTTGATATTTAAAATTTTAATAATGTTTATTTTAATCTTTATCATCAATTTAGGGTTTAAGATAAATATCCAATAAGATCAATTCATCTGGCTATTTCCTTTCTTAAAATTTGACTGAAGTGAAGTGACTATTATTTGTTTATAATTTGTTTCATGGTTCATGTTATAGACTTGTATGTTGTAAGTGAAGTATTTATGTATTTATGAGATGAATATAGTCGTATACTTAGGAAATTTCGCTTAACTGTTCAGAATTTTTTATATTTTTTAAAATGGCACCAAAAGGTAAAAGTAAATCTCAATGCAAAAGTAATACTGCAGCAGATTCCAAAGAAACTACTACAAAACAGAGCAAGGGTGGTACTTCAGTAAAAGTAAGTGTTTCTAAAATTAATAATTTGTCATTCGTTATCACATTATTATTAAATATTATGTGCGTTATTTTTCGGTATTAATTGTTATTTTTATGTGAAAATATATAATTTTATTCCTGTATATTTCAAATGGTGTTTATTTCTTTATAATGACACATCAGTATCGCTATTTTAAAAGCCTCCAAGTTTTTTATAGATATATCTATGCATATTTTTTTCTCATAATGAACCTTGACTTTTAGTTACATTTGAATGATAAAAAAAAAAATCTTAACTTCTATATATATTTTGTTAAGTATCATCTTTTTTTAATCATCAAGGGATATCATGTTTTTGGTTTTCTTTAAATTTCTTCGAAAATAATTCATGAAAATAACTTATGGCATTTCAAATGGGGCTAAAGTTGAATTATCCCTTTAGCCTTATCCCTATCATTGTTTCTAATTTTTTTTTTCTTTTTTTAATACATTTAAACTTATTTTATTTATATTTATGTGATATTCTCTATATAATTTTCAAAGTATTGTTTAGGGTACTTTAAAATGCCCTTAGGTTTCTATCCAATTTGGCACCAATTGCATGATGCTGAATATGATGATAGAAAAAAAATTCTTTATTATGTGTGTTCCTAATTTTTTCGACACCGATTTGTATCTCTGGACACTTTTGTTAACAATTTTTTCCAAGGGTTAATATAAAATATAACTCTTCTGGTTGTTTACTCTTTCTTTTATTCTTGTTATTCTTTACATTTTAAATACTAATAAAGATTATTGATAGAATAAATGCTTGTTGATTAAAATAATAAGTGCCTTTTTTATTCAATTAATGCTCAAAATCTTTTATTTAATATTTGAAATTTTCTTAAAATGATATTTTTTAAATTTACAGTTAATAATATTCATTATTAATGGTAAATTAAATACCATGCTTTTAATTTGATTTCAATATATTATTTTTATTCTTATTGTTATTAACCAGTATTGATTTTGTTATATGATAATCTATAGCTTTTTCTTTTTTTATAGAATAAATGTTTGTAAAATATAATTATTTAAGTTTACACGTTCTTATTATTTGTGTGTAGCTAAGAAATTACTCTAAAAGGATTAAACATTTGTTTCAAATAGTGGTGGAAATGTTAATTCTATTACTTTCTAGTAATATTTTTTATTACAAATAATGTTTAGGATTCAGTTGCTTGTTTCTTTGGTTAGGGAATCATTTTGATTATTGGTAAGTAGTGAATTTGAATAAAACAAATTAACCAAAAAACCCTTTGTTTTCACTAAAAAGTGACTGGAATAGGCTAAATATGCCATTGTTACCTTCAAGTAAAATGATACTTCTGGCAGTAGCAAATCAAGTAAAAGGGTTTTTTTGTTTGATCTCTACTTCTAAATTATGAAGACAACTAACTTGTAGCTCCCAACTCAGGGCTAAGTATAGAGAAGTATGCTGGTGCAACATTGAGTACTTTTGATAATGCATTTATTTTCTGTCTTAATATTTTACTTGGATTATTTAATTCAACAAATAATTTAATTTTATATTAGATTTCATGTTTTATTAGTCATGTAAATTTATGTTTAAATTTGATTTATATATTTTCTCTTATAATTTAATCTGCTAATTTATATTTGTGCATCATAATATAGTTTTAAATTCTTTTTAATTACCTCATTTTTTTATATTAATTTCTTTTGCTTCTGTGGAAATTTAGATCATTAATTTTAAATATTAATAATATTAATTGCTTTGCTTAAGTTTATTATTTTTAGAAATATTACTACCATGTTCTTGATATTTCCAATTTGTCTTGTTCTAAAAAATAATTGTCTGGAAAAATTTGGCATCCTCCATTAATTTTCTTTCTAATTAATCCTATTAATTTTTATTTATTTATTTATTTATTGATGTTGTACCTAATTGAATAGTTCTTTATTATAATTAAAAAAAGGAATATACCTCTCACATTCCGCTTTAAATATTATTTAAAATTATACAAATTTTAAATATTTTTGTAGATAGCAATCTTAATTCTCAGAAAAATTTATCTTGTGCATAAATATTTTATTTTTAAAGGTTCGCCATATTTTGTGTGAAAAACAATCTAAAGTATTAGAGGCTCTAGAGAAATTAAAAGCTGGTATGAAATTCAATGAAGTTGCTGCACAGTATAGTGAAGATAAAGCAAGACAAGGAGTGAGTGATAGTGCAGATTCTGCTAGGATTTATTTTTTTTCATTTCTGTAATCTCTTTTATGCAATTATAATGCTAATAAGGAAAAAAGTTGATGTAGACTGGCAGTTTTTAAAGACTTCCAAATGATGGCATTGACCTTAAATGTTATTATAATGTACAGTTTCTGAATTGAAAGGAGAAATTGCCTGTGATGATATATTTTGTATATAAAATGTATCACAGACAATTAGTTGTATGTGTATGTATATATAATGCTGTTATTTCAATTCATGAAATTTTAAATAAATATTTTTTAATTCAGTAGTAATTATATTTATCATATGTTGTATAAACAGTAGAAGTTGTCAAAACATATTCTGTTTTTCAATATTTTTTTCATTTGCAAAATCATTCAATTACTTTTTTTAGCTTTTATAAGCATATTAATAGCTAGTTAATTTATCTTGTAATCATCTTTAATTCAGAAAAAAATGCTATTGTATTTTATTTTATTTATTTTTTTTTTTTAATAATTTTAATTTTAGAAAATTAGGTTAGATGCAATGTTGTTGAGTTAAAGCTCTTTTTTTTTTATTATTATTATTTTTAGAGAGAAGTTTAATTATTTGTCAAATTGTTGCTATTTATAAATTATTATTAATTCATATCACACAATGTCAGCTACTTGACATTGATATGTGAATTAAAAGTAATTTATTAATTTCCATTCTAGAATACTTCTTTTATTTAAGCATCGGAATATGCTTTAAATTGAAACTATTTAGTTTAAAAATAAGATAGGATATCTGAAGAAATACTGATTCTAATATTTTGGCACTATAAGAATATATTTTATCAAATGATGTTTTATCACTGATGTTATAGTGCTGATTTTGAAAATCTTTCAAATTTTGCTTCTACATTCATTCTTCCTTTTTTTTTTTTTTTTAATTTTTATTAAAATGTGTCAAATGTTTTACTGTATGTATTATATATGCACATTAATATATTCTACTCAATCCATATAGTTATTTTAAAAATATAAATAATATTTTAACCGAAGCAATCATTAACTACATTTAACATTATTAATTTAACAATTATTCTATTGTTGCCTCATCTTTACCACTTATTTAAAAATATAAAAGAATTATTACAAATCATAGTAAATTTGAAATTAAGTTCTTACCACTGATGTTATAGTGCTGATTTTGAAAATCTTTCAAATTTTGCTTCTACATTCATTCTTCCTTTTTTTTTTTATTTTTATTAAAATCTAAAGCAGAATACCAAAATGAATGGGAAGAACTCTTTGAATTAAAAAATAAAGCAATTGAATTTTTTATTCTATTATTTCAAAAGTGTTAAGTAAAATGTCCCTGATAAATTTTGATGGTCTGTTATTTAATATTTAAGAAAATTTTATGGAATAAAAGTATCCTCTCTTTAACTGAAATTCTTGAATTTCTATTTTTAAATAATTTATTTTCCACATATCCAAAGCAAATTTGAATTAAAAAAATTTTTTTTTTCATTTCTGTTATTTACTTACATTACAAAATGACTGTTGTTATTACAAAATGTTACCACAAATTACTGTTGTTATTACAAAATGATTCATAATTCATTTTGTGTCTATAGAATTAACAACCATTTCCATGTATGTGATACAATTATTAGAGTTTAATTGAATTTGTTCAGTAACGTATATGGGGGGATGGTACAAAATAACCTAAAAATATAAATTTCCTCAAAGAATAATAAAAAAATGAGCTATGGAATAACCAAATCATCATACCATTTGGTAAACAGTAACTTTGAATCCTCTATATCATGTCTCTTTTTAATATATGAAAGGCTTCCATTCTTTTACATAATTTTATTATCAGTTGGCACAAAAAGTTTTTACTAAAATGATTTCATTTGCGATTAAAGCAAATTACAGTTAACTAAATTCAACCAAATTATATCTGGTTAAATAATAACTTTTACATTACTGTATATTTAATATTTATATATTCATATGGAAGTTGTCAGTTATATATATCTACATTTTAATGCATATTATTATGCTTTTTTATATTTAAAATAGAATGGAATATAATATATTGGGATGGACAGATAATAGTTTGGAAGAGTTACAAGAAAAGCATTGTCTAATTATGATATTACACTAATTAAGTAATGGTTATATTTTAGTTAGCTATTCTTTAATTTATATTTTAAAATGTCCTTATGTGTATAATTCCTCATTGCAAAATAAAAAATATATATAAGCTTATTTTCCTTTTTCTTTTTTTTTTTTTATTTTTTTTTTTTTTTTTTTTTTTTTTTTTTTGCTTGAAATTAAATAGTTTTAAAATAATGCATAAAATATTTACTCTCTCTCTCTCTCTCTCTCTCTCTCTCTCTATATATATATATATATATATATATATATATATATATATATATATATATATATATATATATATATATATACATATATATATATATATATAAGAGAGAGAGAGAGAGAATTATATTTTAGTAAACATCCAGAAAAAAAATAGTTTTGTTATAATCCATTACAGTAGTCTTTGGTGTTATTAGATTAGCATTACTAAAAAATAGTGCAATTTAAGTTTAGTTCTCGAATTTAATATTTATAAATGAATATTTCAGTAGTTTATATTAATGCTAAAATATCTAATATTAGTTTTTCTTACAAATTTTAAAATATTGGAAATAAATAAATTAATATTCTTAATAGTTTAGCAAAAATTTGGTTCTTGTAATAAATATAAAAAAATAATTAATATAAAAAATTAAACTTAAAATCACTATATATATATATATATATATATATATATATATATATATATATATATATATATATATATATATATATATATATATAATATGCTTGTTTGCATATTTGTTTAATTCTAAAATTTAGCAATTATTTCCTTCAATGATATATATGGTAACTATTATATAATTTCAGTAATTAAATAAAGTCACTAGTTCTATAAAATGAGAATGAATAGATTTATAATAAATCTTTTAATTTTTTTTTAACACAAATACTTACAAATTATACTGAATTGCATTAACATTAATATTCTGTATTCATCAGCACAGTATTTTTTATTTTGTTCTTGATTATTTATCATAACTGCAAATCTTGTCATAATTCAGAATTGCAGTAAACATTAAATTTATGAGTTTTGGATGCTTATATGAAGATTGTTTTGCCCACAAATATGAAATTTAGGAGTGGGTACTGTTTGAGATTTCTACAAATCTGAAAGCTTTCTTTTCATTGTATTCTGATTTTGATAACATTTAATCCACAAAGTCATGTTCTTTCTGATGAGAATATTATTTATTGTAACAAATATTAAAACTGAACTCTTTTAAGAATATTTTTATTTGAAATATAAATATCAGGCCCATTATGGAAAAGTTCTCCTTAAATTAACATTAGAAAAATATTCCTTAATAATTTATTCCCTTTTTTCTTGTTATATTAATCGGTTCAACAAAAACTTGAGCTAGTTAACACAAAATCAGTTAACAAAAACTGGAACACATATTTGAAGTTTTCATCTTACTTATATAGTCATATGTTATTTCCTTAGGGTGATCTTGGATGGATGGTGCGAGGAAGCATGGTTGGACCATTTCAAGATGCTGCCTTTGCTCTTCCTGTGAGCAATTTACAAAATCCTGTATATACTGATCCACCTATTAAAACTAAATTTGGTTACCATATAATTATGATTGAGGGCAAGAAATGATAGCTTAGTTTTATGTGTAAATAAATTATTTATCTGTTTCATATTTTTCTGCTTATTATTTGTTGCGAATGTAATTTATTTACTCTGTTCATCCTCACTTGTAAAACTATTTTCCACATCTGATTTTCTCCGTACAGCTTTTTTTAACTGTTTATTTATTTATTTTTTTATTTAATAAGTCTATGTTTTTCCTTAAATAGTTTTCTTGAGAATTCACGTAACATTTTACTTGTAATGCTTACATCCAAATTTTTTCAGGGCATACTTCTTTCAACTATAGGAGCTGCAGAATTCAGTGCTTGTAACTTTTGAAACCGAATAGACATGACTGCACAAGCTATAATACCAAAAGACTGAAAAAAAAGTCAATTATTAGTGAATGAAAATACAAGCCATCTTATTTTATGAAATCTACTTTTTTAAAATTAGGAATTTTTCAAAATTATTGTCCACAAAAACAAAATTTACATTCAAAAGTTTTAAATTAATCATTTCATTTTATATTAATAAATTTTTTGTCTCGTATTCATCTCTGAAATTTAATACTATTAGCAATTTTTTTATGTTTTTAACATATATGCTCAGCTCATAGTTTATTCTATTTCAGTAAATTTGTCATTACTTTCTATTATTTACTAGGTGTTGATAATTGTCATAAAAAAATCTGATAAAAAGTGGATCAGAAGTACCACTTTTATTTATTTTTTGAAAAGGTTTTAATAAAAGGATAACACATTTTAATCAAATTTTTTTTTAACTTTAATTTTTTAAAGTACATTTTTTAACAGATATAAAGTGCAGCATATCATTGCTTAAAGAAAAAATTACTTCTAGGAATATTAACTTAATGTGTTTCTTAGAATTAAAAGTAATAACTCCATGCAATTTTTCTTTTAACTTCTATATTTGACCTATGACCTTCTTTTAAATTATTAATTATTTGAAAGTTCTCAAAATTTCAAAACATTATTGATTGTTTTGAAACTTTTACATTTTTTTACTTTACTTAAGATTTGTTATACTAAACTCTCTATTTATGATTTATATAAAAACAACTTTCTTTTTTTAAACAAAAAAGAAATTGATTAATAAAAATTTTATAATTTACAATCTTTATTAATCTATTTCTTTTTTGTCTATTTTTTATGTTAATTTAAAAAAGTCATTTACTAAATTGTTGGTATTGAATATAAATATTGTCATGCATTTATAATATGGTGTTAATAATTTGAGGAGTCTTTCAAAAGTAAAGTAATTTTGAGGACTGTCAGTATTCAATTTCAAAATTTGGGTCCATGATATCTTGCTTGTATGTAGATCCAGCATGGTTCAAATGCTATTTATATTCCCTAATTTTTATTCCATCATTAGCTTACACAAATTATGTGTCTATAAAAAATTATAAGATTTATTAAATAAATATAATATTCAAAATGAAAATTACCTTCATAAATTTTGTTTTCGTTATTAAATACAGCATTAAGAACTCTCTAGTTATGATTGTTCACAAATTCAGAGTATAAAAGTTTTTCGAAAGAACTCTAACATCCAGAAACATAATTTGACATATTAATTTTCTTATAAAAAATTAATTCTGTAGCAAAGCATCTTATTGTTACTATTTTATTTCTTATACATAATAAATATGAAAATTTTATTTTTACTCTAATATAGTAAAAAAGTAACCTAAATAGGAAATTTCATTTAGTTACGAATGGGGAAATCTTATAAGAATGTACTTTAAAACAAGCATGAAAAATTTGTTTTTGAAGTTTTAAATATGTTGCTCGATATTAGCACATTAAATAATCATAGTAAACAAAAAGTATAAATTTTAAATAATATGAATGAATATGTAAAATATATCTGATGTAAGAAATGAGTGCATTGTTTTTATAATTGAAAAGCAAAATGTTGTCAAGTTTTATTTGGTATATAATCTAAGTCAAAATTTAAATCAAAATTTTTATTATTCAGTCTTGTAATTTTCATTTTATCATTTAATTTGACTCAGAAAATTTGAAAAAAATAGATTGTATTAATAGTATCAGGAATTGAATAATGTTAAATTAGTTATAGCTTTTTTTCTCATTTAAAATTCTCTTTAGAAACTCTTTGAATTATTAAATCTTTCAACAGGTATCCTTTGATTTTATGTTGAAATGGCTCATTTCAATCCCAAAAAAAATACACCTAGGTACATAAATATTCAATTACATTTTATGGCTTCAGGGAACATCAAACATAGACCTAGCAAATCAGGAGAAATTTTATATTAAACAGAAGATAATTTTCTCTCTCTCTCTCTCTATTTATATATATATATATATATATGTATATGTATATATGTATGTATATATATATATATATGTATGTATATGTGTATGTATATATGTATGTATGTATATATATATATATAATATATTATATATACTGATTTAGACTTTGAGTTTCTTTCCCTTCTGATCAAATTGTTCTCCAGCGCCTTCTTTATAAATGAAGAAAATAATAGTGAAATATTGTTTTTACATAATGTTAATTGGCCTTTCCCTGTACCAAAAAATAGTAAAATTAGCTTAGTTAAAACGAAGTGTTTCAAAATATAGGCTATTTATTTCAGTTAAGATATAATGATAAAAGTATGAGTTTAAAGGTGCAAATCGACATTGACGTCTGATTGGTGATTTTGTATCATTCGACCAATTAGTAAGTTCTTGATCCAATAAAAATCAAAACTTGTTTGTGTTTACACAAGTTCTACGTTGTTTGATATAGATTCCCGATTGATTAATTAATACTCACATCAAAATTTGTTGCTAGTTTTCAAGATTCATAGAAAAATATTCCGATAGTTCGTTCAACCACGAACTTATCTTAGAATGATGAGTACTTTGTTTCGTAAAAATTTTCAAAAGCAGATATAATTGTAAATAGAATCATTCATGGAATTAGCTAGAGAGCTGTTATAATAGAAAAATTGTGTGGTCTGACTTAGAAGTCATTATACGTTTGCATAAACATAATCTGTTAGTTTTTTCATGTCAATAGATAACAAAGGAAAATTTTCTATAACTGATTGAACGTATATCAAAATATATTTACGCCATCCTGTTTAAGAAAGCGTTTAATAACCTGATTTGAGTACTATATTAATGTACAAATTGTTTTTCACCATTAATAATGTACATACCTCTGCTGTTATTGCTAAAATTAATATTCCTAGATTTGCTGCATGAGCTGAGCTAGCGAGGAATTCTATACTAGAATTGCATCCCTGTAAAAAAACAGACGTATTATATACCATCCAAATGAAAATGAATGATTTATTCAATTTTAAATTAGACACATTCTTTAATAAATGTTTCAAGAAAAATAAAAATTACATGATATACTATTTTTTTAAGAAAATTTTAAACTTTACTGGTGTCATTGCTTTGCAATTACGCGGCAATCGATGCAACTTCGTGCGGCTATAGCTTAGCTGTACCAAATCAAAATCATCTGACGTTAATTTTATGCACTTTAGTGCATTCTATTTACATAATATTACTTTGAGGAATAATATGTGCTATGTACTCAAGTTTCTATCAGTCTAAAACAAGATTAGAATTAGATCTGTCTTTAAGATTGTACGAACCCTCCTAACCTCTGGTAATCATCATCAGAAGTGGCGAAATTTTAATCTTACGAGTGAGAAAATAAAGTTGATTCTGCGAAAAATAAATTTTAATATTACTTTAGTGTAGTTATAGAAAACAGTGGTTTTTCTCGAAAGTTAGAAAACAAGATCAGTATGGTAGTAAAAAGCATGATTTTCTGAATCCTAATTGTAATGTAATGGTAACTATTATATACAGAGGTTTGACAAAAATATGGAAACACCTTGTGAAATGCATGTTCAGAAAGAAAGATAGATTTTAATGAAATAAGTATGAGGCTCTGGCGTTTTCGCCTACTGACGCCATCTATACAACTTCGTAAATGCGCTGCACAATTCAGTCGTTGTCGGAACACTGTTATATGAGACTGGCATTGCATTATGTCAGAGTTAACAGACTACGAAAGTGGGAAAATTTTTGGAGCGTTTATAATAGGTGCTTCCGTAAGCAAGGTTTAGTATTTCAAGAGGTACTGTATCGAAGATTTATTCGGCATATTTGAAATGCGGAAACACATCATCCGCTCTATCACAGCGCGGACGAAAGTGTGTGATGAGCGATCGAGAGAGGCGGTCATTAAGGAGGATTATCACGAATAAGAAGACCACAGCTGCAAAAATTACTGCTGAAATGAATGCCATGTTACCTAACCCTGTGAGTACCAAAACAATAAGAAGGGGGCTTCATAAACAAGGAGTTGCTGGCTTTGCTGCAATTGAAAACCATTCATCAGAGCTGATAATGCCCATAACAGAAAAAAAAAATAGTGTTTAATTCATAAA
Source organism: Latrodectus elegans (assembly GCA_030067965.1). Taxonomy (NCBI): domain Eukaryota; kingdom Metazoa; phylum Arthropoda; class Arachnida; order Araneae; family Theridiidae; genus Latrodectus; species Latrodectus elegans. The sequence goes on along the minus strand of CM057810.1, from coordinate 71,630,820 downwards.
GCCTGGACTATAAAGCAGTAGAAAAGAGTAATATGGTCTGATGAGTCTTCTTTTACATTGTTTCCCACTTTTAGCCGAGTTTACGTCTGGAGAACGTCATCTTAAGCCTATAGTATAGACTGCTTGTTGCCACGAGTGAAACATGGCAGGGATTCTGTGATGGTTTTGGCAGCCATATCGTGATTCTCTGCTGGCCCCATGGTAACTCTCTCTGTGCAGATTACTGCCAAGACTTATGTGAACATTTTGGCCGATCAAGTCCATCCCATTGTACAAACTTTGTTCCTCAATGGTGACTGTGTCTTCCAAGACTACAAAGCCCCTGTTCACACAGCTCACATTGTCCAGGACTGGTTTTCTGAGCACTAAGATGATTTGTCGCATCTCCTCTGGCCATCACAGTCACTAGACCTGAATATTATCGAACCTTTGTGGTCTACATTAGAGCGGAAAGTGCGTTCTCATTATCCACCACCAACATCGTTTTCTGAGATTGCCATTGTTCTGCAGAAAGAATGATACAATATTCCCTTGACAAACATACATGAACTATATTTAGCCATTCCGAGAAGACTGCAAGCTGTTTTGAATGTCAACGGGTTTCCTACACCATATTAGGCAAGGAAACGTGTTTTTTTTTTTTTTTTTTTTTTTTTTTAAGGTGTTTCCATATTTTTGTCCAACCGCTGTATATGAGTATTTTCTAGACGATAGAAAGATCATTCTAAATTAGTCATGTTAAGAAAAATCCCTATGGCGCAAGTTTGCATTTCTTATTAATTGTTTGTTGACTAAATTACCCAGATTTTCTAGAAACAATTCCGCATATTATACTGGCAAAATTTTTCTGCATTGAATCATTCGGCTGCTATGCATACGTTTATGTAATTATGAGGAATGTTTTTAATATATTCCGATTTTTTTTAACTTTATTAAATTTGTTATCAAAAATAATCTTTTCAAGACAATGTTTCTTTTTTTTTTTTTTTTTAAACTTAATGATGGAACTTTTAAGCTGATAGACTTTGTTATGACAGAATTTTTCAGTCATGAATCAATTTCATCGAATTCTGTTGATAATCAATAAAATTCATTTTAATTCTTCATATAAACTCAATAAAAACTCTGCGTATGATTTACTTTAAATTCATTTAATTTAAATATTAGTACTAGCCAAAATTTGATATCAGCGACTTTTACTATGAATATTTTGTACCCATTTATTTTCATTTATAAAGAATGTAATTTTTATGACCCTCCCCCCCCCCATAGATAGTCTAAAGGAAACATATTTTTTTACTTTTTTAAAAAATTTGATTAAAGAATTCTATAATTTGTATACATCAATAATTTTTCTAGAACATTGTGTGTGAATATAATTTATATAAAGCATTCAAGTAAATAATATCTACCCTTTTATGAATATCTTCCACCATCAGTGGCTCTAAATTGTGACAATAAGCTAAGTTCTTACAACAACTTTCAGGAACTCTTGGTTTATTATCAGCCCAACCAGTCAGGAACCAAGATGAGTAACCTGTGCTGCCACAGCATGTTAACTAAAAAGAATAAATAAAAATTTCAAAGTCAAAGGAGTTTTTAATTATTTTTTGTTGCGTGTAATATTTATAACTTAAATGTCAAATATAAATCTTTTTTTTTTTCAAGTGCAAATATATGTGTAATATCATGTTAGGTAAAATGACTTACCATTGACTGCATAGTGTTCAATATCACATTAATGTAATTATTAGCATTATAGTTGGCCATGGCTGAACTTATGGCGAGACGCAATGATATTTTTACTTTATAAATATAGTAAAAGCCAGCCAAGCAAAGTAGTACTTGAAATATCATCATTAAACCATAAGTCATTGCAAGCTGTAAAAAAAAGAAAAAAAAATGTTTATATGACGAAATTTGTCTTAATTTTATAATTACACTTTTTATTTCCTCTTTCAAAACTATTAAATAAAAAGACTACAAGCTTTTTACTGGTAAATGAGTGTGACAAAGAACTGATTGAATTCTTTCAATCTAAATAGTTATCTATTCTTGCTTCAGTTGTAATTATTTTGTTTTCTTCTTTATTTATTTTCACACGAAGTGTTGCAAATTATTCACTGTGATGTGAATACGCACTCATTGTTGTAATATAATTGGATAAATAATTAATTTTTATGAAGTTCCCATAAATAATTTACTCATTCTGTTGAAATCTGTTTTTTTTTTTTTTCAAACAGGATTAATATAAATATTGGGAACAACTGTATTCGACTGTTACTTAATACCACATTTACAAGACTTTTCCAACACTCCTTATAACTGTAAGTTTTTTTCAAAATCTGTAGCATATTGGCATATTTTCACATACCAATGTATCACGACCATATTCAAAAAACTGCATTATGTATTCTTTTCAGTCGTTTTGAGTTTTCCTTCCTGAACTTTGGCTTATGTGGAGCAGCTCAAGCACTTTATAGATTCATGAACGAAATACTGCGACAATTCGCATTTTGTTTTATCAACCAAGATGACATTAATTTTTTGTGAAAATGTGGACAAGCATAAAACTCATACTTTTTCCTATTTAAGAAACTAAATCAACACGGTTTACAGATTAACACTTGAAAATATATTTTTGGAGTGTTTCAAATATTCATTTTGAATATCTAGTTTTTCAGAAGAGAATAAATCTCTCTCTCTCTCTTGATAAAACCACAACACTATTAGGTTACCAGCAGCTTCAACATTTTTTTTTTTTTTTTTTTTTTTTTACGTTTTTGACCGAATGCTGACGAAAATCAAATGACCCTTAATAGTCACTTAAAAGGTGCAAAGAAAAATGATCAAACAAAGATTGAAATATCTGATAATGCTGAAAAGAAATTTCAAAATTGAAAAAAAGATTAATCACAAATGTCACAACCCTGAAGTTAAATTATTATTACAAATGGACAAATCGAATTTTGCAATCAATGGTGTATTACTACAAACTGCTGAAAATGAATCATAACCTCTAGCCTTTATTTTCGAATAAACTTTCACCGACTGAAATTACAGTGCTCATAACAGGGAATTATTTGTATCATATGATCCTATAAAACATTTTCAACACATGCTTGAAGAGAAGCATTTCACTCTGTTTACCACAAACCACTTTCAAAACACATGCTTTCACACAGACCTCAGACAAAAGTTCATCAAAGCAAACAAGGGACTGTTTCGCAATTTTAATATCCATCGCATAAAAGTGCCAGAAAATATCACAGTTGATACGCTTTCTTGTATTGCTGTAATAACAATAGTAAATCAAAATTAATTATAAGGGAATTCTGAAGGTGTAAACAAACGACCCAGAAGTAAAAAAATGCGATAGATAAATACAATAGCTTACATTTAAAGAAAGTTTCATTACCAGATCATTATATTCCAGTAAATTGTGATTAATAAACGGGTATTGCAAGACCTTATACACCAGTTTTACTTAGAAATGTTTCTTTATTGCATTGCATTTCACATTCTAGTAATAAGAAGCGTGACAAAATTAATTAAAGCCTGATTTATTTGGCTTTCTACTACTAAAAATTACAAAGCTTGGTTGGGACACTGTTTTCCATGTTATTCTGCTGAAGTCAACTGGCATGACAAAAAAACTGAAGAAGAACTTTATTAACATTAATGACATTTAAACAACTTCTGCTTTTTGACATGGGAGTAAATCAATTTTTATTCATCCACGTCTGAAATAGTACTAACACATACTAAACATAACGGAATGAGTAAGCTACTTCAAAATCCTTGTTATAGACCTTTCTAAGAACATAAAAAGGATTAAAAGACTTTTGTTATTGAAATGACTGGACGTAGATATATCATCACATTAGACAAACTGAAATCAGCTTTCATTTTTAGAGGACATTCCAAAAGATGATGATGGTTCAGGATACGATGCTTTTGTCACACATTTAGGACGACGTGTTTATTTTCTAAAACTATGTAAAACGCTGCAGGAAGTGTGTGGGGATGTACTCACCAAATACTTATTTTTAATACCAATAATGGCACCCATCAGTGAACGATTACCAGTTTGGTGACAAACATATGTTTCTACCAGCAAATCCTAATCAGAAGTATTGCTATAATATAAGTGTAACAGAGTGAGGAACTCAGAGTGTGTGTCCTTGTTCCTCTCAAATATGTATGTCATATACTTAAATTTTCTTGGGTAATAAATAGATTTCATATGTTAATAATTCTTAATTATTTAAATAAAATGAGTATTATTCTTACTCGTTCAAGTTGCTAAGCAAAATGCACACGCATTACAATATGCCTGTCTCAATTTTTTTTTCGTTAACCTATATTTATATTAATGCTGTTTGTTGATATATTTTTGCATTAATTAATTAGTCCTTTCTTTGATATCAATGACGTAATTGTATAGTTCCCGAATCACAAATTAAATCTATCACTCATTTCAAGAATTTAAAACCTACTAGCATTTTGAATCAAGTACAATTTCAATGACAACAATTTTTTAAAATAAAATTTATTTCTTAGCTTATTAGAAAAAAATTATTTTATGTGAAAATGTACAATGGTTTAAGAATAATCTACACAGTGTAGATATTATATATATATATACATATATATATATATATATATATATATATATATATATATATGTATGTATATATAAACAAACTTTTCATATAACAATTTTAAAGAATGAATCATATCATAAAAGACATATAATATTGGACAGTTATACAGGGAGTTGGTTTTGACATCATTTGCTTCAATATATGTGACAATAGAAATCAGTTAGTACCAACTTACCAATCCATACGTCCGTACACTTTGATTGAAAAGCACATAATTCGTGAGAAAAGACACAAGCATTAAACCAACTCCAGTAAACCCCAAAAAATAACATATATTTCCCGCTTCCTTCAATCCAGTTTCATCAGTAAAAAAATTCTTTAGCACTGTATATAGAAACACACCCATAGCAAAAAAGGCAAATCCTTGGACCTGTAAAGTTAAATATTAATTAAATATCAAAATAAATCAAGAAATTAAATTTTCAATATTTTACAGTATTAATTTCCAAACATGGATGTAAATCGTAAACGTGGTAATAGTGTTTACATTTAGGTTTTTAATTAAATGTTTTAGAAAATAATTTTCAAAATTTAATAAAGTTTTTTGATATACAGGTAAGGGCTCTTTCACTTTGTGATTCTATATGATTGTTTTATTCTACGCTCTTATTATATGTCTCTCATATTTAACATTGTTATTTTTAACATTACCTGGTTACTTTAAACTTTTTAAGTTTTTTGAGAGATGAAAATAAACTTGTTGTAATGACTAAAATCAATGTTTATAGCTTATATTATAGTCTTAATGGTCTTATGAGAGAAGAGGAAAAGTCATTTGTTTTCATAAAGTTTGCCGCATATAAACTACCTCAGTCGCTCCCAAATTTGTTTTTCTATAAAACAAGACTAAATTTAAATAAAATTATCCCAAGTAGTTTGAGAATTGGTAATAAGAACTCATACAGACGCGTTCAAACTGGTTTATAAGTTTTGATATAATGGACCTTTTCAATATAAGTAATTGAATAAATTTGACGAAAATATTGTTAAGACTTAATATACTGTTAATGTAATTAAAAAATGAATAAAAATTTTCCCAAAATGCTTTAAATATATAAAATCTTAAAAAAAAAAAAAAAAAAAAAAAAAAAAAAAATTAAAAATTTAGTTTAAAAAAATAAAATATAAAAAATTGAGGAAATTTAAAATTTAATCTGATAATTAAATGTACTTGAATGAAAGTAGCAAACTTTAAAATATTACGACCTCTATATCATTCCTTGAAGCTCTTTTAAATATAATTTATAGTTGTTTATTTATCGATCCGGAATTACTTTTGAATATATAATTGAAGGGATATCCTTCACGCTCACAATCGATTTAGCAATTGACATTAGGACACAAAATGATGAAATTTTTTTTAAAAAATCTACGAGTAAATTAGAGCACTGCTCTGTTGAAAAATTTACATTGAATCCCTTAATTTGTTTAAAGTCTGTAAAATATTATTAAAATATTTTACATAATCTCATTTTTAATCCTAGAATTCTATAACGTTTGCTCTCTGAATAATAAGTTATTCAGAGAAGTGTAAGATTCACCACCATTTTACACAATCCTACTATGTTTAAGTCTGGAATACATATGACCACAACATAACAAAGCGGTATATCAGTCATGCTATCTAATTAAGTTTCGATAAATATGCTTTCCACTTTATATATACAATCACCTCTCTTTCCTGACAGTCGTTGACAATTTATATGACAGGAACTGTCATTCATTAATAATAGAATTCAAAATGAAAGCTATTATTAACTACTGAAATATCCAATCTAACACAGAGATGTATAATACTGTACAATACTGTACACCCTCTATAAAATCAAGACTGTAGAAGTGTAGAATGATGGTATATCTTAACTAAATCTTTATTCTTATCATATTGTTTCCACCTCGAAATGCTTGGTAATATTTTAGTCAGATTGTGAATGTCTTGTGCTCTCTAGATTTTTACACACTTCTCATCCATTTAAAGACAAGTATGATATATATTTTTCTTAAATTCTCTTTAATGTAGCACAATCCAATTTAGACGTTGGTAAAACAACAATAGTGGTAGTCCTTTTCATTGGTCCAAGAGAGAAATACAAATCCATAGAATACCCTATCGCCTAGTTATCTGAGCCTAATAATGACAGATATCATCTATCTAATCCTAATGCAACCAATAAAGTCATAAAATTGGAAATCTCTCTTTAATTCTGCTGTTGGTCTACTAGATATTAGTCTTCGGTTCATTGTTTGATTGGTCTGAAATCATTTTCATAATCATAATAAACGCATAAGGAGAATTGACTAACATCTGTATCGAATTAACATGTTACAACGCATTGTAACACGCCAGAATCTTCCACGGAAATGCTGGTTCTGAACATAGATGCAATGAATGTTTTTAACATTTTTCGTTAACATATTTATGCAATCTCTAACTTTGCACGGTGCTGTCTTCTTACTGAACTGTTCCTTTTCTAGCATATTTCTTAGTATGTGGTTTCTTGCTTTATTTAATAAATATTTTCACACTTCATCTACCTCTGCAACGAATACAAGCTTCACCATATTGCTTACCGAAAATTAATATTTTCTTTTGCGTACTTATTTCTTCGAAATTAGTGTAATTTAAAGCATGAAAAGATTAAAGCACATTAAAAGCAACTTTTTGCGTTCTTATTTACTTACAGCAAGAGAATAATTACCGATTTATTAGAGTATGCAAAACATTGAGGAAATATTCCGAGATAGATTAATCAATTAAATGTTTGTAATAAAAGCAAATATACAGTGTAGATTTTTTCCAGTTTGATTAAGATTTACAAAATATTTCCTAAAAGGCATTCACCTTAAGCATTTTTATTATAATATTCTCAACATTTTAATTTCGATATAACCCTTCTCACATACACACATTCCCATTCATCTCAAATTTTTCTTTTTAACAACTATATATGTAACCATTTTGCAATGATATTGACAATTATTTTTTGTTGATAAATATTTTTTTATTTCATCTTCAAAGCTGAAATTTAGGCAGCTATTTATTTTTCGCTTAAATTGGGGAGAAATTATGGCAACTTGTTCTATGTGCTGAAAAATTATTTTTCCCATATATTCAAGGGTTGGCTAAAACATGGAAAACTGGAGAAATGTCAACAGGTGTAAATGTCAAGTATATTGGATGTCAAAATAAGAACATATGTAGGGTAAAAAAAATCTGTAATTTTGTTTAAAAAAAAAATAGGTTTAATTGAAATCATATTTATAAGTATTCATGCTGCAACAGAATAAGAAAGGAACGTACAATATAATCAACTTATTTGAATCATTTTATTTTTATAATTAGAGATTGTTTTTTCACTATTAATTCTTTATAATATTTTGCTAAATTTTTTGGTGATGGAGCAAAATGAAATATAAAAATCCTTTAAATTCTAAAATTTATACGGAAGAATTTCTTAAGTACACAGAATTATGTCTTTTTTTTAATTTTTGTAGAAATATAATCGAATTGCTAAATTTATAGTGTAAAAATACGAATGATTTTTATTAAATAATTTATTTATCCCCTCCCCCCGTGTACATTATATAATATTTGTAATCAATTTATTAAACAACTTAAATATAATCAATAAAAAAAATTCTAGCTAAAATAATTTAAAAGCAGTATTGAACATTTAATAATATTACTCTTAATATAAGTAATAAGTAAAAAAGTTAATAACTAAATTCTTTGGTTTAATTTGACGTTATATATACAATTTTGCACATGAATAACAATTTGTGAACAATCATCTAAAAGTAAAATGAATGTAATTTCTTCGTAAAGCTATTAAAAATTATGGAAAGTTCCTTTCTGTGAATATAAGATTCATAATAGAAATTAAGAAACATGTGTAATATAGTTAGATTTACCCATAACACTATGCTGTGAATAATTAAATATCCAGTGATGATGAAAGTAGGAACCTTAACATCTATAGTCCTATCCATAAGCAGAAGTGCTTCAGTTTTCAAACTTTTAAGAGGACAATATTTATTTACCTTACTAAACCGTCCGGGTGCTTATTTCTGTTGACTAGAGCATGCTAAACACAATTAACCAATTCATAATTTTAAACTGATCTCAGATGACGAGTTTAGCTCCAGATATAGCAGTTTTTTATTTAGTCAAACCGAATTAACGCAGAAAATAAATTCTAGGAAATGTAAGGAACTGTTCCACATTTTAGGAGTCAGCAAGCAAATTTTATCATATTTTGTAAACAAAAAAAAAAAAAAAAAAAAAAAAAAAAAAGAATTATTTTTAATTTATAAAAACTTCTTTGTTTGGAATAAACATACAACAGACTTCTTAATGGATGATACCCAAATAACGAAATATATAGTAAGGAAAACAAAAATGACAAACAGCAGAAATCAGCACCAACAATCAAGAAACGCTGAATTTTGAAACACGCGCTCTCAATTGCGTGAAAAATGAATCTCGTGTTGAAATATATGATGCATATTTCAAGAAATCTTAGTTTATTTTTTAAATGGTCAACTTGGATATATGCTTAGAGTATTTAAAATTCTGTAAATATTTAACTTACATTTGTTATGCATGTGCAAAATATAACTTTGTCTAAGATAATGGGCACGGCTGCTGTATAATCCAGCGTGCTAAATTCTGAATTATGTAATTTTTTTTTGGCGGATTTCCTTGTTTATCTGGCAATTAGCTGTTTTATCACGTCGTAGAGCTGGAGACCAGTAAAAATTCTGCAAAAGCTTCTATTTTGACAACTCTACATTTACGTTATCGCTTAGGAGATTTAGAATATTTTATTCCATTTTCGCATTATATTAAAAATGTTTATGAGGATACTTCTGAATTCTTTTAGTGTGTTCGGTAGATTTTTTGACATTTTGTATACTTAAATTCCCCAGGTTAAGTTTTCTTTTTCAATATTTTGGATTAATTGTTTAAAATTGTGTCAGCATATTTTTTCTTTAGTTAATGTATGGTATTTTCATCATTTATATTATTAAAAAAAATTTTTTTTAATTGCTAATTTAAAGTGTATTTTATAATTCGTATTTACATTTGCAAAATTGATGTACCAATGTTTCCGTTTTTAAAATTATTAGATAAAATTTAAATTGAATTTTATAATTTATTTTAATTTTTTTGCAAATGTCTTCGTTTTCATTAAAATTTAGGATCCATTTTTTTGCAATTCGTATTTACTGCTTTTGAAATATTGTTCCCATATTTTCCTCATTTGTATTTACAGTTACGAAATTAATTTTCTTATGGAATCAATTTCTACAATATGGAATGGATCTTGCATCATCGCAGATTTCTTGGTTTGTTATTTTCCGGGAAGTACTTTAAGAGCCAGTCGGTTTGTTGTGATAAATACCCCGTGAATAGGATCAGCATGTTATCTGAAAACTAGTCTCCACTACAGACTATGTACAGCAGCAATATTTAAAACAATCTTTGATTACATTACCGTTAATTTTTGTTTTCCACATTTGTAGTCTTTTCTTGAATGCTGAAATTCTAAATTCAAGTTTCAATATATGAATATTACAGCCTCAAGAGAAACATATAAAACATTTAGTTTCACACAAATATGGCAATTTAAAGAAGTCGAGATCAGCGATCAAGTTTCAATATATGAATGTTACGACCTTGAAAGAAAACATACAAGGCATTATTTATTTATTTTTTTTTTAAATTTTAAAATATATTACACAAATATGGCAGTTTAATCAAGAAGTCGAGATTAGCATAATTGTTGCCATTTTCATGAGAATTTTCTTTAAGAAATTGTAAATTTCTGTGTGGTCGAGGTTCAAAAGTTTCGAAATAGTATTTTGCCAGATGAAAGTCAATGTGAGTTTGCAATAATATATAAGTCATATTTGCTCGTTCCATTAATAAAAAATCTGGCTTTAAATGGCTTAGTTTTTATGTAACTTAGCATGTTTATTACACATTCTAGGATGAGATACATTGGTAAACTATACAATTTCGATGAAAGAACTTCTCGGTGAATGAGTACACAAACAATGCAACGAGTCCAAAACAATGGCACCCTTGATCTCTGCGTGACGTCTCAGAAGGTAACGGCACACACTTTGGGAACCACTGGTCTAATATCCCCTGTCTAAGTTGTGGTTTTTTTTCCTGCAATTAATGTGAGAAAAAGTCAATCTCAGACCATAACAGTTAGAGGCCCATTTATCACAGAAATCTATGCATGCCTAAGTCTAGTTTTGCGCTCTATTTTATTACGAATTTATTTTTCAATTAAATGTATTAGCAATAGAATAGCCGCTTGCATAATATTTAGAGAATTACTATTATAAATTAGCCAAGCCCCAGTTAAACACGAGATTTTAATGGCCTAGCATAAAGCAATGTCGAACAATTTAGCTAGTAAGTCAATATCAATCTTTTCGACTACCGAAAGGTGGACCACACATTACTTATGATTATTTTACTTGAACCACAAACATTAATAATTCCAATAGTTTTTATCACAACTTGATATAGTTTACAAGTTAATAAAATATTTTTTATTGTCCTAAATACTTAAGTAAAATTTCTGATTACTTTCAGTTTCTCGATTAATTTAATCAGTTTTCGTCAATTTGCCGATTAATTTCGTGATAGTGCTTCTGATGGTTTTATTAAATCTATCGGTAGTACCAAAAGATTTTATCAACAGGTGAGTAAATGGTATAAATAAAGTAAAAAATAGAAATAAATGTTCCATTTTTCCTATTCCTAAATGTTTTTGAAATTAAATCCCTTGTTAACACATACACACATATATAACAAGGATATATATATAAATGTGAAGAATACTTAGTTCGGTTGTATAACAATAACAATAAAGAAATAAAATTCTGAAATCCACATAAAACATTTAATGAAAACTTTGATAAATGATACATTAATAGCAATTTTGTTAAAGCAATACTGTATCACTGCAATTTCCATTATATAGCACAATATAACACAGCTTTTACTATAATTTACTATCACAGAACAATACAAATCTAACATTAAAATTATATAAATGAAGCTAAAGTATAAAAAATAGAGTAATATAATGATTAACGAACAGTAAACTCTTAAAATAAATTTGGCACAAAACATAAAATTTAAATAAAGATAAAGGATTACACCAGCATAATATATTAAATAACATTTCAAGCATTTTTAAATAACACAATGTATTATAATAAATTATAAACCCAACAAAATTTTGAAGCATATAAATGTGTTTTTATTTTTATGCTCAAAAAAACATATCAATATGTTTAAATCAAAATAAAAAAATTATTGTTCCAAAATACAAATAAATATAAAACCATATTATGTAAATGTAATATCAAGCTTAGACAAAAATAAACAGTATATATCTCAGAAAAAAACTATAAGTAATATATTCAACAATAAAAATACTGTGTTATTTAAAAAATAATCTTAAGTCTGGTATTCAAATTACATTTCATGAAACTTAAAATAAGGAAAAATACAAATCAAAGTTTTACAATAGATATTTAACAATAAAAGTTACCAATAAACAAAGAATTTATGAAAATTAATTTAAAACAAATTTAATTAATATTTTTCTTCTCTCAAGATATTTTTATATTTTATTTATGTAAATTTAATTAATCATGACCAAAAGGAATTACATAGAAAGCGACAAACTAGCATAATATAATAGGAAAGCATAATTAATAAACTAATTTTATATAAAGACATTGTTTCCATTTTTATATTGACAAATATACATAAATCTATAAAAAATTAAACACAAAAGCTAATTAAAGATTCAATTTAAAAAATATAGATTGAGAAAAATCAAATTTATTATTTTTTATTAATTTGTTTAGTAAAATCTTTTTTTAAAATGTTTTAATTTCTTATTTTATTTCTCAGTGAATTTCTTATGCAACTGATGATGTTTTGCACAAAGAAATAAATTTTATCAGATTTATTGAAATTAAAAATAATAGAACTGAAAATATAATTAATATTATCATACAATTATTAGTTTTGATTTAAATGAAGAATTAAATTTCAAAATATACTGTAATACCCTGAAAGAAATAAAGACATTTCATAAAAAAAAAAAAAAAAAAAAAAAAAAAAAAAAATATTATTGAAAATTTTTAATGTATAAAGTTTTAAAAAATAATTTTTAATATTTTGCAAAATGTATGGCAGTTGCATGTAAAATGCACCTGCAAATTCAGTAAGTTTATATGATCCTGATTTAAAAAAATTATCAAATTATTTATTTAACTTTTATATTAAGTAATACAACTATGATAAGTTCTATATTTGAATGAATACTTAAATTTCACATAAGATGAACTATTTGAAAATTGTAAAATTTTCAAGTTAGGAAAAAGTTTATCTTTCATTTAAAGTTTTTTCTTATTCGATATATTAATTTTAAATTCAGATAAAGAAAAAGATAACTATTAATAGTGTTAGTATAATGGAAATTATTTTTATAAATAATTAATAATTAATCTATATTTTTAAATCAATGCTAAAAATGTGAATGTGTTCAGATATGAACTAACTTTAAATATATATATTTTTTTTAAATAAAGCACCTTGGAATAAAACTTGTTTGTGGACACAATAGTTGATAAAACTTTAAATATTTCATTATCACAGTAAATATTCTGAACTAAGAAGTACAATTATTAAATGTCATAAACATAAATACAATACAAATAAATTAAGGACATAATGTTACAATGTTTATATTTATTATAAATATCAAAAGGCAATAAAAATTAAAACCATTTTTACAATTTCTAGTTTTATACATTTAAAAGATTATTTTAAGGCAAAGTACTTAATGTTATTCAATTTAAAATCAAAATAGTAGTTAATCATCACATTTTTCATATCTTGCAAAATACAATTCAAGAATAAGTTTTGAAAGACAATAGTGTCCTATTTAACACCGTAGAAAACTAATTAATAAAAAAAATGTTTGATTGCTTAAGCAACTATCAAAATGTAAATATGAAAAATTATAAATTAGGTTATCCAATATTAATAACATTTATGCAAAAAAAGATTAACTCAAATTGATTACCTTAATACAGTTTACACTGCTTTTTGGGTGTTTTGAATTTAAATAACTTAGAAAACTCGTTATGAAGAGGTGTTTTTACATAGCACACATTTTTAAAGTTGTAATGCTCCATGAAATAAAATGCCACATAATCACAAATTTTATTGCCTTTTAGTTAGTTAGGCAATTAAACTAAGATAATCACTATATTGATGAAGAAAAATAAACTAGTTTTATGACTAGAAAAACATATAGTATATAATATGCATATGCTGAGCAATAGTTACTGTTTTATAAAGTAGATTTTGCCATTCATTTACTACATATAATTGTTTTTCAAGCATTAAAAATATTAAAGGAAAATTTCCAGACAGAAATATTATACAATAATCATAATGTAAAGAGGTTATTAAATGTAATATATCAAGGTCACTTAAACAAATTATTATTAGGTGAAGTCATTTCAAACTGTGTTACATTTACCTGTAAATCAGGAAATGCTTAAAATAGAGTTATTTAAAAGAGAATTAGAAAAAATTATAATAACTAAGCTAAACATTGATAAGTGTTACGTATAATTGATTTTAAAATAATATTTTAGAACTTTTTTACGTATACATTAAAGCTAACATAAAACTAAAACACTATTTAGTGCTTTCATGAAAAAATGTTTAAAATAATAAAACACAATTACAAATAAATATTAAATAATTACTAAGCATAATTTTTAAAAGACACATTCTGTAGTCTTACACAAAGAGATTAGAGCGTATGACTAACATAATTATAGATACCAAATAAGATAAAAGGCTAAAACATCACATATGCTTAGGTACCTTTTGGCAAAGTACTGTTTTGAAATAATTTAAAAACTTTACAATACATAAAAATATTTAAAATAATCTCAATCACACACTTTCAATAATACTGTACTTAAAGAAAAGACACTTATTCTCAATTAGAACAATTTGATATCTAGCAAAACATAAAATTAAAATCATTTTTAAAATGGCATAAATATTTTTACATAAATATAAGTTAGATATTTATATAAACGCAAAATGATTCCTTGAGTTTGTCATGGGAAACTACGATGTGAATCTGACAAAAAAGTAAAAATATATAGACACAGTTAATGATAAAATGAGTACATAAGATAGAAAAAATAATTATTATAAATAATAACATTACTACAACTTCATATTGTAAAATAATTTCATTTGGTAATGATACAAAATTATGATTAAGAAATACACAAACTATGTTCAGATCTAATAATAACACAGTTCGATTTATTGGAACCCAATAACTTCAACTACTTTGCATTGAAAATCTTTGTGACTACACAGTGGCTCATTGTCAAATGTATCACAATGTTCAGTTCTTCCATGAAGAAGCTGGTCATCTAATAATAAGCCTTGACCATTTCTATGAAGTAGAAAATATTAGTTTGATCAACATAACAGTTCTTTAACTATGATTAAAATAACTTAATACATTTTTAACTATGATGGTTAAGCAGACTGATATTTATTTATATATTAATGTTTTATGGCCTAAAAATTTAAATATTGCTCTAATAAAAAATTTTCATCATTAAAAAAAGAAAATAAATTTACAATAAACAATGTATATCCTTATCTTCACAAAAAATGAAAATTTAATTTAAAAAATACAATAGGAATTACAATATAGTGTATGGACAATGAAATTCAATTCCTGTTTATACTAAAAAAATTGTACTTTAAGATATGCTATTGGAAAGAAGTGAAATATACTTTTAAGTTAAACTCAAAGCATAAAATGAATAATGAAGAAACTTACAATGTTTTCATAAGGGGAAAAATTACTATCACAAAAAAGTTACAATGAGAAATAACAAAAACGAATAAATAAACAATAAATATGATAATAAAATGAAAAATATTTAGCTATTTTAAAAAACAAATCTCATGGATTCTTTTAAATTTCTTAATACAAAAAAATTGTTTTTGAACTATTTTATTAGATTAAAAAATTGGTTTAGCAATACAATGAAAATAATGAGGTCAATATTTTTTAATAAGTAAATAAAAGTAAAATATACACTTTTAAAATTCTGATACCACTAATCTTTAATTATTGAAGAAAAACAAATACACATACACAGAAATAATATTTTGGGAAAAAATGCAAATATTATTTTAAAATCCAGATATTATTATTCATTATATTATTAATAAATATAATTATTTGATTGACATTTTTTTAATGTCAAAATCTTTTAGTAAAATTAGTACAAAGCTGGGATATAATTATAATTAAAAATACCAATACATCTTTTTCATCCTTTTTTTCTTATGCAACATATCAGAAATTTTAAAAGTGAAATTAATAATATATAGAATACATTTTTCATACATTGAAGAAGAGAAATAATAAATGATAAAATAAAATGGAAATTTTAATCATGTTTGTAATACTTGCATTAATTTAAATTTTTTTATTCATTGAATTATAAATTAAATATTCCTTTTTTACAGCTTGGTAAGATTTTCATAGTTATGTTTCTATGTTTGAGGATTTTATTTATATACATAAAATGTAATCAATAAACTTGTAAGACTTTCTAATACAGAAACTGGAAATTCATGTTCTTTCAGTTTAAAAAAAATATTTAATAAATACTGAAACTTGTAAATTTATATTTATTTTAAACAAAAATTTGTTTTTTATTGAAAACAATTTTAAGAACCTTATTATTTATAAATAACACATTTTTGAATTAATGAATATACATTTATTTTACAACAAGAAACAGTTATCTATTCCTTTTTATTACATTGTAAAACTATTTTAATGGTTTAATTTTACTTTCATTTTTGGCAATACATTTTTAAATGCAAATATTTATTATTAGCATTTAATTAAAAATGATTAAGGGCTTATTTTAACATAAAAAGTGTATTCATAATAGAAAGAAATATTTATGCCTTCAGCTTCTTTATTTTCTTTCTGCTATATTAGGCCAGATGTTCAATAATCAACTGCACTAAATGTTTATTAATGATATGTGATATAAATAGACACGATATAAGATAAATATAAAATGTTTCTTACTAAGCAATATTAACTTTATGCAATCCTACACATAAAATGAATAATTCCAATTATGAAGATTCTTTGTTGAAACCAATGCAAAACACTCAGAGCAAATGAAATGATTAAATTACACTTGTGTAATAAACATGAAATATAAAAACAATTTAATTTTAGTTAGAATAAAGTGAAAAGCAAATATAGAAAAAAAATAAATACATTTTTATACATCCATATGTAGAAGTTATAAGAAAAGAAGAAGATAGTATTGGACACAACTTTAATTAAATTTTCTAAAATTTATGTTTACAAGAAAAAAGTAATAACTTTGTATATAAAAGAGGGTGTTTCAAAAATAATTCCATGATTTTAAAATATATTAATTATTTAGATTTTAATTGAATAAAGAGCTGGCAGATAGGAAAGTCACAAGTTTCAAGTAGTTGCAAACATGTAGCATAAATGCCCAGCATTTTAAATTGTGCAGATGGAAAGGGCGCAATAGAGATCTTTATATGTTCTACACTTAGAGAAATGTCTAATAATTGTTAAGATCTGTTTTCCTAAAAAAAATTTTATGTGTTCAACCTACTTCTATTATTATTTTTAAAATAATTGGATACTTAAAATTATAATTTGAAATAATTACTGATAGACCAGTCATTTGGAAACGGACAATCCTATTATAAATTATAGAAATCACAAAGGCGTTTTTTAAGAAAAGAGGCATGGAAATTAGAAGGTAGTGACTCAGTCAAAGATACATTGTGTTCATTAATGGCTTAGATAAAATAGGTTATTCTCACAATGTCAACCAAGAAATAGCTATGACCACAAAGGTTTTTTTGAGTTGAAGGCTAGCTCTGGGTTCTTCGGAGGGTATCTATTTCTAAACTATGAGGATCCACCTATTTTCAGAGTCATGATGATACAACCATCACATTCTCAATTATATATATATATATATATATATATATATATATATATATATATATAAATATATATTTTAATATATATATATATATATATACATATAATATGTATTTTAATATATATATATATATATATATATATATATATATATATATATATATATATATATATATATATACATATATTTTAATACATATATATACATATAATATATACACACACACACATTGATGCCATTAGTTCCATTAAAGTGAAAAATTCTTATAGCTTGGCGTATTAGGAAAAAAAAAAAAACTATCAATATGAGAAGTCACAAAACTTCCCAATGAGTGATTTTTTCTTGCAAGAATTTGTAGAAGTCTTAGTTTACATTATATCCTCTTTTAGTTACATTGCCAAAGTAAGAGGATTATTATTATGTGTAATATGTGTATGTGAAGTGTCAATGCTCAATATTGTTTTTAGTATACTCATTTCCAATTAGATAATTTTTTCTGAGAAACTTTGAGCATTATTGCATAGTTTTGTGTTTACTCCAGTTCAAGTTCAGAATAAAACTCAAACTCTCATTTATTCATTTTTTACTAACATTTTGCTTTCAAATTATGTATCATTTGAAAAAAATAAAAATATGAAATATTACCCTGCACCAATATTAATCATATGGTCATCAGCAGCCATAAATAACTTTGCACAATGAGGAACATCGTCACCTGTATTGCAGCCAACCCAATGGTATTTCCTTAGTTCAGGAAGAATTGTGAAAAGGAATGTTTCACCAGTTCCAAAATAATTGTATTTTTTATTTTGGTTGTCACTGGAATTTCTAGAATTCCATGAGGTAGAGCAATATGCTCCGAACACCTATAATGAACAATATTTGGAAATCATGGCATTTTCTATATTTTTCAACAATATTTTATACATAATTTTTTTCAACAATTTAAGATATTAATGGGATTAATAATACCTAATTTTAATAATAAACGATTACAAAAGATTTCACACTGAGTTATGTAGACACATTCAAATTTTAGTACATTATGAACTATATTAAATTGTAAATAATATATGTATAATAGATTTATTTTATATGCTATATTAGTAAAAAAAAATCTAATTACATCAGTGATTAATGAAAATAATATCCTACGCTTTATATAATACAGATTTATAAAACAACAAATTAAATTTTCTTTTTTTTTTTTAACATTTAAAGACACACATTCAAGTTTTTTGTAATTTAATTAGAATAAGTATTTCACAGATAAACAATGGATTCTTAGACCATGAAAAAAGTAATTTTTCTTAAATGATTTTAAAATAAATTTTTGACTCTAGGAAAATAAAACAAAATAAAATGGTTCACTAAACAGGCAATTAACCCCTTAGAAGGTTTGCCCGTATAGTGTACGTACTATCCGAAATTGGCCTCAACTGGTTTGCCTGTATGACCTACGAGCATCGATATTTTCTCCTTTCCTTTTCTGGTTTGCCCGTATTTTTCATTATTTTAAAGAGATTATTTAGTACTAATATTTTTCAACAAATGGCGTGTCTTGTCCATGTAACTGCAATGCCTTTCATCCAAGTTTTTCTTTGTAGTGAGAAAGCAGGAATTTTTCTGTGAAATTTTTGTTCTACTGTATTCAATGTTTGTGAATTTAAAACCTTGTCTTTTCTTATGGAAGTTATGGATGGAATAAACGATGAAAATACTTTCTTGTTAGATTATGAACTACATTTTGATACAGATATTTCTTCTAATTATTTGGACTATTCCTCAAATGACACCTGTAATGAGCTCAGCTCTGATGATTTGAGTTCTGCAAGAAGTTTTACTGAGGTTGATGTGAAAAATCAACCTATTCAATGTCCTGTCTGGATTGCAGTGTAGGACTTTGCATTACACCATGCTTTAAATTGTACCATACACAAAAAGACTTCTGAACTGTTTGGAAAAGTGTAATCTTCAAAATTCACTGTAAGTATGAGAGAAATTTTTGTTGAATTTGTAAACCATTCTTCACTGCATGCAGAATGTACTTGAGAAAATCAAACATTTAGGGGTTTTTGTGTTCTAAAATTGTAACATAAAAAATGTTGTAAAATCATTAAAAGTGAAAAAAAAATTCTTATTATTCTTATTCTATTAAGTATGGTATTTAATTATATGCAATAAAAATATGCCTTTTTTGGAAACATTTCCAATAAAATATTGACCGCTTAAAAGGCTATATATAATAAATACAAGGAACAATTAATTTACATTAATCTGAAAAGTATATTAACCCCTTGACTGACGAATTAAATGGAATTTGATGCGACAAAAAAAAAAACTATTTAATTTCGCTTAATTGAACTACACCATCAATTTACACCATCATCCCCACTTTCATATAATGCATCCGGCTTATACATGTTACGGGGATTATTTATAATCTTTACTAAACTCAAATATTGGCTAGTATAACATTCACCGTGCGAGACTTCTGCTAAACTGAACTCTTACTTTCAGTGTGCTTTTTTAAATGAGAATCGTCGAACGAGTGAAGCAACTATGTAATCTAATTGTAACTTGCACGGCGTCCGCCGAAAGAAGCGCTTGACGAGTCTGACTCGTCAAAGTCTGTGATGGCCCAGGAAATCAATGACGAGTCAGACTCGTCAAAGTCAGTCAAGGGGTTAAACAGATGACAAATGCAAGCAACAAAAGATCCAAAAAAGTAATGTAGTCAGAGTAATATAATGCCAAATTAAAAATGGTCACAATAAAACTTTTATTTAAAAATGGTTTTGTCATCAGATGTCTAATTTTAATATAAGCTGCTTACAAAATTAATATAAGCTGCTTACAGAAATATAAACTGTGATGAAAAATTCTTTTGGATTTAAAAGGAAAAGTAAGTTAATAATAACATATAAACAATAAAAGATCAATACATAATTGTTTTTGATTTAATCATAAAAAGTTTAATAACTTAAAAAGTTTGTCAATCAATCAATTAATAGTAAGAAATTTAAGATATACTTTTCAAATATATAACAAAAATGACAAAATATAAACAGAATGTCAATAATTAATTTTTTTGAGTAAATTATTATTCATTTAAAATGTTTTTACCTCATCATTCATAGCTTTAATAAGTAGAATTGTTGGTTCCCAAGATCCAATTGACATAAAAAAAGCTCTCAAGCATGCACCATGTTCATTTGAAGAATAAATCACTTCAGGATGCAGCATAGATATTCTGAGAGGTAGCCAACTCCATATGACACTCATCTAGAAAATTTCAAGATTATAAAATAAAAGAAATAGACTAGCTTTTTTTAAAATCAAGTACCAATTTTAAATAGCGTTACTTGTATAAAAAATTAACTTGAAAATCAATTGAATTTATCTGAATTTAGGGACTTTTGTCTATATTTTGCAAAATTCAGGGAAAAAAACTAATAATTTATGTAATAAAATTTAAGAGTTAATAAATCTCATAATAAATTTTCATAGAAAAATTAACTGTAACTCAAATAAATAATTATAGTTCCAGCAAAACGCTTAGAATCATTTAAGGATAAGTATCATAGATATAAATTATTTTGTACTACATGTGGAATATATTTTCAAATAAATTCAGCTAAACTCAATTAGCTTAATAATTTAAAATTTTCACATTTAACATAACCATATCTTTTTAAATTCACTTTAAATTTTGCAAACAAAGTAGCCAATAAAAAATTAAAAACAATCTGAAACTTCTTAAATTTTAGTAAATTAAAAAAGTTAAAACTGAAAAAATATCATTAAAATATATTAAGCATGTTTCCTAATAGGCGATGAATATGTTTTACAAAATTTTTAAAAAAACTAAAATTTGAAAGTAAAAAAAAAAAAAAAAAAAAAAAAAAAAATTATAAACTTTTTTTATTCCTAGAAAAATAATTCAGTAAAAATCCTAGAAAAATAGCCCAGTAAAAAATGATCAACAAATATGAAATTTTAATTGAAGAATTATGTACTATTAAAAGAATATTATTATAACTTGTTACAATAGTAAAACTTGGAAAAATTACCTGTTCTGCTGTTATTATGCTTGATTTAAAATTTCCCAATGCAACTACACCAACAGATCTTGTTCGACATGAAGAATCCATTCTTAACTAAAAAGGATAATAAGATTTCAAATATTAAATTGATACAGAAAATAGTCATTCAATCATTAACGACATATTAGAACAAAAAATTTTAGGATATTATACACCACTATTTTCATGCTGACTTAAATAAAAAATGTAAAACTTTTACATTATTAAATCTTGTTAAATGAGGTTTAACTTTATTTATAAACAAACTATAACAAAAAGTTTTTAGAAAATTCTATATTTTTTATAAAAACATTGTTACTTTCAATTTATCTTTTGTAAAAGTTAGTTTCTTATAATTATGTAAAATTTACATTCAGTTTTAATGAGAAATAATATTTTCTAATAACAGAAAATAACTAAAACTCTACACATTAGATTATACATGAATTTTTACTTTTTTTGCTTTTTCGGTAAATATGAGTAACAGAAAAATCACAATAAGTACAAACATATATTTCTTGTGGAAGGAGATAATTCTTTCACAAAATTTTAAGAAAACACATTTATATTTATGAATAAATATTGAGAACATCATAAAAATACATAAAGTAGTGTTCAGAAAAATATTCTCAACAATATTTAAATTGTAAATGGCTATAATTTATGTTTTATTAATATGAAAAATATATAAAATAGAATAAAACTTGAATATTAAAATAAATAATATCAAGTTTAATAATTAAAAGCATTTAAAAATTAAATAATAATTAAGAATATACTTCTTTGATGATAGGTTGAGCAGCAGAATTCACTTCAAGATGATAACCAGATTTTGAAGGAGACAGTCTGTCAGCAGACATTGATCGACCAGGAAGATTATATTGGCTTTTTAATGTCATTTGAACTTTAAGCAGTTGTTGATTAACTAATTTTTCACTGAATCCTCTAATTCCATAAGCAATCTAAAATATTTAGGAATAAATAATTATGGACAAAAGGAATACATGACATAAGTAACATCATAATTTTTTTTCAGCAAAAACTTTTATCAGCGTTTTATTTTCCTTATTTAAAGGATAATTGAAATAAAAATTCACAAACATTGAAAAAAAGTTATTTAATGAAATATTAGAGAATATATGTGGATCAATGTTTTTGTAAGCTGAATAAAGAGGAATTAAAAGAAGCTTTCTACTATTATAAAATTGTAATCAATTGATTAATAATTATCCCATGGAATATTTTGCTACTTTATGGACATCAAAATCATTCATATATAAAAATGGAGAACATACATACATACATACATACATATACATATATATATATATATATTCCTGAACTTCCTTTCTTTCCATGTCAAAAGACATGGAAAGAAAGGAGAATGAAAGCAAAGATTTATAAAGTGATATTTTCATTTTACTCTTGTTCATCTGATACACACTTTCTTTTTTTTCCCTCCCAACTAAATTGTTTACAAAAAGAAAAAAAAATGCTATTTAATGTGATGTAAGAATAATATACAAATCAAAACTATTACCAATAACCGCAAAAATATTTCTGTTACACATTTAAATGATAAAAGAATTATTTACAATCAATTTTATATGATAAAACATTCAATTCTTGAATGCTAACTATGAAACACATTATCTCACCTTAAATACTTTTTCAATTGGTACAGGAATATTTTGAAAAAAATCTAATAATTTCTGCATACCTCCAAGATCTTCTGAGCCTGATTTTTCTGGGAACATAATAAAGAAAATAAGTTTTCTCTAAAATAATCATATCTTATTACTTTTTCTTTTACTATAAATATTTTAAGCACTAGAATTAGTAAGAACATATTAGCTAATTGTTTACAATATTTTTAGTAACAGAATATATTACATGTTCACAATAATGTGAAATCTTTTAAAATAAAAAAGATAACACTATTTCTGTTTTCAGTTTCCCTCAAAATATTCTACTGAAAGAGCAATTAAAATATCTCTCAAATTTTATCAATTTTCGTTTATTTATTGTGATAACCATAAATAATTTGCAAGTCAATAAATCAATAATATATATGTATTTCAAAATGCAACAAAAAATTTAAACTCAAATTTTACAAAAAAAAAAAAAAAAACATTTGTAGGTTGATAAATTTTTAAGAATAAAAGTAGTTATTATTGAGCAAAGTAAAACTGAAATAAAACACCAATTATCATTTTATATTCTTTATTTAGTCTTTAAACAATTACAATGTTTATTAAAAACAGTTGAAATCGTAAAAAAATATGAATGATATATTTTGGAAGTGAAATTAGAATGTAAGTTTTCAGCTATTATTGTTCAGAAAAAATTTAGAAATATAGATTTTACATAAAAACAAAGTATATTGTAAGTGGTCAGATGAAGGTACTTGTACGAACAAAATAAAAATTTGTGAGGAATAAAACTTGCAAACCATTTGTAGATGCTTAATTTTGTATAGATTTCTGATCTTAATAAGACCAAGTTCAGTAAAGAAATATAAATTAAATATAAATAAATAAAGTAGTTTAAATAAATGGGAATTGTATAGATAAATGACCATTTAAATATACAATCATTTATAAGCTGAAAATAAAAATAAAAATACTTCAATAAAAGTCAAAATTTTACTTGAGTAAATATTATTTGCTGTTCTATTTAAAAGAAAATAGTTTTTCAAGATTAATTGTGTCAAACAATGAGTTTAGATATATGCAGGTCTCAAATATCTCAAATATCAATTTAAAATATTGATATTTGAGATTATCATTATATGCATTGTTTTATATATTAAACTTATAAAAATTATAGAACATAATAAACAATGGATTTTAAAAACTAATTTATTATTTTAAAAACAAAATTGATTGAAAATGATAAAAAAACCCAAAAAGCTATTTATCTACTAGTTAGAGAGTGTTCTTTTATAATAATACGATAAATAGAATAAAATGAACAAAGGCAAGTTAATAAATAATTTTCATAAACAAAAGTATATATTAACATTTTTTAAAAATATCGATTCCATGCAAAATAACTGAAAAGTACAGATAAAAGTGTATTTGAGAACAACATATTAAACTGTTTTCAATTAAGTATTTTTTTACACAAAACTGGCTGCAAGAATAATAAAAAAATAGTAAAAATGAATGATGTAATTTCTCAATATTAAAAGACAAAGCTTCAGATAAAGATTTCAAATTAAATGAATGATCAAAAGCAAACAAAAGATTTTAAAACAACATTAGTAAGTATAATTTATTTTAAGACTATATCTCAGGGGTGGTCAACCTACAGCTTGTGAACCACATGTGGCTCTTTGAAGGATTATTTGTAGCTCTTAACAAATGTAAACAAGTTCCCTTTTCACTTTTGTGCTATTTAAAAAAAATATTGTCATTCCATATGTGTTTCAAAATGTTTTTTAAATTACTGACAACAAGTATTGAAAACTAAGTGCATTGTTGTAACAAAATTCATTTCCATCCAAGTTAAGAATGACATGACTCATTGAAATCTGTGCTAACAAACATAAACAGTGGCATAATCGATCAACACTAGACTGATTTTGAATTTGTAAACTTTCATTGTGACAGTTGATATTGTGTTCTGGAGAAAACAATTTGTATCATTTTTGCTATGGATGTAATATGTAATCTGGAATTTTTCGTAAGTTAGATATAATTTGTTTTGAAGTATACAATATGTGTTGTTATTGTTTTAATAGCACAAAACTTGTATTTTTTAAATCTCTTTATTTTCAGTTCTTTTGAGAAAATGAAGACAGAGAATGAAAATAAGAAGAAAACACGAGCAAGAAAATAGATTTAAATTGTCTCCTGATTTTTCTCTTGAATCTATTTGAAATGAACATAATTCACGATGAGCTTTAAACTTCCATTATAATTATGACCCCAAAAGCATTTGGAGAATTAAAATCAATAGAGTTGCAAGAAGAATAAGCTCCACAGTTAAAACATAAGTCGACGCCGATTGCTGATTTTTGAAAATTTGTACCAGAATTGAAATATTCTGAATTAAAAAAGGCTTCTGATTGAATTATTTCCATATTCAG
This sequence comes from Latrodectus elegans, assembly GCA_030067965.1. Lineage (NCBI taxonomy): Eukaryota > Metazoa > Arthropoda > Arachnida > Araneae > Theridiidae > Latrodectus > Latrodectus elegans. The sequence continues at coordinate 71,604,859 of CM057810.1, read as the reverse complement.
AGCAATGTACTTATGTGAATCATTTTATTTCACTTTAAAATTTGTGACATTCAAATACCAATCAGCAATAACTAACCAGCATCTCAAAGAATTACTGAGAAATGCCTTGGACTATCAAAGAGCTTGCTATATGAATTAATATATTTAATTTTTATTTATATTTATAAAATAATAAAACAAATAATTTATGTTTTTAATAATATATAATAATTTTACATTAATATAAATATTCCATAAACAAATTTATATTAAAATATTTAATAAAATTTGACAGATCTAAAAAAAATTGCCTACCAGCATTTTTACTGTACAATATCAATAATGCTATTACTATTCGGTAAAGGATCTTCTTCTTGTCAACAAGAAAACAATCAATGACACGAATCTGTTTAAAAAATATCAATATTTTAGAACTCATTAAATATGTAAAATACAAATAAATTTTACTTTTACAACATATAAACTGTTACTTAGTCTCTTTATAATTAAGGATTGAATAACAACTGATAGAAAAATAATTTTTATTTTAAATTTTAAAATTACAGAATAAGGATAAAAAATTTTTAAAGATAAAAAAATAAAGCTTTTTTATTTGATGTGTTACACGTCAAGTTGGATGCTTGGAAAAAATATAAATTATAATCATTAAATTCGTAGTCTTGAAAAACCTATCAAACCTGCTTTTCTCCAACATGTCTCATATAATACAGCTTGTCTGATGTTAGTATCCTGAGCAAATTATATTTTACCTAGACACTCTTCCAGAATATCAAGAACTCAATAGAGAGCTTCATTTCTAAAGCATGATATCAATATTTATTTAAAATCTATGATTTCTACTGGTAGAAAATCTATCCATAAATAATATCTAAGATTCACTAATGAGTAGTTATGAAATGAAACTTTAATCAATATGTTCATAATTATTCAATAATATATGAATATAGTTTCTTATATCATTTGGAAAAATACTTGGATTTTATTATAACTTTAATTTATTACTAATCATCCTTTTGTTAATAGAACTACAACATAGACAAAATTCATAGGTATCAATCCAAAGCACAAGATCTAAAAGCCATGTTTATAAATGTGATAATGTCATATTTAATTTTAAAAATAAGAAAATAATTAAATGTGCAGAAAATTCCTTTCATATCAACTCAAATAAGCACTTTGAAAATTTTAATCATCCAATTTTCTTTATTCCTTTTTTACTTGTCTTCTTTTAACACAGAATAAAATTAACTTGGAAAAAGGCTACAAATTTGAAATCAATTAATACAGATAAAACTCTGCTAATTAAAAATATTTTTTATCTTAAATATTTAATTTTATTATTGGAATATTAAACATATTGTTTGTATATAGACAAATGTATGAATTTATAAATTTTCAAAATAATTAAGTAATTTTTTAAATAAATAACCTTAAAAAATAAACAAATTGAAAAAAATGAACTCTTCTAACAGTTTTTTGAATAATGAAAACTTGTGATATATTTCATAATTCGAAAAATGTAACTTTCATAACGCACTTTTCATAATAACAAAAAAACTCCTTTTGTTATTTACATATAATTTTTATTAAATACAATAATATTTATATATTAGCATGGGATTTTTGATAATATTTTTTGCCAAAAATGCAATATAAAATACAATTTGGATTTATTCCATTATTGATTTCCATTCTAAATAACTCTATGATTTCATTTGTTTTTGGCTGGTATTTGTTGTTAAGATAGGTAATTAGTTTAACAAATTAATTTAACTTTTTAATATATTTTAACTCTAAAGTTTTATATCATTGAATATAACTGTAGTTTTTATTATTTTGAATAAATAAATAGAAATTCTCGAGCCATCACTCAATAGTTAACAAAAAATTGAATTAAATCATTATTTTTTAATTCATTATTCAAATCAAGATATTTAAATTTTAAGTATTTTATTTTCCTGTGTATAATCCACAGAGGCAGATATACTGCAAGACATTTTTTTAAAGAATAGTTGAAAATTTATACTGCAGATAATGTGTTGTCTAATAAAATAAACAAATACCCAGTATGATTAAAAATTTAATAAATTGTCCAGAAAAAACATTTATTTTGAAAAAGATCAGTTTGAATTAACCTCATCGCAAAATGAAATAAATTGAGATGATAGCATGCTTTTTAAAATTTTACTTAAACACATTTGTCTCCATTTTTTTATGTGCCTACTCTATAGCTTTCAGTTTAAAATCTGCTGTTTAGCTTAAAATTTTTTGCTTTCAAATGATGATGTATGAACTTGAATATTTTCAGAGGGAAACAACTCAGGTGAAGACAGCAACTGTAATATCATTACCAGGAACCCAATTTGATCTTGAATGTAATTAAACAAAGCTGATAATAGATGAAATAAATCAGCCAAATTGTGGCCTCCATCTGTTTATTTTTTAAAACATAAACAGTATTTTTACAAAACTTAATTGTAGATTTTCTTGATGGAAAATATTTTTTATGTAATTATCCAAAGTGGAGTATAATACACACAATGAAATACAAAACTTTTTTAACAAATATTCTGTAGAGTATATACTAGAAAATACAGTAAATTTTCAATATTAGGAATAGTATTTTTATATACTTATTATTATACATTCTATAACAAAGATAAAAAAGTTATTATTTTAATGAATTTGAAAAATGTGTCAAGTGTAATAAAATACCTTATATCTATAATTATACACCAATTTAATTCTAAAATGCATTATACTGCATTTTGTTATTTTAAATTTTTAAATAGCTTCAGAAAATTAAAAAATTGCATGTAGTAATGACAAATTGTGCAAGAACTAAATAAACAAAAGAAATTTTATGTAATTTTTCAGATCTTTGACATTTATTCAGGTATCAAAATTTTTCAAAATAATAAAATTATTTCAATATGCTATCAACAAATTAAGTAAAATTAATTTTTAAACAGATTTAAATGAAATAAGTAAATATATTATTTCAATTGCACTTGAATTTGCAACAAGAAGGAAAACATTCAATTGACAGAGAGTTAACAACAATATTTAGTTAGCTAAACTGATTTATTCTTTAAATATTTATTGAAGATATAATTTTCATATATGATGTACAGAATATAAAACTATTATACAAGAAATAATTATTGTATTTAAATTTAAATGCAACAATTTTAAATTAGACAATATATATTATGTTTGTGTGTGCATGTATATATATATATAGCTAGATTAAAAATGAAGTTTGTTAAACTTAATATTAACAAATGTATAAAGCATATACCTGTTAACACCAAACCTAAACAAAATAAATAATTTACTAATCAACAGTGTCTTCAAGACTAAACAAAAGTAAAGATATAATAAACAGATTCTTAGCCTATTAAGTTAAAAAAATGTATCACATACTAATGCACATTTACTTACTAAATAAGTAAAAGGTAATCCCTTAAAAATCCAAGAAAGCCAATTTTGGAACATACTTTCTAAATTTTCATGCTCTAGAAGTTCTTTCTCAAGCTGAAGGTATGCATTTCTCTATTTAGTATAAAAATGATAAATTAAAGCAAGAGTTGAAAAAATAAAGTGAGAAGTATGTTATACCTTTTAATAAAATTAATTAAGAAAGAATTATAAATTTATATTTATTTTGAAACATATATTATAAATACTGAATTTGAATATGAAGAATGTCAGTCTCTAGCATCAAAAACATTTCACTTATTACAATTAGATTGCTAAAAAATAATAAGCATTTTGTTCTGAATTGGTAGTAATGCAATTTAATTAAAAAAAATCCATACATTTCTTAATAAATAGTAGATGTGGAAGTGAATAATATTTCATTCCTTTTTACACAATATATGAACAATAAAAAATATGTGTGTATATCAAATCCAGAGGCTTATTTTAACTTTTTTCTAGAGAATGTTAAAAATCATAAGAATATTCAATTAGATATAACTCATTTTTTGTTTATGAAAATTTTTTGACGGAAATAAATGGGAAAATTATTTAAGCTATATAAAACGAGTTAAAACCAGTAGCATATCAATTAAAAAATAATTTGGTGAAATAATTTACTTATAAATAAACAAATTATAAATATTTCTCTAATAAATGACACATAATTCTACCCTATTTTTAACCAATAGTTTTTTGTATTATTAGTATTGATCACATTATCTAATATTTAACATATTTGAAAACCTTCCAAGATTCTAGAGGAACTAAATATAAGTTAGGAGAAACTAAAAATAAAATTTTAAAGTTATATAATTAATTTTGAAAATCATTTTAATTAGGAATTTTTCAACTTTACCCAAAAGATAGAATTTATTCCTTAGAATATAAAAAAATAACAAATCATGATAATATATTATATATTTTTTGCAATATGCCTTTCAATAGATAAATATATTAAAGTATCATTACATACATATAATCACTATATGTATTAGATTGTCTCATCACATAAGCATTAAAATAAGCTTTTTATTTGCTTATTATAAAGAACTTCCTTTTCTATTAAATATGAAAAATTCAGAACTTGAAAAACAGATTAAGATTTTATTTTTACTTAAAATAACGCAAGACATTTTATACAGAAATTAATTTTAAAAACAAGAAATTATTTTTATAGCAATTAATAAGCAAATTAAAATAAAAATTTCTTTATTCTGTATGAAAAGACAATTTAGAAAATTATTAATATAATAACAAAATTAAAATAAAAATGATATCTCATAGGATTAAAGCAAGTTCATATTTCTTATTCCTGATATTTATTAAAACAAAAATCAGAATAATGAAAGAATTTAATAAAAAATTGCATTCTTAAATAATACTATGATGCACAGCAATGTTTTCATAGGTCAATGATTAAAGAAAAATTTATAATTAAATAAAATTATCATTGCATAATATTGTTATGTACAGTACAGCAATATTGATTAGAGGCATATGTGAATACTATTTTAAATATTGTTAAGAAATACCAATTATAACTGACTTTTGCTACATGTAAAAAGCAATAAAATTTAATAAAGCAGAAAACAATAAAGCAAATTTTGTACACAGAAAAAAATTTTTAGTAAGATTTTTTGTTAATATTGATAAATACTAAGTTTGACTTACAGCAAATTTTTTACAAAGTTTCATAACTAAATAAGCAGAAGCAGTGTGATCTGATTTTGTTTGAGATATGAAATTCTGCTTATCAGACAGTAATTTCATTGTACAAGTATAAGCCATTTCTTCTGACATGTAATGTAGGAAAATACTTATTAAAGGATATAACATAGGACAATATGTTATATCTGGTTTTGATTGACGAATAATTTGTAGAATCTTTTCAACTGTTTTTTTCCCGTCAGAATTCAAATGATAGCGAATACAGTATGCTGGGTCAACAAACGAAGGCAGGCTGCAATCATAATAATTCTCCCCTGAAAAACGATAATAAATTTGATCATTTGAAAGATTTACAGCAAAAATTAAGTAAAAACTTTTTATACAACTGTTTTTCTTTCCAAGATTATGTTACATCTTGCACACATTACATAAGGACATACTATATATTCTTAAAAACATTTTGAATAAATATTATTTATAGTATAATACATCTTACAGGGTGTAAAGAAAGTAGAGTTAAATGATATTTGAGAAATATTCTAAAAATAATACTAGTGTGGAGTTGATTAATAATTAATTTTAAAAATGTTTCAACAACAATCTATTGCAATGCAAAAACTTTCATCATTATGGTTAATATATATTAGACTTAATTATATACTTTTTTAAACAAGCATTTATTATAAATAAGTATTTTTGGAATTCGTAATTAACAATAAAATTGAATCTTTTAATAAATAAAAATATTGATTTAGTACTACGGATTAAAATTAAAAAACAAACATAATGCAATCAATAAAATTATATTAACTATGTAATACAGTATGATTGAATGTAATACATACAGATCAATGTTAGAAATACTAAAAGAAAATTTAGATATTTTTAATGCTAACCACTAAAGTTTCATATATTGCCAATTATAAATATTAGAATGCTCATACAAAAAAGGTTTTTAATATAAAAATTATGAATGAAAATATCAAAAATCAAAATATCCATTTTCTAAGTACAATGAAAAATAAATTATAATTATAATTTTTAACTACAGTTCATTATTGAAAATATTAAAATTGTACAAATTATTGAAACAGAAGCATAAATACCAAAAAGTTCCTTTACTAATTCATGGTACATATCTACATGATCTTCTGAAGATATCTGATTGCTCAAATGCTCCCATAAGTCTCGTCTAATAGAATGGTCTATACTCCAGTTATTATTTCTTATTATCTCTTTTATCTATTCACAAAAAAGAACTCATAAGTAATACATCATAAATTACAAAATATAGCTTTGATAAAAGGACAGCATAATCTCAGGGACCATTTATCATTAGAATGCAATTTTATAAGTATGGATCATGATACTTCTGTTAAAATTATTTAAGGAAAAATAATTCCTCATATGACTGTAAAATCTATATAATTTCATTTTAGAAAATAGTAAATTCATTAATAATGTGACATAATTATCAGGATTTTTAGAACCAATGGCACAGGCATTAATAGAAAAGTATGAATGCTTAATCAGAATACAGAAATTCTACATAGATATTAATAAGCAACTGGAATTCTTATATATTAGCACTTTATATTTTACTGATATATAGTATATTTATATTTTAATGATCTATATAAGTAATTTATGATTCTTGTTTATTTTAATTAAAAACTATATATATATATATATATATATATATATTACTATTTAATTAAAAACTATATTGCTAGCAAAATTTAGAATTAAAAAAAAATTCTTTTATGAATAAAATATTTCATTAGTGATGTAATTGAAATATTTCTATATTATTTATTTTAAAAATAATTCACAAACATCAATACATAAATCCTTAATTCTTAATACATCTCACATTAGAGTTTTTAATAAAAATTTCTAATGATGATTATTAATCTTTGTTAATAATGATTAAATTAATTTTTAAAAAAAATACAAAATATCCATAATTTTGAATTAATTTCAGGTGATTTCTCTTAATTTTAAGTAAGCTAATTCTTTCTAATAAATTATACTTAAGAAAATGCTTTAGGAAAAATCAGAACTGATAACTAGATCAATCTAGAGACTTAGTAATTATTAATATTACTAAGTCTCTAGAGACAAGCTAAGAAAATAATAATGACAAGCTATGAAATTTAAGTATTTTACACTTCAAATTTCAATGAAAACAATAAAGAAAAGAAACTTAAATGTTGGTTTAGAATTTCATTGTTGATATTGTAGAGTCACACTATAGTATATGACAGCAATAATATTTTGAAAAAAATTATGCACAAAATTTTTACTACTTTACAGATCAAATAAAGCTTCTGCAGATTTATAAACTTGGCTACAAAACAAATATAGGAAGACATTAATACAATTTTAAATCTTAATTATAATTTTTATTTCAAAAGTAATATAAACTACACATATTCTTCAAAATAACAATGATGTCATTAAAAAATGAAAACTTCTGAAAACTAAAGATGATGTAATGAATTGTATAATATCTTTGGAAAAAAACACAATTTAATTCTTTAATTTAGCTCTTGTTAATATTATTCTATATCAGCAATTGTCTACATTTTCTAAAGTACATCATGCATATACATAATTGTGATAAATGATACTGTAAATAAAAAGTATGAAAGTGTCATTTAACTATTACATTACAGGCACTTGAATTACTATAATAAATTCAACAAATTTTTAATCTTTTCACAAGACTAATCAATATTCAACCAATAAAACAAATCAATATTCAATCAATAAAACTAATCAATATTCAATAATAGCCATATAGATACTGCAGCATATGTTTTGTTTTAATCAACAAATAAATATAATGAATATAATTAAGAATAAAAGTGTGAAAATTGAGATATTATTCAGATATAAACACATAAGAATTTAAATTCCTAAACTGTTTACCAATACGGTTCCATAAAAGATGTATCTAACTAAAATAATAATAGAAGAATATATTTTGGTATGGTAAACTTAGATTAAAAATAGCTAGATTAATATTAATTTCAGAAAAACTTGAAATAAACTTTTACAAGAATTACACTAAAAAATTTTTTAAAAGTTGAGTAAACTTAGAAAAAATTTAAAAGAAATTTCAATTAATTATCCAATAATAGCTAAACATGATTATGGTTGTATAACATTCAATACAACTACACGAATCATTGCATTTAATGACCATAGAAAATAATAGTCTACTATAATTAAAAATGTGAATCCATACAATTAAAATTTGTTTTAATAATACTTTAAATTTTCTGTGCTACTTAGAAAATCAACATCTTTATATTTTTTTAGAATTTTTTTTCTTTAAAATTTTTAAAGTGTGAAACATTTTGAAATAAAATATAAAAAAAATATATATAGAAACTTTAATAAATGAAAAAAATAATACACTTGTAAAAAAATACTACAGCTTAATAAATATAAAGAAAAAACTAAAAAAAATTGTCTGCATCTTTTAACATACATATTGTAAATTTTTACAACATATAAATTGAAAATATTTTGTTCATATAATAATTAAATAACATTAAAAATAACTAAAAATATTATTGATAGCATTGATAGATGATTTCATACCTGTTTAATATCAGAAGTGGATCTTATACTTGATATATCAACAACATTAGGTACATTAGAATCTTCTGGTATGGCACAAATTCGTTCGATAGACTTCGTGGTAACATATTTGCTGTTTATACTTTTAAAAGGCATGTTTGTTCTGTTTTATTAATAGATTTGATTATCTATAGAACAAATTAGAAAGAAAAATAAATATTAATTATTTTACATAACACAATTTCTTATACTTGCAAACATTAAAATTTGCTTTCACACATTATAAATCATCTAGTTAAACTACATGTTTGGATAAAAAAAATTCTAATTAATTCATTGATCATTCAGTTTTTATTGTTTAATTTAAAAAAAAAAAAAAAAAAAAAAAAAAAAACTTTCAAGAATATATATTATTCTTGGAAGAATTAAAATAATGAAAAATTAAGATTACCATAGATAACTTTAAAATAATTTTACTGAACAAAAGTTAATGCAATCTAAATGACAAATAAATCTACAAATGTATGAATATATTTGTTATTTTTTTTGATAGTTTTCAAATTAAAATACTATACACATACTTACAAAATACTACATTTATAATAAATCATTATAAAGGAAAAAAATTCAAAACATTATTTCATGTATATTATATAAGTACAAAATGAGAACTTTAAAATAAATGAGAATTAAATTATTGATTTTTTTAGCAAATAATTATCGAAACCATTTAAATTTTAGAGTATGATATATACATTCCCATTGATAAATTTATCAACTTTATTTGGTATAAAGCTAAACTCTTATAAAATCATTTGTTATAAGAATTTACTTAAAAAAATTTAAACTATATAATATTACAGACGGAAATACAATTAGGTAAATTACATTTTATGGCTGAATATTTCAAATGCAAATATAAATAAGGAAAATATTAAAAAAAAATGCAATATAATTATGTACTTTTTACCGTAAATAATTAAAAGGTGGTACTTAAAAAAAAAAAGAGTTGAAATATTATCAACCTAACATTCAATTCAATGTATTGTGTAGTACAATGTGAATACAAAACCACCTCTAGATAAAACAAAATATTTATTGATTACAGATAACAGTCCTGAAGCATTTAATGATGCTGAAATTGATTACAGGAAATTTATTTAGCAGTAAAACAAAATTCCGAACTAGAGATATCATATTCTTATTTAGATTAAATTTCCTATTAAACATACTACCTATATACATTTTCTCATGAGAAACGCAAAACCCAGCTGTAAGATATCACTTAATAACAATGAGGAAAACGTAACCATCGTCGGTATCATTTGTTTGTTTACATACATTTTCTACTGAAAAGTGACAAAGAGTACGTGAGTTGCCAGCTTCTGAAATGTAATGTTGTATGACTCATTTAATTTCAGATAATGATGTTATTGTAGAAGCAATACTGCATTTCAAAGAGGTGATTCATAAATTATAAAATTTAATTTCTTAAATTTCGAAGCTATGAATTTTTTAACATAAATGATTTCTTCTTTCATTCTTTTTTATTTTTTAATAGTATATAAGTTTCATTGTTGTTGAGCTCTATTTTTATATTTGGGTGGATCATCTGGCTTCAAACGAGAAAAAAATTTACCGGACGGAAATCTTTGTTGGGGTTGTTAAATTTGTCCCTGGAGACGCGTTGATTAATATATTTAAAGTATAATTTTTTTTCTATTTAAGGTAAGAGACAGCATGTTAAAAAAATTCTTTATAGTTTTTTAAAATATAAGATTTTAATTTACTCAGTGTCATGTGCTAGCAAAACAGACATTGTTTCATGACTTTTTAAACATTAACATTTGCTGTGAAATGTTTTTTTTATAAAATCAATTATAATCTTATGATTACTTTATTTACTGTATTGTTAAGTCATTACTCGGATTAAATTTTCGAATTGTTCACGGAATTCATTCATTTATTTATTTAGAAATTAGTGGAAAATAATTTAATCTGTTCATAATCTGAAAGTTCTTGTTATATATTCAAACATATAAACAATTATTAAATTTAGTAAGATGTGTTATCCATGTTAAAGTGTGTTATTGTAAAACAATAACTTAAATGAAATTAAGAAGATTTTTGTGTGTAAGATTCATAAACACTTCTTCCTCTAACAATAGCAAATTTCCAAAGTGAAAAAAATTTGTTAATTCATAGATAATTTTCTAAGTTTTGAAGTAATTTTATTTGGAAACTTGCACTGTAAAGTTTACGAAAATATCTAGTTTTTATCTATTAATCATGAAATTTTCTTTAATAATGGTATCATGTTTATTTTAAATTTATTTAGAAATTAGATTATTGTACATCTTTATTATCTGAAATAATTAACATGAATTAAGCTGAGCAATGAGTGGGAAGTATTACGATAGATGTTTACATCATTTGATTGTTTTTCCAAATTTTCCAGATCTTTTTTTTTTTTATCAAAAGTTCTGTTTTATATTAATAATACTTTGTAAAATCATTTACACATGTTAAAATGCTAAATTTCGATTATTTTTAATTTTTTCAAAAACAGATATTTAAATTGGTTTAATTGATTTAATTTGGCTGTGTATTTTTTAATTTATAAATTGTTATATTTAACTAAATTACTTTTTTACTCTTTAACTCATATGTGATTAGCTTATATGAATAAAAAATATCCTTAATATCAATGTAATTAATATAAAATATTTTTAAAGTGCTATTACCAATGGTAAAAGTATTGTTCCTTATGTTAATTCTATCAAGCTATGTACTAATTATTGGGAAAAATGATTGTTGACAAGTTAATGTAATATCAATTATCACAAAACATAAATATAATTGCAAAATATAGAAAAACAGGGGATCAGATGCTTGAAAAGTGTAGCTTTATTATACTCACAAAATTACTTGTTCATATTTTTGTATCAACATTCTGACAAATTATTGAAAATAAAAAATATTAAAGAAACCATTGAATACTCATGAAGAGTGAATTGTAAGTTTGTATTAATGTACAGAACTCCAGATTTTTCGGATATCCTGTTCAGTTGTAAAATCTGTTCTGTTTTAAAATCTCATGATGTAGAATTTAAATCAAGTTTTGATTAAGGAGTTCAAAATCAGTTTAATAAGCTAGATTGATATTTTTCATACCATATCATAGATTTTTGTTGCTATGCGATTATCATGGCCCTTATTATAAACTACCAAATCATGAGAACCAGAAATAAAGTGCAATTATTTTCACTTTCAACTTTCATTCTTCAAGTTTTTATAAAATATGTAAAATTGTAATATTTTTAAAATTTAAACATTTTTAAAATATTGGAAATTTTAAATATAGAAAAGAGTTAAGAAAATATTACTTCATTTTCCCAGGAAAAATGCTTTACAGTCTAATATTCATAAATAAAAACAAAAGAATACTGTATCAAAGTGACAAAATATTAGATAAAAAGTATGTGGATGGCCTTCTATGCAGCATTGAAAAATGCAAATAAAAAAAGCATTTGAATACAACTTGTTATCTAGATTTCTATTTTGTAAAATTCATATAGCAAAAATCTGTTCCTGCTAGCCTGAGTAACTATCCTTGGCCAGCAATTGAGAGGGTTACTGCTTTCACTCTCACTAGGTTGCTGAAGCTCCATAGGTAGGGGACACGTTAATATCTGTGACTTCCAAAGTACTTTTGCTGGCATGGCATGGTTGTGAAAATCATTTTGATGCATAGATGCCGTAAAATCCAGGATGTCAAATTCTGAATATTTTTGGAGATCATGAAATGTCAAGATGATGCAATGTGTGGGATGATGTAAATAATAGGGTTGTCAAAATAGAGAATTTTTTTTTTCTACATAATTCTCATTGGTCTCCTTATATATAATGTAATAAAAAAATTAGGTTGCCAGGTACCTAAGAAAATCCACCATATTTAGAATTTGGCATCCTGGATTATACATCTCTGCCAGGTTGCTAGTTCAGGTGTGACCTTGCTACCTGACTGTTGCAAAATCACAAGGCACTTGATGATAAGCTATTATTCCAAATCTGTTAACCTTAATGAACATTTTGGGGCTTGCTTACCCTATTATGTTTGCATAGCTGTCAACACTATTGATGAAATTCTTGATTTTTCATCATTTCTCCCGATTTCCCGATATTGTAAGGAAATCTTGCTGATTTTCGACAATTTCACTTAATACACACACAAAAACTTAAAAACAACTAAACGTTTGCCAAAAAAGTGAGCTGTTTTTTGTAACTTAACATAAATAGTTAATAGATGGCGTGTGTATGGTGTTTAATGGTACATGGGTGTGTCTGTTGATCAGAGCTCCCACACAGAATGTACTTATCTCCTATATAAATTTAAACTAATTCTTAATTTATAGATTATTTATTAGTAAATTGGTTATTTAATCTTTAACTTAGGAGAAAATTAATTGAATAGTAAATTAATATTTTAAGTATTGGAGCTTATTCTAAACCAGTATCCTCAAACATAGCATGGCAGCTTGCATACTGGCAATGCATATCTACAAGCATCGAACCCTATACACATACCTGGAAAACTGCTGTTTATTTAAAATACAAAACAAAATTTACTTAATAATGTTTATTATGCTGTCATGTAATTTTATAAGTTTAATATTTATTAATTGCACTTAACAATTGTCATGTTAAAAATTAGTTGTAGTGAAAGTTGCCTGATAAAATAAAGATTGGGACATAAACATTGATGTTTATTTTTTTTACATGTAGTATATTCTTTTATTTTTCATTTTTCCCATATAAGCTTGATAAACATGTTATTGAAATATTAATGCAAAATATATTTAACATTCTCAAAATGTATAATCTTAACAAAATTCTTTTTTTTTTTTTTGTTCTTCCACTTTACACATTCTGTTTCAAGATAAAATGTCATTAATAGTGTCTCATATTTTAGTCCCCCAAAATCAGTAGAATCTACTGATTTCTTTTCTCCAATGTTGATAGATATGTGTTTGTATATAGAAAAAGTCATGGGAAAGTTATTCTTTTGTTAACATATTAAAAGCAATGGGTTCAGTGTAGAATTAAGCACTCCTTTGTTTGGCACTAAATTTTGGCTATGAAATTTAATTTCTGGTTACCCTGGTACGTGCCGAGCTGGCAGCCGAATGGTTAGCGCTCTTGCCTTCGGTTCAACAGTTCGTGGGTTCGAATCCCACCTTGGGCATGGATGTTTGTAGTGGTTCGGAATCCACTTTAAGCCGTAGGTCCCGGTCTAATTAGCCCTCGTGTGCAAAAAATGACCGTTGAGCGACAAACAAACTTAAACTGAAACTTAAACTTACCCTGGTACGTAGTTTAGCTTTGTGCAGCTGTAATGGCCATCTGTTAGTCAACTCATGGCATCAAAAAAATCAAGGGGTATCTGATTGTAAACTTTTACCAAAGCAATTTTGGAAATAAGCAAGTTAAACTAAATGCATTAGTTTTAACTTAGCAGTAATCTAGGTGTATTTAATAGTGGCCTTCTTGAAAATAGTATCATTTGTTTTATCATGTTTTAAATATTTTAGTTTTTATGACTATTACAGCTTTATTATTTTTCTCATAGTGATAAAAAAAAAGAATTTTGGATATAAAGTGCTAATTACTTAATTTATTTTAATTTTTAACTTATTACAAAATGAGGAATCTAATATTCAATAATGTATGCAGCGTTTCTGCTATAAACAGTTGAATTAAATACACAGAATAGGAAGTAATTTTAACTAAATATTTAATTCACATTTTGTATTTTAACATCAAATTAGTTTTTTTAAAGCTCATATGAAAAGTAGTTCAGAGAAGAAGAAAATATTCCAGTTATGTATCTTATAAAATATTTCGACTTATTTTTAGCATTAATTATATGAAATTTAATTAAAATGTTGCTTGCCAATACATGTATCTTATTCATGTTTATAAAATCAAATATCTTTTATAACATATGAGAAAATTTTATTTACACAAATCTAGATTTTTGTTTTTAGTATACTGGCTGTTTATTATTATTATTATTTTTGATGAAAGGGAGAAAAAGTTTTCTATATAAGTTGAAGTTGTGAGGAAATATTTTTTAAAAATTGCTATATTATTACATTATTGCTGAGAATTAGGGTTTATTAATTTAAAGCAATATTTATAGAAAATGCTACATTAGTAAATTGAAGTTTCATATTATAAATAATTTACAAAATAAAATTAAATGTTTGATAAGGTTTTTTCTCAAAATGCTAGATTATAAAGTTTTTTTTTATTTAAACATTAATGTGTGAAATAAATTATTGCCAATGTTTTCGATTTCCTCTTTTGAAAGATTTCAAATTTTGTATGTTGACTACTTTAATATATATATATATATATTTAAAAAGTTACCTTTTTAAATCAAATGAAAGTTAAATTTTGTAAAGTAAGTTTATTATAAAGTCATTTTAAATGAATTATGTTCTTATTCAAATTAGAGTTAAATTTATCCAGTAATTATTTAAAGAAGTATTGACAGTTATTTTATTTTTGTCTCATCTTATTTTGGTCAGCCTAGTGTAAAACAAACAAATTATAAACAACTGTGCAAAAGAACAACAAACAAAAATTACAAATATATGCAAACTGAATTTACCATCTAAAATTATTCATTCAAAGCAATATTTCTTTTACCATAACTTCTTAAAACAAAAGTTTTTGTAAAAAAAAAAAAAAGTTTTTTTTTTTTTTTTTTTTTTTTTTTTTTTTTTTACAGAAAATGTATATATAGGTATAGTTTTTTAAGTTATGTTTTAATATTTCAGTCTTAGGAGGAGATTGAGGAGCGGGAATGTTGTAAAAGCTATTAAAAATATACATACAAAGTGTAAATGATTTGATATTTATTTTGAGTTTCAAATTATTAGATTAAAATTATCATACTTGTATGCATAAGATTTTCTAAAAATGCAGTTTAGTATGATAAACCATGAACTCGCTCCCACTTTCATTACTGAAACTGTCTGATAAATTAGCATATTCAAAATCATCGTTGTCAGTTGTTCATTATCAAATAACTTTTTCAAAACAATTATAAAAACATAAAATAAAAGTTAATTTGTAATTAACTACTCATTTTTATGATACTTATGTGATAAAAATGGATATTCATCTAAATGCACTACCTGATTTACACATGGAAAAAGCTGCATGGTGATGCCATTTATGTTAAATAAGTTTTAAATATAACCTAGCCTATTTATTTCTATTGGAATGGATCTCAGATGGCATAAGAAATAAAATAAGATTAAATACAAAAATGGCTATGCCATATGGCAAATTGATGTCAAATTTGCAGGTAACTTTTGCCATGACATGGGCATGTGTAAATTTGCCATTAACTATTGTCTTTGTCAGACATGGACAAATGCATTATGGGGTTAATTAGGTTTAGCAGATCTTAATCATGTAAATTTGAATCAATAATATAATGAAAGAAATGTGAACCACCAGTTCCATTAGTAACCTTTTATCAGTCAAATGTTATTAAAATATTCACATATTTAAGTAAATGTGACATAAATTAAATTCATGGAAGTAATGAAATGCTATTGTTTAAAACATAAATGAACTACTAAATGTTTTTGGTGGATTTGATAAGCTAAAAAATTTTTTTTAATCATTAAATAGAGTATAGAAACATCTGTATTTTTAGTCTAAGCACATAATTTTCATATCCTTTTATTCAAAGTATTTATTAATATCGTTGTATTCATCACTTTTAACCTAATTTAATTTTTATTTCATTATATTTTTAAAAGATTAAAAATTTTATGTCTTTTAATGAATAATATATATTTATTTCTCCCTGATTTGTCTAACCTCATTTTAATTTTCTATTTATTGGCAGAATTATCAAAATATTCTAATGCAGATGCCAGCAGGTAGTGTTTCAGCTGGGCGACCTATAAAATGTGTTGTCGTTGGTGATGGTACTGTAGGGAAAACTTGCATGTTGATATCTTATACCACAGATAGTTTTCCTGGAGAATATGTTCCTACGGTGTAAGAATTTGATTAATTAAGAATTTTAACACAGATAGACCCAAATCTTTTAAAAAGCTTGAGATATATTAAATTTTTTAAAATTAACTTTTTATTCTATTAATTCTTAAAAGTGTATATAATGTATAATGATAGGAGCAGTAAAATATATTAGATTTAAGTTAATGGTTAAAAATAATTTTCTTTCTTTTTTTGGATTTTTAATATATTATTACGGCTTGTGCACGTGCAAATTTAACTCTAAAGGTAATCTAGTAATTTTATTTAAAAAAAAATTTGATTTTTTTTCAGACTATAACTTTGTTTGAAAATTTTTTTGAAAATTGCTTTTATCATGGTTTTGTGAAGTTGTCTAAAAACACTAAGTTTTTGTTACAATTTTACTTTTCAATTCTATGAAAAGGGCAAAGAATATAAAAAATTAATTGATTTTGTGATAAATCTTGAATTGTTTTTTCCCAGCATTAACTTTAAAATGTTTGATTCAGATTGTGTTTAAAATGTTTCTTGCTCCTACAAATCATTTGTAAGATGATGTCAGAACTATAATCAAATGATCTCATATAAAATTAGCTACATCAAATATTTTGTATATTTAAATCATAAGTGAATTATATAAAATAAATAACTTAAGTGATATGAAATGATAACATGAATTTATTTTTATTTTATTAGATCTATGACATAATATATTTTTTAATTTATAAGCAGATTTAATGAATTAAGATAATATTTGCTATATTGAAATTGGCTTATCAAAGCTGTTAAGGATGAAAAATATTTATGCATTAAATTACTATTAATTGGTTGAGATTATCCAAACTCACTGAAGATTCTATAGCTACACTTTTTTCTCACTAAGCTTGATTGTAATTAGTATATTTGTCTAGCTACATTTTTTTCTCACTAATCTTGATTGTAATTATCATTTTTTCCAATACACATTTAAACTGTGTATATTAATGTATGTTATTTATAACATTTTGAAGCATACAATTTGAAAATAATTCAAATCCTAATTGCACTGATACATTGAATGCCATTTATATACCACTTTTCAATGTTAAAATACATCTCACCATATATAAAAAGCATAGCTTAAAATGTCCCAAAGAGTTAAATTATAGAATTGAAATAAATTGAATATTATATATTGTCTAAAGAAAAATTTCTTTAAATTGCCCAACAAAATAAAATTTATGATTTTAAAATTAATAATTGTTGAAAGTAATGAATTAAGTACTTTTGAAGTTATGAATGAAAAGCAAATTTTTTATATGAATATATTTATAAGTTTAGTAAGAAAATTGGTAGGTAATTATATAATATTTTTGTACATTTGATTTTCATAGGTTTGACAATTATTCAGCTGCTACCATGTGTGATGGAATACCAGTAAATTTAGGCTTATGGGATACAGCTGGGCAAGAAGATTATGATAGGTTGCGTCCTTTATCATATCCACAGGTATGCGCAACCACATATAAAATTATTTGGCATATTTTCTAAATTTGAAAAATTTTCCTTTTTAATTTTAATTATTATAGACAATGAGAGACTAAGGAAATTGAAATAAACTAAATGAGGCATCATATATTTCTTAATACTGTACTATTTAATAAAAATTCTTAATAAAATAAATATCAATTAATTTGCTAGTTGTTGATTGATTGGAAATCATTTAAGCTAATATTAGAAAATAGCCAGAAAACAATAGTAACAGAACTTTGGTTTGTTTAATTTTAATTAAGATAAGGAAAAGAATGTTTAGGGTAGCTATTTATTATTTTGAAATTATTATACATTACATTTATTCTGAAGTCTGTTAATATAGCGAATTAATTTATTTTAAAATTTTTTATAAGAATGTACTATTTGAAATTTTGTTATGAGTCATTTATAAAGATTTTTAAAATTTTAATTTGACATATTTCATTTTTTGAATTGTACTTAAATTTAATTTTATTCTGTGTAACTTATATTACTTAATTCTTTAAATTCAGTGTGATTGTGTTGAGCAATAAACTTTAAATTCACTGAAACATACCATTGTAACACACATTTTATATAAACAAGAAAGCTAAGCTTTGTTCTTTTTTATCCATGTATGTAACATTTATTAATATAAGTATATAAAAAGGAAATGTTTAAATATTATAAAAATGGGTTTTTGTTTGAAGAAGTACAAAAAAAACCTTTACTAAGAGAGTTGAATTGACAAGATGAATGGTTAGCATTCTTGGTTTCTGTACAAATACCATCTTGCACATGGATGTTAGCGTAGAAATTCACAGTTTATTTTAAACTTAGGTCTTGTATATGCAAACCATGATCATAGTGCTACAAGTTAAACCTGCTAAGGAGAAAGTACAGATTTCCTGATCATTGAAGCTTTAATTTTATTTGAATTTAGGAAGTAGTCATTTATTAATTTGTTGTTTAAATAAATGCTATGCACACAAATTTGTTAACTTCATTTAATAATCTTATATGTAAATAAATGTTTATGCAAATTTGTTACATATTATGCTATTTAGTCTGAATTGATAGTTAAATGGTCAAAGCTATAATCTTCTGACAGACAATTCATAGATTCGACTAGTCGTTCATATATATCACCGAAAATATTTTAAACTTATTCACTTTATTTATTTCATTTATCCAATTGTTTGAAACAAGATTAAATAGTTTAAATAGTCTTGTTATGTTGAAAAAATTTTACAATTTATTGTATTAATATTTTTTAGAACATAACATTAGCATAATTTATCAAATCAGTGCCTAAGTGGTAAATTCTTTAGTCTTTTAAGCAGATTAATGAATTTTATTTCATCTTTAAATGTGTCTATTCTTAAAAATATTTAACCCATTTTATACTTTTGATCTAAGTTGGTCCATTTATCAAATTAACTTTATATAGTTAGTCTGTTAATCAAATTAACTATTGTGTACAAAAACAGTATAAACTAAAGCATCATTTGAGGAAAAACTATTAAATGCATTTATTAAGTTTAATTTTCTGATTCTCATTAACTTCCAAGTTGTAATTGTTTCAGTATTACAAGATACAAATGGATTAGGTACATCTCTTTTTGTACCTAATCCATTTGCATTTCTCCTTTCTCTGAAAAAATGGTAGTTGAATGATTAACATTGTGATATTCAGTTCAACAGTTACATGTTTGGTTTCTATCCAAAGTTTGGATGTTGGTAGTAGTTCAAAATCTACTTTAAACTGTATATCCTAATTAAATTATTTACATGCATAAAAAATGATTGTAGATTTACAACCAAATAACACAAAATTTTCATCTATATATGAAAGCAATTTATACCTTTTTGACCAAGCTATAAGATGTGATACTAAAATATTTATATTAAAGCTATTATCAGCTTTAATTTAAATATTTTAGTTACTTTCTAACATGATGAGCTTTTAATAATACTTCTTAAAAAAAATTTTGTATAGCGATTCTAATTATTGATTTTCTTACAGTTATTAATGACCCTTGATTTTCTAGTTATATTAAGTCATTTAATTATGTATATCTTATTTTAATTGAGTAAGTTAAATTGATATTAGTAATTTGAATATTGTTATAAAATTTATTGGTGATCCTATGAGAGTTATGTTATATTACTACACTCTGGAGTGTGTGTGTGTGTTAATCATCTAAATTCTACTATTGCTTATATTGATTCTTATATGTGATTTTTGTGAATCAGTGTTATGATGTCATATCAAAGTTTTATTTTTAGTTACATTTGAAGTATAAAAAATTATGTTAACACTTCTAGTGTGACTTTCTAGTAAATAATAATTAATGATTAGTAACATACAGTTTAAACTAAAGGACTTTAAGTTGATATTTAGTTTCTATGTATAGGTAATGAATATTTAATTAGAGTTAAGTTTTGTTAACACTGAGAAAATGCATTCTGTATTTCTCTTTTTATTATATTTTATTGTAATTTTCTCTCCAAAAAATGAAAAATCTAGTTGGTTACATTTTTTTTTATATTACATTAGTTTTCTTACGGTTTTTAATATTGTTTTAATTTTATGACTGCTAGTTTTTTCCAATTGCTTGTAACTTTTATATGTTTGTGTTTATGGAATTAGTGTTAGTAATTAAAATATTATTGAGTTTACAATTATAACATTTTTTATTTATTTTGTGAACCATTTTGCTGTTTATTGTATTTATAAATGACTTTTCAAATAAATGAATCAAGTTTATAGACACTCTTAATGATAGTTTAATGTGAATTAAGTAATAAATTCTTAGATGCTTTTTGTAACATTTTTAATTTAATACATTTTTGAAGCAATATTTGTTGCATTTATTTTGGTATAAATATATATTAAATACAGTTGTCAATCTGAAAAATTAGATATGATATGTTTTCTTTATGATTAGAAATATGATTTTCAGATTGTATTCCTACCTCAAATTACAATTTAATATTTTGAAAAATTAGTTGGTGTGATTTTTATCATTGATCTATTTGTGATCTTTAAACTATTGCTGTTTTGTATATTTCAAAAACCAATGTTTCTGGTACTGTATCTTCAATTATAATGTGAAGTTTCTGCTTGATTTATTTTTCTAACTTATTTTTTTTTAAAAAATATGCAATTAATCTATTTTAAAATAATTTTCTTTTTTTAAATTCATTATAAAATTGATGATTTTCATTTTATCTATTAGTTGCCTTACATTTAAAGTTATATAATTTTTGGTTTTTTCCCTCCAAGTATTATTTGCCACATTTACAGTTATTTAATAATTTAGAGTGTTAATTTTTTCAGACTGATGTTTTCCTCATATGCTTCAGTGTAGTTAGTCCGTCTTCCTTTGAAAATGTTACTTCTAAATGGTATCCTGAAATTAAACACCATTGCCCTGATGCTCCTATTATATTAGTTGGTAAGTTGCCATTAATTTCAACATTTAGTCTACTTCTTAAGAAATTAAAAATTGTTCATGTATGTATTTTGTTAATATTTTCTTGAAAATGCAGGGAATTTCTACAAAAATGTAGTAACTAGTAAAATTTTTAAAAGTTCCTCATTTTCCTAAATTTGTAATTTTTTTTGTTTTATTAACAATGATTAAAAAATTTCTTAATCTCCTTAATCTCAAGTATCTGTTATGTAATATATATATACACATGTATGTATGTATATATGTATATGCATATACATATGTATATGTATATATATGTATGTATATGTATATATATGTATGTATGTATATATATATGTATGTATATGTGTATATATGTATGTGTATATATATGTATGTATATGTATATATATGTATGTATATATATATGTATATATATATGTATATGTTTGTATATATGTATATACATGTATGCATATATATATATATATATATATATATATTAATTTTAAAACTCTTATTGCATACAGTGTAAATTCATAGGTAGTATGTGTATATTGCTGAAGTATGGATAAAATGTTTTCAGTATATTTCATTTAGGGAATGTTTCTTTCCCTCTTAATTTTATCATTTATGTAGTCTTTTTGTAAAATAGTGACAAGTTCTTGGAAAGTTCGTTTTTGTGTAGTTGCTCTCCAATATTTCTAATTAATGATGAACTTGTTGCAAATCTGACATTTGACTGAAGAAATAAATATTGGAAAAAATAAATAATTGAAAGAAATCACTATTGCTGAAGAGTGACAATGACAAGTGAAAGGAAATATAAAATAGATGGTTAAGTTATGAATTTTTAATTTTAAAGATAAATACCAAAAACTCTAAATTTGAACAAAATTATTCCTACTGAAAGAGAAGAAACAAAATGGGAAAGATAATTTATCTGATATATTACCTGCTTCTTTTGTATAATGTTATCTTGGAATTAAATCACTTTGAAAACTTTTTACTGAATGATATTGGATTTATTTACTTTATTTTTCTTATTTGTTACTTATTAAATGTAATATATTTAAAAGCTGAATTTTTTTATGTATCTTTTTAAATATTATTCCTTAGTTCTTTTCAAATTAACTGCTATAGTATTTTTCCTCTTTTTTATGCTTAGTTTAGTTTTCTGGAGCTAATAATTCATGTACTTCTACTTTTAATTCTGGCCTCCAATTCAAAATTTTGTAAACAAACTAAAGATGACTTTAGTTATACAGTTTGACTTCAGAATTCTTAAGTTATTGACCACCATCGTATGGTAATTCATCCTTAACTATCAATCTTAACCAATAAATGATTACTTGAAAAATGCAGTTGATATTATACTAGGAAGCATCTCTCGAAATTAATTTTTACATTGAATTACACATTATAGTTATGGATATTGATTAAATTACACCTGTAATCAATATCCCCAACTGAAATTTGCTGGGCTGTTAGCTGAATAATTAGGACTCTAGTCTTTTATTTAAACCTCTTTGGTTGGAATCACAATATGTTTGGGGGATGTTTGTAGTAATTTGGGATCCACTTTAAAATCTGGATCTTGACTGTCGGTTGACAAACACAATGAAACCACACCAAGATTAATGACAATAATTCTAACAATAAAATTGGAAATTTAAGGTAATATCAAGTGATGTTAGTTGTGTCACATATCAGTTTTTGTAATATATATAGTATTGACCTAAAACTGTTACAGAATTTAAAAATGCATTTTAGGGATGTTAAGGATAAAAATAAAGAGTGAGCAGTTCACACAACACACACACACACACACACATATATATATATATGTATATTATATGCTTTTGCCTTCTGTATCTCTTATGATGGTATGGGATAGTATGATTGCAGTTAAATCAAACTCAAGAAAATTACAATAAATATTTACTTTAATAAGGAGTAAGTGATTGATGGTTACATCAATAAACTGAAATGCATTGAAGTTAATATTTAATTTCAATGCTCAAAAGATAATGTTCTGTTACAAATAATTTACTAATACCTTAAAATCTTAAATTTTGCATTTTCTATCCCCAAAATAGTGCTGAACCTGCAGCCAAAAGATTATGGTTTTGGTCATTGGTTCAAATGTTTGTGGGTTTTTACTTTGGTCATAAATGTCTGCATGGTCTGAAATTCAATTTAAACTGTAAATCAAGATCCAATCAGCCCTCCTGAGTAACAAATGATTGTTGTTCAGGAAGAAATAAAAGCAAGAAACAGTCATCAAAGTGGGAAGATTTTTTTCAAAAAAAGTTTTCCTTACATGCACATATATATATATATATATATTATTGCATATTACTTCTTTCATGTGTGTATGCTCTCCAATATTTATTTCATTTTTAACAATGCATTAATAAGGCATGTATTAGTGTATTTATTTGCAAATGTGTTTGTATTTAACAGGGACAAAAATTGACTTGCGAGAGGATAAAGAAACTTTACAATTGTTGGGAGAACAAAGCTTGTCCCCTATTAAAAGAGAACAGGGTCAAAAATTGGCATCAAAAATTCGAGCAGTGAAATATCTTGAATGTTCAGCTTTAACACAGAGAGGCCTTAAACAGGTAATATTTCTTTTTTTTTTATTTGCTATAAAAAATCTAAAGTAATAAATTGTGTATAAAAATAATTGTTTGTAGCCAAATATGAATTGTATGAAATCTAAAAATATGCATGTAATAATTCTAAATTACAAATTTACGAAATAAAAATTACATTTTGACCATAAATGCTTATGTTATGGGCTTAATTGGATATTTTCATATTTTGATTAAGAAATCTGCTGCTTGTGCTAACTTATTATAAGTTTTTTTTTTTAATTTATAATTTTTGTGCTCCAAACTTGTTATTTACTTATTAACATCAATGTTACTTCAAACAAATGATATAAGATAAAATTATGTATGAATTTTATAATTTCTTGATTTGTATATTTCTATAAAATCAGAATTTCTTTGGTAAAACCATTATTATTGCTTAAGAGTATGAATTTTATTAGTACAATGAGAAGTTTGAGACTTGGGAAATATAATCTGAAACTATGTAGCATGTAATGACCAGATTTAATATAAGCAAATTAGTATTATATAAGTAACACTAGCATACATATTTTGTTCAATCAATTTCATTGTTTAATTTTACTATATAATTTTATGAAAATCTTAAAGGAGAAAACCTTATTAAATATATATTTTTTTTCTTTACTAAAATCTGATTAGAATGAAATGTTTTTCAGAATTATTATTTGAAAAAGGAATAAACTTATATGTATGATGAAAGTTTTTCATGTTTTTTGAAAATAAGTTATATTATTAATATAAAATTCAAGAAATGTATTTATTTTCAAAATTTAGTTTGCTCTAAATATTTGCTTTGCACTGCTCACATGAAACAATTTATTGCTTGTATTTTTTATTTTTCTGTTTCAAATTTATTTTTTCTGCTTAAATGTGGATCTGCTACAAGTCATGAATTGTTCTACATCAAGATTTCTGCAAATAGGAATTCATTTGCTTTTGCCATAAGATAAAAGACATACTTATATCCAAAAATGTCTTTTGATTTGTTTAGCATATTGAATAATTTTTTAAAGCATTCCATAATTTTTATTTTAATGTTTACTTTTAAATATGCAAGATAATTTGAAAACATAATTATTTTTGAAGAATACTTCATGTATCAAGTTTCACTTGTCTCTAATATGCAAATAGTTGTTGCAAAATCATTATAATTTAGTCACAATTTTACCTAATCTTTTATTTGGTAATTTGAAGAAAAATGAATATGCAAATCAAAAAATATTTTGATTTTTCATTTTGTCATAATGGTTACATTTTATTTATTCAATCATATTTTTGTATTATAATAGCAAGTAAGAGAGCAGCTATTACATCTGTTTTTAAGTGATAATTGCTTTCTGTTAGCCTTGCTAATTTATTTTAAGAGTTAGTTCTAATTCTTAAAATAAATTAATATTCTTTTAATAATTAGTACAAATTCTTTTAATTAATTTATATATTATAAATAATATTTAAGTAATTGGATCATAAAATATTTCAAATGAATTTTTTAGTAATTAGTTTTATTTAAATAATATGGAAATAAAATTTAAAATTGTTTTTGTTCCAAAAAAAGTTAAAAAATAAAGTTTAAGTTTTGGATTTTTTAAAATGTTTTTTAAAATAGTATGTGAAATACAGTTTAATTTCAAATACTTAAGTTTTTGAAAAATAAATATTTATTAGCATTTATACATTAAATTGTGGATATTTTTACTTTATTAATATTAATGTTGTAAAATTTTGTACCTCTTTTCTAATTTAAGATGTTAGTATATAGTTTTATTATGATGTATACAAATGAGAATTTTAATAAGGTATTGCAAATGCTGAAATTGAACAAAATTTTTTAGAATATTCAACTTTTTTTATATATTTTAGATAATTATTTTTATTAATTTTCTATATTTCTGTTTTTATTAAATATCATTTTTTCATGTTTTGAATAGTGTTCTTAGCTGTAGGTACTATAGTAATCTTTCTGAGTTGAGTGACTTTGTTGTTGAAGTGTTTAATTTCAAAATTCTTATCTTTCTATTTTCATTATATAAAAATATACATTTAATATTTTTCTTTAAGAAATCTTTAAGGTGACTTTAAGAATACACATATTCAACATTTTTTAATGGTTGAGAGAATTTATTCTATTATTCACAATGTGGCATTTTTTTTTTTTTTTACTACTGCAATAGTTCTTCGAATTAAAGAAAAATCACTGCTATTTATGAAATAAATAAAAGTTTTCTGGAACCATAACTCAGAGTAAAATGACTAGTGATATATAATTAAATAAGAAAGATTTATTATTTAATATGAAATAATTTTCTATCTAATTTTTTATCCACTTATTTTTTACATTTTTTAATAAGCTATGTTGAAAATTTTTACAGGTATTTGATGAAGCTGTTCGAGCTGTATTGCGTCCAGAACCACTGAAAAGACAACAAAGAAAATGTAAACTTGTGTAGTTTATGTGTTATAAACTTTAGAGTGTATAAATATAAAAAATACAGTATGTAAGATGCAACATAAAAGTCATGATATATTGGATCAATTTTGTCCACACCATAACACTTTATATGGTTAAAAGTGTTGTAATGTATTCAGTTCTATTGAAGGTGGGCTGAATTCAGTGAGCAGTTTTAAATGAATGTATGAAAAATTAAATTTTCAAAGACAAATCATAGTTAGCTTTTTTAGCTGAGTAATATTAATTAAAAAATTTTTATTATGAAATTAAAAAGGCATTTCAAACAGAAGTGAGGGCATTATTCATGATTATAAATAACATATTTTCTAAGCCATTGTGAATTTTTTACTGAGATTTTTTTAATTTTATAATGACTAGTCACTTTCTTCAGCCCACTAGTTTTAATGATGCACCAATAAAAATTTAATTTTGACTGAGATTCTCTTGTGTATATATGTTTAATGTTTCTATATCTAAAAAAATCATAATAAATTTAGATCTATTCTCGCTTTATATTAAAACAATGTAATTTTTAATCTTGTAATGTCATTTCATTTATTTTTTTAACTTATTAGCTCTGCACTGATGGCCTTTGCGTTTTATTTTGCTTGCTTGTGTTTACAAACTTAGCCTATGTTATATAAATTTAAGACTGAAAAGTCAAAATTTATTTTGCTATTGGTGCATCATTTTATTATTAATCACTATGAGCCAAAGTTAATAATGCTTAGTCAAAAAGTGTGTTGTATATTTATTGCAGCTATATGTATATTTTTATTTTTGTCAGAGATTTATTTTAAAATTTTTATTTCTGAAGTTTAATTATACCATTATCTTTAGATTGGTAGATGAACTAAACAATCTAAACTTTTGAAAAATTTCATGGCTTGTTTTTACGAAAATTTTTTGACTTTAACAGTACTCTCTTTTGTACATAATTTATTTTCATCTTTATTGGATTAAATATTTTTGTTTTGCTTTTTATAAAGATTTTTTCTTGCGCTTTTTCTTGTCATTTATTTTAAATAAGCTTATTAAACAACTTTGAAATTTTTATATAATTGAAATGAACGATCTCATCTTGTAAAAATTGTATTAAAAGCATCGAAACAATGAAAATGCACAGTATATTTTGCTTTATATTGAGTAGTATTAAACTGTTTTTTTTTAGTAACCTTTCCTTTTTTTAAAATTGAATATACAAAAGAAAAATGTTATTTTTTGTGCAATAATAGTATATATTTCAATTTCTTTACTTTCTGTTACTATACATATAATTCTGTAACCACTTTTCTTAGTATATAATAATTTTGTTTTAGAAATTTATACATTACCAATTCTATTGAAATATGTTATTTATTGCAAACTTAATTAATTTTTTTGGTAAATTTTTAATATTTTTATATAAATTTTTGAAAGTTTGAATTTATCTCTTCAAATGTGCATTTAGTATTTGTAATTTGTATGTGAAACTGTCAATACTTTTTATATAATTATTGATATTTTATAATGATGCATAGGAACTTTCATCTCAGATTTTTGGAGAACTTTTTTTGTTATTTTATTTGTATAAACAGACATAAAATTGAAAAATTAAAAAAATTTCTTGTTTTACTCTCAACAGATTGTCATATAATTTGATAAAAACTGGTCAAATTATTTGAAATTCCTATTTGCTTTTTAAGGAAGAGTTTTGTTAATTTTTAAATCATATTTATATGTAAATTTTTAAGTTAATACTTTTATAATTTTCTTCATGTATTCAAATATTGTCGTAAAGTACATTTCTTTTGAAAATTTTAGATAAAGATCTGATTTAAAGAAAAGTTTATATCTTTTAAAAGAATGGTTTAATTTTCCTAAAAAAATTATTGTAAACTAAAGAACCATGCTTTATTTATTGAAATTATTTAGAAGCAAACAGTACAACTTTGTGGACTAAAATGTATATAAATGTTTCCTATTTATAGATTTGAAACCTAATTATGTAAATGCATTAAATATGCACTGTTGGTCTATGTTAGTTTCACAAATCTACTGGTGCTGTTTATTGTTATGTAATTAAATATTAAGCTTAAAAAATCTTTCATTATTTTTTTCAGATTTACATGTTTTTTGTCACATTTATGAATGTACTCTGGAAAATTTATATTCAAATATCAGATTTATACTAATCTTAAAATGAAATGCACACTTGCTAATTATTAATATGAATTTGTATTATTTATATTCACATGATATGTTTTCAGTTTTTATACTTAAATCTTTTTCATTACAGTCTTTATGCTATTTATTTTGCATTTCTGTAAGAATTACAAGTGACAAAAAGTTTTGATAAACATATTTTAGTAGAATGTAAATCTTATACATTTTCTTTTAGTAATAAAAGTTTTCTTCACTTAATATTGAAGTTAAATTTAAAATATTTTATTTAAAACTTTAATCTTTGCGACTCATTTTTCTGAAATTACTATGACGTTTATTCTTTCAATTTTAATTTTTTTATTTCTTTGAATTTTTTACTGGTTTATTTTTTTTAAACATGATTTTAGAAAAGACTGAAACATTTTTCACTTTATTAAAATCCTCTGTTATTCTGATTTAAGTTACACTTAACATGTTCTTTATTTTTAGCAGTGGATATTTGGGAATTTTAACTACAATGTAACTGTTTATGTTGTTTTCTAAAATTTATTAGCATTTTTTTTCCTATTTAGTGTATTGTATGTAATTGCATGCTTATATATTTCTTTGCTAGTATCTTTTAACTAATAAATATTAATGCCATTTGCAATAAATTTATCTCTGCCTTAGCTCTGCATGATATTTATTCCAATATTTACTCTAAGTTTTTATACCGTGGCTGTAATTTTATATGTATTATTTTTTTAATGTTGTAGTATATACTTCTATAGATATAATGCAAACTTATGTATCTTTAAAAGCGGTGTCACAAATGAGGTTTTTGCTATCTTGAAAGCATACAGTCTGTTCCTGTTTAGCAATTATCAATGATTGGAAGTTGAGTGGATGAATTTTATTTGTGTTTCTAAGTTCCAAGTTTTAATGTTAATATTTTAATTTTGAAAAGTAGGGATAGTCCATGTTTTTATTTATATTGTTTTTATTTTTGTGCCTTTTATTGGTTCAAATCTTCTGATTTTGCACTAATCTGACTTTAACGTAACATAATTGCAATTTGTAATATTTGAGTGTAGGCTTTCAAAGATATAATATTTATATTTTTGCTTATTTTTAATAATATTTAATTTTATCTTGAGTGAAAACCCTCCTTTTAAATTATCAATATCCTTGTGTCACAATTTTATTTCTTGTTCAGCACGAATTTAAAATAAAACAAATTCTTCAATTTATAAATTTTTCTATCTTACTTCCATTATTAATGCTATTATTTCCCCCGAGAAAAGTTTCCATTAAAGAAAAAAAAAAACTTTTTGAATACATTTTTTAAGAAATGCAAGCACATGTAAAAGATTTTTTTTTCTGCGTATAAAATATTAATTTCTTTATAATTAGGTATTTGTGGTGCTTAATTTTTTTTAAACTCATTTAACTTTTACTTGCGAAATAAGTCATTGAATGCTCTTAGCAAAGCAAAATATTAAACATTCTTATAAATGCTTATTTGCTTTTTTGATATTTTCCTTCAATTTTTCAAATGTAAAATCACAATTCGAATAAATGGCTATACATGCATTTATTTTGTTAATGCTGAATGTTTGCACCTCATTAGTGCAGACTACATGATGAAAGAGTGACACCATATTGGTAATTATGGTATCAGTAAAATCCTCTTGTGCTTATCATGAAAGTTTGAGTCATCTACAAGGGTTAAAGAACAAATTATTGCTTTTATTTTAAGAATAAAATTTATTAAGTGTGTATTAAGAACCATTTTGAGTTAAAGTGTTAGTGCAGAAACTATATGATTATTTCATATTTTTTAGTCAAAAAGCTTTGTTATTAGTCATAAAAATTAAATGCATATTTACATATTATGTTATGATCATTAAGAATTTAAATCAGTTATTGTGTATGATTAAAAATTGAAGCTAATCATTGGAATAAAGAAATGTGAAATTTCTTAATGTTATAGGTCACTGTGACTTTTTTTCATCCTTAATATGTGCTTTTTGAATTCAAAAAGTATTTGAATGTATCTTTTAAAATGTTTTGAAATGCATTTACTGATTTTTTTCATTCATAGAATATTGTTTGAATCTTATTTATTTTCTGAAAACTTGTAGATTGAAAAGGCAATGAATATAATGTGCCATATATTTTACCTTAAGAATTTTTTGGTCATCTTTCATTTAATTATCATGGAAAATTATTACTTTTTTTTATGGAAACTAATGGCCTTAGTGTAGTTAATGGATTTGTTTTCTAATTTTATGATTTAAATTTATTTATGGTATAGGCTATCCCTTGTTGAGTTAAAAATTTTTTTGCTTGTTATTTTATTGAAAATTCTGAAAGTATGTAAACTATTCTAAAACTTCAATCATTGATGTAAATGTCTTACATTTATGAAAATCTCATCATTGGAAGCTTTCATATGGTTTTTAATTTTGTCTTTGTTTTTCTGCATGATTTTTTTTATCAATACTCTGAATTAATGTATCGGTTTTTCTGTTACCATTTTTTATGATTTTAATACACTATCTAATTAAGCAGTCATGTATAGTAGATAGTAATTTTGATAACTTATTTTTGGTATTTTAACTTTGTACCTGTCAATTCTGCTATGAAATATTTGGATGTTGATTTTTAACTGAATTAATATTTTACAGAAAACATGCCTAGTCACATTTAAATTTACTGTTTATTGATAAATAAATAAACTGATATTGTCTTTTATGCCTCAATTTATTATTAAATATTATATACATAAATGCCATTGATATTTTTTATCAAAAAATTGAAGGAATTAGTAAATGTAGATGAGATTTTTATGAGAAAATTTATTTTTTTAATATAAGCATTTTTGTAATTTATTTTAGTGTCGAACGTTTGCATATTAAACTATTTAACTTCTGTTTCATCTCAGTACCTGTTAGTGGTTTAAAAAGTGTATACATTTCTAAAAAGCAATAAATTATTTTTAGCTGATATGAATTTTTCTTTTAATGAAAATGCATCGTTAATTTATTGATGAAAACTAATTTAATTAATATCCATTCAAAACCTTGCTGCAGATAGTTAACATTTGTTATTCAGATTTTTTATATTTACATTATTTCTAGTTTTTACAGGTAGAGGAATTTTATTTAACTTAAAAAATTATGTTTGAAAAATTTTTTTTCTTTCTTTTTTTACTTAAAATGATTTTATATCAATATCCATGCCTGAGTAGATGAAGAAAAGTTTGTTATATTATTGTACTTTGAAATGATAAGTAAATTTAACTACCCTTCAAAATTGGAATCCATTTTTTAAATTTAATATTTGATTACAAAGATTTTATATCAAGTTTACTTATTTATGATATTTTGATGCTTTCTATAGTTATTTGATCATGATAGCAAATATGGATGTATGTTTAAAAGCAATGCCTGTAATTTTTTCCACCTGAATGTGAGGAATAATATTGACTTTTTTCACCTGTATTTTAAATATCACCGTTAGTATATCTAAACTCAAGATTTTTTATAAGTATTAAAATGTGTGTGGCATCTGCATAATCTTTGTTACCATAACTGAACCAACAACTACACAGCATCCATTCCTAAAGCTTTAAAGATGTAATTTTGATGGTGCCAGATTAGTTCTGATCGAGGTCTGACAACAGCTGAAATTCAGTTTATACTGTTATGTACTGTTATTCATAGTTATGTACTGTTATTCGAAGATTAGATTTATTGAGCATTATTTTGATGATTGTATCTCAAGAAACAATTTATTTCCATTGTCCTGTTCATTTTAAGATTAATCCATCAGTGCTACGCAGGGTGAATGTGGTGGCAACTTACAGTGGAACAATCAGTGGGTGTGCCATCTTTGTCCCGAAAGTGAAAGGATAGCGAAACACACACACACAAAGGAAAATCCATGTCCGATCCAGTATTTGAACAACAGGTTTACTAATTCGAAGTTAGGGGTGCTAACCACTTCACCATCAATCATGTATCTCAAGAAGCAAAAACGAAAGCTTCAATTGCCTAGGAACATCACAGAATTCCAGTTGAAATCCTGTATTTGACTAATGGTAACTAATTAATGATTTTAATACATGAATTTGTGTTTTATTCAATTATAGTTATATGAATATTAGTTTTCTGTGAATACACTAATTAAATAACTATATCCTAAAATAATTCTTTGTAGCTAAGATTCATGTACACATTATATATATGTCAGTATACTCAAACACTTCTTACTTAATGAAAAAGTTTATTTAAAATATTTTAATTCCTCATCAGAACTGTATATAGTTTAAAATGACAAGCAGACGCTCCAAGTAGTTAAACAAATTGGAAACATTATTTATGTGCATTCAAATATTTGCAAAATTTTAAAATTTGGCAGCCGATAAATGAACAGCTTTTGTTATCTTTAGAATGGCCAGGATACTAACTAGAAATTTTGATTCCATTTCATTCTTTCCAAGCTTCATTTTGTATATTTAAATAGACAATAACTGTATTTCACATAAAAGTATTTTAAACACACACATTGCATATGTATAATAATGTGTGTGTGTGTGTGTATACAAATCCTGTGTAAATAATAATAAAAAAAATCCCATTTACTGATGAATAAAATTTTAGCATAATCCAAAATAAGTTTTAAAGTTCTGAATTTTTTTAGTCATTTTTTTTTTATTAAACGTGTTTGATGGCGGAAAAATGCAAAATTATAACTGTATATGACAAAGTGTACCTATTCTCTATAATTTTGATATAATCTAAATGATAAACGCTTTGAAAAAAGTAGCATGTAAATTAAATATTTATTTTTAAACTTAATTACATTTTAAATATGTTTATCAAGCAAATGAAAAATATAGTCAAAATAGTAATGCGGTAGAAGCTTGTTTTTACGAACTTGTAGGGACAGGAAAACATTTCGTAAAATAGAAAAATAACGTATTAGACTCTTAAGATATGATTTTTTTTTAACAAACTCAAACAATGTTTTTTATAAATAATATAATTTTTTTATTTAGAATGCCCTATAAGAGACATATGCAATATAAGATTCATACTTAAAACAATACTTCATTTTATTTAAGAAAAATAAGGCAAAATAATCGTTTGTCTTTTTCAGTTTAAAAATAAATTTTTCCTATTTTTTAATGTATCAAAGCATTTTTTCCCCACTAAAAGTATTTTTATCCTGTTAGTCATTCAGCTGCTTGTTCTGCGAACGGTGTCATCATTTTCTTGTTCGATATATGTAAGTTCATTTTTGTTATAAAATTATCAATAATTCACAAATTATGTGTTTCGTGCATGTCATATGTAAGTCTATATTCTGAAAATCATCGACAAAAGTTTCAATTGGCAAAGGTGCTCTTTTTTTGAAGCTCATGCATGTGTTGTTGTACCAGCATGCTTCCGTGTACCTAGGCTTAAGTTAGGCTATGCCAGTTAGAAGAAAAGAGGTAGAATTTTCGTGATTTTGAGGCAGGGACCAAGCAGAAGATCCCTAATACTTGGTGTGCTACCCTCAGAAGTATAATTTCACTTAGAGGACATAGCTACTACGGCCAGGTTTAACGTGCCCCAGCCTGCTTTAAAGAACACGATGGATCTTCGGTTACACAGGGATTCGAACTTTATTTTTCTATAATGAGACGCCCTAACCAACCAGGTCATCGTGGCTCAAGCATGAGTACTCTTACAAGACACATCTTCGCTCAAGCCATCAAGTAAATTACCTGGGCTTTTTTAGTAATGGTGTTTCTTTATTAAAGCCTGCATGTTGAAATGCTCTCGAAATATTCTTTCCATCAACATCGCCCCAAGCATTTGCTTGACAAATGCATAACTACTAGAACGTTAATTTCACAAGGCTGCTCCAACTCCAAACCCATAATTAGTCTTTGCAAAAGCACCTAGCTATATTTGCTCTTGGAAGTTGTTAATTTTACTCTGACCCCTGGACTGTAAGACAGAAGTTACATTAAACGGATATAATAAAATTTCAACGTGAGCAGTGCAATTATCCACTGTTAAAAATTTGCGATTCTCCGATAAAAGATATTGATTTAAATCTCTCAGCCAATTTTCATAATTTCTCCCTTGTTATTTAAGCATTAATGTTAACAAGCTATGCAGCAAGTAGTTTTTTGAATACTTGAAACATCAAGGTTTTAATTATTTCCCTATGGAAAACAAAAGTAGCTTTTCTATTCTATTCATGTTAGCTGCGAGCAACATTAATTCTTTATTTTTCTTTTTTTTTATACCATAACATTTATCTCCTTTAATGCTGAGTGTTTTCTCGGGTTAGATCTTAAAACAAACCTGTTTCGTCTATTTTGAAAACATCTTTTGCGTTACTCTCGGAAAATAGGGATTTCAATGTTCCTTTTATACACTCAATTTCTGAAATTTTATTCACGATTCCACTTTTACCACACAATTTTCTAAAGCTAAAACCGTGTATAGATTTAATATTTTTTAGTCAACCCTCTGATTTTTTGAAATATTTTATGTTTAGTTTCATAGCAATGAGGTTGGATTTTACTTTAATGACCTTACCGTCAACAGGAATGTTCATTCCTCTTAGCTATGCATGCTGAACTTTTTCTAATTCAGGATAGTTTGGTTCTCGACAATATTATCGAAAACCAATTTTTAAAGGATTTTTTTTTTCCGAATTTTCAAAATCATCGAGAGACTGTTCTTCGGAATTCACATTTTTTTTGCTATTTTTGTCTTATTTAAAATTTTTATGTATTTCTTTTAGAATCTTTTTTTTTTTTTACTTCGATTGATAAACACGTTAGTTTTTTCAACTGCGACAATTCATTTACTGCAAATCTTCAACGAAGCAGGTTCAATCTCCATTTCGCTTGCGAAACTTTATAAATTAAGTCGATCAAAGGAAACGGAGTTAAAATTATCATTAGTGTAACGAATATTCAGTTGTTTACTCGTAAAGTTCTTTATCAAAATAAGTAAATACTTCACCAAAGAGCGATTTCAAAAGAAAAGTAGTAGATCGTAAGCATCATAAAATAATATCAAGTATTAATGTTTTTAATATAGTAATTTTTAATATCTAATGGCCCGTGTCCAATGTTAAATAGCAAAGATTTCTGAAAATTTTGCTTTAAATTCTTGAATTTCTCAAGGCAATTAGCTAAAAGCTCCATAAAAATGCATTAGGGTCATGCTTCGGGCTGGTAATTAAGTGGCTGTACTGTAATTTCCTTATTTTTCTTATCGACAGTTTAAACTCCATATTTTTCTTATAATTTGGGTAATATATCTTTTAAACGATTAATTTTATTTATTATCTTTGTTTCTATATTAAAAATATAGCAGCATACGATTTGTAAAGCAACAAAGAATAACAAAGTAAGTTGACAAAAGATGGAAACAGATAATTGAAACATTCAACATTGGTTTATAACTCTTAAAAATCATACACAAATTTTCGTGAAGGAATTCTTGGTACTAAAGGACAAAAATATTTCTTTAATTCGCTGTTGTAGAAAAATTATGTTCATAAAAGTTTGAAGAAATTTCATTACTCACAGACGAAATGTTTTTCGAAAGCATACATGACAAGGGTGGCCAACCTGTGTCTCTTTGTAGGATTATTTGTATCTCTCGATACCCGAGTTTCCTTTTCATTTTTGTGTTCTTATATTTAAAAAAAATTACTATCGTTTCGCATATGTTTCAAAATGTCTTAAATTATTGACAACAAATATGAAAGACTAACTGCAACATTGTAACAAATTTCATTTCCATCCAAGTTAAGATTGATATAACTCACATCGAAAACTGCATGAACGAACATAAAAAAATAGTAATCGACTAACTCCAGACCGATTTTGAATTAGTAAACTTTCATCGCAACTGACAATGGACATTGTGTTCAGCAGAAAACAATTTGTATCACTCTTGCTATGGATATAATTTGTTATCTGGAAATTTTGTTAAGCTAATTATAATTTGTTTCGTAGTATGCAACACGTGTTGTTATTGTTCTTAAAAGACCAAACTTGTATTTTCTAAATTTCTTTGTTTTTTTTTTTTTTTTTTTTTTTTTTTTTTTTTTTTTTTTTAAAGAACGATACTGAATGAATATAAAAAAAGAAAATATGATCAAGAAAATAAGCTTTAATAATGAGTGGGAGGAGAATTTATTTTTATTAACAATAATGGAAAAGCGTTGTTTGTTATTCGTAATTCTATGACCAAAAATTGTAAAACTAGCAATTTACGCCGAGATTAAGAAACCAATCATCCTCAGTTTTCTAATAAGTATCCACCAAATTCCAAATTAAGGTCAGATAAACTTGCGCCCTTAAAATCAAATTTAAATAAACAACAGTGAATATTGATGACCTTTAGCAATCAAGCTAATGTGGTTTTGTTATTTCCTGGAACATTGCTCGTGCAAAACACCCTTATTCAGAGGAAGAGTTTATTAAAAAAATTGAAATATGTACTTAAAGTTTTAAGTTCAAATAATGGTGCATTGCTCAAAGTTATTTTACAAATTCTGATCTCGAGAGACACAATCGAACGACGCGTAGTTGCAATTATTAAATCTTTTGAATATAATTTAAAAATGATTTGTAGAACTGTATTGCATTCAGCTTAATCCTTGCAAAATCAACAAATAACACACACAAATAACTAAATATAGTAATAATATAATAATAATCAACAAATCTTCCACAATGGCAATTTTAATACGTTTTGTTTGACTTGACTTAATGTTAAAGAAGAATTATTAGATTAAGCAACACTTCAAGCATCAACCCTCGGTGTCGATGTTAAAAATGCATTAGATTTTGAAATTAAAACTTTTGATATGCAAGCAATGCAACTGATATAGTTCCGGCAATTTTGGGTAAAATAATTACTATACTTGGAAAAGGTCTTATTGAAATTTTAAAAGATGATTCTCAAATTCCACAATTCATACCCTCTCTCCGCATAATTCACTGAGAACATATGGTTGTAAAATATTTCAAATATCCGAATGTTATGAAAACAGTGTTACATATTGTAAATTGCATTCGCTCCAATACGCAAAAAAAAAAAAAAAAAAAAAAAGTCGACAAATCAAAAATTTCCTTGAAAAAAATAAAATAAAATAATAATAAAAAAAAGCATCGACAAATCAAAAATTTCCTTGAAGAATTACAGGTCAAAGAACTTCCAAATGACATTATTTTCTTTTTCATTATTCTATCTAGCTACATAATGAATCGATTTGTAGATTTGTTTGATCCGATAACTCATTTCTAAAAGAAAAGCAAATAACCTATTCAGAATTAGACGATGACAAGTGGTTACAAGACTTAATATTTTTTATTGATATCCCCTTGAACATTTGCAAACACTGAATTTACAAAATTGAAGGGGAAAGATAAAATAATTATTGCAATGTTTGTAATAATGCACTTATGTGAATCATTTTATTCCACTTTAAAATTCGTGAAATCCAAACACAAATCAGTATTAACTATTCAGCATCTCAAAGAATTACAGAGAAGTGATGTCACCAATTATTCACCAAATTTTAAAGAATTATCATAAGAAATATAATAAATGTGTTTAATTTTTAAAATATTTGAATTCAATACACATATTTCGTTGTTGTTGTTGCAATCCCCCGAGGTCAGCAGTGCTAGACCAAGTCCATGAGCGCGTACACCTTTAAAAAGTCCAGTACCATAAGTGGATTCGCCATCAGATCTCTCCCAGAGAGACCAATGCATTGAAGAATATGCATATTTCGTACTTTTATTTTTTATTCGTTCTTTTATATGTTTTCAATAAAAACAATTTCTGTAAAAGAAAAAAATTTAATGCCTTTTTTGCATAGCTTTTGAATACGTATTTAATTGTGGCTCACGAAAAACTTCAAATTTTGAAAAATGGTTCGGACTATCAAGGAGTTCGGTCACCCCTTATGCATGGCATGCGTGATCTGGCTTTATTAGGTGAGATATATTATTTAAATGATATCAAAGTTAGTGACTTTAAGATTAAAAATATTACGAAGAAAACTGATTATGGAATTGCATAAAATAAATTTAGGAATATACTGAACCTTGAAGACAAAAGAATCAAGATTGAAGAAATTCGCTTAACAAAGTAGCCTCCTGTCATCTAAAATGAGGCACAAAAGCCAAAGATATCTCAACAAAAATTTATTTAACGGATAACACGTT
Source organism: Latrodectus elegans (assembly GCA_030067965.1). Classification (NCBI taxonomy): domain Eukaryota; kingdom Metazoa; phylum Arthropoda; class Arachnida; order Araneae; family Theridiidae; genus Latrodectus; species Latrodectus elegans. The sequence goes on along the minus strand of CM057810.1, from coordinate 71,565,640 downwards.
ACACACATAGATTAAATGATTAAAATTTCAGTCTCTAATGAAGTGTGGATGATGACGAAATCAGTAACATGCAGTCGCATTTATAAGCTGTTACTGATGCCCTACGCTTAGATATAGGAACAAAAGGGCTTTAGATGAATATCATTGGAGTATAGAAATCCATGAGGTTTTTACAAATTGCCAAAATTGATCTAGTCTAGCAGCGGGTAATGTATCCCACGCCAATTATTGAAGAAGCATGGATCATACGTTTTAGGTTGATGACGGACTGGGAGAACAAGCTGGTGAAGGATGTAATTCACAATCTGATAGGTAAACAGCTTTTGAACATATTCTACTACGTGTGTTGCGTATGCAATTCTGTTGGAATATGGCTGTTCAAGTACTGAATGTATAGAAAGAGCACGCGTTCCAACATTTCAGAGGTGTAGTTCTGGCTATGCTGTGCACCGGTTATGCGGACTCGATGGATACGGGGGTAAAATAAATACTATCCCAAACCGTAATACAGGATGCAGGAATAATGTGACAATGCATAAAGTAACAATTAAGCGGTTTTTCACCAGTGTTTCCAGATTGAAATCTGACTATCGTGATGTTGCAGGGAGAAAGCATTCGTCAGTAAAGATAATGTCGTTCTCTTCCATTGTCTATGTCCATCATCGTTCATTGCCCTGTTAGTGGCGCAAATGCTTGTGGTTTTAATTTAAGGATAAAGGAAACGATGGGCTCCTTATGGACATTCCGCTCAACTGTAAATGAGATTGATTTGTAAGAGCTGACAATAAAATGATTCATAACAGACTGAATCTGTTATATAACTTACTGATAATGTGGTGGAGCTATACGTCACTACCACCTGCACAATATACCTATCATTACGTGCAATGGTGCAACGAGATGAGTGCGATTGCCGTTTGATCTGGCATCAAGCTACTGCAGATTCGCATCATTGTTGCTTGGTATCGTCCCATACGATCAATGATTTTATTGAAAGATAATCCGCAGTCCCTAGTAGAGCTACTATTTTTAGTTGGTAGAACTCAGAAATATACTCGGAAAACACTCGGTATCTTCTAAAAGCAACTTATGAAAAAAAAAAAAAAAAAAAAAAAAGAAAGAAAGAAAGGGAAAACGTCCGAAAAAACAATTATTATATTTCCAACCAGTGATCTCTTCTCCTAACATATATTGCTTTCAGGAGATACTACAGTCGTCCGTGATGGGGGCATATTATGCAATGCTAATGATTTGCATACCTGAATGTAACAAACACTTGATGTACGTTTGAATGCTTTCGTCAGGGCTTCGCATTTTCAGTAGCCAGCTGTACTTAAACAGGATGGTCAGTTTGTTCACATTATATCTATTGTTGACTATGAATCCCTCTAGAAACGGTTTTTCACATCAATGGAAGATTTTCTGGACAATTAATTATAGAAAGCGCTGTTTACAAAAGAGTTAATTTGATTCCTTATAGTTTCTTATGTCCTGTATTGTCAAACATTTTTGATTCTTTTATTTTAAATTCGAGGTTTCTGTTCTCGACATTGGTATATTATTATTACGGCAAAATATTTGTACTCAACCTATTTGTAAATTTCTTATTTTTGGTATGTTACTAACGAAGTAAATAATCTTATCCCAAATGACATATTAAGCATTGATCAAATTTACTTTCAATTTAAATGCCAATTACGTTTAATTATATGGAAAATAACGATAGCACAGAAATAAATATTTAAATTATATTAAGAAATTGTGCAATAACAGCTGATTTATAGGCACTTTTCAGAGACTTTATATCGCAGATTTAATCCTAATCGTCCTGTAAGTCAACAAGGAATATAGCTCTTACAGGTTAAGTGAACAGTAATTAAAACAAAGCTGAAGTGGCCTTTTTCTTTCAGATATTTAAAAATAATTCGAGATGTAATACTTTATCATGATAAATAAATATACATGTAGACTAACTGTAAACTGTTGCTAATTTGAAAATCTCTTGATTATTCTGTTATTTCAACAACAATTATATATATATATATATATATATATATATATATATATATATATATATATATATATATATATATATATATATATATATAATTTAGTAATCATATATTATATAATTTTTCTTAAAAATAACACATATTACTTTGTTTAAAGATAAAGATTTATGCAACTTATTCCAGTAAAAGTGGAAAGAAATAATAATATTGAATTCATCGTTAATATTACTAAGGAAAGTTTTTGCAAAAATTGATTTTCATAACAATAACCGCTTGCAAATTTATATGACGTAGAAAAACTATATTTGTTTCGATAGTGATATGAAGCATTTTCCTTTGAGTGACTTTATATCCCACTGTAATAATCAGTTATAATGAAAATAAGTAAAAATTGTGTTTATAAAATGAATAACTCATAACACTGACTCAGAAAATTCTATTTACATACAACTTATATATATTTACACCCATACATATTTTTAAATTACTTATTATGGTCATTTATATTGTCAACATGATTCCTTAGCCCCTTTTAAAATTAATTAATTTATTATTTTAACCATTAAACGTTTATGAAATACATCGCATAAAACTTATGTAACTCAAACCATAGTTTATTCATTAGAGTTGTGTTCTTATAGATAAAATGTAATGAGAAAATTCAAAATTAAGATAAAGTATAAAAATTACATATGCAAAAAATATTTACTTTATAATACTTACTTAAGTGTATTAATAAAATATTAATTCGCATTCCCTCTATTTTTCGTCTTAACCATTTTTAAATATCATTATGTTTATATTATTTTATTAAATATCTTGTGTAAAGCAAAAAACTATTTTAACTAAACTTTGTGTAAAGTAGATTTCAATGCCGAATTGCACTGTGTAAATGACCTTTAAAATATTTTCCAATATTTGTGAGCGCGTTACAATTTTTTGAATTTTAAACTTTCAGTTTAGAAAATTTGTGAGCTATCGAACTCAATCAATAGATTTTCAGAATATTGTCTAAGTATTGAATTCATCTGTATGAAAATGTCCTTAAGGCTAATCAACAATTTTTTTAAGATTTCATTTTTTTTTTTTTTGATCAACTCTCATTTAAGGGATTTTGTTGAATAAGAGTATAATTCAGCAAGAAATTTTTAGCATGGTATGGAGAAGAGAAAGGGAAAAATGTAGGAAATAGAAAGGAAGACAACATATGTTTTATAACAGCATGTGTTCTAACTATGAAAAACTAAAAACAGTAGTTTTTTAATAAGATAACATTAACGCGAGTTAAAATTATTTTTTTGTACTGAAAAAGGTGTACAAAAAAGTTTTTTCCCCCAAGAATCTTTTGCTATTGTTATGCGTAAGAGTGATGGCAACCGATTCGATAAAAATATTGTTAAACAATGGAAAATAATTGAATGTTTGAAAAATAAAACAGGGAAAACCATAACGATTTGTTTGTCTCTTCGCTGATAATAATAAAAATGAATATTTTATAATTATTTCTGAAAATCCGTCGTTTTAGAGGTGTCAACATATTGTTTTTAAATGCGACTGTTTTTGATATATTTAGATCTCTTATTGTATTTTGAACTTAAAATCATAATACTTGCGAAATAAAATATAAACTATTTTTGAAACTCAAGTACTGATTTTAAGATATATTGATTTTTTTTTTTTCAAATACCAGTTCGTGTCAGAAGTGCTTATCAGTCTTAAGCATCCAAGCAGTCTCAGTATTGTAGGATTCCTTAGGGATAGAAAAACAACTTACAGGATTATTCTGGTCGATAGAGCAAAGTAGATGTAGACTCCGCAGATTCTTTACTTCATATAATAAAACAATATCTTCAATTTAAAAGTAAAAATAATTTATTCAAATTCGCAAACAAAAAAACTTCTAGTAGGAAAAATTTATCAAGATATTGTTATAGAGCTGACTACCAAAAACTTTAATTATAAGCAAATAATTATCATAAATATAAAAACGTCATGAAAAAATACAAGAAACTTTATAAATACAACTCAGTTGAAATTCAATGAATACAACCAGTGAAAAGGACTTCTATCTCAGAGTGAAAAGATAGAAGAAATGGATTGAAGTTATGGAAACATGAAAAAATGCAAGAACTTTATCAATTTGAGTAAAACTGGATTGGAATCCTGTGGATACTTTTAGTGAAATAAATCTCTGCCTCAGAAGGAAAAGTGCTTCATGTCATTTACATATTCTGTCCTGGAGTACAACCCATTCACATCAATGCATTTCATATCATTTAGTGTATACTGTGCAAATTATGTATTTTCTAATTATGGTTTCATACTATTGCATTTTCAATGTCACTTTTTGCAAGTGAAGGTAAGCATACTTAACATTTGTGCGCATACACTGTAGAAATGCAATATTATTTTTTTTATCTGTGTTATGACACTTTTAATTTAACATGTTTATTTTTATAACTCCCACTTAATAAAAAGAAAGACAAATATCTTGTTGTATAAAATACTAATCAATTCAATTTTGACTTATGCCATAGAGACACAAATTTTAAGAAAAAAAAAAAAAAAAAAAACTTAGAGACTTTTGAAAGGAAGGTTCTGCGAATATCCTTGATGATGTCCTTAATAATAATAAATGGAGAAAAAGAAACTATTTCAAAATAAATAAGATTTTTAATAGCGATAGTATTATAAAGTTCATAAAACCAAGCAGAATGAGATGAGCAAGATTGTTAGTAAGAATGAATCCAGAACAAATAGAATTAAGAGTTCCTAATCAACCTCCTTCAATAAAAAAAGAAGTAGTTCCAAAAATGGATGGACAGACTGTGTGGATGAGGATTTTAGTATCTTAAAAGTTAAGACCTGGAAATCAATTGATGAATGAAGAGCAGAATGAGATAATCTTGTGAAAAAGGCCCAGGCATACAAAAGTTTGTCTAATCAATGTTTTTGATGATTTTTATAGTAGTTTGTTAATTGAAACAGATTATTTTAGAAAAAATATGATTAATTTTTTACTTTCTATAATCTACTCAGTTATAAAAAATTCCATTCTTGAGTGTGGGTTAGATTACCATCTTCCAGAATTTCATTTTTTGAAGTTGAATGTGGGTTAATTATCGAGAAATTAAATGCCACTGAGCTACACCAATATGGTTAGGTTTAAAAATGTGAAGAAAAAACAAAACTTTTCTCCTTATTCTCATAATTATCGAATCTTAATGGTATTTCTGTCTTTTATTTCTTATCAAAACATCCTAAGCTGATGTTCGTCAGAATTACGAAATTTGAATACTATTGTTCTTTTATTATCAAAATGTTCTAAGAGAGAAAGACGCTATATCCTTCATTATATCATTCTACAACACATTGTTTTTTCCCCTAGCAATTGGGCAATATTTATTTAACCACCAAACATTTTTTGTTTATTTCACTGGTTATATACATCGATTTTAAACTAAGTTTTACTAATAAAGTTTCATTACGTTTCTATGATTTTGATAAGAACTTATTTGCAATTATAATTTTCGGCAGCTATTTTATAATGACAATTTCTTAATAAATTTTTCTTACAGGTTTTTGTGATTGAATTTGAAAAAAAATATTTTTATTTCTAAACTGAAGGTATATTGATTTTTTCATTGATTCTATTTGCATCGTATTCTTTGTAGTTTCAAAAGTTCATTTTTCAATTGTTTTTACATAAAAAGTAATAATACATATCATATTTTATCGAGCCTCTTGTTCTTTTCAGATAAAGTTTTCTTTAAAGATTTAGTCAAAAATCTGCTTAGTTATTTTGCGTATTAAAATTTTTAACAAAGATAACAGACATAAAGAAAGTTAAATACTGAATAGATATTTTACATCTACTTAATTCAATGAACTTTAACATTAAAAAGATTTTTATACATAGTATATGTCTTCTTTTTATAAAAACTTCATACAAATTTTGAAATTGAAATATAGGAATTTTTTTGCATAATTTTCAACTGCACTGTGATAAGGATAATGCAAATGACTGTATTTTGTAATATAATGCAAAATAATGTTACTTGTCATATTTTGATAGAAATTGTATTAATAGGATATATCATCACACACTAAGTCCTCAAATTTATTTTCATAAAATCAAATGTACATATATAACAGATTCAAATTCTCATTTTGTCATTTCTAGCTTATGTTATTATGTAGGTGATAAATATCTTGTACTTTCTACTTTCCTTTTATTTAATTTCCGACTGCTAGGTTTTACACCTTTCACTACTAAAAGATACGGAAGTAATGACACCTTTTGCATAGTGGTGCACATAGCCGGCGTGACTTTGTGACCCCGAATGTGGAAGGGTCTTCGTAATTTAGATGAAGGTAAAAAAGCAGAAAACCTTCAGAAGTATCATTTCACATGCAGGACATTGCGACCACGTTTTATTTTACGTGCTCCTACCACCATCAACGAAAACGAAAGATCTTCGAAATGCACTGAAGGTCTGAATTGGAATGCAATGAATGAATCAATGTTTAATACTTTGTAACTAAAGAGAATGTGAAGAGTTTCACAATACTTTCGATTTATTTTTAGTTGGGAAGTTATCTCCTGCTGAAAAACATTTTAAGCAAAGAAAGGTAAAGCAAATATCGTGAAAAAGTGGTTAAAAATCACAGATTTAAAAAATAAAAATAGTAGTTTTTCTCTAAAAACTTTCTCTTGCTAACATACATAGACTCTCTATATGTATGTTTAACACATAATTAACATATAATATTGATAACTACAAAATCAGTTATAGGAATATATTTCAAGATTCTTTCTGAGATGGATGTTACCAGCCATTTTACCAGCATCAACATTTTTGGAAAAATTTTCAGACGGTAAATTAGACATTAGAGAAATATAAGTGGAAGAAACATAAAAGTTCATGAAAATTTGCTGATTTTTAACCGAATTTTTTAATTTCACATGATTAGGAATGTATTAAATACATATAATAAGAATATTCAAGAATATATAATAAGAATACTTATATATATATATATATATATATATATATATATATATATATATATATATATATATATATATATATATATATATATATATATATATATATATATATATATATATATATATATATATATATATATATATATATATATATATATATATATATATATATATATATATATATATATATATATATATAATAAGAAACAATATTTCTCATTTTCCTAAACGGTAATTTCCATTCTTTAAAAATATAGACGTTAATTTGTCGAGATCTAAGCCATATTTAAAAACTTTTCTTTTAGTCTTTAAAAATGATTATAGCAAAATTAGTGATACAGAATTTAATGAGATGCATTAAAATTTTCTTTAAATGAAAAAGCAAACAATTGCCATTTGCAACATAATACCGATGCTTTTGTAATCCTGGCGCGAAAAGGGAAAATTCTTGGTAAAACATTAATTTTTTGCCTTGTGATTTTACTATGATTTTGCCTTGTGATTTTTATTGTGATTTTAAGCTAATGTCAAGCAAACTAAGACTTTCCTTTATCAAACACAATGCTACGTTAGTATTATTAGAGCAGTTATTTTACAAACGAAGAAAAACAAAAACATACCTCATTAGTCGGAAACACAAGGTATAATTTTATGTTCTTCCAAACAAAATACAGCATGTGAATCGTAGATTTTGCCTTATTTATTTTTTTTGCGTACTCGAATTAGGTAAGTAAATTGCGAAAAGTGACGTCATTAGTTAAAGCACGCAAATATAATAACTTAAAGCAACAAAGAAACCACTGAAATTTGTGTGATTAAGATAATTTTTCCTCAACGCATATTTAAGACTAACATTTTCTGGATATATTTTACTTATGGCTTAAGGTTGAAAGAGATAGATCCATTTGACCTTGTTACTATCTTATGGGCATAAACTGCTATATATAGCATTGTCATTCATAAGTCTTTTATCTTCAAAGTTATAAGGTAAGCATTTTTATATTAATAATTATATTGTAATTGCTTTCTAAGTCATAAAAGTTAATTACATATAAATTTCACTCAAAATATAATTTTTGCGTGTATATTAGTAATGATACCACACTTAAAAAGCTAAAGATTCTGTAAAAAAATAATTAAATATCTTTATATTGTTTTAATATCTTAATATAAATGTATGAAATAAATTTATAATAATCTTATATAAAAAAATTTTCTATGGAACCATTTTGAGGAAGATATTCCAACTAAATTCAATATTCTTTAAAAATAATTTAATTTGTATCTAAACAAATTTGTAGCTATTTATATTTTTTAATATGTTAATAAAAAATTTCGTTTAATAAATTTATTAGAAGTTTATATAAAAATACATTTTTAAAGCTTTATTCCATAAAAAATGATTAAATCCATACTCCCACTTGTTTACATAGGTTTAACGTCTAATAACCGTTTCAGATAAAAATGAACTCTTTAATCATAATATTTTCAATTAAAGATTTATCTCGATATATATATATATACATATATTATGGATAATAAAAATCATGTATAGGATTTTAATATTTATAAATCAAGAGTTTTCAATGTTTTCTACTCATTAAAAAAATTAGTGAGGGATTATATTTAATCGTTTTGTCAAAAAATTAAAACTAATTGTTAAAGAAAATTGTATTTAAAAATAATTTTATTAAAATAAATTATGTAATATATATATATATATATATATATATATATATATATATATATATATATATATATATATATATATATATATATATATAATAATAATAATAATATGCAAATATATATATATATATATATTTGCATATTATTATTATTTTTATTTAACTTTTTATGTGCAATTATTTTGTCAAAATTGGTTATTAATTGCACATTTACTATTTATATTGGTATTTAATTTAAACGTCTAATAGTTAGAATTTGATATTTGTGGGATGTAATACATTGGTAATAAATTTCTTTATAAAATTTTCTTTTAAACAAAATTTCTCTCTTTCTCTCTCTTTGCTTACAAGTTTTATCTTCTTTCTTTTCTATCAATTTTTCTTAGAAATAGCAAAAGACAATTACATTGAAAATAAAAAATCATTACAATGGGAAAATTCTATAATAATAATAGTATTTAGTAAAAGTTAGTTACAATGAACTTGTATTATTTATCATTACAATGGTAACTTCACTGATAATAATATTTCAAGCAAAATAAAAGAGAAATTAAAATCTTATTAATGATAAGTTTTAATCAATAGTTGTTCAGATCAATATTTTAAGAAAAATTTATAAGAAAACACTAAGAAACTTTTTCTTTATCATATTTTTAAGCAAGTTATTATTATTATTTTTTTAACTTAGAGCAATTATAGTATTGTATTTTTAATTTATAAAATTAGCAAGAATCATTTTTAGTTATTTTATAAATAATTTCACTATTAGATTTAATCTTAGAAGAGTAATTGTGTAAATTTCACACTCACAGAATCCTATTACAGGCAAAGTCTATTTCTATCATTTTTGGAAGTCTGATTTTAGGATTTTTTTTATTAAACAAATTTATTTCAGATGAGAACAACGTGGAAAATTACAAATGATTCTGCATTTAAAAGTGCATTTGAATAACATCGGACCGGTTTTAAATCAAAATAATATAAGATTAATACATTGAGATGTTATTAACCAATAATTAACTCTAAATTACATTGACAATTATGTGAGTGTAGTTCTCCCTTCTTCTATTCCGAAGGAGTAATCCGTTTGTATATCAATTTGCGTTGGTCTTGGAGGAAAGAATCAAAAACAAAATTACAAATGTTAATTTATTTCCTAAGCATCACAAAACAAAACACGTTCGGAACTAAATATGTCTTGTGAAGCCCATAGATATATTTATAAGAGATTGGCATCTCAAAAATTCAAAATAATTACAAATAAAGTTGACTTAAGAAGCCCAAACAATAAACTAATCATTGAGTTCGAGACTGATGTCTCCAATAACAAAACTCTTATTCGTAAAATGGCTTAAGAAGACTAACTAAAAGGCTATTTAAACAAAAGAATGGCACTGATGCCATATAATCCATGATGCCAAATTCTGAAATGGGCGATTTTTTAGTGGATTTTCTTATGTATCTGTCAACATCGTTTTTATTACGTCATACATATGGAGACCTATAAGAATTATGCAGAAAATTCTATTTTGGTAACCCTAGTATTTATGTCATCGCGGACGTCACGAAACGTCATCTTGGCAACATTTCTTCATCGCCAAAAAGATTCCGAATTTTGAATCATGAATTATACGGGACTTGTGCCCTGGGGTCTCCACAAGCATAATAATCCTGTAAAAGTTAGGCTTAGCGAACCAGAAATCATCATAACAAGGCGAGATCCTCTTTATACCGCAGATCCACCAAAACTCATTTCCTTTGCAGTCGTGAAGAGTGTTCTGGAAGAGGAAGTAATGCACGGATGTTGTTTCAAGGTGCATCCGATTTTCATAATGTATAAAAGATGGATTTACCTATTGGCGATATAGTCCATCATTAAGTTTTGTTCAGCTATTAATTATTATGCTAACTGTAAAAAATGACTTGCCATAATTCTAGACAATAGCACAGATATTAATTCTTGTCACTTTGTTTACCAAAAAAAAAAAAAAAAAAAAAAACGGAATTTAATGTCGTGATGCACAAAAGTGGGCACCTAAGCAATTTTATCTTAGCTTATAGATGAATGGTTAGATCTAAATGCAAGTATTCATGAGTTCCTATTTTATTTAATACATGGATGTTTGTAGTTCTATGGAATCATTTTTAAATTGAATGACCGAAATTTAACAAAAATTACTACATTTTTATGCTTAGTGTATTTTGTTTTATTAGTGTGATGTTTTCAAATTCATATCGTTTTAAATGCTTGATTTGTAATTTCTAACGGAAGCTTTTAAATAAGAATGACATTTCTATTAAACTGTGATTATTTCTAGTTTTATTTCATTATCAAGTCATTGTGATTGATTTATTATCCTGATCATTCGCGAAATATTATTATTCTGAATTTTGATTTACTCATTTTTGAATATTTTTGCAGCGAAAAATAAACAAATAAAATTAATTTAGGATAAATTTGAAATGGATACATTAATTCAAAAGTGGTGAAATAGGGTTCTTTCAAAAAAGGAATACAAAGTAAAAAATCAAAATGAAGCTTTTTATAAAATTGTATTCATTAATGTCACTACTCAAATTTGTATTCACTGAATCTATGTAATTCTATAAAATTTCATTAAGGATTTTTCCAACAATATAAAATATAAATTTATATATACACTAGTGTGCAAAAATTAAGGACGAAATGGAAAAATTTGCATAACAGTGGAACAAATAGGTAGATTGGACCAAAAGATCAATCAGAAGATCGACTACGGTCAGGTACACAAGGGCATACTCAAATTACGCAACATGATATAAAGGGGAATGTCGGAGGCGTAAAAAGCAGGCTGGTGGTATACGCTCAACGTTTCTGTGAAAGCTATTGCTCGGTGTATATCACTTTGAATGACGTGGAGCTATTTAATGAGTGTGAAATAATGAACAGGCAACCTCGTAGACGACATCTAGATGATCGTACGTGAGGTTGAATCATTGGAAAAATTGAGGAAAAGTCGAAGTGTGACAAGTGTGGCTGCGTATTTGAAATCGCTCACAGCATCGTTTCACGAATCTGGCGAGCATTTCAAATTACAGTCCGAAGATTCAGCAGTGGGCATCCACGAGCAACCACCGCAGTCGGCGACCGGTATATGGTCCTACAGGCAAGAAGGAACAGGCGGCAGACGACTGGAGAAATCGCGAGACACCTCCAACAGACGACCTATATCACCGTTTACAGTCACCAGGAGGTTGCACAATGGTGGCCTATTAGAACAACGACCTGTACGTTGTGCACTATTAATGTCTGCCCATCGGAGAAGCGCTTTGTGTGGTGCCAGGAACATCAGAACTGGATGGATCAGCAATGGAGTCGAGTACTTTTTACGGACGAGAGCAGATTTAGCCTACTACCTATTCTGGACGCATACACATCTGGAGAGAGCGGAAAACACGCAATAAAATCCTCCAACATCGTCGAAAGGGACAGGTTTCGAGGTTGCGATGTTCTCGTTTGGGGAGGTATCATGATTGGTGGCCGTACTGACCTTTATGTCATCCAAAGCGGTTCAGTCCCGTTATTGTAATGATATTCTCCTTCCTTATGTGCGTTTTTTTAGAGGTGCTATGGGTTTCCAGTTCCTCTTCATGGACGACAATACTCCACTCACTTCATCGTACAGAGGATAACGAAGAGCTGTTGGAAAGTGAGAATATTGAATGCATGGATTCGCCAGCAAGGTCCTCGGATCTAAATCCAATCGAACACGTGTGGGACTTTCAATGGAGACGCTTGGCCGCACGTCACCAACCGCCAGTAACGATTCCGATCCTGCGATAGGCGCTACAAGACGAATGCGCAGCAGTACCTCAACAACTTATTGACAACCTCATATTCAGTATGGACAGACGATGTCAATCCTGCACAGCAGTCAGGGGAGATCATATCCCCTACTAAGAGCTGGATGCTTCTTGCTAGAGAGGTGTCACATGGATGTTTTGGCCGTCTCTTGCATTCTGCTCCATGCTCATTTTTCAATAGAAAGCTCCTTTTTAATCATTTGGAATTTTTTTTTTGGACAAATTTTTTTACTTTTTCCATATTCTTTCATCTGGAAGATGTTCTGGTACGATTTTTACCGATTTGGAACACTGCTGAGTGACGCTGCACTAGAAAAACCGTTTCGTCCTTAATTTTTGTACATCAGTGTAATTTTCCAACTATATAAAAATAAAAAATATAAATTTATTTCACACAGAAAATACAAATAAATTTATAAAATTTCAGCTTGTTTTCGAAAACTATAGTTATGAGAAGAGTAATGCTATTGTATTATTAAATTATCTAGTATTACATGTGACAAATTAAATTTAAATATACTATGCAATTTAATTAATATACTATGTAATAAAATTACATTGTATTTTTGAACATAAACAAACTTATTCTATGCAAAATAGAAATTTCCTCTACTTGCCTTTTCTAAATTTCTAAAAGAACAATTTTGTCATTTATCACATTGCTTCGAACAGAAAGATATAAATTATAATACCATAACATATAAAAATCCAAAATTGAAGGTTAAACGATGTTTTTATTTATACTCTTTCCTATCATCTAGCATTCAGCATTTACTTTAAACAAGGAAAATTGTAATTTCTTTGTTTATATAAATTGAACTTGTTGATTGTTCGCTGAAACGCAGCATGTTTCAGTTATTTACCATTGTGAAGCGTAATAGATGCTCTCACACGTATTATGAGGATAACAATCTGGGTCAAAAGAGCACTTCCGCCTCTTATAGCTATTGTCTCGTGTAATTTTCCATATTCTTATTGAAAAATTTCCTGCATATAAAAATTACTATAAATAATAGGAGAATTTCATTTGTTAAATTAATTTTTAGACTGTGTAGTATTTCAAGTGAGCTAATTTTTTATAATTATTAGTCATGGAATGATTGCTTATTTTTGTGGTATTGTAATTATCTGGTAATGTTATTTAGTTTGTCACTGCATTTAGTAAAAGTAATCGTTAGAGGATGAAATACTGTTATCTTAAATCATTTATGAGAACTTCTCTCAATTTAATCAGAGAAATAAATTTATTTTTAAGAACATTTGAAAAAAAAATGATTATCTGAAAATATTTTAATTTTGTTTATAGATAAAGACCGATGATATTTTGTGAATTGAATACATGCAGATATTTCTTTAATTCAAGGTAGCACAAAAGTTAATAAATATTTGAAAATACAATGAATCACAGAATATAATGTACTTAAAAAGTAAAAAAGTCTGTACATACGTCTGAAGTAACATAATATGTTATGTTTGAAATGATATGAAAATTTATTTAAAAAAAAAAGTCAGTCTGAACAACAAAAGTCTTTTTTATAATAAAAGGCATAATAAGAACTACTATTGTTAACTACAATGTTCGTTAAGCGTTTGTTAGAAAGTAACTTTTGTCCCATTTGATTAGATTAGGTGTACGCTTTTAGTATTAAAGCTTGGCGTTTAAATATTAGTAAACTTTTAAATTTACATTAAATGATGCTTTTAAAAATATACTAAAATTTCTCTAAAAAAAGGTATAATTTCCTAATTTCGAGAAAAGATAATTGAAATTTGCTAATGGGAAGATTATACAATATTAATTGCGGCATAAATGCAACATTATTTTGAATAGAAGTAGAATCCTGACGGTTTTTAAAATCTTAAACACATATATTAGGTTAACATAATACATTACATAAAATTAATGCATACATTAATGCATATTATTCTTTATAATTATTTAGTGTGTGTGTGTGTGTGTGGTGGTGCACTTAACTTCAGAAGTAAAATATATGGAATACTTTCTAAAATAAACTCCTTTGCATTGCGTATTCAGAAGTTAAATATTTAGCAGTGTGAAGTCTTTAACGATGTGGTGTTTAAGTGCACTGAAGAAAAAAGGGGTGGAAAGTGTATGAATTCGAGAAAAGAATCGTCAATAAAATCAGTACTCTCAGATGCTGGAATTATATCTAAGATAAAGAGATTATATATATATATATATATACGACCTGATATACTCGGATTATTGAGATAATACAAAATCATGTTTTAAAGTTTTCACGTGATAAACAGCCTGCTGTAAAGTTTTTTATTAAAAAAAATGAAATTACAAATTTTGTTTCATCATGTAACAGAGGTTGGTTCGTAAATGATAGGACGATAATATGAATAAAAAAATATTTTTGTCATTTTACCCTTAGGTTTAATATTTATATTCATGTATTTTATTTTAACTTGAATACCATATATATTAAGTTATAAAACAAGAATCGTATTCTGGACATTGCAATGCTACTTACAAGTTAGCTTAGAGTGGCGTTTAAATTAACGCGGCATTTTTGTGAAATTTTGAATATTTTTTGAAGTTGTTTTCTCTCTTCAAATATGGAGTTTCTGCTGGAATGGCATTTTCTGGAAATTAAGGATGGAATAAAAATTTTCACGATTAACTTTAGAATTAAAATAATTCCACTTTCATCTCTATAAATTTTATAAAGTGGAATTATAATAATTAAAATGAAAAAGTTAAAAAATAAGAATATGTGCACAAGAAAATAATTATCACATTATATAATGAAGATTTAGTAAAATGTGGTAAATTGCGAATTTAGCATTTTCTTATTTGCATATCTATTTTAAAATCTTACGTTGGGAAAATATTAAATTAATATGTAATTGTGATTTCATTGTTAATTCATTTAAACCATGCTTGATGAAGTAATGTTAATTATGTCGTCAAAGATCAATTACAAAATTATAAGTCCTCAAATTATGTTATGAATATGTACTGACTTATAAATATGTTTCATTCGAAACACTTAGATATTTTAAA
Source organism: Latrodectus elegans (assembly GCA_030067965.1). Classification (NCBI taxonomy): domain Eukaryota; kingdom Metazoa; phylum Arthropoda; class Arachnida; order Araneae; family Theridiidae; genus Latrodectus; species Latrodectus elegans. The sequence continues at coordinate 71,550,052 of CM057810.1, read as the reverse complement.
TGAGCATTTGTAATAAGTTAAAAATCTTTACAATTCTAACATTTTTGAATATTTAAAAAAATATTTGGATTTGTAAATTCAAGTGCCTATGAGAACTATAGAAAATTAATCCATTAAAATGTAGTTTGCGGAAAACAAATTATGGTGATAAGTTATAATCAATTTATTCAAATAAATTAATTTTTTAAAGGCTTTTAACCACTTATTAAAGATAGTTTTTATTATAAATTTTATTCTCATAGAAAAATAATTTTTATACTATTTATTTTTGAATATTTTTGAGTTAAAAATTAGCATCTACCTTTCATGAATGTACAAACGTTTGAGATTCCAGATCTCTATTTTATTTCACACCTCTTTTATGATATAAATTATTTTTGAATATGTTAGCTTTTTTTCACTGATACTTATTTGTAATAAATGATATTGAAGAACTTGATTTAACTTATTTAGAATAATTTATGTTACAGAATTTACTTTAATGTGTTTTTTATCACTGAAAAAATATGCATATAGATGTGAATCTATTAGAATTACTACATATTTTAGGTTGCATTAAGTTATTCCTTATTTTTTGTTTTTATTTTATAAGTTTTTGAATATCTTTACGTTCTTCATTACCGCTTGTTTGGTTGATAGTTACTGATGCGTGAGTTCATTTCATTATTTTCAAGTGCATTTTGACAATAAAAAGGAGTCATAGTGAGCTTTCATTGCCAGTAGGAATGTCATTACCATTGTGTTCAACATTTACTTCACTAATGCGGTAATTAAGATAAACAGAAAGTTTTTGCACCTATTTCTTCCTCCTCCATGGCAGGAAAATTCATTGTTAAAATTAAGAAAGAAGTCAAGGTGCTTTGTTTCTCAAGAAGCTCCCTATCACCCTGGAATAAAACGCAAAAAACCAACAAACTTCTGTTATTTTTAAAACAAACTCTCGGTAAAACTTTTATTTTTGCGTATTTTAGTGGCAACAAAGATGACCATCGATATGAATTCCATTTTCACTTATGTGGTAGATATGCAGGTAAAACGAGTCAATATTCTTCAAAATTTTCTTTGTAATCTGATATGCATTTAATTTAATAATAATATGATTGCAGTTTTTCGATTTTATAAGTTTAATAAAATGACTTGTTTGAGCGACGAAAATCATTAAGTCCTTGTAGTTGTATTTTTGATTTAAACTATGATTTACAGTAAAATTATTTAATACCATCGCATTATATTATTTTAAAATATATTATTTAGTTTCATGTTTTGAGTAGATACAGTACAATGATATTTTTATAATAGATTTATGATAAAAGATATTTTTTAATGATTAAAATCATATTTTTCTCAAAAGTATGTAAAATAGTTTTAGAAAAAAAGATTAATATTAGGACTTCTAATTTGATATATAAGTATCAAGACCATCTTTATTTTCATGAATATTTCTGTGTGTTAACTGTAATTTGAATGTTTTAATTATATTCATAAAATATTTGTATCCTAACCAGTACATAAATAGTTATAATTTTCTTAAATTATCTGTTAAATGTTGGATAACATTCAATTTGAGAAAATTTGATCCTTTATTAATAGAAAAAATTCAAATTATCTTTAATTACTACAGCATTTAAGTGAAGAAGTAAAATAGTATTTTTTAAAAGCAAAAAATGTGAAAATTTCAGAATATTTTTGATTTTAATATTTTTTATAGAGTTATTTTGTATTCAAAATATTAAAACTTTTACATTGCGTTCCCAAATTTATTCTTTTAAAATGATACTAAATATTATAAATACAATTCAAATGCATTTATAAAAACTATAATTTGTTGAATTGAATGATGGAATTCGTTACTAATTATATATTTTCTGGTTATAAAAAATTAAGAGTGATTTAAATTAATTTCCATTTAATATAATTGTAGAACTATTTTGGAATGAACACAGTTTCTTGTTTAAGGCATTAAATTTTTTTTGTCTTGTGCCAGCTTAGGCTGACAATATGGGGTGCACTACTCCAATTTTCCATACTGAACCATATCTGGTGTGGAGTCCGACTACTTCAGTACACACATACCATAGGGACCCACTTATAGGGTAGGCAACCATTCACACCTCATTCATATACAGAAAGGACAAAGACAGGATAGATAGAGAGAGAAAGTACATCCATACCCGAACCGGGATTCTAACCCAGGATCTCCCTATCCGTAGTCAGGCACACTGATGACCACTAGACAAGTTGGGCGTTTACATTTTATGTAAACAAATGTATAAAGATATATACGAAATTATACTTATCATTAGATTACTTTTGTTATACATATACACTAGTTTTACAATGCGTTGAATTAAACAATCAAGAATGAATAAGGACAATGCATTGTTATTAATGTGCATTTTATTTTTTGCATTCATACTCTAATGTAAGTAGTATTTGACGAAAATATTAAGTTTGTTTCGGAATTTGTATTCATCATTTTAGAAGGAAGACAGTTTACCAAATTATTTAAACTTAAAAATAATTTATTTTGAAATGTAATTTATGCTTTTTATTTTTCACCAGTGTTTACAACAATAAGCAACAATAAATTTCTTTATCCATTTATGTTATTTAATATCATATTCAAGTAGCTCTTTTAATATAATCTATATGTATAGTATATATATTTTAATAGTATAGTATATATATTTTAATTATTTCTTTGTGATATTATCACAAATATAACGCTTGGCTTATAATTCGACGATAATAGTATAACTACAATTTTAAGGTATTAAGAAATTTAAATGTTGGTATGAAAGGAGTGAATAACATTTCAGAATGTATTTGCATTCTTTACATTATGACTCGAAATTAAATTTTTAATTTGAAATTATAATATACGAATTTAGCCTTTTAGAAACATAACATACGTAGCACTAGTTTCTTTTTTATGTTTCTTATTTTTAATCGGAAATTTAATTTTTTAGACATAAACTTTTTAAACTATATAACTTAAGAATATTTTAATCAAATACTTAGTTTTTGAAAAAGCTGAAAAGTAATGATGTGTTTATGTTTTATATTAGTTTTTATTTCTTTATTTCAGAACGAAATGACGACAGCCTTAGAAAGATTCGAGAGTTTATGGACGAAAGGATGTAAGTCATATCAGGCTAATTAAATAGTCTCCTACAAATTTCTAAAACAAAAATTATTGTTTTAGAAATTTGTAGGAGATTTGTATTGTACCAATCAAAATCAGAGTTTAACAAACACTACGTAGTTCAATACATTAAAGCATAAAAACTGTTTTAATATAATGAGTAATGAAAATTAGATGATTTGAAGAAGTAATAATCATATAAACTGTCAAAAATGGAGAGAAATTATTTTCTGATAACCACTACCTGGACTAAGGAATCACCACTGGAATTCTAAAAATGTTGTCTAATTTGTGTTTGGCACAATTTAACCAAATATCTTTACATATATTCATTATAGGTCTATTAAACTGTGAATTATTGTGATAAAGTGTCTAATTAAATTAGGTTGTAAAATTCTGTGTGTGATAAAGTGTCTAATTAAACTAGGTTGTAAAAGTCTATTAAACTGTGAATTATTGTGATAAAGTGTCTAATTAAACTAGGTTGTAAAATTCTGTGTCCTGATTTAGGTTTAAAATGGATTTAAATATAACTATTGTTTCATGTTTTGAAATACATTTGGCGCTAAATTCCTAAAATATATTAAGCCAATTTCAATTTTATGTATTAAAATGCATCAAATTATTAACAATTTCATCCTAAAAAATAAATATTTTTATTTGATGAGAACCTATAGCAGTTTTATAAAAGAATTTTTCCTAATAAAATGATGAATTTCTTTCTGCAATTTTTTAACTCAGTGAAAAAATTTACACCTATTACAAAAAAGTATACTTCCTGTTTTTGAGTAATCTTGTTCGTGCTGAACGTCTAGAAATGGTCAGATGAACAAAAATTTCTTTTGAATAAAGATATTATACTTATTGTGTTTATTTTTTAGCTAATAAACATTAAATCATATTAATAAATATTAACTTTTTTAGAATACATTATTAAAAACTTGTATTATATGTAAAAAAAAAAAAAATTGATATTTAAGAATTAAAAATAAGAACGAAATAATATATAGATGGTATTACATTATTAGTTAAAAAAATATATTTTTAAATTTTTAAAATTATTTTTATTTAATTTTATTAAATTAATTATTCATTTTTATTAAATTAATTAAATAAACTTAAATAAAAAATAAAACACATAAAAATTACAATTTTAAAAAAATGTTGCAATTTTTTTATTAAGTATAGTCAGTAGTTTTTTTTAAGTAAATACAGTCAGTTCCTTATTATGTATATAAATCTGAATGAATGCAGTTGATTAATAGTATTAAGACGTGGAAAAAATAATTATTTTAAATAAAATACATTCATTAAAGACTTATTTTGAACTGTACCCATTTTTAAATTTATGTTGTGTATATTACATTATTAATGAGAAAATGTAAAATTAATGACAATACTAAAACATATACATTTGTGTTTAAAATTATAATTTAAAATTTTCATTTAAATTTTTGAAAATTATGAGATCATTCTCTTATTTAAAATGTTTTTATGCCTAATATAATATGATTTAGAAGTGAGAAACAAAGTTTTCAGTTTAAACTACAATTTTGTTTATTGTATTATCACCTTTTTTTTTTTATGTAAGTTTCTCGTTAAAAAATCTTCTCTCCTTTGCTTTTATAAAAATTCACAATTTTGGTGATAAATTTGTTTGAAATTTCTTTTCAGACCCCCCACTGAGGCAACGATTTCTTCTGTCTTCTATTGTTCCAATGATCGTCACCACATCAGTATACGTTTTGTTCGTCTTATTCATTGGACCAGCAATCATGAAAAACAGAAAACCTATACAATTGCGCAGATTAATGATAGTATACAATTTTAGTTTGGTTGCTTTCTACGTCTATTTCCTTGCAAAAGTAAAAAAAAAAAATTTTTTTTTTTGCTTTGTTTCATCTTTTGTTATAACATTAATATTTCATTATTCCATACACGTCAGTTGTAAATTGCTTTTTTATTTTCACCACATTATTTGGAAATAAAACGCGGAAAAAAAAAATCTAAGGTTCCTTGTTTTTTGGAAGGAAATAATTTAGATTATAAAAACCAGGTTACGAATCGATGTTATTTAAAGAAATTTGCTTGTTTATTAATTATTGAAAATGTGTAGACATGTTGTGAAAGAATAGTAATAAGAAATTTAAATAAAACGCATTCAATCAAATGATCTTCTACTTGCTTTAAATATTTGGTACAATAAAAACTCCGGAATGATGCCGAACGAATTGCTTTAAAATGTAAACCAGGTCACGAATCAATGTTCTTTAGAGAAATTTGCTTGTTTATTGATTACTATACAGATGCAAATGTTATGAAACAATAGTGTCAAGAAATATAGATACAGAACACTCAAATGAATGATCTTCCTCAAGCTTCAATTAGTAGATATATCAAAAACTCCCTTGAATGATAATAAGTAATTTTTGTATTTTTCATACACAATCAGTATAACTTTTATATTAATTATGCAAAGAATACATTATATGCCAAGAGGAAAAGTTAAGTATACCTTAATAATAAATACTCAAAAAGCCCTGAATTTTCTAAGATGCTAAGGTAAAATATTTACACATGTTTCGAGAAATCGGGAGGGAAAAGGATTCAATTACTAACTGCACTTATTTTAAAATCGTTTGTTAAACAAGAATTATGCTTCCAGTAAAAAAATCAAAAATTATAAAAAAAAAAGTAGAAGCCTGAAACTTTTAAGAATATGAATGGTCAGTCATGACTTTATTGTACTAGAGAGTGCGTCCAAGTATTAAGCATGGTAGCTTAGTGGTAGCGCTTCGCTCTCCCAAGGCAAAAGTTCAAGGTTCAATCCTCGGGCTAAGCAAGGTTCATTCATCCCTTCAGTGGAACGATAAACGAAGTACCAGGCATGCATAAGAGCTAAACGTTGGGGGTTTTGCGTTTGGCTGACCACCTAACGGTCAGGAAAACATTTATGGACACAGGAGGCATTGGCTTACTTGGGTTGTCGTGCCACAGGTTTAGTTTTTTTTAGTGTGTGACCAAGTAATAAATTCATCGAAATTATATATATTTCCGAAAAATAAACTTGAATTTGTATGAAGGTATGAGAATACAACATGAATGGACATATACGCATTTGATTTCACCAGATATCAATTTGTAATTATTAATTTTAATATTATTTATATTCGCTCACTATATTTCTAGTTTAATGTAGGAGGGAGTTAAGGTGATGTGTGTGTGGCATTTAATTCATACTGAGAGGATTTAATTGATAAATTCATTGTACTTATAAATTAATAGGTAAAAAAGGTTGTCCATAAAAAGATTAATATATTTTTGCACATTAATCTAATATTTTTATAGTGAAAAGTTAATTCATTTCAGATTTTTTAGTAATATTATTTTATGTACTTAACTCAAATATTTTTCTTATGGGTTTGAAAATCTTTAGATAGATTTGAATTTACTTGCTCAGTAAAAATTTCATCTTTTATTTTTAGGGTGCAAGATACCTGCTAATGTTGCGTTCTGAATTACTCTGTGGATCATTGGTTGAAAATAAAAACCCTATTATTCCGGAAGTAAATATGTTTTATATTCATACATAGTCATTTTTAAAAATTGAAATTAAAATTATAAGATGCAAACTAAGAATTTACCAAACAGCATTGGGAATTTTAAAAATTTCAAATAATTATATATATATATATCTTTTAAACTTTGTACACTTCTACTCAATTATGTAGAAAAGTTATCGTTTTGAAAGATTACCAATTTATAATATCTTAATATGTGTAACAGAAATACGAAATTTTTTGTAAAATGAATTTTTTCCACATGCATTACAAATTTTAAATTTAAAATTCTTTGTAATACAACTATTCTTTTAACACTGCAAAGGCTTTCTGTATTTTTTAAATATAAATCACATAAATAAATATAAGCTCACCTAAAAGTAACAAAAGCTTTATGTAAGATTGTTGGCAAACTATAGGTTCACTTCTTCCCTCCATGTCAGACGGAAGTCAAGAAAATCGAAAACAAAATGTTTTTGTGACTAAGGAAACTACTTATATCGGTTGAATTCTCTTGACCACCGTTAATAACTGTCAATCTTTTCATTGTTTAGAGTCATTGTTCTTGGCAATGAATTTTGATCACTAACTTTCACATCCTTGCACGGTTTACAACCACCAGGAAAAGTCATTTGAGTGCTCTCATTGAGAACACTGTAAAAATATCAAGTTAGTATTGTTCGTGATAATGTTTTAAACAATTTGAAGGAAACAATTGTATTTATGTTAATTGCAGCCATTGAAATACAGTATGAGATTTATTCATTTCTTTTAATTCATTTTAAGAAACTTTTGCAAAATGTTTTTGAAGTTTACTTCATGTGGTCATAAAAGAAGATAATTATGTCAAATAAACTAAATACATTAATTAGTTAACCTTAAAAGGAAATTTCTAGAAAACTTTTTGGTTATTTTCTAGAAATTATCCTATTTTGAATTCAAATAAAGATAAAGATTATATTCAATAAAGATTATAATTATTGAATTCACACACACTATATAGATTGAGATTTAACCTTAATTTTTTTGAATTCATTAGTTGATAATTAAACATATTGGTATGTTTAGAGCAATAAATATTTATCTCTTTTATTTTGCAGCTTTTTGAGCTTGGATATCAATTATACATTGTTCGTTTCATTGAGCTTTTAGACACTGTAAGTACTTTTCGAAATTTTTTATTGAATTTCTAAATCGATGTAAAATGTTACACACCTTAACATTTATTTGTAAACGTCGCAACTATTATGAGTCATAACCAATATAGGAAAATAGAGTGTAGTAACATATTTTACAGCCAAACAAAGCCAATAATTTATGAAACATATTGATGGGATGGAATGATTTGACTTGACTTCAAATGGACACGACTACAAACCAAACCAAACCATTGTGTACATTAGCATATTTTACAATTGTTAAAGAAAGACATTTTAAAATTTGTACCATTCAATTGACACTGCTTATTCTTTAATTAACAAAATAAAATTTGCATCAAGTGAGAATTAATGTTGCAATGAAGCATATTTAAATAAAAGTGAAGCCAACTTATTTAGAACTTTCGAAAAATTAAGAACTAAAATATAAAGAATTCAAGAAATTTATTTTCGTATAACAATAATATAGTAAAAAATTAAGAATTTAAACGCAAATCCATTCCTTTTTAAAATAAAATACCAAAATAATTTATTTTAATGAATTATTTTATTGTAAAAAGGAATTTTAAAATAAAATGAAACAAATGTTGTGTGTTTGAGAAAAAAATAAACCTCGAAATTGTTTTAATAAAAGAAACTTAAGCTAAAAATGCATTTCTTAAATTTATAATATAGAAATACCAACTATGGAATTAAATTATAACAATCGATACTTGATATATATATATATATATATATATATATATATATATATATATATATATATATATATATATATATATATATATATATATATATATATATATATATATATATATATATATATATTTATATATATTCCCAGAAATATCTTGCACATTGAAATTATGATTACAGGATTAGTTTGATAATTTAAATCTAATTTACATGAAATGTTCAACACTTCAACAACATCAATGCATTTTTAACTATTGATTCTCGTTTATTCTCTACAAGTTTACTGTTATTTTTGTGAATGTGTAGTTTGGTAAAAATGCTAAGAGTATTATAAAATAATTTAGATGAATATCTGTTTTTATAATCTAAAAGTAGATATCTATTTATATACACAATTTTATTAGTGTGTTATCCTTTTAATTATTATTTTGCACCGCTTTAATGAGCAAGAAATTTAAACCAATTTTTTCCCTTTTCTCTTATTTGAAACTCAAACTAATAGTTATATAAATTTAATCGAAATGTGCTGTAATATATTTATATTTCCTAGGTATTCTTAGTGCTGAGTAAAAAATACAATATGATCACACTACTTCACGTGTTTCATCATTCAATTGTGCCTGTATTTGGTTGGTTTGGATTCCGATCAGAAACAAGTAAGTGTCGTAAGCACAAAATAAAGAAATCTTTATATATATATATATATATATATATATATATATATATATATATATATATATATATATATATATATATATATATATATATATATATATATATATATACTCCTGGATTATGTAATTTCCTGGATTCTACGAAGTAGAATGTAAGAAATGTTTTTGTAACTGTCAAAACAAGGAATATCAATATTCAAAATTTCTTTGATTTCATGTCACGTTATCTACACTGCTCAAAATAATGAAACATATTAAGGTTATGGATTGATATTGTGTGTGTACCTGGAGAATTGTTTCTTTGATGAATAATGTATGAAATGTAAATGATATTTGTTTAGTAGAAAAAAGGCATTTTATTGAACATGTGAGTACCAAAAAATAAGTAAATAAAACGCAATTTTTGCAAATGAGAAAAACCAATGAACAGTTTTTTTTTAAGAAATCATTCATCAAGTTAGCACGATGTGCCTTGGAATTGTCGTCGCTTAACATGAAATCATCTCCCATTGTTGTAAAGAAAAAGGGAATTCAATAGGTTTGAGGCGACAGAACAGAGCTCCATTTCGAACGGAATGGTGCTTCAATCAATGTAAATATACCAGCATAGACTATTAATCTACGTCAAACCTGATGCTTTTATGCTCAAGCGCTGATTTCGTGGCATTCATTCATGATTTTGTAGCATTCATCGAAACAACGCGCATACTGAATGTTGACCATTCATTTACATTTTGTTTTATATTAAGTTGAAAGCCAAATGACCTTCGCTGCCGCTAAGCTTCAACATCAAACTCAAAATTTGCATACTGTGAAGTTTGAAAATGAGAAAATCTTGCTTCTGTGACTCTGCGTCATATAATACAGTGATCAAACCAGCGTCATCCAAAAGAACCTTTCCTAAAATTTTCTAAAGGCATAGCTTAATTGATCCTATCATTTTTTCCTACCATACTTCCCACCAAGCCATTCGTGGGACGATGAATTTCCATTTGATGCTTAGGTGAACATAAAGTATTTTACCTTGGCAGAGGATACAGACTCCTAGAACAATGTCAGTACTTCGTCCGCAGAACAGGAGGTTGTGGCATTATCAGCGTACACAGTATGAGGAAGTAGACGTCTAGAGGCAAATCGTTGTAATGTCAGCGAGAAGACGTCACTACACAGATCAGAAAATAACTCTAAGTGAATAACTTGATTTGTAGTATATGTAAAGACGACAGTGCAAGCTTTTGTAATGGAATTATCATTTTTAACGTAGAGTAGTCCAGCAAAATAAATTCCGGTGGTTTCGAAAGGAGATAACTTTTGAATTCGCTCAGCTGGTAATGGAGCTTCTATCTGTTCACTTATCTTTTGTTTCAATACTTTACATAGAAGGCAATTATTTATCATCATTTTAATAGCTTCTCTTCTCTTAATATCCAATATTCTGCACAAAGTTCAGAAAATACAATCCGAACACCGAGATGATGTTTTCGTAAATATGTTTGGTGTATCATTAGACTTGTAAATTGATGATAACCCTCCAATAAAATAGGGGATATTTTTCAGCATGAGATAAATCAAAAAATTATAGTCGACCACCAAGAAGTATAATATTGTTCTTGACAAAAAAGGGTTAAATTTTTTTTATCCTTGATTACTTAGGAAGTAATTTTCCTATCAATAGAGCTTCTTATTCTGAAGGAAATGATTCTTTCTGAAAGGACTGTATCCAATAAGTACGAGCTTGATTTAGTTGAGGCATGTAACTCACCCACTAACAATTTTTTTTCCCTACATTTGTGAATAAAGCAAAGAATCCAATGTAATAATTTAAAGTAAGAGCTGTAGTTTTCAGCATTTATGATTGATTGATTGAGTAGGTACGACGTGAAAGGTCTGAACTTTTTCTTTCTTTGCTTCTAATTTATGACTTTAATCGCTAGAAATAGTATCAAAATCAGCTCAATATTCTTGAGATTTGACTAACCCTGCAAGGTCGTTGCACCGAATATTCAGGGTTTTTAGTGTTGATGGTGAAACACCATTAGAAAGTTTGTCATCTGGATTGTTTTTGCAGGGCAATGTAATGAATGATTAGTTTCAAAAAGAAGTTCTGTCACTCTATAGCGAACAAAATTTTCCACTTTCTGGGGTCATTGCGTATCCACCCTAAGACAACTTGATAATCACTCCACAACGTTGCATTTGATGAACAGATGTTGGTTTCTGCATAGAAATATTGCAACAATCAAGCACCCATCAAGGTCGTCGAGAGCTCCAAACAAAGTAAGGTAACTTTCCTTACAGGAACTAGTTTATTGCGACTACACACTAAATGCACATTCGATTGGTCACATTGAATAGTGGCAATGTACAGAACTTCAGATGCGTTCACAATACACCTGAATAGTAAAAGAATAATGTGATGAAATGCCTATACATCGAGGAATTTGCAGGGAGTAAATGTCACCCAGTTTTTCTACTGCTGCATACTACAAAGTTGATAAATTAGCAGGCAGTAATTCTTCTCACTTGATTCCAAGAATCCACGTATCTTGGAATAAGATTTTCCCAAGAATAGTAAACGGAGAAAAAAGTCCTAAGGGATTATAATAACTAGCAATATAGTTTAGTAAACATGTCTTTGTAAGTGGTATGTCTCTAAATCGCAGAGGGAAGTCTTGAATGCATTCTTCAGAATTTCGGAATCTGTTTTCCAGTCAATACCTAAGACAGTTGTTTCAATTTTGAGAGATTCTTCAAGCGTTTGTAGTATATTTTTGAGTTTCAAAGACTTTGCAGCCCATTTTTAAATAGGCAATTTCATTAGAGCCATTAAATTCTTGATGTTATGATATAGCATTATAATGTGTGATTCGGTTTCCATAGCAGCAAGAAAGTCATTCATATAAAGATGTTTATCTATCATTGGTGCAGCAATTGAAAATTCTGTGAGATGTTTTGCAGCTGATTCTCGTGTGGCAGCACAATATAAAAACGAGTAAAAGCAGACTGCAAGTAAGATTGAAATGGTAAACGAGTAAATCCGTAAACAGTTATTTTATCTGTAAAAGTAGCAGTTTGAGATGAATCAGATTCTAATTTGTAATACAAAAATTTTGTAACGTCTCCATCTTCTTTATGTAGTAACAACTGTAAGCTTGCTTACCATCACATGTAACAGTGAATTCATGCAAACGAAATTTTTGTTGAAAGTCAACATTTTCAGGAAGAAGACACGGGGCAGCCTCCAAAATATCGTTCAGTGAAGGTATTCCTGGAACATACGAGGAAACGTCAAACATAAGTCTCCACTTGGTTTTAGATAACGTTTTCTTTTTTACAACATGGTGAAGTAGGTATTATACTGGCTGCTTCTCATTGGATTCATCTATTGAACAAACTTCCACATGTATTTGGTCAATGTAATTCAGCATGCATTCGTCATATTGTTTCTCTAACACAGGTCTGCAATGCAAATCTTTTTTGAAGAGAATGAAATCTGTTTTCAGCTACAGTTTTGTTTGTAACAAAGGTGTGACGAATGGTTTCCTTGACAGAGACACAATTCTTCGATCATCTTCAGTGTTGTAAGTTTTGTAAAAAATTGATCAAATATTTTCATTACAACCAGTCATTTTTCGTTACTGCGCATCTTGTAACCTTATGGACTCCAATGCCCTGAAGCAATGCACCTGTGATCATTTATATAATCAGTTGAACTTGCACACAAATTTAATGGACGGAAGTATTCTCAGCGATTGTAGTATGTGTTCTTGTTCCCCTAAGAATCCATTTAAAGATGGAATTTCCCTGCTTGCCACCTTTCTTAGCCTAACCGTTCGTTGAAAATGGCTAGCTCGAATACTAAAATGCGAATATGGGATTTACCGAATTCTGAAAAAGATGCCGTTACGGTTTTATAGAAATATAACATGTTTAACATGTTACCAGATGTTAGGAAATGTCCAACTCTCACCCGATGAAGCTTTAATTTTTGAAAACAGATATTTTGGAAGTGCAACGTTGCAACCTGTAATCAAAACGCGGGAAGAAGAAGTGGTAATTGGTTTGACGGAAGCCGTATCCCGTTATTAACAGCAACAATATTCATGTATTGCTGGTGCAAGGAATTAACAAAAGTCAAATTTTATGATGAAGAACTTAATTAAGCTGACAAAATAATCATAGAATGGAATAATTGTATGAGAAATTTGTGTTCTCTACATTAAAAAAAAATAAAAAATAAAAAACGGAAATAGGCGGACCTGGCTGCATTGCGGAAATCTTGTTCATGAGAAGGAAAAATAATTCGGGTCGAATATTGCCTGAGAAATGGATTTTTGATGGTGTCTGTTGAGAGACCAATCAAACATTTTTAACAACTTTTCCTGATAGAGCTGCAGCTACGCTTTTCCAGAAAACTGTCGAAAACATTGAGGAAGAGAGTACACTTTATTCTGACAATTGGAGAGCGTATCAGACTGATCAGTTGGAAAACGTTGGATTTAATCATTTAAGAGTGAATCACAAATTTAATTTTGTCGACCCTAAAACGGGTGTGCGTATCCAAACAATCGAAAGAATGTGGGGTCCCTCGAAATGGAGGAACAAGAGACAACGAGGTGCAGAAAGACACCATTTTGAGTCTTACTTGGCAAAAAGACGAAGAAAAGGATAAAAAATTTGTTTTGATTCATTTCTAAAAACAATTTTGCAATATTTTCCACCAAAATGTAATTGATATATCGTCAAATAAACGCAAGAATTATACAGATAAAAATTACTTATTATTTTTCTTCATATATTATTTATTATTTTCTTTCATACTGCTTCTATCACATTGTACTTATCAACTACGTGCTCCATGTCCCGTCAGAGTATTCCGTTTTTAGAATTGGCCCGGTTTTATATAATGCCGCCAATATGGATGCGATAATACGTAAGAACCAGAAAAACGTTTTGGTAGAATACTAAAACTTAAGTGATGCCATTCACAAAAAAGTAATGTTATTTTTAATAGCTCGCTGGCTTTGCCGCTACACCACATATGATATCAACGTTATAATATTGCAGTTATATTGATTAGGGAATCATAAACTTTGTATTAGTTAATGATCTTATTTAAATATGCCACAGCATTTATACAATACGAAATTTTCTACTATACTATTGCTATAGGAATACTGTCAACATAAAATGTGAAAGTATTATTGAAAGTACTGAAAGTTGTTACCATTAGTACTGTTTAATTATTTTATTTCATTTGTAATATAAAGAGAAGTGATTTCAATTTAGAAAAAATGTATAAGGATTGTTAATCATAAAATTATTCGACAATAGAATAATTTTATGACAAAAAGTATATTAATATTATGTATTAAATGTTGTTTAAATAATTATTTTTTAGATGGATATCTTGGAATTTTTATGGGTTTAAATTCCACTGTACATGTTATAATGTACACTTACTATGCCATTGCTGCCCTGGGCCCTGAATATCAAAAATATGTGTGGTGGAAGAAATACATCACTAGACTGCAAATTGTATGTATATATGAAATAAAATGATTATAATTAGATTGCATTTTAAGTAGAAAAAAATTATTTACCTATCTTGTTAAAAGATTTGCAGATGTATTTGAACTATTACTTTAATTTAAATTCGCGAGGAGAGTAAGCATTTTCCTACCTTAAAATGGTTATGAAAACCAGCTTTAAAAATTTTAATTCATTTTTAAAAGTGTTTCCAATATTTATATATTTAAATATGTATAAATAATTTCTTTTCGCTGAAATTTTCTTGAGTTACAAGTTTATATTTAATTTCACTTGCACTTAAAAATCAATTTATAATTTAAAAACAATTTTTAAATATTTTTAAATATGCCCCCCATTTGTAGTAGAAAAGAATGTTATGAGGCTTTAATGCGTAATATTAATAGATGCTATATAAGAATGGTTTTATTACTAGTATTATCACAAAGCACGTATTTATCATTTATAAATAATTTAATTTTAATTCTAAAAATTGTGATGTAAGCATATTTGTATTCTGTTACTGATTTAAGAACACTGAAGAATTATATAAAAAATTATTTTATTTTTCAGTTGCAATTTTTTGTGATGTCGATCTATATGATGGTGATGTACTACATAGGGTGCACTGATTCTAAGCTTACGTTTTATTTCTGCATGTTTTTATCAATTTTATTCTTTTTCCTTTTTATTGATTATTATCGCAAGAGCTACAAAAAAGAGAAAGAAATCAAAGAAGCATCAAATGGTACCCTCAGGAATGGAATTCCAAGGGCCTACTTAAAAACCTCAAAGAAAGAATAGATTTTAAAATTATTTGTATATCAATACTCAAAGGATGGCAGCAGTTCCTTGTTTATTAAAAGTGCCACACTTTATCCTTGTTTTTGGACAATCATATTTCATTTTATGTTACAATTTGTTTTGTAATCATTAAGAGCATTTCATACTGAATTAGATATTTACTGAAAAAAAAATTGATGAATTCAAGTTCTGAGTAAAATACATAAAAGAAACACTATAGGAATGGATTTTTTAGCACATTAGAAATATGAACAGATTCAGACCTGATTTTCTTTACTTTTTTTCAATCATTTTGTTAATTTGTATAAAATGTTTTGTAATAATTTTTAGAAATTAATCTAATAGATATTGTTCCTCTTATAAAATTGTTCTCGTTACTTATTTTTATTGCATTTGTGACTCTGTACTGATGATAATAAAAAAATTCTATGGTAATTTTTTAGTAGTGTTTCTTAATATATATATATATATATATATATATATATATATATATATATATATATATATATAATATATATATATATATATATATATATATATATATATATATATATATATATATATATATATATATATATATATATATATATATATAACACACATCTCACTTAACTCCTGTATGCACTCAATTTTTACTGAAAGTGATTTTTGCATATTTTGTCATTTCAAGTCATAAAAATATTCGACCGCTTTTGAAATTTTTATCAACACATCTGTTTAATAAATAAAATGCTTCTGAAAAATAACCATTAGCAAGTTTCCTAAAAATTATACATGTCTCTTCATATAACATAAAAAGCTATGAATTAAAATATAATATATTATTTTTAAAATTAATATTTTATTTTTTTAAAATATAATTATATTTTTTGCATTATTGTTGAAGGAAAAATAAAATTTAATTTGTATAGTTAAGTTCCAAATTAGTTGAAAGTTATTCGTAAAGATGTCACTAAATTATATAAAAATTTCAGAAATTTTTCATATATCTTTATATTTGACTTAAAAATATCTCTCTTAAAGAAACTATTTTTGAATTTTGTTACGTCATTCCATCTATGCATTTAAACTGATGTTTTTACTTTCACATCTATAAGAGCTTCTTGAAAATAGTATAATTTCGTATTACTAAAAAATATTTTTTGACTTCAATTTTCTCACTTCAGTTTTAAATGTTTTTAAAATTTTATTTCAGATAACATTAAACTTGGATTAATTAAGATACATTTTAATTCATGGAAAATAATGCAAGAAACAATGCAAATTATAGTTATTCATTTTAAAAGGATGTATTTTGAAAGGAATAGAAATTATTGTTTTCACTGAAAATTATCCAACCATATATTTTTTTCATTAACAAATTAAAGATTCATTATAATTTTTTTTATTTTCTTTATCTACTAAGACGGAAACGCAGAAAATGTTTTAGTGCACTCATAGAGGGTATTCATTAATGAGTATATTTATTCATGTGTACTCGTTTCTAAAAATTAAATATCCATTGAAAAGTTTTAATTTTTTGGAAACCAAATTTAATTGGCAGGTTGGAAATTTATTTCAAAGGTAGATAAAAATGCGAAAATATATTGCATAGCAATCAATCACAAGTTAATTGGTAAGACAGTAATTAACAATACAGTATGCTACATAGTAATGGAATTTTATAACATCTTCTCGAAAGTTATGTATTCTAATGTAGAGCCCTATTGTCTGGAAACAGATTTATTTCAATAAAGAAAATTTATTAGATTTATTTCGATAAGAAAGATTTGAGTAATATTTGAGCAAGAAAATGCGGCAACAAAATTAATAAAAGAATTAAAGATTTATAATTTTTAGTTGCAAAAGAATCGGAATTATCCTTGATATACAGATAAGATTAATGTGGGTCATTTAGTCTTCTTCAACATTTTGCTTTTAAAATAAGTTATTTGGCAATATAAAGCATTATTTTTTTCTTAGCAAAAACTTATATGTCATTACGTTATTTTGCAATATAAATAATTTAGATTTTTGTGATGGACTATGAAATTGTCAAAGTTTTTGATTTTCAAATAACTATGCAATATTGCTGCAATAAAATTAATATGCATATAATATAGTTTCTTACCAATTATTAATAATAAAAGCTATACAATACCTTTAATTTAAATTGCATTTTTCAGAAATATTGTGTTATTTATTAGATACTATATGAAATAAGCATATAAGTAATTAGGATTTCTACATTCAATGTACTTTTTACTTAATATAGTAAAAAGTGAAATGCTATTCCATATGAATTTATTTTACTAATACACATTGGCTGATTGTATGCTGAATAAGATCGAATTGCAAAATATGTTTCATTAAGAAACATTGCAAATCAAAATTTATATTTCAATTATAAATGTAGAAACATGCTACACTCCTTAAATCAGAAACATGTGAAAAGTAGGAATATTCAAAGGAAGAATAATAATAATAATTGCATAGTGTTTTTGGTAATTTGTAATATCTAACGTAATTAAAATATATAAGAATGAAAATAACGATTATCAATGAACAAATCTTTATTTATTGACTTTTCTTTTACACGATTGACAATATATTGATTCAATAATCGAAAATTTTTTAAATATTTAATGTCATTAAAACTAATTATCAATGTTGTTTCTTAAAAATAATTTCATCCAAAAAAATGTAAATAAATAAAGCATACAAAATTTCTGATATCTAATAGGTAGCACAATTTCCCAAATATGTTGATATACTTATCAATGAAAAAAGAATGGTTAAAGTTATACTAAAGCGAAAAATTTAGCATTTATCAAGAGAAAACTATATAATTTAATTTCTGCATATAGTTGTCATTATCTAGTTTAAAAATGAAAACAGAATAAAATGCATAAAAAAATCAGTGCATAAATTTATTCGGCTGATAACTATTGGGCTTTGGGTTGTTCGAAAAGTAATTTTTTTTTTTTGTGGAAATGAAAGACAGTTTTCATATAATAAACAAATAATTTATTAAATTATATATTAGCCGTTCTGGTCCAACAACTTTTGCCATATTTCTGGTAGTAGCATAATTCCACGCTCATAAAATGTTTGGTCTTTGCTGGCAAAAAACTGATCGAGGTGGTTTTTGATCTCCTCATTTGAAATAAAGGTTTTACTGTCTAAAATATTTTGGAGTGACCGCAACAATGAATAATCCGATGGTGACAGATCTGGAGAATATGGTGTGTGTGGCATTGTATCCCATTCAAGCTGTAAAAGCTTTTGGCGAGTGACCAAGCTTGTGTGAGGTCTCGCGTTGTCTTGGTAAAACACTACACCTTTCCTGTTGATTAATTTTGGCTTTTTCTATTGAAGTGCATCATTCAGTTCGTCCAGCTGATAACAGTGACTTCCGAATTAATCATTACGTTATACGGTAAAAGCTTAAAAAAATAAATCCCACCAAACAGACAATATTACCTTTTTTTGGTGAATATCGGCTTTGGAATTGGTTTCAGACGGTTCATCTTTTTTGCTCCATGACTTCTAGCGTTTGACGTTGTTGTATACAACCCATTTTTTGTCCCTAGTGATGCTGAGCTTCAAAAAGTATCATTTTCGTGACGTTTGAGAAGCGAATCGCAGACTTCAATGCGGCGGCACAGATTTCACTCTGTGAGAACATGGGGAACCCATACATCGAGCTTCGAGGATAATCTCAGGCCTTTCAAATAGTCATAAACTGTTGTTATTCGCCGGTTCGCATCAATTAATGCCTTTATCGCGTCTTTATCAGCTTCAACTGGCCTTCCCGAACGTGGTGCATCTTCGACATCATAATTGCCGGATCGAAATTTAACGAACCAGTTCTGGCGCTGGGGTACTGTCAACACACCTTCTCCATACACACCGGTCAATTCCTTTCTGGCTTGAATAGCATTTTTACCATTTCTGTAGTGAAACAGTAAGATATGTCAAAAATGCTGCTTATCACTCTCCATATTTAAAATGGCACCAACAAAAAAATACTGCATAGAATTAATTGGAAATCTTCACGCACAAGCCATGCTATATGTGAGCTCTGAAAGCATAAAATAATTATACGATTTAAGTGTGAAGATGGGTGCAAAAAAATACAATTAAATCCTCTGTAGGAAAAAAACGAAGTTACTTTCTGAACAACCCAATATATATATATATATATCTTATACCAAGTTTTTGGTGCAATTTTAAGGATAATTTAGAATTTTTTTTAACTTTGAATATACTGGTTATATTTATTTCATTATAAAATATTGTACTTCACAAGCATTAGAAGATAGATCTTTATATTGATTAACCCTCTGTTTGATAACTTTCTTTCAAAGAAAATCAAAAAATGTGGAGTTTTACTTTCTAATTTTCGCAATTTTGCACTCTTCTCAAAAACATAATTTCAGTTTGAAATTAAATGTCATTGAATATTTTTCTCATTTTTAAAGAAGTATATTACAACGAACTTAATAAGCTATTGAGAATTGTTTAAAATGTGCGGCATGTGCATTGGTTGATGTCTATAAAGTTGCATTAAAGGCTTATAATAGCAGCAATATAATCACTTTTCAACTTATAATTGTTATTTATTAGTTTGTATATTGGTATATCAAACTAGAAATCTTGTTTATAGTTGTTAATGCATGAAATATTTCACTAATTTATTTTTTTTTGT
The DNA here is from genome assembly GCA_030067965.1 of Latrodectus elegans. Taxonomy (NCBI): domain Eukaryota; kingdom Metazoa; phylum Arthropoda; class Arachnida; order Araneae; family Theridiidae; genus Latrodectus; species Latrodectus elegans. The sequence goes on along the minus strand of CM057810.1, from coordinate 71,529,797 downwards.
ACTTTTTAATGATGTTTAAAGTCACACACACACGTTTGCAAATATAAATTTGCAGTAGTAAAGTAAATGTTTAAATAAAGGGTACATGAATTCATATTGAGTCAGAAATGTATTCTTGTTTTATGAACAATTTGAAATGTATGAAACAATGGTGTGTGAAAACTTACATGTTTTATATAAAAAACGTATAATATAAATACATAAATTTTTAATTTTTATTATTTAATAACAATTGTTTTACAAAAGATTTTTTGAATTGTCCTTAAATAAAGCCATTCATACATAAATTTTTATTTATATTTCTAGCTATATGTATTTTAGAATTGAGTATTTTTTTAAGATAATGTAGAATTCCCGTCAAGAAAAAAATAATTAACTCTTGAACATTTTCGAGTGAAATTTTCTCTAATTTTCGATTAACTCAAGACAAGAATGTTTTGATGAACTTTATTCTTTAAACAGTGTGGTACCATCTTATACCGTTGTAAAAAAACTAGCTTAACAAATTTAATCATGTTGTTTAATATTCGCTTCTGGCTGATTTCCATGGAAGTCATCCAAAATCAATTCTTTTTCCAGAAAATGTCGGTGTTATGCTTAAACAGATTCAAGAAGATCGACATGTGACATATGGTGAGACTGATACATCTTTCGGCTGTAGTGTGATAAGCATAAATAAGATATTGTTTGAATATTTGACCGAAAGAAAGATTTATTTGCATTGGACCTCACATACTTTGACAATCATTCAAAAGAAGGATTGTATTGATTATTGCTTTAAAAAGTTGAAAAAATGTATTTAAAGTACATCAAATGTTGCATATATCATCTAGAAGAGAATAAATCATGGATTATGAATCGAGAATAAATCATGGATCATAAATCATGGCATATGAATCTAAAAGAAAATAGAAATAGACTGTATTGGTCTTCAAAGATGAGCCGAAAGTATTTAACGGAAGAAGTACATCGAACCAAATGATTGCATGTTTTTCCGACTTTACCAGTTACTTGGGGGTAGTGACATTCGAGTTATGCAGAACAATCTCTTCCTATAGGTACTTGACTAATTGTTTACCAGAAGTCATCAGAGAAATTACAAGAAAAGAAAGGAAAAGGCGAATCATTCTTTATTTTAACTATGCGAGTTTAACCGTATCTGTAAAAAAAAAAAAAAAAAAAAAAAAAAAAAAAAAAAAAAAAGGAATTATTGATGGATTAAAATATCTAAATGATAGGTCCTTCTCGGTACACTTCTAATTTGGCACCCAATGATATTTTCATTCAAGCACATCAAATATAAATTGTGTAAAATATTTTTTTTCGATACCTAATAAATCAAGGTCGAGGTGGCCTGATTGATTACGACGTTCATCTCGTTATTCGAAGGTAGTGAGTTTGAATTCCAGCCCAACCAAAGATTCATCTGTTAGTTTACTTGTGACTGGGCATTTTAAATATGTCATAGTCGCAATGTCCTCCAAGAGAAATGATACTTTTGGGGGTGGAAGGTCAAGTTTTGGGGGTCTTCTGCGTTCAAACTTTCATGGGAAAGTGCATATTAAAGTTATAAACTAATTGAGCTGACCTCATTGCCACGACTACTCATAGATGGGAAAGGCCTTTATCTTTTTCCATGACCGAATGGTTTTAGGGTGCGAAGTGTATGTCTCAGTTAGATGGTCAACCTAATGCGAAACCTCCAGCATGATTGATACTTAATTTTTCAACCCACTGTTCAGTTGCAATGTTGAGTTAACCTTTCTCATCCGAGGATCGAGCCTTTTACTTCTGCTTTAGTAGCACAAAGCGCTACTCCAATGCTATCGATCTTCATAGAGAATGTGTTGAAAATAAAATTTCCGTCAAGAATATATCTTTATCAGTTAGATCTATATATAACAAACATCTTATAAACACATTCCAAAGATATATTTGCATATTTTTTCTGAGATTTATGTAATCAATGTCAGTTAAAATTATTTGATAGAAGTTACTAGAACTTTGTCCCAAACTTAATGTAATAAAAATCATGAACATTGGTTTGAAACAACTGATTGACACATCATACTATTCAGATATTTTAAACTATGAAACTATCTTTACCTTTCAAAGTTAGGGAAGTTCTGAAACTGTATTTGTACAAAGTTATTAATAAAGACATTTTGTCAAAAAATTACTAGTTAACGATAGTTATTTCTCTAAAATTATTCATTTAAATGTATTCACGTTAAAAAGGCCACTAAAATCATAAGTGAGGATAACCAATGTAACCAGTTAATAATAAAGTATTTAATTATGAATTATACTTTGTAAGAAAAAAATTCAGTTGATTCTAAATAGATCAATCGAATCAGAAAATCCTTCTTTGGTGACCTTTGCCGATCGTTTGCTTTTGCGAATAACTTTGATGCACCTCAGCAATCGGTAACTTTTGATGAAATAAACACCATTTAAATTTTTTGTATAACTTCTGAGAAATAACCATGTGTGTGTTGACAGAAAAAAATGATAAGAACATATAAATAACAGCAGCTGTTGAGTCACGCGTATATCTTAGTTGCTTTAGCTTTCACCTAAGCGCGTAAGTGTATCGCTTCATTTGGATTATTTTATTCATTTCTGTAACATTCACTTTTTTAATGTTTAAACAACAATTATTAATTTCTATGTTTTAATGTGTCCAAAACTTTAAAATATACTTTCATGGAAGATATTTCTTGTATTTTAACGAATCGTTAAAATCCATTAATTAAAAAAAAGCACTAAAAAGTTAAAAAATAAAAATGTATTTAATGTAAAGAACAAATTACTATTAAAATAATAATTTGTTCCGTAAATTAAATATAGATATTTTTTCTGTCAAATTCCTAATATTTCTATATTTTACGAAATATGATTTGTTATATTACAAATGCAAATTTTATTTTCGTACTCGATAATGATGAACTTGTATGCGATTTCCATTTTCCATTGTTTTTTAAGAGATACAATAATGTGAATGAAACTGACTTGATATTTATAATTAGAATGATTTACTTAAACAAAAATATCTCCATTTTGTTTTCATTAATATTTTTAAACGTTTTACTTAAAAAAGTCATGTTGTATGCTCATTAAAGTTACAAAAGTCATTAAGCATGTGAATTTTGTGGTTTCATAAATTATTATAAATTTGTTTCTCATAATCTAGTTATTTTTGATTAAGAACGATATTTGTATATTTGTCAACATTTGTTAAAATGTGTCTTATCTAACAATTCCTTTCATTGTAGAATTTACCGATTTTTATTCCATGTATTATCCTTTCAAAACAAAATACAATACAAAATCTGTCAACATAAGATCTTTTAGATAAATTACTATAAAATGTCAAGAAGAAAAATCTATCAATTTAGGATATATGCGGCTGGTGGCAACACTTTTCTAAAAAACTATTGTACTCAAAATAATTTCTTACTATTTAATAGACCATTTAAAAATTATTTTTAAAGATTTTTAAATAGTAAATTTATATTGACCCCTACACTATATTAAGATGCTTTGAATGCTTAGAAAAGATGCAATACTAGTAATTTAAAGTGAATTTAATTTAATAAAAATATTATTTATTTAATGTATAAATGAATAAAAAATTCCTTTTTATTTTAAATGTAGGAAATATATGCATATTTAAAACGTTAATAGTTTATATGATTGATGTTCTACGAAGATGAAATTTGCAACAAATGGATGACAAATTTTTCAACTACCATTTTTTTCGTTTCCAAATGCACACACAAGAAGGATTTGATGTTAAATGTTTAGGCTTTTAATTGCAACGCAGAGATATTTAATTTTATTCTTCAATCACAATATTTTTAGAACATCAACATGCTCACGAAAACTCTTGTTTTATTGCTGGTGATTAGCTGTTTATCTTCTGCATTGCTTGAGAAAAATTGCCCACCTCCAGAGGCGGTGTCTTGCACATGCAAAGCGGGAAACGGTAAGTTGAAAAAGTCTCTTAAAATAGACATGAAGCATTGAACATTTGCCAAAGAAAACTTAAAAAGTAAAATGCATAAATATTAAACTCTTATTTAATCAACTATGAACTATAACTGCAATATTACTCTATTAAAATACACTTTTCATCATTTATATTTTCATTTGTTTTAATTAATTAATTTAAGAATCAGATTTTTAGGCAAATAATTTACAGATTGACTTGTAATCAATTTATTAAATATTCAGGCAAAAGGTTGTTGCATGGGTTATGATGGATTAGAATATCAGAAATGTAACTAAGTACATTATTTGAAATGAAAAGAATTGAATTATTAGAATTACATATCATTTGTGTTACATATATCGATTCAATTTCAATAATATTTGGCAAAATTACATCTTGAAATAACATCATCGGTTAATACTTGAAAATATTATTATTGATAATATTTGTAAATATACCCATGTTTTTATCTACTAAGGAAATGTAGAGGAGGATATGATTCTAATATTTGTCTTTTCATGCGATATAATTATTAATCCCAATAATATATAATATAAATAGTATATAATATTTAATTTGATGTATTTCACTTAAATAAATATTGAAAGAAAATAAGTAATGATTAACAAGGCAAATATTAATGAAAAATAATAGAATAATAATTACTGATGAAAATATTTAATTTATGAAATCCGTTAAGTTAAATAAATTTTAATTTGTAGGCGTTTGTAACAACGTGGTATTTAAGTTTTCCTCATTTAGAAAACATATTTTAATAGTTTTAATTTAATTTCAATTATATGTTTTTATTCCAAAAGAAATTTTACGAAAAATTTTACTTCAAATATTATAAGAATGGAAATTACCTGCACGCAAATAATGCTTAGTTAAATTTTCACCTATGCTTATGATTGGAAATTCCAATTGAATTTACTACAAAATTAAGTTTAATGTGTTGAGCAATGAAGTATTTTATTTAGTCCTAAATTTAATGTTTGAATTACTCTGTGATAAATTTTAAACAGAATTTACTAAAAATATTACTATGAAAAATAAAATAAAACAAAATAATTTTTCACCAATTAATTGTTTTTAATTGCATTTGTACAAGGCTATATTTTTAATTACTACTGAAATGATGGAAACAATCGGGAAAATATTAAAAAAATGTAACACTTTATGTTTTTGCTTTAATCTTACAATGAAATTGTTTCACAAATCATCCAAATCAAGGTGATACAACCAACAATGTGATTACAATCCCAAACACACACGCACACACACATACAGACAAGCACACACACATACAGACAAGCACACACACATACAGACAAGCACACACACATACAGACAAGCACACACACATACAGACAAGCACACACACATACAGACACGCAGACTCACATACAGACAAGCACACACACATACAGACACGCAGACTCACATACAGACAAGCACACACACATACAGACACGCAGACTCACATACAGACAAGCACACACACATACAGACACGCAGACTCACATACAGACAAGCACACACACATACAGACACGCAGACTCACATACAGACAAGCACACACACATACAGACACGCAGACTCACATACAGACAAGCACACACACATACAGACACGCAGACTCACATACAGACAAGCACACACACATACAGACACGCAGACTCACATACACGCAGACACACATGCACACACACGCAGACACACATGCACGCACACGCAGACGCACATGCACGCAGACGCAGACACGCACACGCACACGCAGACACGCACACGCAGACACGCACACGCAGACACGCACACGCAGACACGCACACGCAGACACGCACACGCACACGCAGACACGCACACGCACACGCAGACACGCACACGCACACGCAGACACGCACACACGCACAACCTCATAGTAATATATATATATTATTGTTGAAATATATAAAGCTTATTTTTAACCCTTTTTTTAGGTCCAGTTCTATATTGTTCTGAAATAGGAAATTTAGAAAATCTCAAGAGCCTTCTGAAACAAGTTCAAGGTTATCAAATCGATACTTTAAATCTGCAAAATGTAAGCGCTTCAACTTTGCCTGTGGACCTTTTCAAAGGATTGCACATTGAACGGTTGGCACTACGTAATTTTGAAGTGGAGGACGCCTCCTTCCGACCAGGGCGTGCTCATTTTCAAGGACTAGAGGAAAGCTTGCACACATTAGAGATCGAAAAATGCTTCCGTGGAGAACGACCACTTATAAATTTGAAATTAGATCACTTGAAAAATTTGCAAGTAAGTTTGTTTTCTGGAAATTAATCCTTATTTAAAATATTATACTTTAGAAATTAATAAATATTTGATCTTTCAGAATATCAAATTTTGCTATCTGATGGCGTTTATAAGTAAAAAAAAAAAAAAAAAAAAAAAAAAAAAAAGTAAATATTAAAACATATAACCTATTTTTTTGTTTTTGTTTTAAGGAAACTTGTAAAATTATAGGATGACAGTATTTGCTTACTATTTGTATGAATAACGTTGCACCAATTCTAAGGACCGAATTTTTGCAAATTGTATTTGTCGCAGAGATGCATTATTTTGATTTCTAAACCATTTGTAAATCAATACGTACATCTTCTCGACAGAAAAGTCAAAAAGACATTTTACTACAACTAAATAAAAAAGAAATAAAATGATAGTCACTTAATAAATATTTTCGACCATTTTAAATACCGGCCAACTTGTCTGATGGTCATCGTGCCTGACTAAGGATAGGGAGGTCCTAGGTTCAAATTCCGGTTCAGACATGGATGTACTTTCTCTCTCTGTATCCTGTCTTTGACCTTTCCTTGTGTGTGAATGAGGTGTGAATGGTTGCCTACCCTATATATGGATCCCTATGGCATGTGTGTGTACTGAAGAAGTCGGACTCCACACCAAATACGGTTCAGTTGGAAAAGTGGAGCAGCGCACCCCACTTTGCTAGCCTAGCTGGCACACGAGAACAACAATGGTCTCTGAAGTCATGATCTTTCTGGAGTATTGTACTATTTCGTAATCCTACTGTGAACTATCAACAAAAAGAGAACAATCAACATTTGAAAAAATTATATTTGCTTTTGTTACCTTTAGACTTGCATTTCCAGTAATTGTGAAATCGATTTAAATTGAATTATATATAACAAAAAAAGAACTGAAGCTAAATTGTGTACATAAAAATACATTGTAGTAAAATTATAATAAATACAATAATAGATATTTTTATCAGACGGACTACTTCAATGAGAAGAATGGAAGTCACTCTTGTCATCACAATCTCTTTTAATGTTGGGAGAGTAGGTAGTGAATGTCATTTGAATATGTTATTCAAGTATTTAGTAATGAGTTGGTTTTATTAATTACCTTTAACACATTTCGTAAGAGAAAAAGAAATCTCAAAGAAACATGAAGAGCTGAACATTGTAATTTCACTTAAAGACAAACCTAGTCTAAAACTATATTTTTTTTAAGAAAAGAGGAAAATATGAATTATTTTAAAAGAGAATCAGTTTCAACTCTATGGCAGCATTTATATGTTTTTGGAAATCAAAATGCTACAGACGCAAATACAGATAACTCTATAACATCAGCAGCTATAAAGCTCAAGCTGACTAGTTGTCTAATAATTGAAATCTTTTTCGAATCTTGGTAATGTTTATTATTGGTAGTGTTACACGTTACAAATCTGAAATAATTTCAAGGTATGTTTTGCTGTTGTGAGATGGCGTTGAAAACCCTTTATCAAGAATTGGTTTCAAACTGGCACAATATTTGTATGCACTTTGCACCATATTTTAAAATAATTCTGGAGTTTTTTGTTCAGGAAGTAATACTTGAAACTGTTCCAACAAAATCTTTATCCGTACCTTGAATCTAAAAGTTAAAAATACTTAACTTTTCGGTAGTGTTTCCAGAAAATGTCAAATCGTATCTTCTTGTTTACTGAAGGATTCATCTCATTTTTTCAAAATATTTGCTAAGGCATTAAACAAATCTTAAAAATGCAAAATTTTACTTCTACTCAACCAACGAGATTCCGTAGGAAGTACTATATACCAATACTAACAATCTAACTCATCAGTCAGCGAACAAACTTTTGGAAGGAAATCTCAGTTACTTCTTAATTCCAGTTTAATGGTTTTGAAAAAGTTAACTGATGAACATTAAATTTAGAATTAATTGCCTTACCTTATATTTTTTAAGAAATCAGTGAAAAATCTTTTTTAGTTCATACGTGAATAGTTTTAAAGTGATGATTAACGCTCCTTTTCTCTCCAAATGATACTTGAATTGCACAATAAATACAAACACTTGTCCTTTACCCGAGAAAAGAAATAATTGTTTGCCCATTCAAAAGGAAATGTTTTGTTTTTGATTGATCAAACTACCATTAGAACAGACATATCTTGGTGCCAAGTTTTGTGATAGTTAGGTAAATCAAAACAAGTAAAAATGGGAAATTAGGTAAATAAAAATATTTAAATTAGAGTATGTCTAAGATATAAATTTAAAAAAAATGATACTCAAAACTTCATGTGTATTTATACAACTTTAAGATAAGACTGGCAATAGCAGCTGAAACTGCGGCTAAAAAGTGTAATTGTTTTAGTTAGTTTAGAGGAAAAATCAGGGTTAGCTAAGTGGAGTGAATACGATATCTACTGAAACTATTCTCGGAAGCTACTAATAGATTATAATCGACATTTTGGTGATTACTGGACTGCAACAAGCTCAATCCTTGTCTTTCAAATTGTGCTTTGATTTTTACATGATAAATACTTATCCTCTGACTTAAAACGCTTCGAATAGTCAACGTTTTGGAATTTCAATTAAATTTTTCAAGTTATAATAAAAAGGCTCCATCTATATAATTATAGATGAATATAAAGAGTCAAACTATTCCAACTAGATAAAAAAAATTAAATTATCATTCAATTTGAGAACTTTAAGAAGAAATGAAATCTATTTTCTTTTATTTTCATTTATACAGACTGTCATTTTTGAGCACAACAATATTCCTGAAGTGGGAAACGACTGGTTTGCAGAGGGACCAAGCAGTTTGAAAACATTAATATTTGAAGGCAATGGAATCGAAAAATTAGGTGATAAGGCATTCCAGAAGCTGGTGAATTTAGAATTTCTTGTGGTATCAGGCAATCATTTGACAGAAATATCCCGATCTATGTTGCCTTCTTCTGCTAACAAGCTTGATTTCTTAGAACTATCGTAAGAATTTTTATCGTATACTTTTCATTGTATCCAAAATTTATTTTATATATATGATTATAAAATTGTATTTTAGATTATAAATACTTGACAACTTACCTATGAAAACAACGTTCTTTACAAAAACTGAAGTAACATGATAAAATAGAAATTATTATGGTATTCATTTGTTCCAAAACATTACATTAAGAAACAAAATATTATCCAAACGACTATATTTTGTAAAATTGTAATTGGCTCTCTTTAGGCTTCATAAAAAAAAAAAAAAAAAAAAAAAAAAAAAATTGAAGGTGATCTACACAACAAATTTTAATTTACTTCAAATATTTTTCGTAGGGCATTGAATAATACTCCATTCTTTTATCATAGATTTTTAAAGAATGTCTGTGTGTTTATAATCCAGTATAAAGAGAAATCAAATGTTAAAATATAATTAACCTGCAAGATTAATAAATCAAAGTACATTTAGTTAAGTCTAGGTATAACGCAATAGGAAAAACCGTATACAAAATTTTATAACTTTTTACAATTCGATAGAATATGTGTTAAATCAAATATCACATTAAAAATTAATTCCTAAGATGAAGAATGCAGAAAAATATACATAAATTTTTATAAAATAATATTATTTTAAAATTACAATTATAAAAAAAAATTCCCTAATAAATGAAATGTGAAAATTTCTTACTATTTTTAAGAGATTATTAATACATTTTAAAAACTGTATTTGTGGTTCTGAAAATACTGATCATATATCGTTAACAGGAGAATGCTAGATTTTGTAGTTCTTATTTATCATTTAATCATTATCCATTTTATATGCAAATCAGAGCTTAAACTATCATTACTTTATTTTGTATGATGTGTTTTAAAATTACTTACTTTATTACAGATACAACAAAATAAGAAATTTACCTGGTGATATGTTCTCTAAAATGCCTACCTTAGCTAGTGTTTATCTTGATCATAATTTAATCAACGAACTTAGTGAAACTACATGGTCAAATGTGTTGCCGCAGCTGAATGAGCTGGCACTAAAAGGTAAGCAGCTCTTACCTTAAATTAGGCGTTGTGAGATATTAATTGGGGCAAAAATAAGAATATAGATTGATTATTACATAAAATAAATTAGTATATTGTTTGAATCTTATCTTATTCCTTGTTGGAATTTCAGAATTACAATGGTCTTCATACACATGATTAGTTTGTTTGAAAAATTTAAATTTTACCATTCTATATCGAAAATGATTAATGTGTTTGAAAAAAAATAAGAGACAGGATTTAAATGCATTGTACATTGTATTCTACTTGAGAAATAGGAGTAAGTTTTTTATTGCTTCATATTTTATTTCATATCTCAACCAACAACTTATAATGTAGAAAGAAAGAAACTATATATGATGAAATATATAGCAAAAATGAAAAGAAATTTTGTATTTAAAATTAATAATTTCTTGATGCAACATCACACAATCTGAAAGCGCATGAAATATTGATTAAGTAAATTGAATATTTTATATTTCCTATGCTTCCAAGCACCATTTTATTCCCAATGCAGTTTTTATATTCATGCCGTATAGTCTTTTTCCATTCCCTGTGGGAAAAATGTATCATCGTTTGAAATAATTTTGTCCTAAAGAATTTTGTATCACAACGAATATATTCATGTAGAATGACCAAATAATTATCTGTAATAATTATATAGCATTTTATAAAATAGCTTAAGATTCTTCTTGAGGAAAGGATTATCAAAATAATAATTTATTGAGAGAGAAGTAAGTCTCTCTCATTCTTCAAATGCAAATGTAGCTAATGTTTACATGCTGGATGTTAGCAGACATTGCTTCAAAACGCGGATGTTGTCTAATAATCATATCTGTTCGTTAATAAAAAATAGAGAAATACTTTATCTCAAAGAACAATAAAATGAGTTCCACGTTGATTTCACAGAAAATGTTTTTGTAAAACTTTAAATTAAGTAAATAAAAAAATGTGTAAATCTTAAAAATTTTTTAACTATTGTTAATTGACTAAAATCGTCAAACCAAGTAAAATTTTTAAATATTTTTAAACTATATAAATATATGATCAGAAATTTTGCTTCAGACATCATTTACATTTATACATTAAATTGTTTGCTTAGCTTTTAAATAATTAGTTGTTTATTCTTTTTTAACATGCTACACATTAGATATTATTGGCAAAAGAAGCGAATAATAATTAAGGTGGGATAAAAAGAATTCAAGATAAAATAATTGTGAAATGTTTCTTGAAAGAAAGAATGATTAATACATCATTCTTATAGCATCGCGTAATAATTGTGTGTGTTTACTTCACTTGCAATAAATACGTGTATTTGACATTTATGAACTTATATATAGATACAATTTTCATATTTATATAGTTTAGAGAGAAACCAACTAATTTTTTTAAGTTTTTGCTATTTTGTTTAAAAACTATATTTATTTCTAAATTACAAAATTTGACGAGGTAAATACAGAGGGTATTAACACATTTTTAGAAAGATTTCGATAACGAATTAAAAAAAAAAGTAAAATTTTTAGGATAAAAATTTTTGGCAACAGCTAATTATTTGAAATGAGAAATATCGTCTGCTACTTTTAAATTTATTCTTCTTTCAAAATGCCACATATAAACATGCTGTAAACTGAAGGATATGTTTTTGCGCTTACCGAAGATAAATGTTCCTATTCCAGAATTCAAAAACGTTGTGAAATGCATGGTATTAAAATTTCTAAGTGTAAAATAAGCAATATTATGAATCGGACAGGTTAAAACTGTCAATCATTATTTCTACATAGAAAGAAGACTCCAAACGAATATCCGTAAAATGTACGTACTGTTTCAAATGTTTCTAAAATGAAATCGCTGGTAACAAGAAAAAATCCGCCAACACAGAAATCAATTGCAAAGTCTTTAGATACATTTATAATAACAATAAATAAAGTAATAAACCAGTATTTACAACTTAAAAATGCTAAAAAATATGTTCACCAGCTTTTGCTGAGACATGTGGCTCAACGCAAAATATTTTGTAGAATCCTGTATGAAAAACCACTTAGCAAGGGATAAATGGAAAAACATTGTGATCTTTGATGAAGCATGGTTTACCTAAATGACTGTAACAGAAAAAGGTATTTTACTGTAGAAAATGAGGAGATAAAAATGTACAAGACCGTTTCCGTCAATGTAAAGAAAGTTTCAGTAAGGGGCTTATGATTGTCACAGGTTTCTCCTACAATGGGAAATTAAAAATAAGAAGAGTAGAAAGAAATGTTAAAATCAACTCATTGTACTAACAGGAGAAGGTTTCATGCCCAATATTTACAAAAGAAATTCAACTTCTTTATCCCAATGACTTTCAAAGAGAGAAACTTCATCAAGACAAAGCTATAAGTCATACTTCGAAAACTACCACTGAATTCCTTGAAAAAATGATGACTAATACAGGTATTGCTTGTATACATTTTCAACATATTCCTGAGAAGTGTCCTGAAGTTTCACCTATGGACTATTGTGCCTTTGGTCTGTTAAAAAATGCTCTTTTTAAACGCAAACCCACCATTATAGGTGGACTCTGGAAAGTAGTGGAAAAGGAATTAAAGCAATACCCCTGGAAATATTGCGAAAATCTCTTCTATCATGGAAATCAGGGTGCAGACTTATAGTCTAGAAAGAAGGCTATCAGATTGAACATTTAAAATATAATGTTTACATTTTAAACATTAATTAAACCGCCACGAAATCGTCCTAAAAATGTGTTAATACCCTCTGTATATTCGTTATTAGCTGTAGCACAAAAAATATTGTGTAATTTTTTAATATTATAAATTTTTTAAACCGTAATATAATTAAGGATGCAAAGTTATTGTAGAAGCTTAAGAAACAATTTTCTGCATGAAGAATTCAATCATTTATGATTATGAAAGAGCATAAAAAAGCTGATTTGGTTTTTATATCTCATAAATGTAGAGTTGAGATGGCAGCCGAATGATTATCTTCCGATTTGATAGTTCATAGATTCCAATCTTACTGTGACATGGAATCCTGTAGTGGTTCGAATTCCATTTTACACTGGAGCTTTTGATTTAATGATATATCTGATGTGAAAAAAATTACAGTTGTGTAATAAACTAAACCAAAGGTAATAAATGTAAAAATGAAAAGTACCAAAAAATGTTACATTGTTGCCAGTAATAATCTAAAATAATTTATGTTTAAAAATACAGTTCTTCTATAGTCGTGCTTAGTAATAAAATGTGATTAAGTAGAATATAGAAATGTGTCACGAGATAACTGTACAAAAAATTCTGATGTTTCAGTATATACTCCCGATGTTTCAATAACCTCTCATGATCGCATTGCTTTAAAATCTAATGAATGCAATAAACGTTTTAGTACTTCATTGAACAATGACAATATAGTTAGACGAGGAAATGCAAGAAAGCAATTTAAACTATATCTTGTTAAGGATCTTACGTAACATTTTTATGCATTTAGTCAAATGACATTTTTCATTTGATAGATAAAAAATTATCTAGCCAATTGTGTGTTAACAGATAAAATATTGTTAATTTTTCTTGAAATGAAGCAGTTGCTTTTATACGGCTTATAATCCTTTACAAATGGTAAAAGAAGTTTTTGATTTAAAGTTCTTACATAAATATATATACTAATTATTGAAATGTAATTAAATGTGAAATTCAATCCACATACATTTTTTTTGAATTCCTAGGGAAATTTCTTAATTTATTTCAATAAGTTGAAATATATAATATTTTAATACATTTCATGTGAGAAAGAAATCTTTAGAATTTAAAAAAAGATAAAAAATTTGTTACATTAGTAGTAATGGAAGATACTATAAAAGGAAATCATAAAAGTTGCTGCGCTTGTTGTACATCCCGAAAAAAAATTTACCATTTAAAACTATATGAGTTGTTTTTCCTAAAATATTACAATTACTAAGTATCCCTCTGCTTACAAAAAATTTAGCTTACTTAACCTTCCAGAAAGCAAGCTTTTTCTTTTGATTGGTTGCTAACAATAACGCTTATTCTTGAAACGCCTGCAAGCAAATGAGGTCCACTTCCCATCCAGATAGTTCCATATACGTACATGATAGCAGATTTATATGTAAAAGACCATAATCGCTATTGCATTTTTTAAGACCATCATATAGTGATTTTCCTGTTGGTTTTACAATTCGATGAGTATTTTGTGATTAAAAATAAGAATCAATTTATGAATTGTTTTCTGAATGACTTAAAAAAATGTTTCCTTCTGACAAAGTTTGAGTAAAAACACTGATTGTTCATTTGTTAGTGTCGAAAGTTATCACTTGTAAAAGTTTTCAAGTCAATGTAAAGAGCCATTGACAGTGAGCCTAAATTAGGCTATAGAAATGTTGAAACTAAGCTGAGGAGGGCATGTGTAACTGTTATCTACAATAATTCAGAAATAAACCTCTAATTTTTACCGTAAAAAAACTCCCATTTAAAATGATTTAAACTTGTTCTGCAAAGAATAGCATTATTTCTTTTTCAAATTAATTTTAAGTTTAGTAAGTTTTGTCTTAGTAATTATCTTTGTTTTCATAGATTCTAAATGAAACACAAATTAAATTAATCTTGTATTTATCCATTAAAAGATCTTGCTTGTGTATTTTTCAGTTGTATTATGTTCCAGTATTAATTATAATAATGTTTCCACCAAGTTTAATATTTGATGTTCTCATTTAGGTAACGTATTGGTGTGTGATGATAAATTGAAGTGGGTGTGCAAATTCAAACATGGAGTTATATCTGCTGATTGTGTTGCACCAGTTGACAAAAGAGGAAAGGATATTCACCAGTTCTGTAAGGCGTAAAATGTAAACCTGAAATGTGTTAAAAACTGAAGAGGTACTTTAAAAGTTGAGTAAATGTTAGTAAATAGTTGCAATAAATGTTGAATGCTGCATAAGAATTTATATTTTAGATAATATTTGATTACATGAATATCTCTGTACTATATATATATTCATGGTTTGAATAATTCATTAAATCAATATAATATTGAGGACCTTCTATATATGTAATTATATATTTTAAAAATACTGTGTTTCGTAACATTATAATTGACTCTGAAATATATTTAGATTTGATAATAAAAATGTAGGACAAGTTTTTTTCAATAAGGATATAATGTGAAATATAATACCAAAATGCTTGCAATTTTTTTTTTCAAATTCTTCAAATGTGATGTATGTATATACGTATTTAAGTACAAATATTTTTTTGGTGAATAAACATATTTTTAAGGGAAAGTAGTGAAAATTGTTTTGTAAATGTAGTTAATTAATTGATTTAAATAGCTAACAAAATATAATTAGAAGGTATTTTGTATTTTCAACAGCAAATTTCATGAAAATCATTCGAATAAAAATGTTGTTATAAAAAGAATAAACTATTAAAAAAGCTGGATGATAATCAGCAAATCAATTCTAATGAATGCATTGAGTAAGAGGGAGAGAAAGTGAGCAAACTTTCTGGCTGCATTTTAGCTCAGTTTAGTATTCTGATTATTACCCGAGAACCGTTTTGTAATGCTATCTGTAATTAAAGTGCCAAAATTAAAAAACAAAACGCGTTTTATTTATGTATAAACTTCAATGATTAAGCACGATTATCTACGTTTAATTATCAGAGTAAGTTCAAATCATTGTACGAGGGTTACTCTGATATTTTTGAGATACGCGCAGACGAGAATTTACAAAATAAAAGTAACGGTTTAGTTCTAAAATACAAAGTATATTTTAACACAGAAGACGATTTTTTATTGACTTACTTCAACTTGTTTAGCGTGGAATAAATTTTAAACACAAGAGAAAATAGAGTTAACGCGAGAACATTTTCGCGCTATGATTTTCTACGATTTTAAAGCAGGATTAAATTAAGAAGAATGCATTCAACGGTTGCAGTTAGCATTTGGTGATGAATCTTCAGCTCGTGCTACTGTATTCAGACGGTTTAGAGAATTTAGAAGAGGTCGCAATTTTCTTCAGGATGAAGAACACACAGGAAGGCCGCTGTCGGCAGTAATACCGGATAATTTGTCTGCCATGCGAAAAATGTTAATGGATGATAATCGCTGTACCTATCAAATGATGTAGAAGGAACTTAAGATTGGATCCGCAGCCATACACAAAATCATTCATGAAGAATTACATATGAAAAAAGTAGTTTGCCGTTGGGTTCCCCATAATCTAACTGAGCACCAAAAAGAGGAGCGTGTCAGAATCAGTAAAGAAACTCTTAAATTGCTAAATGATGTGTGAAAATTCAAATCATTCAAAGTAAGAAACTTTATCAAGACAAAAGTCAAGATATAAGTCATACTTCGAGAACTACTGCTACATTCCTTGAAAAAATGATGACTAATACATGTATACATTTTCAACATATCCCTGCGAAGTCTCCTGACGTTTCACCTATGGACTATTGTGATTTTGGTCTGTTAAAAAAAGCTCTTTCTAAATGCAAACCCACCACAATAGATGGACTCTATAAAGTAGTGGAAGAGGAATGGAAAGCAATACCCCATGAAATATTGCGAAAAGCTCTTCTATCATGGAAATCACGATGCGGACTTATAGTCCAGAAGAAAGGCTATCAGATTGAACATTTAAAAAATAGTATTTACATTTTAAACATTAATTAATCGGCCGCGAAATCGTTCTCAAATTTGCTAATACCCTCTGTATGTTGAGTTTAAATCTAGAGGCAACGGTGGTTTGGTTAGGTAGTTCATTGTTTTTAATGTTGAAAAATAGTGAGTTCGAATTTCGATTTAATTGAATATCCATCCGTATTCACTAAAGGTGGCTATTCCACGGTAAATAAACTTGAACTTTTTTTTTTTTTTTTTTTTTTTTTTTTTTTTTTTTTAGTGGGAGGACAATTATTGGAGGATCTTCTGCTTGGTATCTCTTTCTTTAAATTAGGAAGATTCCCACCGAGCTGGTAAAACTAGATTAAGTACAAGAAAATATGCTGGTGCTCACAAGTGTTAATCCTAGAATTTTTAATAAGTGCTATGCACATTAACTGATGCTCATAAGAACACAAGTTTCATTCATTAAAATTAAGCTTAGAGACGTTAATCAGTGGTAATTGTAATAATCCCTTCTGGGAACAGAGGCCATCAGCCATGAGCAAGAGTTATGTTCATCAAGAGAAAATAATTGGTCTGATAATTGTCATAAAAATTTAATTTGATCTACACACATTAAAAAACTAATCATTTTAAGAAAGATCAATATATTGAGCTCGTACCAACCAATGAAATAAATAAACGCTACATTATCACACAATACTGTACCTATTATCTAAAAAACTGAAAATAAAAATGCGACAGAGCAAATAATATTTCCACTGTTGTTTTCTATTGCATAGGTACCAATTTCAATGCATTTGCACTCGATACCAACTTAAGTTTTGGCTTATACAAGATATGGGAGATCTGGAATATATTCATTAAAGAATTTATCTAAAACACAGTTGTGTTTCAGTATTATGAATAATTATTTTTTTCCCACGCGCATTTGTTTCTGATGATAAATTTGAAGTTTCGATAACTCTTTTGCCTTTTAGATAAACTGTCAGGTTTAACAAAAGTTACTACAGTCAATGGTAATAGGTATCGTTATCTTGGATGCGCCGATAAACATTTAAAAATATGTAAAAACATTTGGAGCATTTAAAAAATATGTAATATATTGTATAAAATTCTTTTTAGTTTGAAAATTTTTTCTGCTATAAATATACTTTGTTTGAAACTTTGAAAACATATAGGATTAAAATAGGTTTTTGAGGTTATTCTCGTGTGCCAGCTAGGCTGGCAAATTGGGGTGCCCTGCTTCACTTTTCCAACTGAACTGCATCTGGTGTAGAGTCGGACTCCTTCAGTACACACACATGCCATAGGGATCCGTTTCTAGGGTAGGCAGCCATTCCCACCTCATTCACTCAAGGAAAGAACAAAGACAGGATAGAAAGAGTGAGAGAGAAATCCATGCCTGAACCGGGATTCGAACCCAGGACCTCCCCATCCGTAGTTAGGCACGCTGACCACTAGAAAAGATGGCCGGTGTTTAAAATGGTCGAAAATATTTATTAAGTGACTATCACTTTATTTCTTTTTTTATTTAGAACTCGTTACTTTATTTTAAATAACAGTAAATAAATATTTTCAACCTATTTGAATTATATATGTTTTCAAAGTTTATACTTAATACATGATTGTGATTACTTAGTATACTTAATATACCTAATACTTAATACATACTTAATACCAGTGGCGTGCTGTAGGTTTTTATGAAGGATGTGCAGAGAACAGAAACAACAATAATAATAAAAACCAACAAAATGTGTGCATTAAACACTTCTTTAACTTCTTATTCATTTGTACACAAAATCCATACGTCAATTCGTATTGCTAACAAAATCATCAATTACATGATGAAAAAACTGGTTTTGACTGTAGTATGTGCAATATTTCTTTTTCTATTGGTATTAGAGGAAAACTGCTTAATCTATCCTGGCTCATTGTACTGCGTACATAATTTTTTTACTATTATCATTGCTGAAAATGATCTCTCCACCGAAGAAGTTGAAAAGGGAATTGTACAAATTGAATGTACCAATTTATTTACTTCGCTTAGGGCATCTGTCAAATCATTCAACATTATATTCTGGATAAGTTTCAATAAATTCATTTTGTGGTATGACTCACTACGATAAAGAACGCATAATTCATTGATTAGCGTTACAAAATCAAAATGTTTTGCATAAGCGTTCTTTAACAAATTAAGGCATTCATCTGGAGAGAGAGAAATTTACTTTGATATTTCTTAAAAAAACTGAAATTCAATAGTTCAAAAATGTGAGCGAATTTAATTTTTTAGAACGAACGTCTAACAATAAATAGTGTCCATTATTACATAATATAAGTTTTTAAAATGTTGGTCAACACTTGAGTTTTGTAAATTTACATGACTTTTTTAAATTTGGGTGACCCACTACAGAATAGTCTCTTCATAAACAGAAGTTCACATGTTTTGAATTGCATCTCTTACTTCTACTTTACTTTTTGACTAGAATATGCTATATCTAAATAAGTTTTGTGTAAAATATCAAATAGAATATTAGTATAACTAAACACTCTGGAAAAAAATATTTAGGAGAAAATGACCATTTAATTCTTCAAAAAACATGAGGTAACTCTTTGCAATATTAATTGTATCGTTATCTCACCCTTCTGGATTCTCAATAATATTTTCAAATAAATCAGATAGGCCTTTCGCTTTTTATGGTAGTTACCAAACGAGATACGAGCCAAACTTATTGTAGCTAATTTTGGAAATTTTCTTTTATTAATATCTTTTAAAACAGGATTTTTTGTAGACACCGAAAAAAAAATGAGGCTTTGCCAGAAATTGTTGAAAAATATAATTTATAATATTTTATATACAATACGGATTGCGACAGAACTAAATTGAGTACATGTGCGCAACAATGCACAAACACAGCTTCTGGGACATTTTGTCTTTCACTTTTTCCTGCTTCCCATTCAACGCTCATGCCGTGATTGCCGCCCCATCTTACGTTTGAACAATCAGTTTGTTCTCAAACTCCCGATTCAAAATTGTTGCTTGCACATCATTACACAAAGCTTCCGTTGAACGATCACCAACATCTTTAAAAAACAAAATTTATTCCACTGGTGCTCTACTATTATTAACATATCGTAGCACAACCGATTATTGCAATTTTTGAGATATATCATATATTTCATCCAGTATAATAGCCATGAATGGCGTTTCTTTTACCTCATTTCTAGTTTCTGAAATTACAATATCGATGCAATATAATATCATTTTGTATTCTATTAGATATTCCAGGAAATGAAGTTCTTAGATGGGTGGCTAAAAGGTCATTATATTTTCTAATTCAAGTTATTAATTGAATATAATTTCCTCGATTAAGGGAATTTATATTCTCATTGTGTCCAAGAAATGCATCTTCTTGCTTTTCTAAGTAACTAATTATATCGATTAATCTCTTGAGAATATTTCTTGTTACTTTTTCATTGCATTGAACAATCAATGAAGCCTTTTGTTAATCTAGCATTAAATTTATCCTGACGGTAACAAATGTTTTTAATAGTATTACGGCATTTATGTGAGACTCTGTATTTTTATATTTATTTGCAGCTTCATGGAGAGGATTTAAATCACTGTAGCCTTGTTTTGTCCAAATATTCTTATCCTTTTCAATTATATCAAAAAGTAAAGATGGCCAACAGTACAACTTATTCAATTCACTACAACCTGTTAACTATTTAAATTTTTCATACACAGATTTTTGAAAATGTCATGCACACTGTTGTCTTTTAATCTTAAGGTTTATGGTAGAATAATATCCGGCATCGGCCTACTTAATTTAACTGTTTCGTTTTTTGTAGTAACGTGTCTCGTCTCGAAGATGGATTTTCCAATAAATCTTTAATTATTGAGACATCTGAAATCTCTATTCTGAAATGGGTTATTTGTTATGAATATAAATTTAAAATATACAATGAATAAAATATTTATCGACGCGTAGTCAAGGTATAGTTATAAAAACAGCTGCTTATGAAAATTCTACTTGCACTGAAACAAAAATCATGTCTTGTGTTGTATGCTTTCATATCGGCGGAGAAAAAGCAACGCTTTGGGCTTTCACAACAAACTTATATTTTCAGCAAACTTAGCACCACATGGCGCCCGCCACTGCGGTGCCTCATTAAGATGCTCATTGGTGCCGATAAATAGAACGTCTATCCCATGTGCAAAAGATTTCACTGCATGCTGGCACAATAGAACGAACTGTTTCTTGTTCGGTCAGTGGATTAAATTGTATTTATTAAATTAATAAATATAATTTAATCCACTGATTAATCCACATCCACAGTTAACAATATTAATTGATTTTAACATTTGGAAATCATATATTCTGCGAAAAACATCTTGACAATTTTTAAAAACAAAACCAGGGATATGGTGTCACAGATATTACTAATATATACTGTCTGTAAGACACAATGAATGGTAAAATTTAAACTGTTCTGTTAACATTCTTTTCTTTTTTTGTCTAACGAAACAGAATTGTTTTTCAGCGAACTATTTCTACAAATCACCGAAATTTCTTTAACGCACGAAAACATTTCTCTTTATATTGATGAAATACTTCTTTAATATTTCCATGAAAACAAAATCTTACAATATATAAATTTAAACATCAGCTGTCTCCAAAATTGTATGGCCAGTTAATCAGTTAAAAAACCAAAAGCCCTTCAGTACGTTAAGTCCCCGCTCTAATAGTAAGCTTAATAAACAGTACCTTCGGATGATTCTGAATGCCAAGTGCAGGAATAATAGATGCACTTGCCTTAGTGCTATAGTATGCCGTGCTTCTCTAGTATCCCATACATATCAAACAGTGCGATTTTCCATTAGTGCGTACACATCAAAACTTCCAATGTTCGTTAGCTTTTGAACGCGCTACGTGGTGCAGCACCTAGCACTGCACGCACTGTGGGAATATTGGCAAGAAAAAATCAACATAATATTTGAATACATTATAAACAATATTTATTATATACTATATAAAGATAGGTAGATATATGAAGGTGCAGAAAATTGTCTCTCATAATGTTTCTCAGTGCATACTTGCACATATGTACCGCACGCCACTGCTTAATACATTAATTAACCTATTTGAATAAAACATGTTTTCAAAATTTATACTTAATATACTTAATAGAATTTATACATGCTATAATTAAAAAGGCCACACCTTATTATGTGATATCGTAGTTTTAAGCTAAAAGTAACTGTGAATTTGTCTAAATTGTGACATTAGCTTCCTTACAACCATTTGTTCCTGAAGAATAAATTTGACTAGAAAACACGGCATACTAAAAAAGGCCTATGCGTTCAATGTTCTTCAATGTGCGCAAGGTAAAAGTTGATTAGATAAGGATGCCTGGTAAAGAGCTGGCACCTTTATTCAACAAAGATTCGTGAACTGAGGAATTGTCTTCAGGTACATTTTACGATATTTATGATTTCATTACCAATAACTAAACATAATTTTCTTGTGCGATGTTAGTACTTTAATACAATTATAAGCCATTACAATTTTGGAGCAATCTTTGTTTAGTTACGAAGTGTGTATAATATGTTATTAAGTATGCTATGAATTAGTTAAGGAATACTAGAGTGCTTTTTTTTTCAGACAATATTGAAATAAAGTAAAATCAGGCAGAACATTATGTTTGAAAATGAGTAAACGAATGAAATGGGATGAGAAAATTTAACTCTACACAAAGATTTGTTTGGATAGAACAAATTTAGAATTTATTCATCAAAAATTCATTCAAAAATGAGAATTAAAATTTTAAACTGTTATAGCCATCTTTTGATTTTTAATACATGAAGCATTTGTTTGCTGAATCTGCTCACTTTTTTTTTGGGATAATAATAGTAATTTTGTACTAGAACTAACTACAAAATTAAACACAAGCTAAAATATGGGATGAATTTTAAAACAATATGTAGAAATTACTTTCAGGAACAAATGGGAAAATTACTGTGCCAGGCAATATCTAGTTAATATTACTGAAAATTAAACTATATGAACTTAAAGAGAAATATTAACACACAAGAAAATATGAGACAAAATGCATATCATAGAGGTGCCCTTTAGAGTCAATGTCTATCTGTAAATCTATCTCTTCATATATATAATTTATAGATACAAATGTTACAGCATTAGTAGAGTAAACATTTATATTTATAAAATCATTTAAATAAAATATTTGAAACACTGATCAAATATTTTATAGAAAAATACGAATATTTAATTATGTGTTTACTATTAATAGTACAATATTATTACATAATAATCTATTAATGGAGCTATATATATATATATATATATATATATATATATATATATATATATATATATATATATATATATATATATAACAAGATAACGCTAATATAAAATGCAAAAATACACAAAAGAATGAAATATTTATGTGCGCATGTGTTTTCTGTTGTTAAAAGTAACAAATCTAATTACTAATGCTTCAAAATCACGCCAATTTAAAATATTGAATGCTAAATAATTTATCCAAAAATTCACATAATTTCTAAAAATTTAAAGGACTCTTTTTATACATTTATTGCAAGTCTTTATTTCCCAGTGTTTGATATATGAAAAAATAAACAAAATATTTTTTTTTTAACAAAAGAGTCCATAGTACCAAATAATAATAAAACATAAAAAGGAAAAATTAAATAAGATAAAATTTTATATCAATTGGCCTTGTTTATTTCTCAAAAATTGATCACTCAAAATCATAAAATAATAATGATTGCATACGTAGTAAATGCCATATTTTTGTTAATTTTTCAAGGGTTGTCAGTCGTTTACGATGGCTTACACGCTTCTTCAAAATTACTAATATATCATTCCATCTTCGATGTTATAGATGTGTATATATAATTTAAAAATTACGTTTTATTAGTATTATCTTAGAATGCTTGATTTCTGAGGTTATTTTTTTCACACAATGGTTTTACGACATTTCAATTTTCACAAGATCCATTGTACATATCTTCATCTGAACTGGCAATCAAAACCATTAAGTGATGAATGGAACATGAGAG
Organism: Latrodectus elegans; assembly: GCA_030067965.1. Lineage (NCBI taxonomy): Eukaryota > Metazoa > Arthropoda > Arachnida > Araneae > Theridiidae > Latrodectus > Latrodectus elegans. The sequence continues at coordinate 71,505,755 of CM057810.1, read as the reverse complement.
GATTATTATCGTAAAATTAACTCGAATTCAATTTCAGATTAGATAGTCTGAATTGTGAATAAAGTATAAAAGTTCATATATTGCATACAGAATTTTGTTCATTTATATCTTGCTATTATCATATAAGTAAATAAATTTAAGATTAAGAATTCTGAAGCATTTTCACTATTTATCTTGAAATGAATGAAAAAGTTTAATAAACAATTTCAATTCTCAGGTGTAATTTATTTTCACTTCTATCATTTATAAAGCTACAGCTGCTCCTTATTACAATTGAAAGTCTATCACAAAAGTTAAGCTAAACTTTTACTTAACAAGCTTAATTTATTTTTTGGTTACAAAGTGTACATCTCAAAGTCCTTTACAAGTTGCTCACGTCAGAGTAAGTTTGTTAATTTAAATTAAATTATTCTTTTAGACAAAGCTAAATTTGTTAATTTATTGATTCACGTTATAATGAATGTTATAGATTTTCTAAGAATAACTATCATTGAATAATGACATGAAACAGTGTTACAATTACTTTACATAAACATATACTAAAAATTTATAGAATTCTGCAGCATTAATTTTTTTTCTCATCGAAAATCTTAAGCACAGCCTACCTCAGAATGTATATAATGAACGTGAAGAAATGACAGTGAAGACCTGTGTTAACATCTGTTTTCTAAAACCTCTATACCACACCAATAGGGGATATTTTGAATATTCCAGCAGGCTTCTGGGGCACATATTCTTAGATATTTCAGTTTGTCCTACGACGACTTATTAGATTTGCCTATGATAGTCTATGTCTTCCTGAGAGTGAATAAACTCGCTAATCTCGTGTAACTGAGGCTCCTCATGAAGATTAGCAACAACAGCCGAATATTTAATGAATCTAGACTATCTCAGCACAATGGGTGAGGATAGAATTATGAAGGAGTTTTCAGACTGCTGGAAATGAGAATGTTGTCTTTTAATTTTAGGACTACTATCCCTTATATACATATAAGGAATATTAAATGATCTAGTATATTATCAAAAAATTTACTTTAAAAATGTAGTTCACTTCCTTAGCGTATGCATAAAAATTATAGCTTTTTATAATAAATAATAAGAAAGAAAGATCAAAATATTAATAAAGAAAGATCAAAATATTAATAAAGAAAGATCAAAATATTAATAAAGAAAGATGACGCATCCATTGTTTTCTATGTCATTCTAAATATTTGTGTGTGTGTGTGTGTGAATAAGTAAACAATCTATTATTCAATAAATTATAATCCTTTCTTATCAAATGTTTTAAAAATTATTAGATTTAACATCTGAAAAAAGTTCCTTTCCGTCCAAGTTAAGAATGACGTGAATCATCGATTACTGCGTGGACGAACATGAATAGTGACGTAATCGTCCGACCTCAGACCGATTTTGAACTGTAAACTTTCATTGCAACGACATTGTGCTCTAGAGGAAACAATTTGTATCATCCTTTTACTAAGGATATAATATGTAATCTAAAATTTTTGTTAACTTTACTATAATTTGTTGAGTATTATGTACACGTGCTGTTATTGTTTCAATAATACAAAACCTGTATTTTCTAAATTTATTTAATTCCAGTTCTTTTAAAAACTATGACGACAGAGAACGAAATTGAAAAAAAGAATATTCTAGCAAGAAAATAGAATTTAATAATGAAGGGGAAGAGAATTTTTTTATATAGCAATGAAAAATTGGCAATAAAAGGAAAACACACATTATGTGTTATTTGTAATTGTACAGTAAAAAATTATAAAGCTAGCAGTTTACCTCGTCATTATAAAACCAATAATTCTCAGTTTTCTAATCTGTATCCACTAAGTTCCAAATTAAGATAAGATAAACTCACGTCTTTAAAATCAAATTTATATACATAACAGTCAATTTTGATGACCCTTAGCAATCAAACTAAAAATGTGGCTGAAGCCAGTTTCTGTTATTGCTTGGAATATTGCTAATTCAAAACACCCGATGGAGAATTAGAGTTTATTAAAAAAACTGAAATATGTACTTAAAGTTTTAGATCCAAATAATGTAGCATTGCACTGAGATGTTTTGCAAGTTCCCATCTCGAGACACACAATAGAAAGACGTATAACTGCAATTTATACATCTCTTGAATAGAGTTTAAAAATGATTTGAAGAACAGTTTTTCATTCTACTTAGCCCTTGACGAATCAATAGACATCACAGATATTCCTCAATTGGCAGTTTTCATAAGTTCGGAAGAGTTAAAATTAATTTAGTCTTGAATTTTTATTAATTATATTAATAAGCATGGCACAAAAAGCAGCACCAGGAGAATTAGAATTAAAAGAGATTTGAATCTTTATTAATTCTAATTCTCCCGATGCTTTTTGGGTCACACGCACCTTGAATTATGTTTATTTGAAATGGATTAAAAGGGAAAAAGAGACGATTTAAAATATTTCAAATCTTGAAACCTATTCTGGAATTCGTCAATATTCTTTCTAGTTTTTTTATGTACTTAATTTTTTTATATACTCGTTGAGAGAAGATCAAACTGCACAATTAAAATAGAAAGAAATATTATTGAGAAGTGCTGTCAGCCATCAATGCACCAAATTTTAAAGAATTATCAAGAAAAGTAAAATAAATGCGTTGAAGTTTTAATATTTAAATTCAATACGCATATTTTGTACTCTTACTTATATGTTTTCAATAAATACTAATTTTGTAATAAAAACGTTTTAATATCTTTTTTGCATACCTTTTAAATACACACTTAATTGCGGCTCCCAAAAAATTTTACATTTTGAAAAATGGCTCCGACTATTAAGGAGCCTTGACATATAACACATTAAAAAAGTTATAAAGGCAGTATGTTGGTTGTAGAAGCTTTCCTTATAGACTTAAGAAAAATAAATAGTCTGTTTGCAATATTGATTATTGGAAATAGTTTAGTAGTTGACCACTATCATGAATTCTCAAAGTACGATGATTTTTTTCGGGATAGAATAACTGATCGATTTACATAGAACGAAAATTATTTACCATAATTTTATACATGGATCTGGAAATTTCCGAAAGAAATACCACGGTTTTACGAATTTAAAATTAAAATTTTTAGTAACATGGCGTTTCTGCTGGCATACATATGTGTTTTAAAAGGTATGTTTCCATTTCATTCGTCTCCAAAGCATACAGTAAAAAAATCGATAAAAAAAGTCGCCAGAAAAGTAAAAAAACATCGTCACGTTTGGAAGGCAAAATTATCGACTTATAACTAACTAAATAACACTTCTTAATAACTTACATAAACTTTTTTTTTCGATTAGGCATATTTGGAATTTTGTTGATTGTGGAATGTTGGAATTAGATTTTTACTGCTTATTTTATCTTATTTGTTTTCCCCATTTTTCGTTTTATTTATCAAACATTTCAATGTTTAGATATGCAGTAAGCTTTTTTCCTAGAAGATATTTTAAGAATAAAAATAAATGTTTGATTGGCTCATTTTTTTGCTTGGCGTTTTAAGAAAAATTATTTCAGCTACAGATGGTTTCACCAAAATTTGATAAATATTATTATTTATATATATAACATGCTAAAATTATCTTTCCAGGATGAACGATTGTACAGCAAAAAAGTGTATAGAATGACTTAGCATATTGAATTTTTCAAATTTTATTTTAGTTCAGGGTTTGCTAAATATTTTTAATTAGGGTGTTGGGGAATCAAATTTTGAAGACTTCACATAAAGCATAATTTGTTATCATTACTTTTGTTGGTAAAAGTAAAATTTAAAATTTTTTTTATTTTATTCAATTTAATATCTCGTTGTTGGTATAATTTTTATTACAATAGTACGAGTATTCGTAAAGTGAATAAATATAAATACAGAGTCTTGAATGTAAATATATTTTCAATACTTGCTTTGTATAACTTAGTATAATGTTTTCATTTTATGCGTTCTTATTTGAAAAAGTAACAAATTTTTTTGCCTTAATTTACCTATTTGATCATTACGTATCCCCGAATCTATATATCTATATATCACATTATAAATTATGTATAAATAATGGATTTTCATACCTTTGATACAAGTAGACAATATTTGCAAGACAATATTAGATTAAAAAATGCTACACATGGAATTAAACTTCGTGACTCTGACATTCTCTGGGATATAACTCCCAGTTTAATTTATTGTGCCACTTATGCTGATGCAGCGCTTCTATGCAATTTTTTAGTTTTTTAAAGCCATTTATCCAAGATGTAGTGTTTTAGCTAATGCAGCCTTTATTCTGTAAAATAGGCTAATTTCAATATGGAATTGAGAACTTTTGCTGAAAACGATCTGTGTAACTCAAAGCTATGTAAATCATCATAATATAGACTTTTTAACGAAACCCTGGTGATTCATTGAACTGAATTGACAGATGATAATTAGCACATTATATATATATCTCAGAAACCTATTTTGATTTTCTCTTGTCAGGATTTCAATTTAAATATTCATAGGTAGCAATAAGTTTAATTTTTTAAAAAATTATGTTTCATATTTTATTGTAATATTTTATAAAATTATGTGTGAACTGCGAAAATTAAATATTCTCACAATAAGTTGTTACATTGTAAAAGAATTCAAGTACTCTAACATAAAATATTTAATTTGATTCCATAAACCAACTCAGAACAAGAAGTCCATCCTGATTTTCTTCTTATAAATTTCGGGAAAAATATTTCGTCTTAAGAAAAACCTAGATTTTTAAAGAAATTCACTAATTTTAATATGAATATATTTTAAAGAAAAATGAGTAATTTCATTGAAGTTTTTGCTCCTAAATAAGGAATCTGAAACACATTCTCAATCTTATTTTATGAGAGAGTTGGGAAGATTCTATTCATAATTTTTTTTCTCCTTTTCTGAAGTATGGAGTAATATGAAAGATAATGGTCACAGTGAAATTTTTTAAGAATTACAAAGCAAAGGAAGATATATTCTGCTTAATTTTTTTTTCTCAACAGAAATTGCAGTTAGAATAAAAAGTTGAATTTGAATGCTTAAAAGTATGAATTTTTTTACAAGTTCATTGTATTTTCGTTATTTTAGCATGGTGATAAAGATATTCATATGGCTGATGGCCGTATGCTGTTGTGCTTTTGCCGTATTGGAGAACAGATGTCCACCTCCTGAAGAGACACCTTGCACCTGCACAATGGAAAACAGCATCTATCGAAAGGGTAACAATTAATTCTTTTTGTCTATATTGAGAAAATTTCAAATGAATCGTTTTAACCATAACTTCAAATGATTGATACTTACAGAACGATTAAAACAATTTTCATGTAATATGCTTTCATGTAATTTTGGTTAATTTTTTTAAAAAGGAAATTTTTTACGGAAATTTATTCTAAAGTCATTATGAATTTTTTTGAGAATCACACAGACAAGAAACGACAGAAAAAAAATGAGTGAATAGATTTTATTTGACTTGATATTGTTTTATCTGTGTTCGCGACCTAAGGCATCTGTACATTCTTCTCAGTTAAAAAAAATTGAAAACAGAAAACTTAAGATCGAAAGGAATTGGGAATCAAGAAAGAAGCAAAAGGCCTGAGGCATTAATCTGTTAAAATCTGTTTAATCTGTTAATTGATCTGTCAAGTCTTAATAGGTTTAACTTGTGAATCACCATACAAACTTGTAGAGAGGAAAAGTCAATCTAATTTATCTGCAATAAATTTGGACTTTCTTTACAAATATGATATTAAGTTTAACAGCGTGCTGTGTAAGATTGTCGATTCGGAAATACTTGGGAATACTTTAGTTTCGGATTTATAGAATTCCAAAGGCTAAGTAGCTTCTTGGGGTAAGATTAGCAAAGTAAACCATCATTTGCCGCGGACAATGATTGGAAAGGAGAACACATTCTCCCTTACTGGGTTTTCCAAAGCTCCTTGGGTTGGGGATGTGTCCACGTTAATCTATAACGTCCAAAGTTCTTCTACTGATGCGGCATGGATGTGAAAAGGAGGGTGTAACCCCGTCACCCGACTGCGGCTCAAAATTTCGAGAGTCTTAGTGGGGGTAATATTTGAAACTAATTAAACTCAAGGTACAGTATGGGGCTTGCCTGCTCTGCTGTGTATGTAAGTTTAAAGTATAATAGATGCATTGCACACTCGACGAAGCAATGTATTTTGCATTAAATTTTTTATATTTGGTAAAGCATATAATGCAATTGATGCATATGTAATTATTGGTCTTACAATTGATGTATGAATAAGTATTTATTGCGAGTAAAGATTATATGCCAACAACTCCTTGAAGTATGAATAATGCTTGTAATTAATGCATAAGCAACTATTGGTCTTATTAATGGGGTATAAATAAATATTTATTGAGAATTAAGATTGTGTAAATAAATTCGTTTAGATTGATAATAAATACGTCTTGCAATATAACGATGGTCTTCTTAGGATTTCAAAATTTTATTACTATTCCTTTGTTATCAGCGAATAGAAGAGCATAGATAATGAAAAAAAGCTGCTTTGAAGCATTTTAAAATGTTGTAAATAAGAATGAAGTCTATCTTAAAAATATCATAGCGGCCCTCATATGATATTTTGTATTTCAACACATCTTTCTCTCTGTTTCCGTCTATAGAAAACCAAAAAATATTATAAAAAATTAATGTTGGCTTATTATAACTGTTATGGCAAAACATTTCGTGCCTATAACTGAAACAATAAAGAACATAAGATAACATAAATGAGCTCTTTTAATTTATAAAGTATTTTTTAAGTTGAATGTTAAAAAGGAGTTAAATTCTTAGCTTATATTTAACTTAAGTAAAATGATTAAATGTTACAAAAAAAAATTTTAGTGTTATTCTACAAATTTAAAACAGTTTTTATTTCTAATTATATTACTTATAAAAGAATATAGAGAAAAGAATCCAAATAGTGTTTTCTAGTTAAGTTTTTCGAATTTTTTCAGACATAATTTATTTAAGTTAACTTACGTTCTAAAATTATATAACGAGAGAGAGAGAGGGGAGAGAGAGAGGGAGGAAGAGAGTTCTTATTATAATTAGACTCTCTCTGATAAGTAGAAATTTTGAGATTAATAATTCCCTCAATTTTGTTTTCACTGCTAATCAAATTTGTATGCTTTTGTTCAGTATAAAATTCCTAAGAATTATATTATAAACTTCATCGTTTAAGTTTATTAATACTTATCCAAACAGAAATTACAATGAAAATCTATTGGAAATATGCACTTAGAAACATTGAAAAAATTTCTTATATAGTTATAAAAAATTTTTTTTAGTCATAATTATAATAGCTTCAATGAACTGTAGTATTTATTCAATGATCTGTAATATTATCAATTTGTAAATGATTTATAAAATTATTTCAATAAATATCGTAAAAAATATTTGACTAGAGAGGTTTATTACCATTCAATTCATTTGAATGTTCAAGTATAAATATACAGGAAATATGAAAAGAAATATATGCTTTTTTAAAAGTCATCACATTTTTCTTATACATTTGTTCATTAGAATTTAAAATTAATACTTTCAAACTCATTAATAGTTTAAAAATTAGAAAATTTTGAAATTAAGTATCAGTGATAAAAAAATTAACTCAGTGATATTCTGATTGGAAAAGCAAATCTTCTAGTTTAGCAAGAGTTCAAAAATCAGTATGTGAGATTCCCTTCAGCGAAATAATAGTGTTTTAACATATAATATATATATATATATATATATATATATATATATATATATATATACACACACACACACACAGAGGGTATCAACAGATTTTTAGAACGATTTCGCGGCCGTTTATGTAATATTTAAAATGTAAAGATTATTTTCTTTAAATATTCAATCTGATAGCATTTTTTCTGGACTATAAGTCTGTATCGTAATTTCCATGATAAAAGAGCTTTTCGCAACATTTCCAGAGATATTGCTTTCCATTCCTCTTCCACTACTTTCCAGAGTTCATCTATCGTGGTGGATTTGCGTTTAGAAAGATCGTTTTTGAACAGATCATAGACACAATAGTCCATAGGTGAAACGTCAGTAGACTTCGTAGGGATATGTTAAAAATGTATACATGCAACACCTGTATTAGTCATCATTTTTTCAAGGAATTCAGTGGTAGTTTTCGAAGTATGACTTTTAGCTTTGTCTTGATGAAGTTTCTCTCTTTGAAAGTCATTGGGATAAAGAAGTGGAATTTCTTTTGTAAATATTGGGCGTAAAACCTTCTCCTGATAGTACGATGAGTTGATTTTAACATTTCTTTCCACTCTTCTTATTTTTAATTTCCCATTGTAGGAGAAACCTGCGACAATCATAAACCCCTTACTGAAACTTTCTTTATACTGACGGAAACTGGTTTGTACATTTTTTTCTCCTCATTTTCTACAGTAAAAAGACCTTTTTTGTTTTAGTCATTTAGACAAACCCCTGCTTCATCAAGGGTCACAATGTTTTTCCATTTATCACCTGTTAAGGGGTTTCCATACAGGATTCTACAAAATGTTTTGTGTTGAGCCACATGTCTCGGCAAAAGATGGTGAACATAATGTTTTTTAGCAATTTTAAGTTATAAATACTGGTTTATTACTTTATTTATTGTTATTATAAATGTATCTGAAGACTTTGCAATTGATTTCTGTGTTGGCGGATTTTTTCTTGTTACCAGCGATTTCATTTTAGAAGCATTTGAAACAGTACGTACATTTTACGGATATTCGTTTGGAGTCTTCTTTCTATGTAGAAATAATGATTGACAGTTTTTACCTGTCCGATTAATAATATTGCTTATTTTGCACTTAGAAATTTTAATACCATGCATTTCACAGCGTTTTTGAATTCTGGAATAGGAACGTTTATCTTCGGTAAGCGCAAAAACATATCCTTCAGTTTACAGCATGTTTATATGTGGCATTTTGAAAGAAGAATAAATTTAAAAGTAGCAGACGATATTTCTCATTTCAAATAATAAGCTGTTGCCAAAAATTTTTATTCTAAAACATTTACTTTTTTAAAATTAATTGTTGAAACTCAATGATGGATGATGTAAATTATTTTGTAGGCGTAGTTCTACACTGCGATATGATACGAGATTTAGAGAATTTGAAGAGACTCCTGAACCAGCTTCCTGGTTATCAGATTCATACCTTAATACTGCAAAATGCAAATGTTTCATCTTTTCCCGTGAATCTCTTTAAAGGTTTACATGTGAAGTACTTGGAGCTCATACGTTTTGAAGTGGATGATGCATCTTTCGGTCCAGGTCAACGTCATTTTCAAGGTTTAGAGGAAACTTTGTTCTCATTAATTATTCGTAAAAGTTTCCTGCGACAACAGCCTCTTACTAACCTGAAGTTAGATCACATGAAAGGATTGGGTGTAAGTTCATTTCTTTAAAAAATTCTCTTTATAAGAAAAAAGATAAATTATTCTAAAATATTATATTGGAATTTTATGATAATTTACTAAATTTTACAATAACGCTAAATTCTACAATAATTGTCGTTTGAATTAAAATTAATGAAGAACTAAAACTATCGAGGGACTTAAAATTTATACGCAGAATTTCTAATGTTCAAAATATATTTAATTCATGGTTTGACTTTATCATGTTTGAAGCAAATGTATGCAAAGCAGATAAATATACAGAGAAAAATAAAAATATAAACACGTTTTAAAAATGTGACATGATATTCTTGATATATGGAGGAAACTTTATTACGTATTCTAAGCTATCGTTAAGCTTTTATCACTCAAAGATTTGAACACTTGAGCCAGAAATCAGTTGAACCTTAGATTCTGCAAAATATCTCTGTTAAATGCTTGCTGAATTTTTCATCAGTCTCTGGTCTCCTTAAATAAGGGCTTCCTTTTTGGAGTCTAGTACAATAGACCTATGGTCATAGTTCTAGGTTCGTTTGGAGCCACACTCTACTCTAATATAATCTAATTTAATACTTTTTAATTAATGTATATCAAAAGTTAGCTGTTAGTAAATGATAGGAATCTATAAATATTTTATAGCTTATATATTAGTTTGTTTGAAAATTTTAAAGAGATTGCGCTAAAACTAAACTGAGACGTATTATGATTTAGTTGCATTATTCGGTTTTAAATTATCATTTCTCTAATAAATCATGGAAAAAATATTCAGCAACTTTATAAAATTGATATTTTATTGAAGACATTTAATAATTCAAATGACTAGATATTTGCTTACTAAAAAGGATACTAATCAGTTATATGTACCATATGTTCATAATTTCGCTTCCTAATTGTCATTAGCATGCACATTGCAAATATTATCCTATATGATAAATTCATTGAAGAGTGATAAAAATACAAATTTGAGTAAATTTTCTTAATAGAAAAAAATTAAAGCGGTCTATTATATTGAGTATAGCTACTAGAATTGTTTATATGTTTTATAACATAGAGAATAAAAAGTGATACTTATTTGAACGACCTGTTGTTAATGAATAAGTATATAAAAGAAGCGCAATCCATTTTTTAATATTAGTAATTGTTATACGCCAGAATTAAATTTAATCTCAATTTGTTAATGGTTTTGATTCCATGGTCCCAATTTATAAGTACCAATAAAGCACTATTTTCTTCTAAAAATATCAATATTGATTTTAGATTTATAGGAATGTCTAAGATAATTTTTTTTTTATTTTAGATTTAATTCCTTTATATTTTCAGTTAATGTTTAAATTAATAATTAAAATTATTTAAAGGAATTAAAAATTACAAACACATTGGCCATGAATTTATAAAAGAAAGTATGTTTCCATTTTTTCAGTTTATATCTTTATCAGGCAACAATATTCCAAAAGTTGGAAATGACTGGTTTTCAGAAGAGCCAAGCAGTTTAGAAGCAGTCATGTTTAACAATAACAAAATTAAGAAACTAGAAGACAAGGCGTTCAAAAGTCTTAAGAATTTGAATTATCTCTATTTATCAGAAAATCATTTGACAGAAATTTCCAGATCAATGTTTCCTTCATCTGCTGAGAAATTAAAAGTTTTGGATCTATCGTAAGAATATTAAAAAATATTTCTATTACTGAGTAATTATTTTTCTCAAATAACAACTGTATTTTAAATTTATTTTAGCTTCATTTACTATAAAGTTTAATGTATGCAAGAATTCATTTTGATTTCCAATAATTAAAGTGCAAGCAGAAAACTTATGATACATCAAAAGTAAGCAAGCTATTTAAACGAAGCTTGGTGATAGTAATTTTCATATTGCTAATGAATGTAGGCTGAAATCATAAAAGGATACATTTTTATTTTGAGACATCAATAAATAGGAATATAAAGTTTCCTAACTTTAACCATAGCAATTCAATTAAAAAAAAATCATCATAAATTAGTACAGTTATGCTGAAGAGCAATAGGAGTTTCACAACAATGTTACTTATAATACTCATTGATAATATCAGCAATATCTCATAATCTATGATGTTAATGATCTATATCAGTGTATATAGTGCTTATGAATTACATACAACAATTTTAAGGTCCTGTATTGGTTTAGTGGGGTTAAAAATACGACTTACTTATAGTGTGTACTATATTCTAAAGGAGATAAAGGTTGTCAAAATGTACTGGCAATATGATTTGGTTTTAAATATTTTTTTCATGATAGTGATGAATCAGGCGTATATTGTGAGAGTAAACATTATCTGTTTTGACACCGTATAGAGAAATGCCAAGCAGATAACAATTAACTGTAGGGCTTCTTTAAGCATCGACTGTGTATTATCTTTCTGGGAAGACTTTTCGACGATTGTATTCAAGAGTCACAAAGAAGAAAACTAATAAAACAAATAATCCATCTGGACAGAGACATGCATAGAACAGCAGAAGGTCAACATTTATCACCCGTTGTTCAAAACTGATTGGGACTAAGTACAGCACTGGATTCAAATCTAGGGGTTTTTACTTTAAAGCCTACCTACTATTCTGCAGTAAGCCAGAATATTTGCTTCGAAAATGAATATTTTATCAATTACGGCAACACGCAGACAACAATTGTTGCAGAATGTCAGTCGTATACAAAGCTCTAGATGTCAGCATATGCATATTTATATTTTTACTTTAAAATATTCTTTTTTCCATATGATATCGAATATTTGCTTCTTTAAGGATGTATAAAGAGGCCAGAAATTATCCTATAAATCATACCAGAATTCATCAATCAAGAGAAAGGTTTTCAGCTGATTTTCTCTTCTGTTTACAAGAGACTTCAAATCCAATTGAGAAATACAATAACATTTGCCTAACACCTGGATTTATTTCATGAAATCTACTTAGTATTTTTTTAGTTAATACAGTCATTCTTATTGTAAAAAGAAATGGTCTAAGGGAAGGTTAAGCTGTGCAGTTCTACTGCACTGTACACCAAGTCGTAAAATTCCTATTTTCTGCAAAAGAGATAACTTTCAGCTCACAATCGGTTGCTGTCCGGGAATATTTAATTGTTAGTTAAGAGATGGTACTACATCCAACTTAACATGAAGGAGTTGACATTTAGAGCTCTTACCCAACACAAGCTGTCATTGATTGTCTCTAAGAATAATATGTCCTTGTAACACAATTTTTCTAAAAATGTCAATTAAAAGTTAATTGTTTACTTTAGAAATCACGAACATTTGCTCCAGTGTTCAATTAATACTTGAATAGATATTTTACTACACAGTTGCATTCAGATTATATTGTAGCTACCTAAGCTAATAAAGTCGCACATATATATATACTTTGATACATATAAATATAATGCATTATTTAAACTATGAAAATTAATTACTCAAAGTTATAGCTGTTTGGATTTTAGAGGAACTGTTTTCTCGAACCTTTTTGTAATCATATTACTTGAATTGTTTTTGTACATCTAAATATAAATCGATCTATTAAAGCAATATGAATGTTTTCAAGTCTTTTTTTATTAATTTACTTTCTGTTTTTTCTCGCTTCACATTTTAAAATTTTTTTAACAAATATATTTCATAAAAAACTACAGACGCATTTAAATACTCATTAATACAAAGGTAAATTTCTGTGGACACAAATTTCTTAAAAAAGGGAATTATTGCATAGTTTTAAAATTGAAAATTGTAGGTGCTCTTTAATTATAAGAGAGCATATATATTTAAAAGGTATTTATATATTTCATGCATACAGTATTCTAATTTTAATGTTCCAAAAATAATTTAAAAGACAATTAAAAACTCGTCAAGATAATTTATTCAAATGAAACTAAATCCAGTAATCATCAGCACATCCAAGTATAAATTCTATTCCAAAAATACAATAGTATTTTTTGGAATACAATTTATATTATTTAAAATACAATAGTATTTTTTGAAATAGAATTTATATTTGTGGTTAGGTTACACAATAAAGTGACCCAATCAGCTAAGAAATTGAAGTGAAATTGAGTAAAACTATTATAATTTACACAAGTTAGAAACATAGTTATGAACAAAATTTGGTTCGTATACTATGTGTATTTTATTTTCAGAAAATGTTTTGTTTTATTACAGAGATAATGAAATTAGAGCACTGCCTAGTGATATATTTTCTGGTATGCCTTCCTTATCGAGTATTTACTTATATAGTAATTTTATTCATGAATTTAGAGAAGATACCTGGTCTACCATATTGCCACAATTACAATATTTAAACTTAGAAGGTAAATGTTTAATATTTTTGTTAAATATAATTTTAACAAGATAAGGACAAAGACATGTGAATAAATATTAACAATGATAAATACAATAAAAATTACAACTTATATCTGAATGTTAACGATATTTCTATAACATTTCAATGCGAATGTTTACTATGAGTCAAATATTTATGCTAATTATTTCTGAAATATTTAGCTTCTTAAAAAAATTTGGTCAAACTATTATAAACATTAATATTGTATTATTTTTCTTCTTTAAGCAATTTTGAGTGCTTTTCCATAAAGCACTTGTTCATAACGGGAGAGAAAAAATCTTTAGCTACTGTTGTAATTATTACATTTGCATCACATATTGCTTAAAAATTTTAATGTTTTTAGAAAGTATTAAAAATAATACAATAATTTTATTTACATTTTATAAACTAAGTAATTACATTTTATTGACAAAACTTCCAATGTTTATTTTTGGCTGAAACTGCTTATCAACCACATCGATGATCGGTTGCGTAGGTAGAATGTAATAGCATCTTTTTTTCAATAGAACAAAACTACATATTGTTGTATTAGGCTGTTTTTTATCTTTGGCACAACTTGCGACCGCAATTTTCCTTTTAAATTACAAAATTATCACTATTGTATCATCTAGATTTAGCTTAATTTAGCATTTAACATTTTTAGCTTTATCACTTTTTCGTCAATTTTTTAAACAAAAACTATTTGATTCGAGTTTATATTTAATTTAAAATATAATTTTGAGCCATTAAAATATCATCTCATAACTGTTATATTTTTTTCACTCCTCCGCAAGAAACATGATATTTCACTAGGTTCATAAACGGGGTATGATGAAAAAGTACCCAATTTTTTTCCTTCAAATTAGGACTTTTTCTCTACATTCGTAAGACTTCTAACTATTCAAAAATAAATATGTTTGTTTAATTTCATATAATTTTTTTGTTTTCGTTACTTAGTGCAATTTTATATAGAAATGAAAAATTTAAATTTTATTCAAAATTTGAATAACTTAATTATTTATCAAGAATGAACTTAAAAATCAGAAATACATAAAGGTTTAATAGGAATTAATGATTGACTGTTACTATAAAATATTGTAATAATTAAGAAAATAATAAAATTTATGATATAATATACAGGATTTTTTAAAAAATTCTTACATTTTAAAATTCAACTGTAAACCGGAAAAGAACAGAAATGAGTTTCCCATAATAGGTATGCATTAAATTCATTTCTATTAATATATAAAAAAAATCATTCTTAACTTTTATGTGCTTGTTTGAGTTCAGTGCAGTCTATTGGTAAAATTAGATTTCTCCTAGTGAAATATTTCAGTTTCTCTCCTAAATTGTTTGAAATGAAAAAAATATATGGTAAGCATCTTTTTTTTTTGTTTGTTTACTAAACAAGCATTTTTGGGCTTTCAGGATTTCTTAAGGGACGTACACAAGTAGTTCACATTATCTAAGAAAAATATTTCTATGAAACAATATACAATAGATGTTTATACACATTGAGATATGTAGTTGGTATGGTATCGAAACGTAGTAAAGTCTGTGCCTGATTGAAGTAAAGTAATGTTCACGAAAGAGAAGAGTTTTGCTCCAAAGTCTCATGAAAAACTTACAGTATTTGGAGAGAACAACACACACCCATTTTGTTCTAGAACATCAACAAACATTTTGCATTCTGGGGAGAATACATCATGTTCTTCTCCAAACCCCATAATGCATGAGGAGACATAATGCTCCTATATATTATAGTAAGATTTTGCACTAATCTATAGAAAGATTATAAGCTAAATTAACCCAGTGAACTAAACTCTGGTTTAGTTTTAATATACAATAATGCTCATTACTGTTGAGAAGTAAAGATAGATAAAAAATAGAGAATTCCTTTCTTTAAAAAGGGGTAATTCTTAACATAATTTAAAATGAGAACATTTCAGAATTTTTTTATAGTAAATGTGGATAGAATAAAATGGCCAAGCCATTTTACTAAATCGGCAAAACTATTTATCTGTAAATTATACTTAAAAGACATTTGCTAAAGAAAAATTGGTAAGAATAATGAATCGTATGTTAAATCAACAGAATGAACCCTTCGATTGTGAATTTAGATCAGTTTCATAATAAATAAAATGATGGCTATTAAGTTCTAACAAAAATTAGAAAAAAATCTTTAGAATAAATCAGCATTGAATACTTAATATCAAATGTTTTAAAATGACTTCAGAAAATGTTTTACAATTTTTAAACGCTAGACATGAAATTAAGGTAAACATATATTTTTGGATAGCTTATTTTATTTTTAGAAGTTTCGCAAAATATTAAATAATTTAATTCAGTTTCACTTTTGCATATTGATTCCCAAAGGAATATTTCTTAAGTTTTTACTTGCTCTATTTAAAATTTATTACTTTTAAGAGTTTATATGATGAATTTTATAGATTTTTTCTTATAATGAATTATGCATATCACATTTTCTGCTACATTGATATTTCTCTTACAGATAATATTTTAGTATGTGACAATCAAATGAAATGGGTTTGCAGATTCAAATTTGAAATTATAACTGGCAACTGTGCTGCACCGTTTTTAAAGAAAGGAAAGAATATTAGTGATTTCTGCAAGAGATTAACAGTATAAAAGATTAAAAAAATACTTATATATAACATAGTATTCTTTAATTGTTATGTATATCCTCAATGATCAATAAAATTCCTTCGAAAGTATGAAATTAGATACTTTACGTATCAGGTTTTGTTTGTTAATTTATAAAATTACCTACAGAAAATGACATTAATATTAAGAAATATTAAAAGTGATATACAGTTAATTGAAATTCTATTGATTTTAAGTACTATTGTTGAGAAAATTATAAAAAAATATTAAATTTATGTTGATTGAATTTATTTGAATTAATATTATGGTTTCAAAAAGGAGATATACTTTCTGTTATAATTTGAAAGATAATACAAATTGCATTTTCATTTTTAAGAATGTAGCTTAAATATAATTATTTAAAAGACAAGTCAATTGCACACATTTTGCATAATTAAACATAGTTATAATGAGTAATTCATTTCTATTTGTTATAGCCTTTCTGTTCAGTGAAAATAAAACACTTTAAAAAAAGATTTAGCATTGTTTTCTTAGCTCTACCTCTTCTAATCTAACATACAAATTATACGAGTTTAGTTATTGAAACGAACTGAATTTGTGCATGGCTTTTCTCTAACTGACATATTGTATTATGGAAATAACGGGTCTCGACGTAGTCACGTGATATTGTCAATACTGAGTTAACTTCTCCTTTCCAAACACCCCCATCACACTAGTGAAAGAATATTAGAAGTTTAAGACATACGAGTGTTCTATCCAGTATAATTTTTGAAGAGATTAGACACCACAATGTGTTTTTTTGTATCAAAGTTCAATATTGTTTCCTCATCTGCTGCATCACTTTCTTTTTCTATTGGTGACATTGAAATTCATGGGAATAAAATTAAGATAGGTATTATTACTATTGAAAGAAAGATCATCAATATGTTTTGGTATTTATAAATATTACGAGAATGGAGTGTATGAGCTAAATTTTTTAAATTTCCTTTATGTAATTCTGCTATTTATTTATATAATTCTGATATGTAACTAGGTAATTTAAAGATTCTTAAATTCTTAACTCTCTGTCATTCTTAACTTAATTCTACTATCAGTCACCGGAAAAAGCAACATATGTTTGGCTGATATACATCAAATCTTATTTAACCACATGACATATAAATTAAATGAATTTTGAGGCAACTGAAATATACTAGTTAATTTGGCTCAACTGAACAAGAAAATTAAGTGGAGAAAGAGTATATTTTACTATAAAATGGAATTTTTTTATTGATCATATTGATTCATAAAAATTATCTAGTATATTGTATGAAAAAATGCTTTATACTTTATATCATAGATATATAACAATCTCTTTATTAGATGTTCTTGATTTTTCACATAAACAAATTATATATATTTTTTGTTTAAGCAATGCTAATTGTTTTGATACTGCTTTCATAAATTTATACTATTTTAAGCATTTTTACATAAAAGGTTTATACTGTTATGACTGAAAATTATAAGGTTTTACAATCTTATATTGCGATAATGTAAAGTTTAATAATATAATTATATATAATTTTATTGACAATAATTAACATTCTGAGGCATCAAAGTTTCATATTTTATATAGTCTTTATGTGCAGAAGAAAAAAAAAATTCATACCATACTATAAAGTATAATAGAAATTGTTTCAAAGCACAATGTTTTTCTTAACAATACAAGTAACAATTTTAACTTTGAAATATTTTATCTTCTTTCTATTTGATTGATTCATTTGTCGCTTTGAGATAATTTCTTAAACATATGAAATAACTCCTTTGAAAACTACGTTTAAAGTGAAATCTGGACGTACAAGCATTTACGCTTAAACTGGAAGTCTGTTTTTATATTGCGTGCTTTTAACCTAAAGAAAAAATAAATAGCTGAATGCAAATAATACATTTCATTAATTTGGAAGTTAAAGATGATAGACAGGAGATAAATGTTACTTAAACTATATTTTGTAATTTTAATTAAAATGTATCGATTTGAAAACTTATATACAAAGATATATAAATAAATAATCAATAAAGGTAAAAGCAGGATGTTAAGAATTGTAAATTCTAAAATTTGTAGTACTAATAAAATAATTTTTTTTATTTTTGTAAAATTCTTGAACTAATATGGTCAACATTTTTTGTTTTAGAAAAAGTATTTCATTTCGGCAAAATTTTTCACATTGATATGTTAAAATATTTTGAAAATTTTATGAAAAAGAAAGATTAAAAATACTTGTATTATTTAGATTGACTTTAAATATATCAATAATCATTTCTGAGCAAGAAAAAATTTTAAAACCTATCTTTAAATTCATACTTTTAATGTCTTTGCTGAAATATGATTTTGTTTTAATGATTAATTTGTTTTTTAAATTATTTATTAGAGTTTTTCAAATATTGTTCATAAATAAAAGACATTGATGTGATAATAATATGATTTCTTCATATTCTCTACAATTTTCCTATTCTCTACTATTCTCTACAATTTTCATTAAAATATTAGCATGTCAACGTAATTAGCAAAATTAGTAATTATTTTTAAGGTTGAAGCTTTACAACATTAATATATTCACAATGAAGTATCATCAACGTCATAATAATGCTGCATAAAATAAAATATAATGTTTTAATCAATTTTCTTAAACAATCGAGTTGATTTCATTATATATATTGTTAAAAATAGTAATTAATTATTTTTTAATTCACATTCATCCATTGACGAACAAAGCAAACAATAGGTGGACATTGTTATTTCGAAATACAATGTCACGAACGGTACGATATATCGAAATATTTCATTGTTTTACAAGCTGTATGCAAAATAAATTAAAACATTTCTACCTTCATTAAAACATTTCAAAACATTTCTGTCTTCATATATGTTAAAATGAAAAGACCTTGATTTAACTCTAAGATGGATGACAGCTCTTTTCTGGCGAGATTTAGATTGATTTCGTTCCCAGGGAAATTTTTGCTAAATTGGCAAATATTCTGTTCAGTTGTAATATCATAGTTAGCACAAAACCACTTTTAGTGATTGACATAAATTAGATTTTAATCATTAACAATAATTTTGGGTTCCTCGTAATGTAGCAAATAAGAGGGTTCCATGAAGATAATGATTTAATATTAGTCACATATGTTAACGGGATTCGAGAACTTAATCTTTTCACTTAACAATAAGAGAGAGATTTCATTTCTACTTTTTGTCGAAAGCGTGCTTAAGAATTTTTCATATTTATTACCCAGTGTCACGTGAATGGGGCTTTTTATTTATCAAAAGAGCAATTTATATTTAAAAAAATGGATGCATGCAAAGTTAGCTGATGGATAAAAACGATGCAGGAATTTTCGATTCTTAGACTATCTATGAGCTAAGAAGTCATTTAAGCATTCATTAAGCATTTTTAGCTGTAAAAATATGCACCATTTGCTATTAAATCGGGGTATTACGGAAAATATTTAGAAATATCTGTGCCACTTTAGAGAAATTTTAATTTGTAATATTTGAATCAATAATCAAATGAAATGAAAATATTTTTGACTTGTTAAATAAAACATTTTCTACTGAAAAGTCATTTTCCTTGATCATCATTTAAATTCTAATTTTCTTTGTATTTTGAAAAGAATTGCATGAGATTTTCCCTAGACTGTGTTTTTGATACATTTATAATTGTATGGTAAAATAGTATGTGCTTCCTTATGCATATTTAAAATATATGAGTTTTATTTTAATAACTGCCTCTTGTTATATTCTATATAACATTATTTTTTGTACAGATCACATTTTTTATAATATGATTTGTTTTGCACTCGTTATAATTAAAATGATTTAATTCAAGCAGTACAGAACATGTTTTGCTTAGACGAAATGGCTAATCGGTAAGCGATTTACGCTATAAAAATAGTGTTATATTAAATAATATAATTTTTAATCACCAGATGGAGGTTATCAAAAAGTTGTTTATGCAAATTAGTGAAGCCAACACAGAGATTTGTAATCAAAGTTAAAATATCATTCTAAGTAATTTTGTGATCGTTAATTGTGCCCTTATAGAAGATAGATCAAGCTGTACTGGCAAAATTATTTTATTAGAATTGTTTCAATATTGAAGGATGATTAAAAGAAGATAATTATATAATTTAAAGGTGCTAATGACTTGTGTGTTTTTAGAAAAATATCAAAAATAGAATATGAATGAAACAGTTGAACAAGTTACTACTGACTTAGTTTAAATGCTAAGCAGTTTCCGCTATTTTACATAGAGTGCTCGAAAGTCACAAGAGTTGGCAATTTTTTTGATAGTGCAACAAATTCTGCGCTCCAGGTTGAATAGATGGTTTTTTTTATCAGATCTGCATTGAGCAAATGCTGAAAATTCAAGAACATCAAACATATTCTGATTTTGTTTGTGTAGTTTTAGTGATAATTACTGTTGAGGATAAGTTGCCTGGATAAAAATCTACGGTCAAATTAGGACTAATTTTCAGATGGAAAGTGAATAATTGAAATTGCACTTTATTGCAAGAAGGCTTCACTTTCTAATCTTCCGCATTAAAAATCCCAGATTTTTCTAACTGAACTACTTATGGTGTAGATTTACTGTTGATTTTATCATTGGATTATCTTTCTTAGGAACTCTTACTTCTCAAGGTTTCAAAACAAACTTTGTCACGAGTGCATGATACAGTAAACTTCTTCTAAAGTATGTTATTGATTCACAGGAATTGCAATGTTTGAGCAAAAATGTCTTCGCGGAAGATGGAGCAACTCTCCATATTGGGCAGCATAGCAAAGAACAGCTTCGTCGTTCTAAGGACCGAATCATAGAATTTCCGAATGTCTGCCTCTTTGTTCCTCTAACTTAAGCCTCTGACTTCTGGCTGTGGAGGTTCCTGAAAAATTATGTTAATATAGAAGGAGTTTCGATCCTATCTGAGTAAAAAACCAATAGTCATGTTGTCGAAATCCTTTAACACTTCTTTTGCGCTACAATTGAAAACGCTGTTATGTGCTTTTAACACGTAATTGATAATTGAAAAGTACACGTTCAACACATTTTGTAACTAAATAAACTTTTATGATTCTGACACATTCTTCTTTCTTTTGTTAGATGTCACAATTCTTCATTACGGCTAAGGTTTGTGGAACTTTATATTGCAGAAATATTTTCCCTTTCTTCTATATACTGTATATAGCAAGCCTTATCAAAGTCCAACAGGCATTATGGGCTTCACATGGGTCTGAATTAGATCATTTTAATTAAAATATCATTGTAATGCAGCGTAAAATAAATCATCAAATTTTACAGTGACAGTAAAACAGAGATGGATCAACCAGATTTTTCAGAATCAATTTTGCATCCTCCTGTAAAAATGTTTTTGGAAAAATTTCTTAAGATAAATGGAATATACAAATCTATTAAATACGTATTGGAATAAATTAAAAGAATTATAAAACGTCATGGAACACACCATTTAAAACTGATAATAGAAAATTTTATACATGAAAAAATATCAGACTCACCAATAAAAAAACGGTGAAGGCTTCATTTTTCTACGTGTATAATAACTTACAGACAAAATAAGTATTTAAAATTATTCATTTGAAATCACTTATTTTTAATTGCATTAAAATGTAATTTTTGAAGTTCTGCTCGAATCAAGTAGTATGGAATATTTATCTGAGTCTTTATAGAAGAAGGAACCGTAAATACAAATAAAAAACATATGATAATCAAAATTTCGGTTTTTGATTTCAATTTATAACAAACTTAAACTATTTTTAACACAAATTTGATTTTTTTATTGCCCTCGACTTTTTTCTAATAGTACATTAGCATTGAGATTATGTACGTATGAAATTTTTGTTTATCCACAGTATTAGGGAATTGTGTTGACTCCTTTGATTTATGGTAATTTATTTTATAAGCAATTTTTCACGGATGCCATTTTTTGCTCATAAAATAAATGTGGCATTTGAAGCATATTTTATTAAATTGACTTTTGAAAACTTTTTCCTTTTCACAGTTAATTTTAACTATCGAATTTTTGACATTATTAAGTTCCATCCATCTTGTTCAAATAAGTTGATTTCTTTAATTACCTTTAGTAATAATACAATTATATCAAATTTTATCTTTTCAATCAATGTTTACTTAAATTTATCACAATTTATCATATTATTACAATACATCAAAAAAATTTTTTTGATTGAAATATTCTTTCAATCAAAATTTAATGTTTTGCTTACATTTATTGTTTTGACAACAAAATTATTTAAAAGAAATAATCTCGTAAAGTAAATTGAGGGCTCATTATTGTTTCAATTTTTTGAATTTGTAATCTTTATTCAAAAATTCTGTAAACATTTAATATTTTATAAAAATATTTTTAATGATTTATTACGTGACACAAATCACTGAATATGTGTATGCAGAACATTTTCCCTGTTAACACATTTTTGCACGAAAACTACTATTATATTAAAATGCTACACCCTGTATCAACTATGAAAATGAGTAGAAATTTAATAGCAAACTCTCTCTTACCAAAAAACTTTTCAAACTTTTTTTTTTAAATGTGAAAAAACGAAAAATAATTTTACTTTTCTAAATTTCATGCATTTAAGATAATAATATCTATGTTTATTTTACTTTAAAAATCATCGTTACAGGAAAAACTAGAAATATTAGCAGTTCTAATATGCAATGCTAAATATTTATTTATCATAAGCGAATTAAATACTGAGTTTGTCTTATACATCAGTGTTATTAATATGTTCTGCATCTTTTGGCAACTTTTATTTTATTTGCTCCAGATAAATGTGGTTATGTGAAATTTTATTTTTTAATTGAATACAATTAACTAAGTAATAATAACTCTTTATTAGGTTGAGTATGTTTCAGAGAATCTTTCTATAAAAATTTAAAACTTCTAATTCTTACAAAATATTTATTCAAGAAACAATCTTTTAAAAATATTTCTATTGATTAATAAAAAAAAATTTCCAAATCTTTTATTTTTTAGTTAAAAAATCTCTTATTGTAAATAAAAATTGTGTAAAGTAAAATGCAGAGTAAAATTATATTTCAATGAAATTAAAATGCAATGAAATGAAGTTTAAAATAAATTTCCTTTGCAAGGGAAATGGAATGAAAGTAAATAAACGAAAAATCTTACTCAACACTCCTATTGGCCAAAATATTTATTCAATTTATCTTACAAAGTAAGGGAAAAATGGAATAATGCCTATAATGTGCTTACATACAATTTAAAAAGCAACTAAAGATCTATCGTTATTTAAGAGAAAAATGTAGATGTTTTTAAATGAACAAGATTCAAAAGCAATTAAATAAACCTTTCAATTAAATTAAATAAAAATGTATGTATATAATAAAAATTTCTTATGAACACTTTACTTTAATTTTTTTTTAACACTGTTACTGAATTCTTTTATACTTATAAAACTACATAAAATATATGTTTATGAATGTGAAATTGCCTTACTGTTTATTTTCATTATATTATGTTCCTAATAACTTTGAAGGTTAAATTGTGGATAAGAAACAAGATTTATCAACTCGTACTACATTGTTCGCTTAGATCCTGTTGTTATCAGACAGATAATTCAAGTAAAGATCAAAAAATTTCCTACTCCATAGTTTGTCATGAAATACATCAGATATTTCGATCAGGGAATAAACATTTTGTGCTGATACACCTTAAAAAATTCTCATTCACTTTAGAAATATAATATATAAAAGGGTAATAAATATGAAATCATAATAATTTTGACGTAATTTACTTATTAAAACGAAAACATAAATTAATCCTTATTTACCAAATTAAATTCATCACTCTCATGAGAAATTTAATCAAGGATATGTTGAAATATTTTGCAAGTTCTTTTTTACATTAAATCAAGGTTTAAGTATAATTTAAAGAGCTTTAAAGAATTGATTATACTTCAGTATTTTTTGAATGCAATTTGTAGCTGTAAATTCTACAATGAAAATTTGAAGTAATTTTTAAAAATGTTGCTTAAGCATAAATTTTATTTAATATTTACCTTAAATATATTAAAGAAACTCATATGTTTATATCTTAAAGAGTGTTATATAGAATAAGAATAATTTTAAGCTAAAAATAAAGATGATAAAATAAACTTATGAGCTTGTGGAGAGAAATACGTTTTGTGTTGGTTGAAATTTTACTCTTAATTCCACAGTAGCAAAATATTTAAAACTATAAATTTAAGCAAGATTATGCTTCCGAGAATAAAGAACGATGTTAACTATAATAACGATTTTTGTTTCAATTAACTTAAGTAATACCTATAGAATCAATTTAAATTTTCTTCATATGGATATGTAGGAACAAAATAAAAAAAAATTAGGAGACAATATACTATAGCATTTTAAAATTTTCGAAGTATTTACTTTTAAAAAAGATTTATTTAACGAATGAAGAACAACTCATATCGTCTCATTATTCAAATTCCTAAAAAAATAATTTGAAATTTTATTCGTAAAATAAGGAGAAAATATTAAATTGAAACCATTTCATTTTAAATTATCAAAATTCTAGTCTTGTTGCTATATAGGAATTAGAATTTGCATTTTTTCGCTTTTGGAACTATTTTCCTTTAAATTCTAATGATATCTCTATCGTATGTATAAGAAAAATATGTTTAAGAGTCTCATCTATTCAAAAATGCCACACTCTCCATTTTAAATTTCTTTTATAATATTTAACCAATACGAATTTTTGTCGTCTACTAGTAGGTAATTTGTTATCTTGTTGCATCTTTTTAATTTTATTTTCTATAATAAAAAAATTTTTTATATTTTTGCTTTTCTCAATGCATTAGCATTTTTTATTTTAATGCATGGCTCACTTACATCGATATTTTAACGGTTTTCTAAATTATTTTATCAATAAAAACGAAAATAATCAGATATCAAATTTTTAAAAGAACTGATTGTCTACATCGTGATGACTAAATATCACTCAGCATATTTATAGCGTTGAAAAATCTTAATTGTAGATTTTCATTAATGAATAAATGCATTTTTCCTTTTAAATTTTTTAGAATTTTAAAATTTGTAGTTGTGTTTTTAATTTTATGTTTCACTATATTGCCTTTTGCTTAACATGTATTTCTATTTTATCCACCTGTACGATTCTCAAGCAATAGTTGTTACTTTCTGTAGCCTCTTCCAGTTTCTTGACCACACACAGCAAAAACATTAACCATATACAATGACTAGTTTTGATACAATGGAAATCAGTTTCAACTTCAAGATTTCATTTAATCAGCAAATTTCATTAAATAGGAAGCAGGTGCTAACAAAATAGTCATTATTTTGATTACTAGTTTTTTTACAATAATTACACATATCTTTTTGTTCTTATATTTGTGGTTTTCACATATGCTATAGCGAAAAAAGGTAGCGTCACTGAGAGAGCAAACGTGCGTTTTAACAGCTCCTTCATTTGGATCTTAAAAGGCGGTTATTTTTACCATTGTGCTTCGTGAACAATATATTCGGGTAAATCTCGACAAGACCAACAACAGGATATCATTTTTATAAGTGTGAGTTTAGTAGTAATTTAATAATAAATTTTTTAAAAATAACGCGTGCAAGAAATTAGGCGAATTCGACTTAGTCCAAGCGAGAAACCTGTTCCTGCCGTCGGCACTTCACTGACCTACGGTAAATCACTCCTTTTCTACCGGAGCACGGACAACCCTTTTGCGGCTAGGCTTAGGAGACATTCCGTGAAGTAGATCGACGACAGATTGGTGAGTAGATAAAATTCGTGATCCACAACTGAACTACCTACATTTGAATGAAACGAGATATACCTCAATACCCAGCATTGTCCAGCTCAATACAGATGCACCAGTGATCAACCGGCCATGAATATCTTTCCCAAGACCATGGATAACTGCCACATTAGTTTGAAAATGAACGTTTCAAGTTTGCTAGAGGACTTGGAAACAATAATTTCAGCCAAAACGCCGGGGGATAAGTTCCACCTCCTTAGCAACAAAAGAACCGAAGCTTATAACATCATAAGCCAACTAAGAGAAAGCTTGAAAAAGCCTGTGGCTGTAGTGGAAAATCAAAGCCTAGCAGCTCTAACAGCAAAAGTCGAACAAATCAATGTTAGCCTCAATGTCATAAAACAAGTGCAAGACCAAAGAAAAATGACCTACAGTGAAGCCCTAAAGAAGCGTATTGACGAGGAAGCAAATACTACCATCATTGCTAAGCCACCTGATGACAAGAATATAGAGGCCCTCAGGAGCAATCTCCTAAACATTAGTAGCGAGATATGCCCGAAGAGAGTGATTTGGGGAAGACGAGCAGCAAAGATCCAATGCTGCTCAGAGGAGGCAAAGCTAAAACTAAAAGAACAATTAATTACCCATCAAATCAATATTGAAGAGCCAGCTATAAAGCTCAGAAGACTGATAATACTAAATGCTCCGAATACAGTCAACGAAGACAATATCAAAAAGTTAATTCTAAGCAATACCCCAGATATCCATCCGGATGCTAAAATTAAGTCACACAGAGAGAACGAAAACCTGCAACACCTTGTAATAGAAGTAGATAAGGCTACAGGGCATATACTTCTAAAGCTAAGGTCCATACACCTTAGCTTCCACCAGTCATACGTAAGACCATACAGAAATATTAAAAGATGCTACAACTGTCATGCGTATGGCCATCTTAGTAAAGACTGTAAATACAGGAGAACTTGCAGCCACAGTCACAAAGAGGAGGAATGCCAAGCAATCTTCCAAGAGTGCATAAACTGCTTAGTGGCTAACAGAGATGGGGCTAGATTTAGAACAAACCATACAGCGTTCTCAACCGGATGCCCGGTGTACCGTCCCAACTCCACTAAAGACTAGAACAGGATGAGCCAAAACACTAGTACAT
Organism: Latrodectus elegans; assembly: GCA_030067965.1. Classification (NCBI taxonomy): domain Eukaryota; kingdom Metazoa; phylum Arthropoda; class Arachnida; order Araneae; family Theridiidae; genus Latrodectus; species Latrodectus elegans. Next base: position 71,478,388 of record CM057810.1, on the reverse strand, counting down.
CAAACGAAAGCGTCCAACAGAGCAACGCACAAACAGAGACTGACCATAGCAAGAACTTGGGCACAACTATTTTTCAGATCAACTTAATGAGGTCAAGTGCTCCTACCGATCAGCTGCAAGTCATTGCCAGTACCCAGAAAGTAGATTTATTTATCATACAGGAGCCACATCTCAACAAAAGCAGAATCCTAGGCATTCCTTGTGCCTGCAGATATTGGTTATCCAAAAACGGCAAAGCCGGAGTTATAGCAACTAATAGCATAGATGCCGTTGTACTTGACCAGCAAGAATCGACAGTTGCAGTCAAGATTATGATCAATCAGAAACCATTAACCATAATTTCTGCCTATAGTCCATCGTTCAACCATAGACGGAGATTAAGGCAGGAAACACAAAGCACAATCGAAGACACCCTAAAGGACTTAGAGTATTTCCAAAGCAAATTAGGAGGAGAGAACTATCTTATCGGAGCAGATCTCAACGCACATCATATCCTGTGGGGCTACAGGAATAATGATAGTAGGGAGGAAAATCTACTTGACCACATCACTGCTAGCAATCTTCACCTACTAAACACCATTGGAGCCCCACCTACTTAACATCCACACAAGAAGGTTGGCCAGACCTAACGTTAGCTTCTAATTCACAGCTAGCAATGGATTATACCTGGGAGGTTCTGGACAATGAATCTCTAAGCGACCACCGCTATATTCAGGTCAAAATGGAAAATTCACCTGATAAACCAGAATTAACTAGATTTAAAACTAAGTTCGGTAACTACCAGCGACTGCTTAATCACCTGACTCCACTGGTACCAGACCTAGTCAATAAATTGAACAATTGTCAAACCAAAGAGCAACTGAACGTCATCACAGTCGATCTACAAGACACCATCGTAGAATGTTGCAAAAAAGCCTACAAACGTGTCAAGCATAAATTCAATATCATGCCCAACTGGTGGACAACTAACCTCGAGCATAAGAAGAAAAAGCTTAACTCACAAAGAAGGAAGGCTCAGCAAGCAAGCAGTGATTGCAAGCTAAAACTCTTGGCTGACTATAAGAAAGACAAAGCTCACCTGGTCAAAGAGGTAAGACAAACGAAAAGAGGCTGTTGGAGAGAAATATGCTCAGCAGCTACTAACACATATGGAAAGATTTACAAATCTACCTTCAGGAGCACAGCGCCCCCAAGTAGCCTTTTCAGCACCAACAAACTAACTGGAAACACAGTGAACTTTGCGACCCAAATTCTTCAAGAGCTATTCCCACTGCAACCACAGAGTAACAACCAGTACACGTATGAGGACGTAAATCCAGAACCTGAATTAAATGAAGGCGAAATTAGGAGACTAATTTCCTCACTCCCGAATGGTAAAGCACCGGGTCTGGATGGAATAGATAATATCATTCTCAAACAGATCAACAAGCATGTCTCAGAGTTGCTCACCACCTTTTTACAAACCTGCTGGAAGCTAAGCTACTTCCCGAGAAGCTTGAAGACTGGCGTTATAATACTATTCCATAAAGAGGGCAAGGATAAATTCCAAGTGAGCTCGTATAGACCCATTACCCTACTACCAACTTTGGGGAAAGAATTAGAGAAGCTCACAACGACAAGGCTCACCTACTACCTAGAATCTAATAACCTCATGCATAGCGCCCAGTATGGTTTCAGGCAGGGAAAATCCGTTGAAGATGCCCTCAGGAATCTCATGTTGAACATACAAAATGCAAAATCAAACTCTAGGCACTGCTCGATTGTCTCAATTGATATTAAAGGGGCATTTGATTCGGCTCCACACGAATCCATTAGACAAGCGCTTGCAGGGAAAAATTGTCCAGCCAAAATAAGAAACATCCTGTTCAGCAACCTAGAAGACAGAATAGTAGCCATTAATACTAACCAGGGACTAGTCCAGCACAAACAACAAATTGGTTGTCCACAAGGCTCATGCAGTGGTTCGATAATGTGGAACCTACTAGCTGACGAACCATTGCAACTGGACTGGTCAGCAGTGGGGAAAACAATAGACCCAAAGTCCAGCGTTACCCTGCAAGCATTTGCTAATGATTTTACATTTTTAGTTGCGGCAAGTAGCGAAAGAAAATTGGGAGCAGTTGCAACTGAAGCCCTTAAACTCTTCAGGCAATGGACCGAGAAACATCAACTGAGAATCTCCGTAGAAAAGTCAAACTACCTACTACTCACAAAATTACAGTGCGGCCCACAAATACACTGGGATAGCCCAAAAGTCAGAAGATCCAAAACCATGAAACTACTAGGAGTCACAATTGATGAGAAACTCAATTGGTCCCAGCATATCAAAATCCAAGGAGCCAAAGCTTCCAGAATACATCAACAGCTACTGACTAGCGGGAACTAATTGGGGATTTTCCCAAAAACAGAGATCAATACTATACAAAACTATTGCGGAAAGGATTCTTGCCCATGGGGCCTTGATCTGGGGGAGGACTCTTCGAGTAAAGAATCAACTCCTCCTGGATAGAATTCAGATAAAATTTCTCCTGAACATTACAGGCGCATATAAAACCACAGCCACTAAAGCACTACAGGTAATAACTGGTATCTTACCCCTGCACCTGCGAATTGACAAAGAAGCCCAGCTGAAACACATTTTCAAAATCACTGGCACCAGCAAAGTCGAGGACAGAGTAGCAAAACTCACAATACATCCGGGTATATTCAATATAGAAAATAAAATCTGCCTAGAAAAGGATGCCCAACCAGCTAATCAAGCAGATATTTGCCGCATTTATACGGATGGATCCAAACTGGAGGATAGCGTTGGCGCCGCTTTCGTGGCCATCCAAAATAACATCGTCCTCCACTCGGAAAAATTCATCATAAGAGACAATAATACTGTTTTCCAGGCAGAACTTTATGCGATCCAACAGGCAATCAAGTGGTCAAACATCTGGAAGTAGACAAAAATTACATCTGCAACATTTGGTCGGATAGTCTTTCTGGAATTATGGCGGTTGGAAACCCAACAACTACTAGCCCTATAGCAAGAGCTATCCAGAAAAATCTAAATTTGACAAACGCAATCAAGATTCGCTGGATAAATGCCCACGTGGGCTTTAAGGCAATGAGCTGGCCGATAGCTTGGCCAAAGAGGCAACAATCCAAGAAAGCCCATGCATCGTCCTCCCAACGCCACGCTCCTACTATAAGAGACTTCTAGCAGAAGAAGCCTATCAAAAATGGCAGGACAGTTGGGATCAGGCAGAAACAGGAAGACTGGTATATGATGTTATACCGAAGGTCAGAAGTAGAACACAATGCTGGCCAAGACAAATAACCCTGTTTATTACAGGGCACGGCCCCTTCCCGGCTTACGTGCACAGAATAGGTGCCCTCCCAAGTGAATACTGTGCCTGCGGGGACATAGGGAACCCGATTCACTACGCAACTGACTGCCCAATCACGAGCTCATGGCATTTCACCAGGCCCAGTGCCCATCTAACAAGGGAATGGACCAGAAACATTGTAAACAATGCCCATTCAAGAACCAAAGTGATTGCTATAATAAACTTTTTAATAAATCGCAGAGAACTGTTTATTCCACATTACCAAGAAGAGGAGGATGACCAGCAAGGAGAATTGGACCTCCTGGACGATGATGAACAAGTACAGAGTGCCTTGTAGCTCTGTGCAACATATAATAACCTTCACTTTTCTAATTTTACTAACTATTGTTTTGTTTTACACAGTTTGTACATTAGTTCACTTTTTTTTAAACTTTACTAACTTCTCCTTATTATCTTGCATGTTTGCCTAAGCTAAATTGAATACCTTGATGTTAAATTGTATACCTTGTAATTTCCACTGTGCCAATGTTTTATTGTAACGCACCTTATTTTGATGTCCCATGAACTTGTCAATTGGGGACACCAGAGGCAGCAGAGGTGTCTGGAGCTGTTGCGTACATAGTTCGAAACTGTTGTGGGGGTGGTGCCCCTGGTGGTGTTACTTTCTTTTATTCTTTCTAGCAACTCCTATCTAAACTGGTAGAACCCTTCTTGGGTTAGGTACAGGGGAGTTGGCTGGTGTATACATATGCTATTGCAGAAACTTTCCACAGATATATAAGTTTCAAATAAAATTATAATCCCTTAATAGATTATAATAAATACCAAACGGGCAATGAAATAATAATAATCCACTTGTTTCAAAGAGTATTAGAATAATTGCATTTTAGTTTTTATTTCTAAGGCTTTGACAGTTGTGAAGATTTGGTAAAATTCCACTGAATATGTTTATTTAAAAAATACTTGATTGATCAAAACATTGCTTAGTAGTAAATACTAAAGTACCAGTATACATTTAAGTCAACCTTTAGGCAGCAACATTTGACACGTATATGTTACCATCCATTAAATTTTTTATTTATAGAATATAGATGTCTAGCTTTTACTTTAAGAGAGCATTTAAAAGTTGTTAGTATATACTTTTCTTATTATTTTAGTATAGATATATTATTCTGAAATAGGAGATAAAAGCAATCTGAAAGAGACTCTTGATTGGCTAAAAGATCATTATTTCAACTTTCTAGAACTTTCTGATGTAAATGCTAAATCATTACAAGTAGACATGTTTGATGGTTTGCATATTCAACCAATGAGATGGATTAATTTTGGGGTGAATGATGGTTATTTTGACTGAGAGATAGTTTATCAACCCTTCAAAAGGACAAGAGACATCTTTGAAGATTTTGGAAATTGAAAGGGGTTTCCTTATACTTCTCCCAATTACGTGTTTAAAGTTTGAACTTATGAAAAAATTTAAGAGTAAGTTAGTTTTTAAATTATGTTCGCATCATTTTTTCTCAAAAGTCAGAATACTGTTTTATATTAAAAGTACCACGTACACCTATTTTTTTTAATCTACCCCGTATAACTAATCTATAAATCGTTTGTATAACTATTTATTATCATTTAAACACTCATAGAAAACTTATACACTGATTAATTTTAACTCTAGACATCTATTTTGTATATTAAGGATTATTCTCAAGCAAATTAAAAAATGTAATATGCATAGCATTTTATAGTTCCTTTTTATAAGTATCTGTAAATTTAAAATCTGTCTTTTATATCAAGGTGAAATGTGTATCCATATAATAATTAAAAAAGATATCTTTGAACAAATTTGCAAAAAAGTTTGTTTTAAAACTAAAATAATTATAGTAATCCATGAATTAAAATTTTAAAAACCTTAATATTTTAATTATATATACTTTGCAAATGTGTGCATCTAGAAATGTGCTTGGCAACTTCTCCATTTTCAATCTTCTGGAATCTTTACTTCTACATTTTCAATCCTATTATTCTGACAACTTTTAGGAGTAATAACTAATAACTCAGTGAGTTACTTTACTCTTGCAATTGAAATTTATATTTATTTTTTCGTTTTAAAACTATTTTCTGCTCTTAAAATATGAATTATGAGTGAAAAATATATTTTGATATCATTTAAAAGGATTACTTACAATTAATACGTGGGTTAGTCGGAAATTTTTGAGATACGCGCAGACAATGATTTATAAAATAAAAATAACGGTTTAATTTTAAAATGTAAATTATTTTAACTCAAAAGACGATTTTTTACTGACTTACTTCAACTTGTTTAGTGTAGAATAAATTTTAAACAGAAAAGAAAATGAAGTTGACGCGAGAACATTTTCGCGGTATGATTTTCTATGATTTTAAAGCAGGATTAAATCAAAAAGAATGCGTTAAACGGTTGCAATTAGCATTTGGTGATGAATCTCCAGCTCGTGCTACAGTATTCAGATTATTTAGAGAATTTAGAAGAGGTCGTATTTTTTTTTTCAGGACGAAGAACACACAGGGAGGCCTCCTTCAGCAGTAATCCCGGATAATGTGTCTGCCATACGAAAAATGTTAATGGATGATAATCGCTGTACCTATCAAATAATACATGAGGAACTTAACATTGGATTCGCAGCCATACACAAAATTATTCATGAAGAATTACATATGAAAAAAGTAGTTTGCCGTTGGGTTCTCCATAATATAACTGAGCACCAAAAAGAGGAGCGTGTCAGAATTAGTAAATACACTCTTAAATTGCTAAATGATGGTGGCCACCGCATCATTTCTAAAATTGTAACAGGTGATGAAACGTACATACCGTTTTTTGATGTTCCAACACGTCAAGAAAGCAAAGTATGGGTCTTTAAAAATGAACCCACGTCGACAATGATGAAAAAACAACGCGCACTGAAAAAAGTGGTGTATCCCGTTTTCTACAAAAGTACGGGATTGGACAAAGCCATCAAGTTGGAAGGACAGTAACAGCAAACTGGTATACCACTAAATGTCTTCCAGAAATTCTACAAGAACTGAATGTTAGGGGACTAATGCTTCACAATGACAATGCATCCTCACATACAGCCGGATTAACAGTAGAGTTTCTTAAGCAAAAACAAATTAAAGTTATCGAACATCCGACGTATTCACCTGATCTAGCTATGTGCGAATTTTGGTTATCCTTTTATCTAAAAAGGAACTTATGTGGACGTCGTTTTCCTTCAGAAAAAGAGATTAACGTGGCTATAAATGCATTTTTTCATCGATTCCAAGAAATGAATGGTTTGAGGCATTTAATCTGTGGAAAATTCGTCTACAAAAGTGCATTGATGCTTTAGGAGACTACTTTGAACACACCTAAAATTTTTTAAGTATAACTTTAAAAACTTAGTTGTATCTTAAAAATTTCAGAGTGACCCTCGTAGTACTTCAGATACTTCAGAAAAAACTTTGGAATTATTTGCAATCTTGTATACATTTTCGTGTTTTTTTTATACTTCTTATACTTGAACATATGCGACTATAAAGACTTTTCTTATTTATTTATGTGATGAATATTAATTCCAAACTGAAAGGTGTAAATGTTTTTAAAATCATCATTATTTTTAAATATTTCAGGTATCTACTTTTTGTGTGAAGATAAACTGAAATGTATTTGCGAATACAGGACGAAAATCATAATGGAAGAGTTTTTTAACAGCAAATTCTAGAAGACTCACCATTAGTCAGTTTTGTGAGCACTAAATTTGAGAAAATATACCCTTATTGTATACCGTCATACGCAAATACTATATTTGATAAATAAAGTACCAGAAAAAATTATTTTTATCTACTCTATAAAAAACATGTAAAATAAAATTCATACTTAAAAACCTTTTCTACGGTCATTTTATTCAGCAAAAACCAAACTAAATATCACTATTTTCATTTTGGTTTAAGTCTGCATTTTTAAAAATACATTGTCCCATTTTTGATACAGGAAAGCATTTAACAGTTGCTTTTTATCAAAAATATACCTGTTTTATGAGATATCCCTCTATTTATTTTTCAAACGGTCACAACTTTATACCCTTTTTCTTATCATTTGGCACCTGAAAGTTATTTTTCATTCTCATTCATTATCATCTCAATGACTAAATTATCAAATATTTCTCATGAATGAATTACATTTGATCCGTTTATACATAATGCCAAAGAGCATGAAAAGAAAGATAAATCTTGGCCTCCGGTATTTCTTTTTCTTTATAAAGCTTGAATGTTAAAATAACTTAAATATCGTTCTTACAGCAATATCATTTCAATCATAGATTAGCATAAACAATATGAATAGAATGTTAGCTTCATAAAGATATTTCAGCCGTTGATCAGTACTTGTAAAAGTATAATACCACACTTGAAGCTTTGGTTATATTGTGATAAATGGGTTGTAATATTAGAATATTAAATTAGGTGGGAGTAATTCTACATGAACAGTTTTTTTATAAAAAACTAAATTTTCAATATTAGTAGTGAATATAGCTATCTACAATTCGAAGAGTATTCAAGATTTTTCAATAAATTTATTGATCCTATTTGTAAATCATAAAATAAAATAAAAAAAATTGAAAAACATCAGGCGACAAAGAATAAATACATAAGTAAAGTAAATGAAAATGAGTTTCAAGATGAGATTTTTTTAAAATATTAGTCGTAAATGGGAATTAAAATTATTATTACATCTATGAGACCGTGTTAAAAACATAAGTATTCGTAAAATTGTAAATGTTCACGAATTAAATGTTTGTAAGAACGAGAGTATAATGTGTTTCAAGTATAAGAATTTTAAATAAAGATAATTTAAAAATAAGCTGTGATAACCAAAGTGGCAAAGATTAATGAAGTTCCTAGAGGATATCCTGTAGAAATTCTTACTATGTTATCTCCAATATTGTGAAGTAGCGATATTAGTTATCTTTATCATAAAGTTGCTCTGAATATTTGTCTCCACTTAGATTCCACAGACAATATACATACTATACGTTTTGGGTTACTGTAACAAATTGAAGAATAGTTCTCTATGAATGGAATGTATCTGTATAAAATGAGATAAAAATGTTTTGTTTCTACTTACACACATAACCACTTAAAATATATTATGTGGATTGAATTTGGAAGCATATTAGGATAGGTGAATATGATTTATTATCTAGATAGAAAGAGATATTTCCATAAAGCTTGGGTTTATGAAATTAAATATAAATGTAAGGTAAAATTCACACAAAAGTGCTGAACTAATAAACTAACCTCAAGATATAGATATAATATCATTAAATTTTAGGGAAATGTGTGTATAGTATTTGTGATTGTTATTGATTGCCGATATTTTAATTGAAACATTTATAAAGAAATATTAATTAAACGGTAAATGACTATTAAAATGTTTCCTTGTCATAAGTATTTTGCGAATATTTTAGATTAATTATTTCTTTTTATCATTTAATAAATTTTTCAATTTTTATTCCATGGAAGGCCATTTATGTGATTGCGCTTGTGACGATGATCCAAGTTTCTCCTATACCATGAACGCGTTGCATTCAGTTAGAAATATTTACTGTTTATTCAAGTATTTTTGTCAGATTGCTTGAACACATCTTGTGGTCATCAACATCAGATAGGTAATAAAACAGAAATTTACATTTTTATAACTGTCTTTAAATAAATGAAAATGTTTAATAAGAAACTGAATTTCATCTCTGAATTCACTTTGTTAGAAAACTACTTTTGGAAATGTGAGACAGCCAAACTCAAATTCAAAAAAGGTAAAACTTTTCAAAAGATTTCCGAAGTGAAACTTCTTTATTTCGGAAAAATAAAAAGATAAGAGAAGAAAATAAAAAATATAGCATATTTACTCAACAAAAAGACATAAATTGATTCTGACTTATCGAATTTATTTTATCTCTCTCTCACAAGGAGTTTATTACACAAACACACTTTGAAGAACAGATTTTACTCTTGTTAAAAGGTACGTCAAATTAACATCTTAAACAGCTAAAACTAAATAATTATGATTTCTGCAATCATATTTTTATTTCTTTGAGTTTTAATTTTGAGGAGTAAGATGCGTGTGTCTGAAAGTTTATAATATATAAATTGATAGACGTCTCAAATTTAATCAGTTGGATAGAACCGAAATATGGTATTTTGATAGAGAAAACTCACTGATCATGTTTTTGTTTTTAAAGTTTTGATTGAAATAAATTTTAGTAGTTAAGCATGTAATAAATAAATTAATAATAATCTTGTTTTAATTTTCTTTTTTTTTAAAGTTATTAGGTTTTTAGTAACTTAAGTTACTTAAATTTACTATCATTAATATTATTAAATTGCTATGATTTATAGTAATTTTTTACTTAGCCCATGAATGTATTCCATCGCAAAATTATAAGTTAACTAAATTCATTTGCTATCATACAAACACACAAATAAACAATGATTAATAGTTTTCTTTTTTTCAATCAAAATCATTAAATTTTGTGTCATTTAAAAAATTAAGTTTTAATATCGTCTCACTGCAAATAGTAAATTTCTTGACGTCTTTGAATTCATTATCTGTTTATTTCTATCAATATCTTGTAAATGCTCTCTTTCTATAAAACTTATTTACATTTTTCAGTATTCAGCTATTTCTAAATTAAGTAGTTGATAGGTTAGTGGCAAAAATCCGTTTTTCTTTTGAATTTTTTTTTTTTTTTTTTTTTTTTTTTTTTTACATTTGTTTCTACCTCTATTATTTGACACGTTTCCAAAATATATACATTATTCAATTTCTGATGTTGATATATTTAAGGATGAGATTGAAACCTATTTTATCCATTAATTCGGTGAAACACGGTTTGCGTCATTACTTTTTTGGATTTAAAACATCAATATCCATATCCATAATTTTGCTTTAAAATCCTCTCCTCCTCTTACGCTTACGTTTTCAAGGCGGTATGTTCTGTCGCCACTCATGCCGAGAAGGTTTGTTTCTATATTTAGTGAGGAGAAATCCATGAGCAAGCGCCAAGTAAGGTTTTTATTGTTTAACTTAAATTTATGTCTGTTGTCTAAGTCAGAATTACAGTAAATATATAACCATATTTGTTTATTATATGAGTATACAGTTAATATATCATTAAATGCGTGTTTATGTTGAATCAAAAACGACTTAATGATTACTTACAGTGAGTTTATTTGGGATTAGAAGGAGTAAATTACGACGAAAATTGCACGATCCATCTTGAGAAGTAGAGGATTAAACATGGTAGGAATATCTTTTTATTGTGTGAAATAAATGTTTAGTTTGTTAAATAAGGAAAATACTATTACTAGAATAATTCTATGAGAAGAAAGTTGTTTAAAGATAGAATAATTTAAATAAAATATAGTAATTTTTAAAAATTATATGTATTAAAAATACAATTGAGTTTAATATGAAAATATCAAATACAAAGATTTAGAAGTAGTTACTAAGGAATTAAAACTGAACGTAGAATCGTAATATATATATGGAGCTAATGATTTGAAAGAGTAAATAGAAAAAAAAAGTGAATAAATTGAGAAGAACTTCGGTTTTGTTGGATCAGTTTTAAATACAATTTTATGTACTGAGAAAGAAAAAATTGAGTCTGACTTATTTACAATAGAAAAACAACGTTAGAAATCAGATGTAACCTAGAAATTGGAAAGAAATTTAAGCATGATGTGAATTAAGACAGAGAATATTTTTAATACGAAAAGGAATGGAGACAAAATTCTTAATACAGGAAACATTGATTGGGCGGGAGAGTGTGAATGATAGTAAATATAACTGGGAATTGCAATAAATAAATGTAAAACTTTAACTAAGTTACAATTTCCAGTGAATCCAAATTACGAATTTTTTTACAGTTTCTAGAGAATGATGTTTGATTGAAAAATGTCACACATGAATAATTGTAATAATAAATTAGTAAAAAAACTATCCTTTGCTATTATGAAATATTGAGTAAAAATTTTCAACAATAGATTTTAAATATAAAAAAGCAATATCTTAGCAGCTTTTGAGGATGTCCCTGAAATTTAGTTTTATTCTCTGTGTATTTTGCTATTATGAAATATTGAGTAAAACTTTTCAAGAATATAATTTATAATTATTTAATAGTCAGAAATTTTTTTAGCATCGCTTTTTTGAATTGTTTTTAAGAATTCTTGTTTCAATCAAAATTAATGGTTCACCCCTAAGAAGTTTTACCAATTAAGACATATTTTACCTATCATATTTATGAAAGCAAATATTTTATAGTTTTAAATTTATTTCCTAAAATAAGTAAAATATTAAATCGAAATTAAAACTTATCCATTTTAATATATCAAGATATTTTTCATAAATAGTGAAGTTATTTATTTGGGACATATAGTTGCAAGGTGCATTTCTCATAAATATAAAATATGAAGAAATACTTTAGAAAATAATTCCCATTTATTAATTATGTAAAGAATATTTGTTAAAATTTTTTTTTGAAGAATAACATATTTATAAAAATTAAAACAAATTTACCCATGGAAAAAAGGGAAATTTTACTAAAATCAATTAAAAATCTGCTTACTTATTTTTAATTATTTTTAGATCGACAACTCATAGTTTTACAAGCATTTTAACCTAATAATTACTTAGTAACAGCATATCTTCCTACATATTTTTAACAATTATAAAACATTAATTCCATTAAAATATTATGTCTGCTGTTTTTAGTGTACTCATATGGCAATGAAAATTCTTGCGTTGCTGTTGGGAATCAGCTGTTGTGTATCAGGAAGTTTGGAGACCAGCTGTCCACCACAGGAATCAATATCTTGCAGATGCAAAACGCAGCCCTGTAAGTGGACGTTCTTAAGTATTTCTCATTTATCTAAATTTGAAATCGCTATAAATTTAAGATGTAAGAATATTTTTGCTTAGTGAATGAATAAGGCTTAACTTTTAATTCTTTTATATTTATGTAAATTATTTGAAAGGTTTTTAGGAATTCAAACAAGATAAAAAAAAACAGTATTCGGTCAATTTTGTTTAAAAAGAATATAAACTGTTTATTATTTCATAAATTTGAAAAAAAAATTAATTTTTTAGCATACTTTTGGAATTAATATCGGAGGTCTCATGAAATCTAGGATAAGGGCATTCTGTCTGTTCCATGCACAACACACCATCATTAACTGCCAATGAGAATTATCAGTTTCTATTCCAGTGGTCATTATTTTGAGAGCATAAATGTTCTGCAGACTCAATATTTACCAAACAATGTTTCCTATAATGATGCGTTCATACCCATAAATTAAAGATAATGCAAATTCAGGCAAAAAAAGAGACAAGAGCAAAGCAAATGTGACTTATTAGTACAGTCAATTTATTAAATAAAAGGTAAAGAGCAAAAAAGTTGCTATAAGTTTGACACCATTAATAAAAATTGCGATTTTTACTTCCTGGAGCAATTTTTTAAAAAAAAGAACCTGTTTACAAAATACATGGTTAATAATGTAACAGGGTTGATATGATGGCTAATACATAGAATGCCCCCCAGACGATGCAATGGAGGCTGTACAACGCCTAGGTGGGCTGAGTATCAAATTATTAATCTGATCTTAAGGAATATTACACCACTCATGAACCAATGATCTCCGAAACTCCGGTAGACATGTGGGAGGGGGTTGACGGGCAGCAATTTGTCGGCTAAACTCGTCCCACACATGCTCTATTGTATTCATGTCTGGTGAGTATGCTGTCCAGTCCAAACGGGTGATACCCTCAGATTAAAGTCATTCGTCTACAATGTTTGTACGGTGAAGACGGGTGTTGTCATCCATAAACAGAAATTCTGCACCTATTTCGGCCCGAAACAAACGTACATGTTGTTTCAGAATGGAATATCGATAGATGTGGCCTGTCAATCAGTTAAATTCTGAAAATGCACGTTAATTCTAGAACCCAGAATAATTCCTCCCTAAACGAACAATCCTGCACTATTGTAACGGTGCCCTTCAGTGGTGTTCTCTTAGTGGTAACGTGTACCTGGCCTTATCCATATAAAAGTCCGGTGAGAATTAGACTGAAAGTTAAATCTGGACTCGTCGGAAAACATCACACAAGAACACTGTTGCGGTGTCCACAATGCATGCTCTCTACTTCAGGCTAATCGGTGGGGACAATGAGTTGCGACAAGTGGAGCACATCCGATAGGCCTACGAGTATGTAGACCAATGTACCCTAAGCGTTAGTACACGGCCTGCCTTGAAACTGTTGTACCGGTAGCTGAAGAGAGTTGACGAGACAGGTCTGATGCCGTGCTCCATCTGTTCCTTTTGGCAGTAACTGCCAAATACCGATCCTCATTCAACGTTGTAACTCGGGGGTGACCTCTGCTGCAACATGTTTTCACATTACCAATACCTTGGATTCGTTGCCAAAGTCTTGGAGATAACACTCTGGGCGATTCCAAGTTCTTCGGATACTTCCAACTGGGTACGTCCACATTCCAGACGGCTGATAATTCTACCACGTAAAACATCATCCAAATGCTTTCTTTGTGCCATAACGTCATTGCTCTGAAAGGCTTTGAAAGCGCTTGTGAACAATTTTACTTCTTTGCAACCTTTTCTTTATATACCCCTCTCTTACACTCTCGTCATTGGGTGATTTCTTGTAATTCGCCTATTATTCTTCAAGACGTGTGGGATAATTCTACATGTGAAGTTTTTTATTTTAGTGAACAATCTCTGTGTGATTCTGAATTATCCTTAATTTATGAACATGAGTGTATCTCATTAAAATTATAAGCATTTGTTTCTAAATCAGACAATATAGATTTATTTTTCTTGAAAGAGTAATGAAAAAATTCTTTTAACAAAGCTATTTTGAATTAATACTAGACTCAAAGTGTCTTTTATTTTTAGGTAAAGTTCAGTCAGGAAAATCTAGAAATTGATTTGATATGTTCTGAATTGAAAAGAATACTTCATTCAGTTTCACGTTATTAGAAATGTGTATTATAATTATTTTGAGCATTTTGGTTGTAATATTTTCGTATATGAAAACAGACTTCAATTTTCAGCTTTTACATTTTCAAAAAGTAAACATTGTGTTTTGTGGTAGTACCATAGTCTATATTAGAATATGCGAAAGTCTCTATCATGAAAAATAAATATTTTATTGACTGATTAGTTATGTCTTTGACGCTGGTGTAGCCTTGTTGAAAACATTGTCATTCCGGCAACCGGTTACCAAACAGTTAATGGCCTTGGAGGTACCCGGAATATGTTGTTGTCGCAATGCGTTCCAAGTAATATGATACCTTAATGAAAGGCAAGATAAAGCCTGATGTTATTCCTACTTCTAAATTTCGATGGACTATACACTTTGGGAGATACGTTGGCAGACCCACTAAGTACTGCTCTATACAAGATGCCATTATTTTTACTCTCTAAGTATAAGTGATATAATTGGCTATGAAGCCATTAGATACCTCGCTTATAAGGCGGTGCTTAATGGCATCATAGCTAATTAAACGGCATTTTAAACAAAAAAGAAATAAATCTCTTTTTTCATATGTGCTCAGTTTAAAAGTTGATGTGCACAGTTCCATTCTCGGGTGTAGTAGTTATTCCAAAATTGGTTTTATACTCTACTCGCTGGTCGACTTATACATACTCTGTGGGCAAAAAGTGAGTATAAAGTAGCGATTTAGTCATTAAAATCAAAACTATAACAAAAGTCAAATGAATGAAAGAATTAAGTGGTTAGAGCACGTTACGAAAAAATTTAGTCTTCGCATAGCTTCGAATCCAACATGAACGTCGCTGCAAACAACATGCGATTAAAACTCTTTCCCTTTTGCAATTTTTTATATTTCTATGGGTGATAGAAAAATGTGACGATGTTGAATGTATATTGGGAATGATAACACATTTAATTTACTGTGATAATTATTCACAATGGTGCAAGACACGGATGGAACTAAATGGTTGCTGCAAGCAAAACTGGAATATATCTCACATTATGTCACGCCATTCCTGTATCTATGATTATCGTTGAGGACTCTTTTGTAATCACTCTTTATTTTCGTGTAGTTTTAAATAGATCTAAAGCCACGGTTATAAAGATGACCTTCTAAGTCACTGCAAACGTCATCGAACTGATCCTGCAGTCAGTTGTTGTCTTACAAATTATACAATTTTTTGTCTCATGTCCCTTGACATAGCTTTAAAATTCATTAAGGTCATGCAGGTTAAAATGACTTTCATTTATTAATGACAGTTGACTGCTAAGAGCATGATATTCTTAATAATTGCTTTGAACACATCTTTTCTAAATTCTGAGCAGATATTTAAAATATTTTGATGAAAACGATCAAGAACATGTGGATCAACAACACCCATTTCCGATGGAATACAATTTTATTAATGCCAGAAATATGGTAATAAGTAAATTTCCTTTTTATGAGAAATCACAGTTCTCTTATATAAAGTAACGAATTTCAAATTCAAACTAGGATCGATATATCTGCAGTAAATTTTTTTCTTCAATTAATCGCATTGTAAGTCTTATTATGTCCGCCTGTTTTACATGAAATAGCTGAAAAGCTAATCATTTGAGTACCACAACAGTTTCTTTTCCGTTAATTTCACGCGTGTAGTGTGTCACTGTCTTACTGTAGTGTTTTTGATGCTAAATGTGTATACTTTTGCAAATAAATTATTTATTTAAACTCATGAAAATTTCCTTTGAATACTTTTTAACAAAACTGACCACATAATAGTAAATACAAAATAACCAATAAAAACATTTTTATAAAAATTTCGATTGTAAATTTTTGAATGGAAATGTTACATCTCTTTGTAAATCCTATTCTTTCTGTAAAATTTACATTTATTATACAAAAGTTTTGTTACAGAACATTTTTATAAGTGTTTAATATATATTTTTGTAATTATTTTAGTGGAAGTCTCTTGTTCCCAGATAGGCGATGAAAAGGATCTGAAGCGGACTCTCCAACAACTCCAAGGTTATTCAATTAAGCTCTTAGAACTTTCTGATGTAGATGCAACATCAATGCCTGTGAATCTGTTTAAAGGTTTGCATGTTGAAGATTTAAGATTAACTGGTTTTGAAGTGAACGATGGCTCTATTGATTGTGACAGTGGGTATCAGCTTTTACATGGACTAGAGACGTCGTTGAAGTATTTTGAATTTAGAAGCAGCTTTCGCAAACGCCCAATGAAGTGCTTAAAACTGGACAACATGAAAATGTTAATTGTAAGTTAAATTTTCAATAATTTTCGTTTACTTTGTCTCAAATATTAGAAAGCTGCTTTATTTAAGATCATAGATCAAATGTTACCGTAATACCATTTATTATTATTTTTAATATCTCATAGACAATTTTTTCGCATGATTAATTTCGATTATCAATTATACATATTGAAGACTGTAAAGTATCACACAAAAATTGTTGAAATTTATTCGATACGATTATACTTTTTCATCCTTCACGATATTTATGAAAAATGTTTATATCAGAATCAACTACCAATTGACTTAAAAATATATAAAAGAGATATTTCTTTAATTATTTTTTCATGTATTATTTCATTAAATCCATTAAAATTTGAAAAAAAAAAAATATGACCAAATCAAAGCTGAGAATTTCAAAAGTTTTTATTATGTAACGAACTGCAGAAGATTGATTAAAAATTTTATGAAAATCTTCGCTTTCATATTACCAATCTTATTACTTAATGTATTTTAAAAGTTCTCTTTAATAAAAATATAAAAATATTAAAAAACAATCAGGAATTGTGAAAACAAAGCTCCAAAGAGACTTAGGATGGATCCTGAAGAGCTTGTGGGGCACTAACAATGGAGAAAACCGCAAAACTCTTCGGACTACCTATACAACTCTAGTAAGACCACCTCGTGAGTACATCATCGCTATTTTGTTCATTACTCTTTCACAATACTCAAATACTCAGATAGCATCCAAGCAAGAAAAACCATATCTACGCGATAGAGGCACTAAGAGCCCTATGAAGCGGTTATGAAAACGTTTCCTTCTTTGCCTTATGTCCTTATGTATTCCTCTCTTAAACTCTCGTAATTGTGGCTCGCGCTCGGCATTATCAGGTGCCTTCTTCTAAATAGCATAACAGACCACGTGTGTGATATTTGTACTAGTAGAATTTTTCCTTTTGCTTTCGATTTCCATGGGATTCTGGATTATCCCTATTTATGGACATGTGTTTATTTTGCAATCCAATTTTTACTTTTTTGTAAATGCAACCTATTTTGATGGTGAGCCAAATAATGTTATCAATATTATTTTGCAGAAAAAATATTTAAAAGTTTAAAAAAGAGCACAATAAAAGATGCAAAGCTCGCATCAAAATATTTTGCATTATTTCGTTTAAAATTATGATTAAAGAAATATGTGCAAGCACAACATTATTTACCATCATGAAATTATGAAATATGTGAATACCTTTTTTTAATAATACATCATCTGCAGATAAAAATGTGATTGATTTTTAATTAAGAGCTACTTATGCGAAGCGAACTTATTTTCTAGTGTCTATTGAATTTAAAACAAGCATGTTGTAAAGAGTTGAAATTCTACAGATTGAATAAAATTGAGTCCAGATACTATTATAATATAATTATAATTATTTCCTCAAATATATGATGAATAGTAAACAATTCTCTTATGATAATTTCTCTCTACATGACGATGAAATAACTTAGAAGATAACATTTCTAAATCAACAACAAAAATGTCTTGTAAATACGATTTGGACAAATAACATTGACAAACAATTCTGACATATTGAATGAATAGAAGAGTTATCTAAATTGTTATAAATCATAATAGTTTTATTTTATTATTTGCACATGAAAAATTACCCATGAAAGATGAATCATATCAGCCACGTTATCTTCATATCAGCATTAACGTTTGTTCAAAAATAAATTCATTAGTCATTGGGAAGTTAACTTTTTGAAATAAGCTGAAAAATATTGTACGTAAGAAAGCAATGATGATTTTTTTTAGAATTATGTTGAAGATATGAAAGAAATGGAAAAGAAAACAAAACCCAATGATTCATTACCAAGAAGAGGATAAGATGGAATCCCTTTAATGTGTTAGTTAAAACAAATTAATTCAAGATGCGTATATTTCAATGAAATTAATTAAACGGGAATATAGAGATCATTTTATTTGTGACAGGAAACAGATTGGTTAGATTTTATTGTGGAGGAGTTCATAAAATGGAGAAGATCCTATCCTTTTATGAAAAAAAGAAATGATTAAAGAAAGAAAGAAGTACAATGAAATGTTAAAACTTTCTCTAAAATTATTATGTAATTTTACGACTATTTTTTTTCTTGCTTGTTATGATGCTTGTTTGTAGGTTTTTAATAATTATTGTATTAAATTGTTACTTTTTCATATTGTACTAATATTAATTATTTTTCCCACCAAATAATTATTTTTGAAGTTATTTCGTATCCAAAAGAAAAAACAGTATTGGGTAATTGTAAAACAGTACTGAATAATTTTATCTTAAAAATATCATTAATTCTAAAAAGATTGTTCATTAATTCTAAAAAGAGTTAAATATTCTTGACTATGAATTTTTTTTTCCCTGAACAAATGCTTTTTTCACATATTAGCGCTAAAATTATGTCACTGAAGTAATTCGTTATCAAGTTTTGAACTTCACAAAAATTTATGGGAATTAAATATTTTAGCGAAGATATAAAAATAACGGCAAAAATACATTTTGCAACAAAGGCAATGAAACGTAATTGTAAAAATATTTTGTATTGATTTTATATTAAGCAAATAGATTGAAATTAGTAAATTTCACAATGAAGTTTTAACAAAAATTAATCATATATTTCTGCTATTTTTATTTGAATTTTTGTACTATCTAAGATTTCATTTGAATAGAACCTAAAAAACAATGCAGTAACAATGATGTGAATTTAACATTTTTTTTTAATTTTTCGTGAAACTTCATCTTTAGCTTCTACAGAGTTTTAACAAAATTAAAATTAATTGTCCTTCCAAAATAAAGGTTAATAACCTTCACAGCTTATATTTGAAAAATTTTAAATGATTTTATTAATTATTTATTCAGCTTCATTGAAATAGTTTTATAACATGAACATTTAACAAAGTAATAACGCACTTTTTTTTTAACGTTCATAAAAATTTATGACTGAAATTCTGAAATTTATATCTTTTTTACAATATATATATATATATATATATATATATATATATATATATATATATATATATATATATATATATATATATATATATATATATATATATATATATATATATATGTATATATATATATATATATATATATATATATATATATATATATATATATATATATATATATAAATATAAATATATATATATATATACATATATATATATATATATATGACGAGATGACCGGAGTCACTGCCTTAAAAGTTCTCTGGCTTGGCAATAAAGCAGTGATTCAGAGTTGCCATGCAGTGCAGCACAGTGGTGGAGGTGGGTCTTTTTCATGGGCTCTGCCAAGTTGCAGAATGGACAGTTGGGTGAATTTAAGACGCCAATGTGGTACAAGTGTTCAGCCAGACAGTCGTGACCCATCAGGAGTCGAAGCTGTGCCACAGCTTGACGGCGTGGACCATAAGGGAATATGTACTTCTACATCATCATCTTTCCACCGCTTGGTTTTCATCCTTTCTTGTGGTTTAGAAGCTTGAGTTCCTTTAAAGACTTGTTTTAGGTGTAGTTTTATATGGTAGTAGGAAATCTGTGTATCTTGGCGAGAGAAGACATGTCATGCTGGCGAAGAAGTCCACCTGCTCGTTTCCATAGATGTCACAGTGTCCAAGTACCCACTGGAAGACAACACGTTTCTTTCGAGATGTCAAAATTTCTAAGAGAATTTCACCAGATGGGTGAGAGATTGAGCTTATGGCTTGAATTGCAGCCTTTGAATCAGAGTTCAGGGCCTCTCTGTCAAACTAATAGTTGTTTCAGGGCAATTCGAATTTGCCTCAATCTCTATGTCAAATGTTATTCTATAGACACCTGCAAAAGCACACAAATTGAACAGCTTTGAATGTACACCTGCACCAGCTGACAATTGGATATCAGAGTACGAACAATCAGTAAAGACATGCAGTCACTCTTATGTATAAAGAAACTTTTTAAAAATCAAATTATATAATTTGAAGAATCATACATAATGATCAAAGCAAATATCAAATCTTTTATTTATTCATTCAAATTAAGGATTTTTCTGAAGATTAATATAATATCCGATTTTTTATTAGTTAAGTAAAGTTTTGAAAAAAAATTATTTTAATAGCTTTTCTTTTGTATAAAAATTAATTTTTACAAACATATATTATATAATAAAATAATATTCATTATTAAAATGACTACAAGATTATAATGCAAATTTTGAAAGCAGCATAAAATTCATTAATTAATTTTTCATTTTGTTCGATATAAATTTGATAATCACTTAGTATTCTGTTAAATAATTACGAATACTGTAATAATTAGAATGCATGCTAACTAAAAGTATTTTAGAAATCCTTATATCTATCCTCTCCAAATTTGTCTTTGATTAAGTAGAGAAATGTTGCAAGGAATGAAGTTAAACATGCATTTGGATATCGGCCTTTTTGGCTGAATTACATAAAAACTATATATGTTTTGAAATTTTGGTTATCGCATTTATAATTCAAAACATTATTAACGCTGTTTGAGCACCATGTAAAGTAGTTTAAGCTATGATGTAGTTAACTTAAACAATGTAATCTACCGTTCTAAAACTCTTCCACTAATTCTATTGTTCCTTTTCAATTTTTAAAATTAACATCGATTCATTACAAAAAAGTTATTAAAAGATTACCCGAGGAAATCTAGACACACGTTTTTCCCGGGTATATAATCTAAAAGTAAACGAGTAAATTATAAATACATTCAATCACAGATGTAAAATGATGTAGCTGAAAAACAGTTAAGCAAGTACATTTAAATATCTTTTAATTACAAAAATCTTAAGATTTTTTTTTTGCCAATTTTACATGCATTAAGAAAATAAAAACATATGCCAAATGATTCCTCAGAGTTTGAAATATTTTCTTGAGAAAACTAAGCACATTATAAGGAAAATGCCTCTGATAACCTATTTGTGTAATTAAGTTAAAACATGTAAACTGAAATAAAAATTCTAAATAATCTTGATGCAGGGAAAAATTATCTTTTTTCTCTTCTAGGATTTTTCTCTAGAAGACAGTAACATTACTGAAGTTGGAAACGACTGGAGTGCAAATTTACCAAATAGTTTAGGTATACAATTCCTCATCAACAACGGTCTTGGGCAGTTAGGCGATAAAGCATTCCAGCTATTGACAAACTTGAGAATTCTAGTTGTAAGAAAGAACAGCATCTCACAAATATTAAGATCCATGTTACCGAACCCAGCACAGAATCTAATAACTTTGGATTTTAAGTAAAGTCTCTCTCTCTCTATATATATATGTATGTATGTATATCAAGTTGTACTTCAGAAAGGAGGTACTTTCGGAGAGTTAACCTCTTTCCCTCTATAATAAATATTTGAACATGCTAGAATCCAAATTCTAGAATCAAATATGGATTATAGATGACGGATTTTCTATAGTCCAAAGATCACTTGTTGCATACCAGGTGTAATTAGATCAGAAATTACACTTTAAATATGGTTAAATTACAAAATATTCAAAATCATTGTAAACACGTGTCATTGATAACGAATCAAATTTTTCAAGTAATTATTAATATAACGTTATTGGAACTACATCAAATAATTTGTTTTCATGCTTAGATCTTCTTCAATTTTCTGTGCATAAAGTAACATTTTAATTAAGTCGAAGTTGTTTTATTAATTTTCAACGGATTTATTCCTGAATGCAGCTTAATTTTTTGAAATAAGATCACTAATTTCTGAACTTAACCAATCATGAAGTGGGACGCATACTCATTTTGTAAAATTTTACTTATATTTCTTTACCATGCATATGACCATTGCAATTACCATTCCTATGTTAGTAGTAGTGAAACAAAAAATATTGCTTGATATTTTCTCTAGGAGTGTGAGTTGAAGAAAAACCTCTTATTTTAATAATGATGCAAGCCCTTATTCTTCCTTTTTAATCAACTGATATTTCATTGCTATCATATACATATATATATATAGTTATAAATTATATATATCTTTATATATATTATAACTTTATATCTAGTTATAAATTTATAAAGATAGAGTAATATGGTAAAAATAATCAATTTTAAATTAATTTTAACTAAAACCTATTTTACCAGTCTCTACCATTTCGTAGAAACGGTTGTTTGCTACACTGTGGCAGTTTAATTATTAGAGAAAGAGTTTTTACTTAATTGATAAAATGCCTATAGGTATTAATTACGAAATAAAATAAATATATCATATTGATAATTCACGTTATAAATGCATTGTGCCATGTAAAGTGTACAGTTTAATAATTTAAATGCAATAATTAGATTAATTGAAATATTTATTTGCGTTGAATGAAAGAAAATTTGCGAAATATGATAGTCATAGAATTGTAAATGAAATTAAATAATCAGGAGCGGAAAGATATGCATGTCATGTAGCCCAAATGGTTGGAAAAACTATTAGCAAATCATTTTGGAAGTGAAAATTTAATTACTTCAAATATCAGCAGAAGTTAACAGGAGAATGTGTCAACCAGGTTTTAATCCAAGCAGCAAAGCACACCAAATAGTTTATTTATTTAGAGCTTGCATGCTAAATATAGTGCTTGAATTTAAACAAAAATATTGGCAAATATTATATCAGCACTGTTGCAATTTTTTTAAAATGCAATATATTTCCATAGTACGATTTAGGAAGGAAAAGGATTTGAGACAATTGTTAATTAGCTGAAATATTCTCTGAAAATAAATGTTTTACTAAATAGGTTTATACAATGTGTATATCAATGGTAACTTAAATAGGTAAATTTGGCACTCAAAAAATCTCGAAGTCGCGGAATCATCCTCAAAGCTTCATTATATTTCCAAATCAATCATTATGTTCTAAGCAGAAATTGAATTTATAAAGTTATTAAGAAGAATTAGGCACAATACCGTATATTAAGATTATCATAATGCACACATATATGTGTAAAATCGTTAAAATTATTCTATTGATTTGTAGAAGTTTCCAATTTTCAATACATAGTGTAATTATTAAGATAAATATGGACTTATTCAGCATTGCTTCATACGCATTTATTCAAAAAATTGCTGCATTATTATGTAGGACATAAAAACTGTTTTATAAAACAATGAAAATTTTACTAACATTGAATTATTTAATTATTATTACTTAATATTAAGTCTTAATTATTTAAATTTTTTATTGTTCTACCAATTTAGAATATACATATTATTTAAATCAATAATTATGATGATAATGTTCATACATGGTAATATTTAAGGTACAATAAAATCGGTGAACTTCCAAAAGATATTTTCTCCAACATGCCATCCCTCAGGGAAGTGAACTTTGCCAACAATTTCCTCTATAAACTCCCATCCGATACTTGGATTCCCATTTTACCGCAAATGCGCATGGTATTCATTCCGGGTAAGTTTACATTTTATCTTAGGTAAATTCTGAATAAATCTTTATGTTGAAAAGACTATTGAATTAAAGTCACTGAAGTGACTTTCTTATATTCAATAGTCTTTTCAAGTCCAATAGTCTTTCTTTCTTATATTCAATAGTCTAGCAAGTCTACTAAAAATATTAAATTATTCTTTTAAGCCTGTAAATTTCTCTAGAATTTCTATTTTTTTCTAAGAATTTATTAAAATAAGTACTAATATGAATTTTTTTTTTGACATGAACAGAACATGAACTCTAAGAAAAGTAATTTATTTGAAGAGTTTTTCTTAAAATTATCGTTACTAGTTTTAAATATCATAACTATAGCATACTTATGTAGGAGTTCTCTAAGTAAGTCTATTAAGAATGCCTTAATGTCCACTCTCCTATCATTGAGGATTTTAGAAAAGGTGTTAATGTGTATTGTTTTGCATTATGAATTTTTAATAAATTAACATCACTTTTATTGATGACATTTAAAATTTTCTTTTCCTAATTCGAAATTTAAAATAGATAAGAGAAATATCAGAGGAAAGAAAAACCAAAAATCCGGAAAAATTAAAGATTAAAATAGACGGAGGAAAAATTAAGAAGTTAATTACAATGATTTAGTACCGAATTGAACCTTGGGCGAAGACATGAAATACCTAAGGAAAGTATGCACTTACTGCTCCAAGCCTTGTAATTGACAAGTCACACGAAGCATTAATACTTTTTGCCAGACATCTATCAGGAATAAGAGTCTGATAAACATACTGAATGATAAGTAGATATTTTCTGTTGATATGGAAAGGAAACTTTCTCGTTTTGTGATTATATTTCATAATTTCTAAAGTGGGTTCTTATGTGGTTTTGTGGTGGACTTCTAAAGAAGGTTTCTAAAGTAAATTTCTAAAGTGGTAAAATGTTTGATATAAATGACACATTTTTATATGATTTGAATAACAAATTTAAGATTTCAGTGCTATTCAATTTGTTATATTCTCTAAAGCGTAAAAATAATACGGAATATTTAATTTTCTTTAAAACAAGTTTTGTGATTTATATATTAAAAATGTTATCAAAGCAAAAGTAATATATATATATATATATATATATATATATATATATATATATATATATATATATATATATATATATATATATATATATATATATATATATATATATATATATATATATATATATATATATATATATATATATATATATATATATATATATATATATATATATATATATATATATATATATATATATATATATATATATATATATATATATATATATATATATATATATATATATATATATATATATATATATATATATATATATATATATTTATATATATATATATATATATATATATTAGTATATTTTCAGATTCATTACATTTAACATAACATATTTGTCAATCAAATGACTCATCTCTATAAAACATAGAAAAATTATATAATAAAAAAGAATAGTAAAATTTGAAAAACCATTTTTTGAATTGGGTACCAAAAATGAAGTTATTTTGGAAACTGAGTTTTGTTTTGAAAATATGGGAAATTATAGCAGTCAACATTGTTTTGAGAATAGCATGTATGAACTGATAAAAGAGGCTTTGAAAACAATTTGAGAAAAAAATGTCAATTTAAATTAATTATTTAGTAAATAATAAAATAGAAAATTGATACCATGAAGCAATCTAGTAGTTCAAACGCTGATACTTCCTTTTCTTAAAAGTGTGAATCAGAAATCATATGTTATAAACATTCAGCACAATTTTCACAATTATTAAAAAAGTGAAATCTCTGAGAATTTCAGAAAAGCAATCCGTTCTATGAAAATACAGAGTTTATAGGTATAAGTTAAATATTAAAAATAATAAAATCGTTCTTTAATAATAATAGAATATTTAATGAAATGAACAACAGGATCTCAATAATACTGAGTAGAATCTTAAGCAAAAATTAAAAAACAAACTTCATTTTCTATCGTAATTTTATACGAAATATGGGTATAAAATTACGATAGAAAACGAAATTTTTAAGGAAAAAAATTGAATTAAATATCGAATTAAAATTTTTTTAAATTCTTATGATTATAATCGAAGAAGTATGAAACTTATAATTTAAGTTTTACCTACTGAGAAATCAAAATTTAATGAATTTACAATGTTTAGTTATTTATTTTACAAAAAATAGTTACCAAAGAGAAAATAAAAAAAATTCGTACATATATTATCCGATTTATTATATTTAACACATCAATGAGGAATTGACAAACGATTCATTTTTATAAATATAGAAAAACTAATGAAATACTGAAAAGAATAAAGTTTGACAAACCATTTTTTGAGCTGAGCACTAAAATTAAACTGTTTTGAGTTAATGTTTTGAAACAATGGAAAATTATATCAGTCAACAGTTTACTGCGAATGATAAACTAATAAAAGAATATGAACTGATAAAAGAAGGTTTAAAAATAATTTGAGAAAAGAATGTTGTCGATTTAAATCAATTATCTAGTAAATAATAAAATAAAAATTAGATACCAAGAGGCAATTTAATTATTCAAGCACTGATATTTCCATAACTATAAAACAGAAAAATCAAATGTTATAAATGCTCACTATTTTTAAAATTTAACAATTATTAATAAGTAAAATCTCATGGATTTGTAATATACAAAATTTACTTAAGTCTTAAAACCAATAATTCTTTACTATAAACTGAATTCGTTTTGTAAATAAAGAACCATTAGAAAAACTATTTAATATGCAATATATGAAAAACATAGTAAAATTTATTCTTTAGAATATTTCTTATGTTTACTTTATTGATACAAAGATGTTCATAAATAGTAGTTTTTATCAATGAATTCACTTATATTTAAATTAGTCAATTATTTTACTCGTAAGTAAAATAATTGACTAATTTAAATATAAGTGAATTCATTGAACTTGTAACTTGTAGTGGAAAAAGTAACATAACGTTTGGGAAAAAATTAAGATCTATTACATGCAATAAATATAAATGCCCAATTTTTGTGAGCCGCAAAGCTGCTTTCACTATTTTAGGTATGAATTAATGAGCCAAACATTTCTTTTATCGCTTCGTAACTTGTAGTGGAAAAAGTAACATAACGTTTGGGAAAAAATTAAGATCTGAAAAATAGATATTACTATTAATTAAACATTGTTCAAAAAAGCTTTGTTTATATTGCGAAATAATGTCTTAAGTAGTGATCAGGTAAAAAGAAATACAATGAAATGTTGAACATTTGAAAAATGTTCCCTTTATTTACAAAATTATTCGATATTGTAGTTTGAACTATTTTAATTCGCATTGCAGTGTCTTTTTGTCCGATAACGTATTGGGAAAGTCGAAAACATGTTGCCGTGGCAAAAAATCACATTTTTAAGTGAATGAAAAAAACATAAATGTATATTTTTGTTTTAAAAAAAGATATTATACTGGTAATGCAGAAGAAATGGCAAATAAAATATCGTAAATGTTTTCTATTTACTTTTCCAGTACACTTTGACAATAGTTTTAAAGGTATTAAAAATTTCCTCAAGAGAAAATTACAGTATGGAATTTTACATCATTTAAATTAAATAAATATTACATTGTAATACAAGTAATTTTAAAGAAAATTTTACTTTCATTATCTTTTAAATTAATTACAAAAACTGCAAATAAACATTGCTTTCATTTTAAATCAGCAAGAAATCAACAGGTTGATAAAAGCTTCATTTTCATTTCATTCATATATTCTCGATTGAATACAGGACAAAAATTCTACGAATTAACAGAATAATGAATTTATTTACATAGATTACAAACTAAAATGCATAAAAAAAGTCTTAACTTCTTTTTTATTGTTTTTCTTTTCTAAGAAATATTACTTAAAATGCTTGGCAAATTTGCTTTCATACATTTTAATAAAAAATTCTCATTAAATTGAGTAATACTTTTCTAATGTTATTATTTGTAAATATTTTCAGATAACTATTTTCTGTGTGATCATGAAATGAAGTGGATTTGTGAATACAGGACTGGTATTATTACGGGAAAGTGCTTTTTGCCAGGAAAATATCGAGACTTGACAATTCACCAGTTCTGCAATCGATCTAATTAAAGAGCTGTATTTTAAAATAAAATGTGAAAAGTAAATTATGTTTGGTTATAAAAATTTTATTCAAATTTTAAAACTGCAGTCTAAAATTGCATAAGTTCATAAGATTGATTCTCAAGAAGAGTTATGTACATAGAATACTAATAAGAAATACTTATTTTTTAAAAGCAAACGATATTATTATAAACCTCTAAATTGCTTTTAAATACATGAATTTTTTTTTTTTGATGGTAAGGAGAAAGATATGTAACATTGTAAGAAAAGGCCAATTTTTAAGGTAGCGTAATAGGTGTTGATAAATATACACTACTGGCCATTAAAATTGCTACACCAGGAAGAAATGCAGATAACAAAATGATATTTATTGGACAAATATATTATACTAAAAATAACAAGTGATTAAATTTTCAAAAAATTTGGATGGATAGATCCTGAGAAATCAGTACCCAGAACAACCACCTCTGGCAGTAATAACAGCAGTTATACGCCTGGGCATTGAGTCAAACAGAGATTGGATTGCATGTACAGGTACAGATGCCCATGCAGCTTCAATACGATGCCACAGTTCATCAACCGTAGTGACTGGCGTTTGGTGACGAGCCAGTCGCTCGGCGACCATTCACCAGACGTTTTCTATTGGTGAAAGATCTGGAGAATGTGCTGGCCAGGGCAACAGCCGAACATGTTCCGTATCAAGGAAGGTCCGTACAATACCGGCAACATGCAGTCGGGCATTATCCTGCTGAAACGTAGGGTTTCGCAGGGCTCGAAAAAAGGGTAGAGCCACGGGTCGTAACACACCAGAAATGTAACGTGCACTGTTTAAAGCACCGTCAATGCGAACAAGAGGTGACCGAGATGTGTATCCAATGGCACCCCATACCATCACGCCAGGTGATGGGTCAGTATGACGATGATGAATGCACGCTGCCAGTGTGCGTTCACCACGATGCCGCAAACACGGATGCGACCATCATGATGCTGTACACAGAACCTGGATTCATCTGAAAAGATGACGTCTCGCCATTCGTGCGCCCAGGTTCGTCGTTGATCACACCATTGAAGGCGCTCTTGTCTATGACGCAGCGTCAAGGGAAGTCGCAGCCATGGTCTCCGAGCTGAGAGTCCATGCTGCTGCAAATGTCGTCGAACTGTTCGTGCAGACAATTGTTGTCTTCCAAACGACCCCGTTTCTTGACTCACGGCTCGTGACGTGGTTGCACGATCCATTACGGCCATGCGGATAATATGCCTGTCTTTTCGGCTGCTAGTGATAGGTGGCCGTTGAGATCCCGCATGGCGTTCCGTATTACCGTCCTGAACCCATCGATTCCATATTCTGCTTACAGTCATTGGATCTCGACCAACGCGAGCAGCAATACTGCGATAAGATAAACCGCAATCCCGGTACGCTACAATTCGACCTTTATCAAAGTCAGAAACGTACTGGTACGCATTTCTCCTTCTTAACACGAGGCATCACAACAACTTTTCACCAGGCAACAAAGTTCAAATGCAATTTGTGTATGAGAAACAGGCTGAACAATTTCCTCATTTAAACACAATGTAGGTGTGTTTCGCATTTAAACACAATGTAGGTGTGTTCCGCATTTAAGCACAATGTAGGTGTGTTCCGCATTTAAACACAATGTAGGTGTGTTCCGCATTTAAACACAATGTAGGTGTGTTCCGCATTTAAACACAATGTAGGTGTGTTCCGCATTTAAACACAATGTAGGTGTGTTCCGCATTTAAACACAATGTAGGTGTGTTCCGCTTTTAAACACAAACTGTCGCCTACTTTGTCTGAATGCGCTGAAAAGCTAATCATTTGCCTATCACAGCACTTTCTTCTTTTCGTATAAATTTCACGTCTGTAGCAAGTCGCCTTCTTGGTGTAGCAATTTTAATGACCAGTAGTGTATTTCAAACTGCTATACAGGATTATATAATGAAATAGCCATTAAAAGCGTGAATTTTGTTTAAATAATTATTTGTATTTATAATTGAAAAATACTACTTTTTCAGAATAAAAATAATCCTTAAATTTTAACTCTATATAATTGTTCAGTTTGCCAAGAATATTAAAAATATTAGTAGAATACAAAACAGATATTAATTATCTTTAGACTTCAGGTTTAATATAATGGAATTGATTAAAATCTTTGAATTATCAGAATTAAACTAAATCATTTACGCGAATTTATATGAATGTGCATCACACATAAACATACATAATAAAACAGAAAAATAAAGTGATAAATACACTTATATTTTCTACATTAATTACAAATTTAAAACAATAGATAGTTATTTGAGAATTTGTCAAATAAGTTTTATTGATTAAGTATGATATATAATTATGTTACATAAAATAATTTCATATTTTTTCTTTTGACCGAAATCAAATTAACATGTTTTAAAACTAGTAATAACAAACAACAAAATATATTTTTGATGAGACAAGTTAATTATGTTGATCAATGTGTCTCAAAAAATGTAAAAAATGAGTCATTTAGAAAATTGTATCTTTCATAAATATCGTAAAATAGAAAAAAAAATTAAATTGGTTGTCGGAAGAAATAAGATTTATTTGAATTTCCGAAGAAAATATGTTTTTAAACATGAGTTGTCCTAAATTAAATGTTAAAAGGAAGACTGGTTTTCATAGTTAAAATAATAAATTACGTCTAATGTCCACACAAAAATACATGGAAATGTATTGCAATGGATTCCTATTGAAACTTCTGTTCATAGTTAAGGTGAATCTTAAATATTTTTGGACGCATAATTTTTGATATTTTATTTTTCTATTGGATTTTAAAGAATATAATCTTATAGGTCCTAAGAGAACATAGATTTCGGATATTATCATTCGATTCTCAGTTCAAGCTGCAAATGTATCACAATGATATATAATATTAATGATTAAGCATAAAAGAAGCTTTGGAAAATGTATCACAATGATATATAATATTAATGATTAAGCATAAAAGAAGGAAATGTGGACATAACTTTTATATGAATACTTATTAATGTGTTTTATTCATTATATCATCGGTCGTTAAAATATACGGGAATGCTTATTAAAATATGTTTATTTGTTTACTGTATGAAAATCAGAATATAGCTTTATTTAAATATGGTATTAGAATAATTGTGGGCTATTGAATTTGTAGCACTGGTTAGAAAGTATCCAACGAATGTTAAAATCACACGAAATTAAGAAGAGGTTAGAATATGTGCAAATGATTAGGTCTTCTTAATTAAACGACGCAGAAGAGACAAATGACAGCTTAAACACTGCGTAAAAAATGTGCAGTAGATTTCTCATTCGAAAATCATTTTGAAAGGTCAGAGTTTTCTCAAACTCTCGTTTTATGTCTCATATAAAAATGATCTCCGTCAAACACTGGAATTCAATAGAGGAAGGATCATTTTGTACAGAAAGTGATTAATAACATTCCCTGTTGTTGCCACTTGCATGTCCAAAAGCATCTCATTATCATGCGAATATAAATTGCATTGTTAGTTGAGGGTCATTCTGAACAGCATTCAGGATCTCAATGCTTTCACATGACTAAAATCCGAGAGAACAAATATATTGCGAAGTCAAACTTGCAAAACAATAAAATTGCATCAGCTCCATCAGTCAAGAAATGAGCTGGTTGTCAACACGTCCAGTATCTACACGTAATACGATGTTTGTAGCAGTACAAATTGTAAGTACACTCCATTACTTCAACAATATAGAATTAAGAAAGAGGCTGTGAATCTATTTATATACCATATTTTTTAAACATTTAGCGATAAAATGGGTACAAGAATGATGTTCTGAATGTAACATTCTAACCGCTTTACACATGCCTGTGATTCTGAAGTGAAAGCTTATCACTTGGGTGCATTCAATAGCATTATAAGGGCAGTGCACATGTTATTCTGATATTATGGTGTGTACAGATGTTGGGTACACACAGACTTCTAGTTCGGTTAGAAGGTTATTTTAATGGTGATCTGGAAATTTCTAATATTTTAATTTCAGTCAATGTACCGTATTTATAAAGGCTATGAAAAGCTATTTTCAAGAAGACAATTTAAGGGCACATATTATACTACATGTTTTGATCTTTTTGATGCCAGAAGGTATTTCCTTAATCTACTGATATCAAAAGGAAGACAGTACCGAAATCGAAACCTCTCACGAAATGAAAATGTTTGCTCATGGGTTGCTAGAAACTGGACAACTACCTCCGTACATCTACTAAGTTTGATGAAAAATGACAAACTTAAAACAGTATTGGATGAGTTATCAGTTTCATTTATGCAAACACAGTTTGATTCCCTGCTAATACATTCCTGTTTTAAGTTTGTTATTCTTCATCAAACTTAGTAGATGTACAGAGGTAGTTGTCCAGTTTGATTCCCTGTTCATCCAATACTGTTTTATGTTTGTCATTCTTCATCAAACTTAGTAGCTGCAAGGAGGTAGTAGTCTAGTTTAGTTTATCCAGGATATGTGAGACTGTTCATACTAATTTTTCCCCTTCATAAACCCTAGAACTCTTAGCAAAATTAATTATTTCGTTTTCTTGCCATACTCATTACATACAATAAATATTTTTTTTCTGTTTACTTTCCTTTATGATGTTGCAATTTCAATGACTTGTGATGCATTAAGGTTACTTATTTTAATGATTTTAATTACATGTAGAATTGAATACAATTCTAATTTTAAAAGAAGTAGACTTGCAGAAATAAATGGTTTGTAAAATATCAAAAACAATAAAATGAAGTAAAGTGTGAAATGTAGATAAGAAATCTGTATATGTTTCTCATAGAAATGAAAAGAAAATTGAATGAGAAATCTTTTCTTAGCAACAGTGAGTAAAAGAAGATTTTTGGAAATGTTTGCTTAATAATACCAAGTCCAAAGTACCACACAAATATAACAGAGTTACTAAAAAATTTTAAAAAATTAAAGGATTTAATAAATATATGAACCGAAATGAAATTGAGAATGCTTAAGATAATCAATACAATCACAAGTGAAACAAATCATTGAATTACTATATTGAAATAATCATTAAATTTGTATGAGTTTAAAATGAAATTATACATTAAGAAATATATTATTCATAAATACATTAAATAATATTTTAGGTTGTATAAAATCTCATCAATAGATGTGAAGCAGTCAAAGGAAGAAGGAATCAATATAAAAGCTGCGATTGAAAATGCCACTCAGAAATAGACAAAATTAAATTACAAATAAGAAAATTCCTGTAAATTAAAAATAATTAACAGAAACATTCCTAAATAATATTGTATACAATATATATATATATATATATATATATATATATATATATAACAATATATATATAAAAGAAAAGGAAAAAAAAAGAAGAAATGCAAAAAATACCTGAAGAATATCATGATAAGAAGTGAAACTTACTCTTAAAATTGGCAAAATTGCAATATAAAATAGTAATGTAAAATAAGAATAAAAACATATGTTTGACAATATATAAACAACTCAATGGCATGTTGTTTTTTAAAGAACAAAATTTATTAACATTGGAAGCACATATTAATGAAAAGTACTGGAAAAGTGATGAATGTTTTACACAGAAAATTCTCCTTTAACAAATTATAGAAAAAATTATTTTAATGAAAAGAAAAATTATTTTTATAAAGTTTATAATTATACTTTAATAATTATGAGTAGCACATTTATTTGTAATGGTAAAAATGATGCCATAACGAATTTAAATAGCTGGTAATTAGAATACACTACCCGATATGGAAAATGCAACATTAAGAAAGAGTTGCTAGAATGTGATGAAACTCTGCAAACAGGGAGAGCCATCAACGAACAATAAGTGATCTGTTTTTGAAATTATATGCATAATACAGAACGAGAACACTATCGGGTAGACCACCGTGGATGGTGATACACGAAACAGCACGTCAAGGCACAGAACTAATGAAAGCACGAATGGAGTCCTGAGGAATGGCTCTCCATTTCCTGTCTACCATTTGACAAAGTGTGTCTTCTGAAGGTGGCAGTGTCAAGACCTGCAAGTGGTCCCCAATCATATCCCAAAGGTGTTCCATTGGAGAGAGATTTGGCTAGCACTGTGGCCATGGAAGCCGCTGTACGCCTTGCAGGGCATGTAGGCTGATGCGAGCAGTGTGCGGTCGAGAGTAATTCTGCTGATAAAGAACTCTGGGCACACACTGAAATTAGTGGAACATCACCGGCCGCAGTACATCATCCACGTGACATTGGGCTCTCATAGTGCCGTCAATACGAACTAGAGGTGACCTGGAATCGTGCACAATGGAATAGTACCCAAACAATGAGGTGTTTTTGCTTGGGGGCCACACTCGTGTCATTGATTATCACTGAAGAAACAGAAGCATGATTCATGTGAGAAGACGATCCTGTGCCTCTCCGTCATCCTCATCACTCTAATCCGGCACCATTTCACACGTTGGCGTCTATGCTGTGGGGGGATGGCAGTCTTCTTAATGGACTCCATAAGTGCAAGCTACTAGCAACCAATTGATTGAAAATGACTCTGCTCGTCTGCTCGATATGAAAAGATCCAGTGTGTCTTGCATATGCAGCGGAATTTCGATAGATATGCTTTGCTTGGCCACCGCTGTCTCACGTCGGTAACGTGCTGATGTAACTCTGACTGAGCGCTGGTATAGTTTGACATCCCATGAACGTTTGACAACGTTCCACTGTTCCTTATTCCAGCTATCGTCACAACAGCCGATGCACTGTGGACGCATCCAGGTGTCTGTCAGCTGCGATTTGCCTTAAGAACCAACTTGCCCTTCTCCGTCCTGTCACATTGTCTCTTGTAAACTCGTCTCTCTGCCGGTGCGTCGGCAATGGCTGGGTATTCCCTGTAACTACAGACTTTCTTTGTAACATAAAAACTTTCAACGATTCTTTTTAAAGCATCAATAATGGTGAGATTATTGCCCACTCTGCCAGTTCCTCACCTTATACTTTATCCTAGGTGCGCTAGAAAGCTGCGCATTTCACATCGTTTGCATAAATCGGTAAGTTGCGTCTGCTCAAATTTGTAAAATTTTCTGGCCAATCCTTCTTGGTGCCAGTCAGTGCATATAGCTAAAATATGGATTCAGTATTATATAAAATGTATGTTACAAAATATGTTCCATAATTATGATAATAACATTTCATTGTATGTGAGTTGGGGTGAAAAACGCCTTCTGCATTATGCATAAAAATTAAATAGTAATACCATTTAAAGATTGACTGATTGCGAGTTATTTGTGTTGTACATTTTGTAATAAGGAAAACTTAACTAAGCGAATGTATTTCAGTTTTAGAAAACATTGCGGGTAAATGCAGTATATTGTTCCTTTTGTTGAAAGATAACCTATGATTATTTGGATAACACGGAATAATGCAAAAGAAATCAAATCGTATTGCTCCAATCAGCTTAAGACTGTTATATAAAATCATTTTTATAGAAAAGTCATTAAATCACAGTCTTCCTTGAAATGCAAATAAAATTTACTCATTTCTTACTTCAATAGCTTTTAGTATGTACTAACAATTTTGTGTTTTGATTCTTGGAAAAAGGCTATCACCAACTCTTTCATGGTGATTTTTTTCAACTGTTCTAGTCAATAGCATTTTGCTCCAACTGTTCTATTCTTCTTTCATATAAAAGTTATTCAATTGCTGACTCGAGGTTTTTTCTGGCAAAGAAGGCCAATAATTATGTCACGGGTTATATTTCACTCATTGTCTAATAATCGGAGATGAGAATTCAAGAGAATCAACAATTCTAGAGATTCTTTTTTCGTGACATTTGAATAGACCCACATTTTATAAAACAGCGATTCCTGATGGCAACACGTACTAAGTATTCAAAATTGAAGCTAACCCATAGAATGGATGTTAACAGTTTTACCTAAGATTCGTTAGCTATTACGATGTTAAAAGTTATATTATATTATGGTTTTCCAGATCATGACAGCTATTGAGAAAATCTGGTTATGAATTACCGATAGCTTAATTAGTCATTAATTATTAAATATTAGGTCTCTTATAATTATCAACGCATGGGATTGGACTTCTAAATTATAGTCTTTCTGCAACATTAATTTCTGTATATATATATATATATATATATATATATATATATATATATATATATATATATATATATATTGTTAACATTAGGCTGTTACATTACTTAAATAATGAGTGGCCACTAGGTGGCAGTACTTAATATATAATGTTAAGAGATATGTATAAGTAATTGAACAAAGAGAGTTTGTGAAGAGCTATAGAAAAATATCTGTAAATAATCCTAATTGTTAATAAATCTTTAAATATTAATAAATTTAAGAACTTTTTCCTACCCCACCTAAGCAACTTACTCGTTATCTGATAAACAATAATTCAATTGATATGTATATATATGTGTGTGCGTGTATGTAGGTATGCATGTGTATGTATTTACATATAATTTCCTTAAAGTTTTTATACAAATCTTTTAAATAATTTTCACAATCAGTATAGGAATTTTCTTACGATTTCTTTCAAGCTGTTTCAAGTAATCCGTTATATTATTTAATTGTTATTCAAGTAATCCAGGGAAAGGGAATTGTTCATTCAAGTAATCTGTCAGATTCTTCGTTAAGAAAATTAAATATTAAATACAATTTCTTTCTTGTGTCAAATTCAAATAAATTGATATTGCGAATAAAATAGTTTTAAAACTTTATATTCTAAAATGTGAATTTCAGTGAAATATTTTTAAACTTATAATTCAAATAATTGTCTTACTAGCAAGAGAATTTAAATATTTAAAAAAAAGGTTTTTAATGTTTATTGTTTTTTGTAAAGGATTCGGTGTACTGGGAACATTTCAAA
Organism: Latrodectus elegans; assembly: GCA_030067965.1. Taxonomy (NCBI): domain Eukaryota; kingdom Metazoa; phylum Arthropoda; class Arachnida; order Araneae; family Theridiidae; genus Latrodectus; species Latrodectus elegans. Next base: position 71,441,194 of record CM057810.1, on the reverse strand, counting down.
GCTCCTGAAAGATACAAATCTCAATTTTGGATTAAAATAATTTATGATTTGTTAATAATTTAGTGTACTTCTTCGTAAAAATAGTTTTATTATAAAATGTATTAGGAAGTAAAATATTAGCATTGTTTTTTTTTTTTTTTTTTTTTTTTTACTTAACATAAAAGATTCAAATAATATAATGCATTTAAAATTTTTTCGGATTCAATTTTGAACAATAGATACTTTAAGATACCTTTTAACCTCTTGATTTTTTTCCAAAGAAAATTGCTGTCTTAATATCAGATAAAAAACAAAATAAAAGATAAAGAAACAATTGAATTTCAAATATTTATCTTAAAATATGCAATATATTTGGTAAGTAAGAAATTTATCTATTGCTTTCCATACAAGTTTCAATTTTCCCTATAAAGATATATAATATTTAATACTTGCAAACAAATCACCAGATTCTTTCAGTTTAACAAAATCAATATTCCATTTTTTTGTGAAGTATTAACTGTTCTAACCTTTTTCTGAAAGATTCTACTTGAAGTTTACTGCATTAAAGGTTTGTTACAATTAATTTAAAATATTACAAGGCAAAGTAGAATAAATTATTATTTTCAATTTCTATATTTGTTTCTTTTTCAATAATTTTAATGAGTTTTTTATGATTAATGAATTAAGAATTGATTGTATATACATTTCGATCTATATATACTTAAGTGTAATAAATAATTCTCTTTTGATATGAAAATATTTTCTCACTCTTACTATACTCTCAACTTATTAAATACTTGCAATTAAGGGTAATTATAATCATGAAGTTAAATACATAAAACTTTCTTTTTGAACATTCTTAGAGTGCTTAATTAAATTCCTTAAAAATATATTTAAATTAATAAACATGGCAGTAAAAAAAGTTAAAATAACTGGAAAAGGAGAATTATTGAAAGGTATTGTCTAAAAAGTTAGTATTTACTACTAAATATCGTTGGCAGGGTCTTCTTTTTAGTTTGTTGAAACAGTTGAAGAATTATCCAATTTATGTTCAAATCTAACGCGTTTTGATTTTATATATATCTAATTTTTTATATTTGATAATTTTGGGTATGCTGTTATGTTTTACACAGTTATTTGAAACTTTAAATATTGTGATGCACATAGTATTTTAAGGATAAACTTGACTGTTTCTGAAATTTATATCCTGATATAACAATGCTAAATCTTTCATGAAGGTATTTTAAGGATAAACTTGAGTGTTTCTGAAATTTATATCCTGATATAACAATGCTAAATCTTTCATGAAGTGAAATCTATAAACATTACTTTATAAAGTTATGAGAAAAATATTTTTATTACAGAAAAAAAAAATGAAAGTACAGTACTGATTACTTTTTACCAGTAATTTATTTTAAATCTAATGTGATTTTAAAGTCTTAATTCGAATTTTTAATCAGCATGATAGGATATATGTTGTATTTGTTCTTGTTTTCCTACTTTACTTCTGCAAAAACTAATTTGTCTTTTTCGAAATCATTTTTTTTTCTAGATCTTAACTTCCATTTGACTTTTAAGGGTGTTGCCATTATTGCAATCAAAATTGCATTCATTATTGCAGAATTTTGGGTTTCTTAGGAATTTATAATCTTACTTTATGTCTTTTTCAGCATAAAGATATAATAACCTTATTTAAATATTGTAGTAATTTAAGTATTTTAACATGAAATTATTTATCTATTGTTTCTGTGGAAATATTAACTCTTTAAGCATACTTTGCGAGGAAAAACACAAAAAGTGACTGTGGTGACATAAAACAAATAACCTTTTGTTCAGTTAATTCTTTTCATCAGTCAAAAGATGTAGTAATAGTTAAGTAAAAATATTGTGATAAAAGCTAAATGTGTATGAAAAAACAAGTCTTTAGCTCAGATAATTCTCTCTATCAGTCAACAGACCGTACGTCTTTGAGACAAAAGTTATAATACAAGATGCAATTCTGCTCTTAAATTTAAAGACATAAGCTTGGAATGCACGAAAGAATTTTGCATTTTGATTTGAATGACATATAAAAAATGTATGGTGTATGTGTTTGTATTACGAGGTTGATGAAATTTCAAAAACAGTTTAATTTTTCTTCTAACGATAACGGGACTGATTACAAGAAATAAACAATAGCTTTCTGCTGTTGGGTAATTCTTCCAATAGTGTTGTAAAGTATCCTTGGCAACACATAGGCAAAAGAATTTTTACTGAAATTACCTATTCAGTTGCTGTTTTATTTGTTCAAAAATCTTCCTAAAATTAAATAATACAAGAATTGACAGAAGCGTACAAAGATGAGTCTTATTTGTGGCAAGAAATGAGCATTGTTATATGAATTAAATGAAAAGAAATTTTAAATCTAATTTATCCAATCCAGTTTAGATTTTTTAATCCTTTATAATAACCATAATTTAGTAAATCAATAAATGATTTTAAGAAAAAATTTATTTTCAAGTACTTCGAAGAGAGAACTTTTATAACCGACTAACGTTTCCTATGTAACTTGTCCCAAAATTTGACAGAAATAATAGACGTAAATTATAATCTTCATATGTTCTACCTGTTAGCAGAAAGATTTCTAATACATAAACAGTCCACGAAAGTTAGTGGGCAAGTCAACTAACCTTATAGAGCTATTTTTTTTTGTCTTTTCCGTATTTTTCTTCATCAAATTATTCAGTATCTTATCTGTTTGTTTTGAATATATTCTTAAAGAGTTCTTTCTTTCTCTCTCTCTCATTGTTAATTCACTTGTTGGAGTATATAATTTATCACGTTTAAAGTCTAATTTTTTAAAGGATTAATTGTGTGAAAGTGGAGCTAATGGAGTGTTATCAACAGGTAGGGGTACAGTAATGTAATACTAATATCCTACATTAAGTCGTTACGATAATTGTTACGTTAAATTCTTACGGTGTTCACATAAAAGTATTGCAATTTTTAAAAGGCCATCCAGGAAAAAATTATTGTTAAGTTTCATAGTATTTTTATATCATCACAATAATAATCTATGATAAAATAACAAAACATTTTGGATTTAATTATTGAGGTAAAATATTTGCATTTATACAGTTTTCAATACAATCAATTAAAAAATTTCATTATATTTTTGTTTTTAGTAAATATTACAAATATAATTGATAAGAAAAAATTAAAATTTTATAAAAATTTGTATCATACTATTTTGCAGTTTACTAAGAGAATGATATCGAAAATTCTTGCGCTGTTTCTGGGATTCACCTGTTGTGCAGCCGGAGGTTTTATCCCCGGATGCCCTCCACCAGAATCAATAAACTGCAAATGTTTTGGCGAAACTGGTAAGTGAAAAACTTTGTCTATTTGACATTTTGATAAAATATTATAAATTATTCTGATTCAATTAAAAATCTCGAGCCTAGAACTGAAGTAAATACACAGTAAAAATAATAAGGATATGTGTATTTAATGCAATCCTTAGTTTTTTGTCTTTGCATTTTAATTAGATACGAATATATAACTGTAATAAGAAAAAAAAATACTTCCTTTGCATTTGATTTGTAAAATCTAAAGGAAGTATTTTATTTTTTGCAAGGAAAATTTTAAAAACGAAACTATTTACAAATATCACATTTATTAATTTTGAATTCTATTAATTAAAAAATTAAATCTTCCTAGTTGATTTAAATTAACAATAAAGTGGATGTTTTGTCTTTTTTTATTTTGCTTTTTCTTCTGTTTTGTTTTATTGTCTGCGTGTTAATGACTTCAATCAATGGAAAACGGTTTCTCAAACCAATGTTTTGTTCTTTATATAAGATCTCGTTTTATTAACTAAATGAACTTCGACAGAATTCTCAGACATCCCGTGATGAACTTCGCCTAGCTTGCTGCTGGTCGAAGAACGCGATTCGAATGAAGGCAGTCATTTCGTCGACAGGTCGGATTTAGGACGCTGTCTCAACATGATTTGGGAATTAACTATGTGTGACGTAGATGATACAATGTAGGATGTCATGGATATTTTAAACCAATGAGAATATTTATAAAATAGCCTAATAATGATCACAACTAGAATGAAAAAAACCAACCATTTTATGGTTAAGAAAAAAGTAAAGGAAATATTTTATGATTCTAATAAAAATTAAATACTTCCTTAGCATTTTATTCACAAAAAGCAAAGACATTTTTCATAATGAAATTTTTAAAGAATAATATTTAAAGACGTATTTCATAATTCAAATAAAAATTAAACTACATTTGTAATGAATAGTTCAAGTTCAAGTAATACATGCACGCAATAGCTTGGAATTTTGAATTAATCATTAGGAAACCCAGAATGTGCATATTTTATTTTTTCCATAATGCTTTATTAGAATCCCATGAATTTCTGTTGATGCGTTTCTTCTAGAATTATTAATGGCTGAAATTACAGATTTCTATAGTCAAAAAACTATTCTTTTCTCAGTTACTTAATAAAAATATGGATTTTAAGAAAAATTCTTTAATTTAAGAACATTGAACATGACTCCATTATCTATAATTGCACGTTTACATATTTAGTAATATAGTATGAATTTTTCTATATATATGTTGAGGGAAATTCTATACTTAACTTGCCTAATACGGATAAAATATTTCTGGGATTATCTATAAGAATTTAATTAATAAGCAAGGTCGTTTGATTTGCAATTTTAAAAATGTACAGAAACGAAAAAATAATAAAGTATAAATTTAATGAAATCATGATTTTATAAGAAATGCATAACTATGTTGAGGGATCTTGGACTGCATCTTTTCATAATGATTCTAACAAATTAACTCAATGAATCGTTAAATAACATATTGTTTTCGACCAATCAAGTGACAAAATTGATAAAAGAATGAATTAATTTTTTTACAACAGGAAAAACATTGAAACTATTAAAAAATACATAAAGTATACAAATTTTCTCAGCAATTCAATCCTTGATTGTTTGAAAGGTGTTCAAACGGGATTTATTTATATATCTGTCGAATTTCTACAAGTTTAAGCCACAAGTAGTGTATCAAGGGAATAGGTCATCTTTTCACTATTTTGTTATCGATGATGATTGATTGTAATTTTCAATGGAAATACATACACCCGACATAATTCTAATTTTCATGAACATTTAAAAATCAATATTAAAATGCTCCAAATAAGAAAAGTATTCATGTTTTAAAGTATTATAATAATAAAAATACAGCATCACATAAGATTGACTCTCTTTAATTTAATACTTTAAATACATAATATTTGCTACCGATATACTTTGTTTTTTTAACACTTAGGGGTAATCTGCCAAACTCTTTTTAATTTCTGGGTAAAGTAGGCATCTTAATATTTCATAATTTTAATAAAATAGACATTTTACATGCTGCCCCCTTCTCTCTTATTTTTATATTTACCCCTGAAGGGGAGTGAACACCTAGTCCTCGGATGAAGATGTCTCAACACTACATTCTTATGGTAGATTTGGATATTTTTAGTGATTAAAAATCAACTTTAATATACGTATCCTATTTAAATTTCTTTTCCTAAACAAAAGTAAATGAAATTAACAAAACCAAAACAAAATAAATATGTCATACATTTTTTCGATTTATTATTAATATAGAATTTGTGCATTATTTTTACTTTTGCGCATTTACAATTATTAGTGGTTAATATGTATTTATGCTATGATTTTTAGATGCAGATGTCCACTGTTCTCAGATCGGAGATCTCAATCAGCTCCAAGGTTACTCAATCAGTCTATTAGAGCTTTCTGATATAAATGCTACCTCAGTGCCCATAAATCTGTTTGAAGGTTTACATATAAAAAAATTGAAATTAAAAAATTTTGAAGTAAGCGATGGCTATTTTGATTGTGGGGCAAATTATCAACATTTCCAAGGATTAGAGACATCTTTGGACATCTTGGAAGTTGAAAGCAGTTTCCGAAATTATCATCCATTCATGTGCATTAAGTTAGGTCACATGAAAAGGTTACGTGTAAGTTAACTTTTGAATAATTTTCATTCCTTAAAATCCAGAATATATTTCATATATTTTGTATGTACCTCAAGTATATTCTATATTCATTTAACATGCTATTATAATATGTAATAAATTTACTGTTTAAATATTTTTAATTTAATTAATTTTAATTGTATTTGAAAATATTCATGGATAAAATGTATAAAGAAAGTAAAGATAACAGTAATTTAAACAATAATTACTGAAAATTGCTCATGCAACGAATTATTATTGTTAAGATATAAGATCATTCAAGCAAATTTAAAATTAATTTTATTAAATCTTATAAAATTTAAATCTTCCTAGTAGATATTTACTAACTATAAAGAGAATGTTTTGTCTTGTCTTTTTCATTTTTCTGTTTCTTTTCTATTGTCACTGTATAAATGAATTGAATCATGGCTTCTCAAAAATCTCTCAATTCTTTTATTTTTATATAAGAAATCATTTTACTAACAAAATGAACTTCAACAGTATTCTCAGACATTCAATGTGAAATTCGCCTTGTTTGTTGCAGCTCGAAGAATGCTATTTGAATGCAGGCAGCAAATTCATCGACAAGTCAGACTTACAACCCCATGGTGTCGGAATTAATTACGTGTGACGTAGATAATATATATATATATATATATATATACATATACGAGGGTTGCTATTTATATTTCTGGCCTTGGCAACAGTAAGTGTTGCTAGGCGACCGAAGACGATTTTAATCGAAAGTTTGATATTTTTAAACATAAATTCAGCAGACTATTTACCATTATAGCTTTATTTGTGTTGTTGACAGTAAATTGAAAAGTTCTTCTCTGTCAAAAAATGGAATTGAATCGTGAACATTTTCGTGCCATTATTTTTCATAACTTTCGACGTGGATTGTCAAGACAAGAGTGCTTCGATGAACTTAATTCTTTATACAGCGATAAAGCGCCACCCTACAGCACTGTAAAAAATTGGTATAACGAATTTAATCGTGGTCGATGTTCGATCCAGGACGAATCCCGTGCAGGTAGTCCAAAATCCGTTGTTGTGCCAGAAAAGATCAATGCTGTGCGTGAACTGATAAAGCAAGATCGTCATGTGACATACCGTGAGATAGAGGCGTCTTTGGACATTAGTATGACTAGCATCAATAAAATATTGCATGAACATTTGAGCGTAAAAAAAATTTGTTCGCATTGGATCCCGCATAATCTGACAAACGCTCAAAAAAAGGCTCTTGTCGATTGGTGCAAGAAAATGTTGGAAAAATACATTCAAGGTACATCAAAGGCTGTGTATAACATCTACACAGGTGACGAATCATGGATCTATGCATATGAGCCGGAAACAAAACAGCAATCAACTGTATGGGTCTTCCAAGACGAGGCAAAACCAACAAAAGTTGTTCGAGGAAGAAGCACATCGAAACAAATGATTGCCTGTTTCTTCGGCATTAACGGTCATGTGGCAACAGTGGCGTTAGAGCAACGCAGGACGGTCAATTCTGAATGGTACACGACCATTTGTTTGCCAGAAGTCATCGGAGAAATTCGAAAAAAGCAGAAGAACAGGCGAATCATTCTTCATCATGACAATGCGAGCTCTCACACATCGACTCAAACAAAGACATTTCTGACGGAGCGAAAGATCGAACTGATGGGTCATCCGCCGTACAGCCCTGATTTGGCACCCAATGACTTCTTCTTATTCCCACACATCAAAAATAAATTACGTGGACAACGATTTTTGACCCCCGAAGAAGCGGTTGATGCATTCAAAACGCATGTTTTGGAGTTACCTCAATCGGACTGGAAAAAGTGCTTTGAAAATTGGTTCAAACGCATGCAAAAGTGTATTGATCATCATGGAGAATATTTTGAAAAACAATAAAACCAATTTCGATCCTACATATTTGTTTTTTCATTATTAGGCCAGAAATATAAATAGCAACCCTTGTATATATATATAATTATATGTTATGATGTTATGTCTATTATATGGGATTTCGATCAAACGTTATCTGACGTCATGGATATTTTAAACCAACGAGAATCGTAACAAAGTGGTGTAATCATGATCTCAACTGGGACGAAAGAAACAACCATTTTATGATTAATAAAAGCAAACACTTATAAATTTTTAATAAGTAATTAAGAGAATAGAAATAACAAATTTTTAAATAATTAATTTTATTTAATAAAATTGAGAGAAATTGAAGAAAATGAACCTAGACTGGAGGATGAATATATTCAACATTCTTGAGAGTTAAATGATATTAAATTAAAGCTGTCCTGCCTATCAAAAATGGATGTTAGAAATAAATTTCATTAAAATTAATAAACACTTCAAAATTATAAGAGAATTTGCTTTTTGATTATGTCATTCCAAGAAAAATTGAAGATCAGTGTAAAGTAGTAAAAAAAAAATGTATAGGATGACAAATCAGATAATGTTTGTCGCTGCAGTATTAATACCACATCAGCATATCCAAAATAAAATACTTAGCAGGATGAATCATCTCTTTTTTTTTACCATCCTCGTCACTTACAAGTCATATTATTCCAAACATTTTGCATCAAGTTTTATACCGTTTTAGTGTTAGGAAAATGATACTTAATACTTAGGAGTAAAAATTCTGAGCAAGACATAATTATTATAGAGCTTGAGATCTGTTTTTGTCACATGAATATAACAAGCTACATTCAAGTTCTCTGAGATATGTGGATTTATTCAAAATATATGTCCTGATTGATGTGTTTGCAAAATTTGCATTGCAGTTGTGACAGAGAATTAAATGAAATATCTAACCAAGGCAATTAGTATTTTTGTAGTAATGGTGATTTTGAGTAACATAAGATTGTGAATCTAAAATATACTAAAATCACGCATACACACATCCAATAGGAAAATCTATTTGATTAATTATTAATTACTGATGGGTAATTAATAATTATATATAGTCATATAGATTATATTATGTATGTATATAAAATATGTATTATATTTTACTTATAAGTGGATCACGTAATGGCATATTTAAAAATTATTGATTTGAAGAATCATTGGTATTTATTCTGAACAATGAGAAAAATATCTACAGAAATATAATCAGTTGAATATTCTTTTAATTTAATAACTTTTTAGAACAAAATAATACTGATCTCGACTCTCACTGAATTCTGTTAAAATATCTTGGTTATCTGAATTTTACCTTAGAAAAATAATTCCATCTCAATCAAAAATATTATTCCTCAAGAGGAATTAAATAATGTACAATTGAGCCATATATAACAGTATTTAAAACACAAAACCAATGAATTAGATGTTTCCTGTTAGTTCTGTTTTTATCCTTCGCATTAGTTTCTAAGAATATTGCTTCTCTTAGATTCATTGAATAACATATTCATGAATATTTAATTATTTTTAAATTTTAATAAAAATCCTATCTATGTTTGAATGAAAAATATTTATTTCACGTAGGAAACTTATAATCGTAAGAAAAAAATTACTTTTTAAAGAAAATGTAAAGAATGCTGAAATATCAGTAATTTATTTTATAATGAGATTTCGTACATTATTTATATACACCCACACAAATTTTATGTTGAATACCACACATCAAAAAAACCTTATACAAATTATTTTTTTCTTTTTCTTTAAAACATCAAGTATATAAATATGTCATATATCAACTGACAAGCACTGAAAAAATAACATTTTCTGGTGAAAAAGTTTGAATATGTTGATTGAATTTTAGCATTAATTATAATTTGCAGATTCAGTGATGGTATTGAAAAGATAGATAGTTTGGAAATTGGCGTGGTAAAATTTGTGGAAATAAATTGAAGTAGGTTTAATACATTGAGAGGGGTGGGGTTAATACTTTATGTACCAAACTCTGAAATTATTATTTTATAATGACCAGCTTTTAGGATTGTTTTCATATCACTATAAGAGACAAAAGTAATGGCACTTTATCTGGTGGACCACACAGTGGATAAGCTCTCTTGGACTCCAAAAATGAGAAGAACAAGCAGAAGATCGTCAAATTTTATCTGCAATTTTCAAAGGTATCATTTGACATGAAGAAAATTGGGACTACGACATATGCATTTTACGTACTCCAGCCACCATTAATAAACACAATGAATCTTCGTTTAGGTCGGGATTTGAATTCCCCGCCTTCAGATTATGACAGTAAATGCCATAACAAAACATGTCCAACCACAGTCAAAATTTTTTAGATATCAATAGATAATTAATTAGTGCTTCCAAAATTTCATGATTTGAATTACTTAACACTTAACTATAATTTATTAAAATAATTTTAACACAGATGTATATTAAAGAGTTAAGTTTAATGGTACATTAACAATTACACTCATAAATAATGGTACAAATTTTAAACTAATATATAAATGCTGTAGTTATAAATTTTGTAACTACGCAAAACGGCTCGTTTGGTGATTCTGCACTCTTCAGCAACATAGGCCACAATACGTCCATCTTATAGCTCTTTGATCTTTCTTCCACGTGTAAAGTCACCCAGATAATTTCTTCTAGATATGTTAAATGAAAGATATGTTAATGAATTAACATTCTCTTGCACAAAATTTCTTTAAATACATCTTCGTCTTAGATTTTAATATACTCTTAAACTTTACGCGAAGGCATGCGTTTTGTGTACGCTCATTGTAACAGATGTACATCTGTGACGTTTTCTTCCCTGACATGTGCATGAGCATGATCTTTCTACTGAGTTACGAGTTCATTATCTTGATCATGAGAGAATCTCTTTCCTGCAATTTCATTTACAACTATTTAAAATTATCATTTTTTAATTTTTGCTCACTACTGTATGTGTAAGTAAAATATATTTTCTTCTTTTACAGATAATTCATTTTGAATATAACAAAATTCTAGAAGTTAAGAACGAATGGTTTTTGAATGGACCAAAGAGTTTGAAGTCACTTTATTTTTACAATAGTAAAATTTTTAATTTGGATGATAAAGTATTTCAGTCCCTAGAAAGCCTGACTAATCTTGTAATGAGAGGAAATTCTATTAAAAAATTATCCAGATCCATGTTCCCCATCCGGGCACAGCATTTGAGTAAAATAGATTTTGAGTATGTATATTTGATTGAAATGCATTTTAATATTAATTGTATTTGTGGAATTGTAGGATTGTTGCATTTTTATCGTGGTTTTAGATTCATGTACATAAAATCCTTATACCTTTCTAATGTTTAATTAATGTTACATTGAACACGAGTTCGCAAAATGGAATGAAACTTATACTAAGTTTTGAGTATCTAGATAATTTAAGATAAAGGCATGATTAATTTTGATACATTAACATCAAAACTTTTAAGTAATTTTAACATAGTTAAAATATTTTGAATGCACTGTAAAGTTTCTTGAAGAGGGATGATCATGTATAATTTTTAAAAAAACTAATATCTTAATATTTTTACCATTTCTTTTAAAAAAATGTTATAGTGTCTGTATATTTCTTGATTTTTGATGAAAGTATTTTGTAGTTGACATCAGAGAATTTGCTTTTGATTTTCCAAAATATTTATATGATCGGTAATATGTTAGTAAGTATCCGAATTTCAATATTTTATAAACTTGGAAACTAAAGAGAATTTTCAAATATTTCCCGGCTTACCCGATTTCCTTGAGATTTAAACAGGAGGCTTTATTTTGTAATGTAAAACAGTGTCTTTATCAAAATATTGTTACAAAATAGTTTAAAAACCGTAATTTTTCTGATCTGCAATTTTTCCCCTCTCTAAAATTAGAAATAAGTTTTTCACTGGCAAATACAATTTGCAAAAGCTGGTGGATTTGGGAAATGGATATTTTATATAATGAATGCAAAATATTTTTTAAATTTTACGTACAATGTTTAAAATTAGTTTAGGCAGTAAATAACGCGGATCTAAATTTGCTGTAAAGTGGCTTATACTATAATGCACATAGTTCTAGAAATCTGCTGTCTTTAATAACAGTATTTTCTCCTTCTTTTTAAAATAGTTATACACTTGTAACTGCTAGAGATAGAGAAAAAGTACAGAAAGCGTTAGATTTCCATTTTCTTTTTACATTACTGCCAACTTTTTCAAAAAATTATATTATCTATTTCTAACTTTAAAAAAAATATTTCTTTTGCACATAATAGAGAACGTGTTTTAAATTTTAAATTATGTCCCAAACTGGAAATAATAGATTTGAGCATGAACAAATTGTACACCAACCCTTAAGAATTGAAAGCAATTTTTAAGCGTTTCTCAACACATTCGATTTGTTTTCCTATGTTTCTAATTATTACCTCATTTCATAGTGCAATTGTATTTTGTACAAAACTAAGTAAACAATAAATAACATTACTTTCATGAATCCCAGATTTTCTCCGTAAATTATGCATCTGTTTTCCATTATGGTTTATGTGTGGTTATAATCTTAATTAGATAAGTTTTAAATATTTAACCTTATTTCAGTAATATGTATGCACGTATCGATGCTTACATATCTATAAACGTTGTTTTTATTGGCCTAAGAAAAACTTTACGTTCTATCTTTACGTTTTTTGACTTTAGCACAACTTACCATTCCTTGACTACAGTAATATATTGTGACGAAAGTTTTAATCAACATATGTGTAGCCTGAAATTCTATTCTGATATTTCGATACAGCATAATTCAATAATAAACAGAGTTGAAGAGATCTTGAAAGTAAAAATATTCTTTCAGTTAACTAGCTAACATATTTATTTAATCTGATAGTTTTATACGGTGTACAGAATATTTTACAGAAATATCTTTTTGGTCTGATATTTTTTCAAGAAATTATTCTGATATTCTTTTCATGAATCTCTTATTAGAAAGAAAATAGATCTGCTTCGTGCTTGCGAAGATAAATTTTCCACAGAGTAATGCCAATATGGAACTTGAGTTTTAAATAGTAGTTATAGTTTCGAATGTGTAGATTTTTGCAAACTATATTTTCGATTTTAAATTTGAAACGTTAATTTTTTTCTTGCAGTTTAATGAATTTTTATCTGTAAGTTGTATTACAATTACAGCTTTTCTTTTTTATATATATTGTCTAAATTTTCTTGAAGTAAATGATTTAGTTTAGTTTTTAGTAGCACTTTTGTTTTTATTGGTTATTTTTTGCTTAGGAATGCGCTAACTGATGTTTACATTTTTCAGAGGTAATTCTATAAAGGAACTTCCAAGCGACATTTTCTCAAATATGCCTTCTCTCTCTGTTATAAACTTCAACAAGAATTTTCTTCAAGTACTTCAGCAAGATACGTGGTCAGCAGTGTTGCTTAAAATTCGCTTCCTGGCAGTGTTTAGTAAGTATACAAATAGTACATTGGTATAATAATACAGTTTTATTATTTCTGAAAAATAAATTTTGCTTATAAAGTAAGCTGTCTTAAAAACTATAATTTACTAAATTTTTAAAAAACACAATGACACATTGACAACCACAATAACACATTGACAACCACAATAACACATTGACAACCACAATAACACACACTTACACAGATGTGTAAGTGTATATACTTTTTTACTTATAAACATGTTATTATTGTAATTATAACAAGTTACAAAAATTCTCTGCTTTAAAGACAAAGAATAATAGCTATTTAAAAAATTCTTCTATCATATTTATTTCATGTGCATTTTTCATATATTTAATTAAAATGGATTTTGTTTCTTGGAAAATAACCTGTGAGTTTTGAATATTTAAGATATCAATAGTTTTTAAATGATACAGGTAACTAGAAGTATGTTTACGTTTTATATGAATTAAGGAATTTTACTTTTTCATAAGTTGTAACAAGATAAAATTTTATCTTAATCACATAATATTTCAGATGGGATTATTCAAATTTGAAATGAAACTACCTAGAAATAGAAATAAATAGAAGAATACATTTTTTAAGATATTCAAATAAATCTGAAATCGAAACTGTTAAAAATAACTTAATAGTAACATTGGATTGTATTCCATCAGTATTAAATTTGAGGTGTAATATCATTAATGGTGAGAACTATATTTTGAAATATTCTCTTATATTTGAATATTTCAAACATACTGTAAGAATTACACTGAAATTGATTTGAAATTTGCCTTGAGAGAAAATAAAGTTATTCCTGTTCTGTGCCTACTACGTGTACTGCAGCTTGTCGATAATTTTAATTATTTTCTTTGCATAAGATTCTTAAAATGATTTTATATAATGAACGTATGTATCCATGTTTCATTTTCACTCACACACAAATATTTTTTACCATATTATTTTATTTCACCTATGGGAATAACCTTATGCAAATTATTATGTGGTTAATGGGTCACTATTATAAGAACGTGTAGTAAATATTTGTACAAGTACAAAGCCATTTTCCATAATTACAGAGTGTCAGATGGCTATCCTGAATTCAGAAAGTTAAATTAGAAAAGCTCTGGTTATTATGCAAGTTATTTCTTATGCCTGTAACATGTGTAATAGGAATTTATTTAATGGTCAAACATCGCAAGGAGGAGCAAATGATATACAATATTTAGCCTTGCACATTTTGACATACAGTAGTAAATGGTTGAACTCTATCAAGAATTTAGATGGATAAGAAGAATACTTCAAAACGTAATTAGAAAGATAGCTGAAGGATGCGTGCTCTATTATGATTTGAGCAGCTTATGGGTTTGATTCCATTTGAAATTTTCTTCTCCATATATTGACCAAGGCATTAATATTGGCTGTCGTGGCAAGGCATAACTATGAAGCAGCAATTCAAACTCCATATATTATCCAAAAACCAGTATTTCCAAGCATGCCTCTCGTTTAACTGTTTTTTACAATAATAATAGAAGTTTGTGCCAATCATGTCCATTTCAGAATGTGGGTACAACACAGGCGTGCTGTACGCACTGCTATTCATTGGTTTCCAGAGAAAATTGTCAAAAATTGATAAATCATGCAATCTGCTTGACTACTTGATGAGAAAGTTTAGTCAATACAGTTGTTTCCAGATATGCGGTCAAAATGCTGGAACACATTTCTCAAAATGACATGTACCACCACAGAATGCTGAATTCTAATTTCCCTACTCTTATATGTGGAGACATCGTTAAGCATTTCAGTCAGCTCCATCGAAAAAACAATGAGATACTTGCGAGTTTCCACACCAAGTGAACATCCATGATACTTACTCACACTTTAACAATCAATCATCATTATACAAGTCGTAGACAAGATCCGCATGGGTTATATAAGATGCAGACATGCATGTTCTGCTTATTTGATAAATGCCTGTTTGAAAATTATTCCCGATAAAATCAAGTAGCAATGTGTTTATTTCAATTGAGAAGACCTTAAATGAGGTGAATGCCCGCAAACTTTGCTTTTGAGAAATGATTCTTGTTAACTGCAAGCAGTTGACATTTACAAACACGAAATCACAATCATAAAAAAACACCTATTGATTTTTTACCTATGTATTAATACGTGATTATGGTAAAAAACGATATTTTCCAACTCTATTTCAGTTCTGCATATGAAATTCTGTGGCACTGAATATTTCAACAAAAGTTGTTACTTGCAAATTCTATTTTTGCAAAAAAAGAATTAAGTTTGATTCATTGCAAATGCGCCATCTTTATATATATATATATATATATATATATATATATATATATATATATATATATATATATATATATATATATATATATATATATATATAAGAGCTTTCAATTTTATCATATAATTAATACTTTTAATAATGCTTATCACTAATAATAGAATATCGAAATTTCAAAATTATAATAGGACACTAATTACTAAATTGAATAGTTTTCTCTTCTTAAGAAAGTGCAAAAAATCAGAAAGTAAAAATAGTGCAATTTAGGAAAGGGAAGTAGGCAGAAGTCTGTTGAAGAGAATATTTACTTTTGCTACATTTGCGGATATACATAGTTGAAGTAAAACTCATGGCCATGTCCATTATTTGAAATCCTAATCTCATGTTACAGATACAAGAAGAAAATGTAAAAATCATTCTGTTATGAAATCAAACAATGTTTCATCATTGATCTAGGTTTCAACCAATGTGTTCTTGACTTTCAAGAAAGAACAGTATATAATAGAGTTGTAGTTACGAATTCTTCGAATCAACTTCTTGCAAAAATATCGTTATCGATTGCCCATGAACGTATTTCTCACAATTTCTGTATTAACTAGCATTAATTTTTTATTATAATGTTGTAAATTATAAGTATCTTTAACTGCATAGTATCTTTAACTGTTAATATTACTCCTAATTATAAGTCTACTAGGATATCAACTTCAGCTAGAATGTCAGGGAAAGATCTATAGTTTTTGAAGACGACTGTTTAATATAACTCAAAATTGGAAAAAATGTAATCTCTTTCTCTTATACACACACACACAAAAACACACACATGTATATATATATATATATATATACATTATTTTCTTGCATTTATAATGATATTAATATGCATGTATATCTTTTTTAGATAATGACTTTTCAGATAAAATAGGTTTGATATGCGATGATAGAATGAAATGGATCTGTAAAACTCGCTTCGAAATTGTATATGGAACATGTTTTTCAACTGAGCATGGCAGAAGAGTTACTATAAGACGATTTTGCAAGCTGTTAGCACAAAATTCCTGATCTCAATGCTAAATTTAACTAATTGCTATAAATATAGCAATTAGTTAAATTATTGAAATTAAAATAGCAATTAGTTAAATTACTCAATGTATTGAATACTTTATTGTTATGGGAAATATATATTTTTAATTGTGCTTATAATGTAATTAAAAGAAATTTGTCTTGCATTTTGAAATTGAAAGATAAAATTTCGAGCATTATATTGTCATTAAAATATAAGAAGTTCAAATAAAAGATTACAAAAAATATGTTTTGTAAGAGTTCATTTTGTTTATCAAAAATTTCTGAAGTTCAATGCTTTTTGAAAAATTCTTAAAAAATTTTTTATGATCAAAGTTTTCATTTAACACCATTCATGGAAATTTTATTGAATAAAGTTTCCATGAATGGTAATGAAAACAATGGCCCAAACCTTAAATGATTTTATATCATAACTGATGCATAAGTGTAGTGAAGTGAACATTAATTGAAAATATTTTGAAATAAAAAATTTAAACCAGTAAAAAAAAAAAAAAAAAAAAAAAAAAATACAGAACAAAAGATACTGCATCACTGAAAGAAGTTTTGTTGAACAATTAATATTTTTTTTAACTTTAATAATTCTTATTATATTTATATATTAAGTCAGACTAAGCAATATATTTAAAAATAATGTTAATTTAAAACAAAATATTTCCTTTTATACTCATTTTACAGATTTCATATTTGAGAATATTTTCTTGTTGAAAGCATATTTAAGTAGATTTTTCGCATAGTAATGTATTATTTATAACACGAATAAAATATGCTCAGAATTTACATTTTACTACTAATTAAATAAGTTTCCCTTTCTCAGTTAAAAATTATTTGCGTTTAATGTACTGAAATTAAAGAGTTTTCCCCATATAATTTTCATAATTATGAATTCCTTGTTAGAAGGAGGTTTTTTTTAAATGTTACATTTTATAGTACTGAAGTTTCTGTGTTCAGACTTCCTAACTCACTGTGTTCCTAACTCACAGTTAGGAACGTAAGGTATTCAGTTATTAAGTGAAGAATTAAAATCCTAACATTAATGCATAAAAATGTATTTTTACATTACTAACTTCAGTTAAATAAAAAATTTCAATTTAATAAAATACCAATATGTTGAGACATGGTTAATAAATTTTTTTCACATGGAAATTATAATAGTAAGTACAATATACCAATTTTAAATTGGAATATATTTTGGTTTACATATTTATATGCATTCGCACAATTTTATTTTGAATTACTATGATGCAGAAAAAAACCCATTCCCAGCCAATTGATAGGGTATAATATTTGGCAAATGACGTGTTTATAAGCCCTTTAGAAACCCGGGATGTATGTTTTCAATTTATGCATGAGGTTATAATGCTGCCTGATAAGCAAACAAAATTCCACAGGAGGAGAATACAAAATTTAAAATTTTCAAAACAACAACAAGCATTAAAATACAATTTATTACAATAAAACTCAAATAAAATAGGAATTCAGATTTTAAATTGAAAGCAAAATAGATATATGGATTTAAGCACTAACTTTATCAGCTTCATCGCAGACATTTCTCTACATAATCCTAAAAGTTTGGATATTCAGCAATGGCAAAAGACAGTAGTCAAAAAGTGACCGCTACTTGATAAAACCATTTAAAATTATCAAATATAACGCAGTTGGACATAAATAATCAGTATATTAATACAAGTAGGCATAAAATATCAAACAGTTCTCTTATTTAGCTGCCATTTTTCTGAGCAAATTACTAGATTTCAACATCTGCATTTTGATTATTTAGATGTGTAGTTTCGTAATATTTGTATAATTTCATATTTTGCTATGCATACGGTGATTCAAAATTGTTTCGGTATCCGTACATTTATTCAAAATTGAAAAAAATTTGATAGATAGATATTTAAAATTGTGTTTCAAATATGCAGTGATTTAATGTCATTGCTCTACCCATTTAGATTAATAATAATTACAGTAGAACATAAGATCGTATTCTCGGTGGCAGAACCATGGAAAGTAGATGCGAATCAAACAAGAACAATGGACCTTGACTATTTAGTGGAATGCGCATATCCTGGACCATTGCCTTCGTATGGTCGGCGAGGTGATGTGTTCGTTTTCTATAGAAAACACTGGATGTTAAATGTTCTTTGTTCCGTCAATCATTGCTTTGCTAGGTTGTTCGGGCTTACAAGTGAATCCTGTAGGATAAATCTATAAAAATCACCGACTTTGAAAACCTTTTGAGCTGGCAAATGTAGCATATCCTCCAAGACTATTAAAAAGTTTCCATATGCAAGTATCCCTTGAAAAAAAGCACCATTCTATTCTTAGTTAGTACCGAGAGTACTGATCAGAACAAACGTTGTCATTTATAAATGAAAAACGTCATGATTCCAAGTATTATGTTAAGAATATCACCCAAAACGTTTTGAATACCCTGGCGGAATACATGTATGAGAAATTGGCAAATATGCATCTCATATACAGTGAAGTAAAAGGGGATGGATGTAAAGCATGGAGATTAAATGAACAGCGAATCCCAATTCATCGTAATCAAAATTAACTTATTTTAAATTAACGTTTCCAATGTTGATCAACGCAACTGTGAGGAATCGTTTATTGGCCATTTCAAACGTTAATAAATGACATTAAAACACATGAAAATGAAATAGAAAAGGAAGAGTAAATTTTGACTATATTTAAAGCAGTTCTTTCAACAAGTTCGCGAACTGCAACACATGAAACGGATATTTCTTGGTAATTGGTGGGGCATATTTTACACTGGAATGCGTGCATCCTTACCACATGTAAAATGAACAATTTTTGAACACAAATGATTTTTCCTGCTGAGCACACTTTGTGCAGTGGGAATTCAGGATGAAAAATAATGGTCAACTATTTCCTACATAATAATACTAAATGATGGCGCAACATTAATCAGAGATGAGATTTTCTACTTGCGCAATTAGCATGTTTGTTCGGAAAGCAATTTCCATTGACCTCTCTTAAATACCAACAGAAACTTTATACTAATACCAGCAGAAGGTTATCTGGTAAGCCCTTACATCATGCCAAATCGTTTGACATAATACTTTTTTTTGGAGCAAGAGTTTCCCTGTTTATTGCATGCTGTTTCACTCCTCATCGAGAGAGACATATGGTTTATGACAGATGGAGCCACAGCCCATTTTTCCGCCATAATCTGTAACATCTTGAATGATAACTAATTCCTCTTAATCAGTAAGTCTTAATGGGCCTGTGGCTTGGTCTTCTCACTCGTTGGACCTCAACCTAGTGAATTTTTACTTCTGAGGAATGAATTGTTTAGTGTATGTGAATGTGGATTCGATTGAAGATCCCGTTGCGAGAATCACTGTAATCGATGACAAAATTAAAATGTGACTCCAGAAAACTTCTTGCCTATAAGATATACAAAGACACCAGTAGTTGGCATTTTGAATATTATCTGTGAGTTTTACACCAAGCAAAAATGTAATTGTGCAGTTTTGGACATCGTCCATTTGATTTTCAAACTCTGTAAGTTCAAATTAGAAATATGATATTCCTTTTTTTTTAGATCCCAGAATGGAATGTGACCTTCTGTCTCTATGCAATTATTACTCGTCTCTCTGGATGGAAAACTATCATTCATCTCTCAAAACTGCTAAAATAATTTAAAGAAATATCCTTTATATATATATATATATATATATATATATATATATATATATATATATATATATATATATATATATATATATATATATATATATATATATGTATGTGTATAGATAGATATATATATACATAGAGAGAGAGAGGGTGGAGGTAGAGAGAGACTGTCGTGGCTGAGTTCTGACATGATTCTTCATAGGCAACAGTAACTTCTATTTGCAAACTTGAAAACTTGAATTAAAAAATCCTCCTTTTGAGAACTTCTTCTTCTGCAGTTTTCGCTTGAATAGTTGTACAATTATCTAATTTTTTTCATTTTTATTTCAACGTTGAAAATGTTAGAACATCATTCTTATGGGGGAATCGTAAATCCTTCGAGTTTTGATAATAAACTTAATTATAATACTGAAATTCTAGATTTTTTAAGCAAATCAATTAGAAATTCTTCCACTAAATTTAGCTCCCGCCTTACAGGCTATATATCATAGACTTGTTGACAGCTTTTAATACGTATTCTACTATTTAAATTCAAATGACTCCGGAAACAAAGTGTTGTTTGGTAATCCATGACGTGTAATATGAATGTATAATAAAGAAAATAATTTGTTTATAAATTTCGATAAATTACATACAACTGCAATATTTTTGAATAAAAAGATTTTAAATTTCTGTCGTGTCATTAAAGTTTCTCAGTTCTCCAGTTAAAATGGTGACCAAGTTTGGAGATTATTAACGCGCATTCTTTGCAATTTCCAAATATAAAAAGATTCTTAAGCGGTTTGTTTCAACCAGAGTTTTGATAATGATTAAAATTTTGACGCGGTGTTTTTCCCGAGCTCATTTTGCAATTTCGTCTCACTTACTCTGTTCCCTGTTTAGATAGAGAAAATAATATTTCATTAAAAAGCATGTGGCATAATGATGATGTACTAAAGTTCATTGAAAGCAATCATTGAATTAGACAAAATTATTTATTTTATTGATTGTTGAATTTTCTTATTGGTGATAGTTTTATCTATTCCAATGATGGATAAATATTTTTATACCGCTTAACATACACACAAACCATTTATAATTTACAACAGTTATAAATAACTTACATTATTTTTGGGAACATTTCCAAATTGTGCATATTTCAACAAACTTAGAAGTTATAGCTGTTTTTTTTATGTCGTTTTTATTAAGTAATGCACATTTAATGTTTTTATATTCAATAAACCAAGTTATTTTATTGCACAAATGTGCACTAGTTTCTAAAATATGAGTTTGGTATTTCATTCTTACTCATAAATTTAATACATTAAAATTTGATTTATTTACCACGACATAATTCTCAGTTATTTCAAAAATGTAAACTTTTTTTTTAAAATAAGGGTGGTGAACATTTTATAAAGAATGAGAAATATTTTTTTGAATTACTTAAAACAAGTTTGTAGATACAAGTATGTATGTAAATTTTTTTTATATAAAAATCAGCACTAAATTGACGTATTCAATTAATTCAGAGACAAATAAAAACGCGATTTTTTAAATTTATTCCATACATATAATGGTTTTAGACTAAATTAATTTCAATTGTAAGAAAAGAGGATATTTACATTTTGATATTTAAGATGCAATTATAACAAAAATATTCATTAAACTGTATTTAGATGAAAATTATTTTATAGCTATTCTAGTATTCATTAACTTTAATTCAAAGTTTCTTTTTTCATCTGTATGTACTCTGAATCCGGATGTGGATTTATCTAATTAGATAACTCAAGAAAAATATCACTTTTACTGTGAAAATGGAAGCACTTTATTAACAGAATATGAAAATAAAAAAAATAATAAAAAATGAAAAGGAATTTAAAATGTACACACATTTTATAACAGCAAACAAGGATTTTTTTACAATTGATCAAAAATTCTTATAAAAATGTAACAAATAAAATGGGCATATATCGTTAAATCCTGTTATTATCAAGAAAAACAAAGATTAGGGTCTCTCAAGTATTCCTGTTCCATTCTGAAAATAAGACAAATGTTTTCGAAAACAATTGATCACCAACGCAACATTTATCAATGGGTTAATTATCGGTTTTATTTCTTATATATAAAGCATAAGGGGTCTTGTAATGTGAATGTTTTCAATTATTGCGATCCTTATTTTAAATCACATTAGTTGAACTGCATTCACCAGCACAAACAGTTAAAGAAAATAATTTTTTGGAGCATCGGAAGAGCTGTTGGCTTTGCAAAAGGTGAATAAATTTTTATATAAACTTTATTTAATAAATCGTGTTGATATAATGTGTGTAAGTTGAAGTTTGTATACTAATATTTTTTTTAATGTTGCTTAATCGAAAATAAAATTATAAATAATGATTAATTGAATATTTTATTCGAATTATAAAGTAGCATTTTTTCTTTGGTCTTTCAGAATGGTTCAACAATTATTAAACTTCTAATGAAATATTATTTTAAATAAAATTTTAATTATTAGAGAACATTTGTGTAGTTATATTTTCAACGAAATAATACATAGTTTATTTATAAAAGTATTGTTACGCAAAGAACGCAAAATTTACAGGCTTATGAAATTTGGAATATTCAAATGCGTATTAATTGCTTTCTTGTAACAATATAAAATTTTTTTTGATGACTGAGATTAAATGAATGAATGTTAAATTATTTATTTGGTTATTATTACTCATTGATTTAATTGGTGAAGTTATGTAATTATATTATTAAATTAATTCACTGTGATTACTGATTCTGTTTATGTGTACAACATATTAACTGACATTTTATTATACATAATATTTTTCAGATTAAACTGATGAAATTAATTATATAAAAATCAAAACTATATAATTCATTAATTTAACTAGATCATAAAATACGATATTAAATTTCCCATAAATTTTGCATCTAAATTTTTTGTAAAATTGTTATAACATATACCATATACATTCGATATGAATTTAAAAATATATTTTTAACTTATGCATAAAAATGTTTGCATAAAAAGCATTAAAAGTAATTCTTTATAAGAATATATAAAAATTAAATTACTATATAAATTTATGCACTGAACTTGCCTAAATTAAATTTATCAATTTTGTATATATATATATATATATCATAATGATTTTAAAGAAAATGATTAAAGATTTTATTTCAAATAGATATTTCCTATTTATATAACAAATTAAAATTTATTTGTAATTTTTAAATTAATTTAGGTAAAATAATATTAAAAATTATGGAAATTTATCTGACAAGATTTCCATTTGTATTTTTAAAAACGCAATTCTTATCTTCTTTGGTTATTTACCAAGTTATTTTTCTTTGGTTATCCAAAAACAGCAGATATTTTTAGAAATATGACAATTTTCTTTGATCAAATATTCAAAACTAGTCATTCATTCAATTACTACACTTTCAGTTTTATATTTATGTATAATAGAATAAAATATTCGAATTATTTGCTCAGAAAAAGTTATTCATCAAAAGAAAAGAATCATGTACTTTTGGTATATTGATAAATTTTTTTAAAACAACTTTGCATCTTAAGCTATAAATAAGGTTTAACTAAAATTTTTCATTACTTATTCTGCTAATAATATTAATTCTTTTCATTTTGCATTAGCCTGATGACTGAGAAAAAGTAAATAAATGTTAAATTATTTATTTGGTTTTTATTACTCAATGATAGAATTTACGAAGCTATGTAATTGTAATATTGAAATATTTCATTGATTGCTGATGCTGGTTATGTGTAATACATGTTAATTGATATTTTAATACACATAATATTTTTCAGGTTAAATTACTGTAACATAAAAATCAAAAATAAAGTTCACTTATTTAACTAGATTATAAAATACGATATTTTATTTCCTATGGAAATTTTTGCATTTAATTTTAGTATATTTTTATAACATATACATAGCATGTACATTCAATATAAATAAAAAAAATACTTTTTCATCTACAATATAAAAGTATTTTAAGAAATGTTTGTACAGAAAGCACTAAAAGTAATTCTTTATAAGAATATGTAATAAATATACATAATTAATAACATATTTTCATATTATTGTTAAGATTATCAATCAAATTAAAATTTTTTTTACTCAGCTTGCCTAAATTGAATTTAATATATCAATTTTGTATACATTTATTAACTTATAGCAATATCGAAAAAGGTAACTCTACAAGTCAAAGAATGAATTCTATGTAAAAAAAGAGAAAACATATCATATTTTTGTAAAAATAGTAATTAAGAATTTAATTCCAACTAGATATTTTATGTTTAAATACAAAGTTTAAATTTATGTTTAGTTTTTAAATTAATTTTGTTAAATTAAATTTATTTGAATTATTATATTTTAATGTATTTCACCAATATTAAAATTGATTCAAATTTATCTGACAAGTTTTTCACAGTCAGTGTATTTTTAAGGATGCAATTCGTATTTTCTTTGGTTATTTACCAAGTTACTTTTCATTGGTTACTCCTAAGAAGCAAATATTTTTAGAAATATTTCAATTTTCTTTGTACAAATTTCCAAAATTAATCATTCATTCAATTACCTTACTTTCTGTTCTATAGTTTTGTATAACAAAATCAAACATACGAATTATTTGCTAAGCCATGTTATTCATCAACAGAAAAAAATCTTGTAGTTTTGGAATATTGATGTATTTTTTTTATCCAAATTTGCATCTAAAACTACAAATATAGTTTAGATAAAGTTTGTCAATAGTTAATGTACAACTTAACGATATTGAATTTTAAGAGTGGAAGTACAATAGAAGATTAGCAATTTAGTTATACACTTTACATTTCAGACAAACAGTTAACAAATAATCAGTTTTTAAAAATAATATTTCAGAATCAATGTTTGATGTTCCACATATTAAACAAGCATTTGGATTTTTAGGAAAACAGTTATTGCAAGACATATTTTTTGTTTCTAACTTTAAGTACAAAAAAATTATAGGATAAATTTGGCATGTATTTGAAAACAAACTCTCCTATTAATATTGAAGTTTTAGCTAAAATAATCCGAAGAAAGGTTTTCTTGACTCATTTAGTAATAACTACTAAAGTGTCAAAATTTCGATCGCAATAACTCCATAATCTTTTAGAAGTGTACCTACCATCTTGATTCCCAATGATGATGTAAATAAAGAACATTAGGATAAAATTTACTAAATTGATGGTGGAAAATTGTAGAAGAGTTGACCTAGCATTTGATAAATTTCTATAAATAAAGAGAATGGATTTCTGCAGTTATTTATACTGCATCTTTTCTGCCTTCACAGGAAGTAAACAGCCACGAAAATCCTATTACAGAGGATCAACTTATTCTAGACAAGTGAGCAAAAATAATTTTACTCATGTAAGGGGGGATATTATTGAACAAACAACAAGTATAGTTAGTGGTGCTTAAGCTAAATGTGCTTCTCGTTTAACTGACACATTTAATGTTGGAACACTTCCTACATTAAAAGTGTTCAAATTTGATTTGGTTTGTTTGTAGATCAACGGTCATTTTTTGCAAACAATGGCTGCTAATTAGACTGGGGCATACGCGGTTAAAATTGGATTACAAACCACTACAAACATCCATGCCCAAGGTGGGATTCGAACCGATTAACAGCTGAACAGAAGGCAAGAGCGCTAACCATTCGGCTGCCAGCTCGGCTTAAAAGTGTACAAAAAATTATATTAACCAGCACAGAAATAAACATTCATCACCCTCTCAAATGCTAATGTACTAAAAGATTTTTTCTAACAATATATAATAGACTTAAATAACTCACTCTCTGTTCTTTTAATCCAATTTTAAACTAAATTTTAACTTGCCTTAAAAAATTTTGAATGTAATTTTAAAAGTAAATTATTTTCTTTTAGTCTGCATGTTTACTACATTTGTAAAGACAAGTCTAACTTTGAAAATCTCATGAATTTGATTTTTATTTGCAAAAATTATTGGGTAAAAAGGAAATTCTTCATTAGGAATTAAAGCAAATATCCAAAGTATGGCCTCTTAGTTTTTCGGTGTAAATTATGCAGAGAGAGTATTATTCTTTCTAAGAATGTTTATACATCAGATATTTTAAAATTTTATTATTTGTATATTTCTTATTATTATATATAAAGTAATGTAAAGCTTTTAGATTTTGCATATATTTTAGGCCCTATGTGATATCTTGTTTTGCACAGTGAGATATGCATATGTATGTTGTTCTTTCAAATAAAAAAAACATTTTTAAGGCATAAAAAATTGTAAGCACCAGAAAAAAAATTATCTCAATTAATTTTCAATTTCTGTTTTCTGTTTCAGATATCACTATGATTATGACAATGCTTTCGTTTGTGATGGGTGTCAGCAGCTTAGTGCAAGCAAGCTTAATTACTGGTTGCCCGCCTCTAGAATCAATACCTTGCTCGTGTAACGCTGATCCATGTAAGTGGAAAACTTTGATTACTCAAAAAATTATAGATATTTTTTAAAGTTTATATAATTCAAGTGGCATCAATGTCCCTAAAAATTATTCTGGCAAAGTATCTCTTAAAACGCTAAATGTATGTCATATATTTAAACGCAAGATGTATGTCATAGCAAAGCAAGGACACAATTAACTCTTTTATTTCTCGTATATAAAATAGATAATTGTGATATGGAATAATTGTGATTATTCTTGATATGGAACTATTCTCATATAAATTAATTATGGAGCATATTATTCACGCGCGGTGATTTTTTTTCATAAGTTAAGTAGTTTACTGAAGAGGAAAATTTTAATATTTATTTTGATTTTACACGTCTACATTTGAAATATAAAAAAAAGAATAAAGTTTTTTAGGTGTTTTATATATATATTACATGTACTAAAAATTTCTCAGTTTATGTATGTAAAAAAAGAACTGCATTCAAAGTTCTGGAATATTTTACAAAACTAAATTTTTTAATAAATTATTTTATTAAAAAATTTGATCAAATATATTATATTCATTAAAATACATAAAAGTTAATAATATTTTTATACTAGCATATATATATATATATATACATATCAAAAATTTTAGGAAAATTAATATAAAGCTAACATTTATATATAAATTTTAACTTTTTTTTATATAGATTAAATTTTGCTCTTTTTACAAACTATGTGAAATAACCACTTATGTATTTCAGTACATAATTAACATTTTTATCCTATCATTCGTAAGACAATTGCATAAAATAAAAAATTATTACCAAACGTTAAAATTTGATTAAATCAAGTAAATTACGGAAAATTGTTTTTTATATTCAGTGCGAAAATTTCAGCATTTTGTATTATGTTATATATTAATGAGTTTATTCTTTAATATGTACAGTTAAATTTTCCTTTTTAGATCTTAATATATACTGTAACAAGATAGGAGATGTTTCTAAGCTTCAAAATACTCTCCAACAACTACAAGGTCACCGAGTCAAGCATTTGGAAATTTTCAATGTAAATGTTACATCAATACCAGCAGATCTTTTTAAAGGCTTGCATATAGAAGAGATGCGATTAGTTCACTTTAAGGTGTTGAATGACTCTATACAGAAGGATGATAAAATTAGACTCTTCCAAGGGTTGGAGAATTCTTTGCGGGAACTAACGATTGAAGAAGAATGCAAATTTTATCCCCACATCAAGAGCCTGAAATTTGACCACATGAAAGTTTTAAATGTAAGTTTAATATTTTAACAAAATGTACCTTCACTAATATCAACTATAGAGTTCGCCTACAGACATCTTCTTTCTGCATATATATATATATATATATATATATATATATATAATATATATATATCAATAATATTTCCCCGTTCCAAACTTTTACCGAAAAGCGTTAATAACTAATAGATTCCGCCACAATATTTTGGCAAATGTTTGAAATTGAATAATATTAAAATGGCAAATGTTTGAAATAAAAATAATGTTAAAATCATACATTGAACTTCTAACAAACCAAATTTTTAAATTCGTGTGCTATATTTCTTAAAAGTAAATAAAGGAGAGCATCAAAAGTACCAATGAAATTTATTCAATTTAATGAATAGTACAAAAAAGATAAAGTACTCCACTTAGAATGTTTCATTACGCGATGTTTATTTCATTGGCTCTAAGTGTAATTTTTCTGTAATGAAATAAGATAACATTCAAAACTTTAGCTTTTGCGCCCGAAAATCATCCAAACTATAAAAGAAACAAAAATGTGTTTATATGTAAAACCAAAAACATAAAATGAAGTTAAGCAATCAGTATATAAATACAATTATGATAATGCTTTATATATCTTATACATGTTTTTATGTCGTTATATATGCAATTTTTATATGCCTTAATAGAATATTCAAATTTCGAAAAAGTTATTAATTTTAAAAGTAAATTTACTAGAGAGTCTTATCATAAATATTACTATTATCGCTCTTTTTATTTCTTTAAAAATATCCAAAAATTTTAATTTTAAATTATTATTTTGATCAAAATAAAGTCTTCAAGATATATCTTTATAGGTATCTTAAAATTTAAGAAATTAAAAATTATACATACATATATATATATATATATAAGAAATTATACGTACATTAGTATTTGTTGCCAAAGTATTATATTTTCAAAGATAATATAAATATATAAATGATAAAAGATAATATTTAAATGATAAGGAAATCTATTACCAAAAATTTATTTATCTAAGAGTTGGTGTCACAAGTAATATACTGGAAATTTATTAGATTTTTATGAAATTTATGGGATTAATTGTTTTATGAGATATATTAAAATTATTTATTTAATTTTAAGATTCTTAAAAAGGATAGAAAACTTTTTAAAACAGTTGCTTTAGAGGAATTAATATTTTTATATAAGCTTTAGAATTTCCCATTTTTTCCTTTAAAAATCAGAAGCTTAATATTCTACAAAAAAAAAAAAAAAAATTCATATTTGTTAGAGATTTTATCAGCTGAAATCATTATGAAATATTTTAAAGCTTTGGTAGAATTTTAGAGATTTCATTTATTTAATCGTTTACATTTGAAAGCTTTTATTATACACTACTCGCCATTAAAATTGCTACACCAAGAAGGCGACATGCTACAGACGTGAAATTTATATGAAAGGAAGAAGGTGCTGTGATATGCAAATGAGTAGCGACACTTACATTGTGTTTAAATGAGAAAATTGTTCAGCCGGTTCCTCAAACATAAATTGCATTTGAACGTTGTTGCCTGGTGAAAAGTTGTTGCGATGCCTCGTGTAAAAAGGAGAAATGCGTACCAGCACGTTTCTGACTTTGATAAAGGTCGAATTGCATACTGGGATTGCGGTTTATCTTATCGCAGTATTGCTGCTCGCGTCGGTCGAGATCCAATGACTGTTAGCAAAATATGGAATCGATGGGTTCAGGACTTTAATACGGAACGCCATGCGGAATCTCAATGGCCACCTATCACTAGCCGCCGAGAAGACAGGCATATTATCCGCATGGTCGTAATGGATCGTGCAACCACGTCACGAGCCGTGAGTCAAGAGACGGGGTCGTTTGGAAGACAACAAGTATCTGCACGAACAGTTCGATGACGTTTGCAGCAGCATGGACTCTCAGCTCGAAGACCATGGACTCTCAGCTACGGCTTCTCTTGACGCTGCGTCATAGACAAGAGCGCCTTCAATGGCGTGATCAACGACAAACCTGGGCGCACGAATGGCGTGACATCATCTTTTCAGATGAATCCAGGTTCTGTGTACAGCATCATGATGGTCGCATCCATGTTTGGCGGCATCGTGGTGAACGCACACTGGCAGCGTGCATTCGTCATCGTCATACTGGCCCATCTCCTGGCGTGATGGTATGGAGTGCCATTGGATACACGTATCGGTCACCTCTTGTTCACATGACGGTGCTTTGAACAGTGCACGCTACATTTCTGGTGTGTTATGATCCGCGGCTCTACCCTTTATTCGAGCCCTGCGAAACCCTACGTTTCAGCAGGATTATGCCCGACCGCATGTTGCCGGTATTGTACGGACCTTCCTTGATACGGAACATGTTCGGCTGTTTCCCTGGCCAGCACATTCTCCAGATCTTTTACCAATAGAAAATGTCTGGTCAATGGTTGCCGAGCGAGTGGCTCGTCTCCAAACGCCAGTCACTACGGTTGATGAACTGTGGTATCGTGTTGAAGCTGCATGGGCATCTGTACCTGTACATGCAATCCAATCTCTGTTTTACTCAATGCCCAGGCGTATAACTACTTTTATTACTGCCAGAAGTGGTTGTTCTGGGTACTGATTTCTCAGGATCTATCCAACCAAAAATTTTTGAAAATTTAATTGCTTGTTATTTTTAATATAATGTATTTGTCCAATAAATATCATTTTGTTATCTGCATTTCTTTCTGGTTTAGCAATTTTAATGGCCAGTAGTGTATTTTTAAATATATTGGAAAAATACTATTTCCACAGTGAAAAAAGTTTTGTTTGAATTTCAGTAAGAAAATTAGAAATTGTGAATATAAATTTTTTGTAGGATTAGGAAGAAAACTCTTAATATTTGCTTATAATTTTCATTGAACGAGTCTTAATTTATCACTTTTAAAACATTTTATAATTCTTTTTATAAAACGACTTTAATTTTAGCTATAACTCTGTATAACATAATAAGCTACAAATTTTACTGTATTGAAATTTTGAAAAATATAATCAGTGTTTTTCTTACGAATATTTATATTACTAAGGATTTTATTATGTTTTTAAATGTATGAGCTACAATGTAAATTAATAAAAAGGGGTTGCAATATCAATTTAATTTAATGCAACATTAAAATTATTATTTTAAAAATTGTTAGAAAATTTTGTTTTATCCAGCTGATAAAGCATAAAGGATATAGCAAAATATTCTAAATTAATATCTTTTTATTAAATTACCCCCCCCCACACACATATACACAGTGCGTATTTTTAAATGTCATATTACTTTTACTATCAACCATTTTATGATGTCAGTTTTTATTATTATTATTAGATTTAAAGTAAACAAAAGAATTGGTGCTATTATAATTAACTTTTGAATTTATGAATAGATCATTAAGTCCAAAACGCATAACAGATTTATGATATATAATGTACTGTTTCTCTTCTAAATAATCTTAGGATATTATTAGTTTATATATTTATAACTGTGATTAACAGTATTATATATCGAAACTGAGGACTTTAAAGTTCAGAAATTTTATATTAAAACTATACCATTAGTATGCACCAACATACCAATTGTAATTCATTTAAAATAAAAGCAGCTAAAAGTAGTGTTTATTACTATTCCTCCTATTGTTGTATTACATATTATATTTATTGCATTATATTAAGTCAACTTGCAGTAAATTAATAAATATATATTTCTTTTTTGTCAAGACCAATTAGATAAATTCTACTATTTTATATTTATAGAAAATCATTCTACGCAATTTTTTTACCGGTGATATCGGAAATGACTGGTTTTCGAAAGGACCGATTAGTCTTAAATCCCTCCGGATCTCTGCCGCAGGAATAAGCAAATTAGGAGACAAGGCCTTTCAGTCTTTGGAAGGTTTGGTTCATCTAAATCTTGAGAGCAACAAGATCTCTAAATTATCCAGGTCTATGCTGCCTACTCACGCCCACAGTCTTGAATCATTAGATTTCAGGTGATATATATGTTTAGATTTTTGTAGAAAATTTTATAAATTTTATTTTATACTTCAAACACATAATTAGTAAATGCTATTAATATTTCATTTTAAAGATAGACATTATATTTTCACTTAGTTTCCCAATATTTTCTTTCATGCGGAAAAATATATAAAAGTAATGGATATTTATAATTATAAATAAAACTCTATGTCTTTTCATAGCAATATTATCATCATAAAAACTATAAGTTTCTACTTCAAAAATATCAGTTCCATATCAAGTGGTAGTAGGAACTTCACGTAGATAAATATAATCCAGTTATTAGGTCAAGTAGCATTGGCATTAGATTTGTTAAGTTAAGCTTCGGATAAAAAAAATTTTCTCATTGAAATAGGTTTTCTAAGTAGTAGTCTATAGTCACGTGTCTCAAAAGAAGAAACTTAAACACTTGCCTAGCATATTTTCTGTTAGATATGCATGGATAAAGTCAAATAGCAACATTTATTTCTTTGACCAAGGCAAGCAAACTAAGAAATCAAAAATTTCCAAACTATTCAAATATACACAGTAAGTATAGTAAGTGGTTAATTTTACTGTAAAAGTCTATTGCAATATTTAAATTTAATTTCCACGTCATACTTTTGCTTTCCGGGAAATCGTAGTCATTATTCATCATCTTAAGAAATGAAGGTAAGAAAATTTCAATGTATTGTGACGGCTAGTTGTAATACAATGCACATCTAGCGTTGATGAACAATAACTGAGACTGAATCTTTAATAGACTATCCTGTAGGGTGCAATTTTATCTACAGTCACAGTGAGATTAGTCGAATGCTTTGACATCTATCTTAACAACGAAAAGATTTTGTAGGTATATGAAAATAAATCTTTGGATGCAATAAGAAATGATTATTAATTATCAACGACATTTATCATCGTTAAAATTTTATTTCAATGAATTATTGTTAGTAATCTTATCTCTTATTCTCTAATCGGCGATCAACATATCGGCGTGCAGTAGATATTTATTGGCTTCAACTGAAATAAGAGCGATGTCTACCTGAATCATTTTCAGGTTAGAGTATGTTAGCTCACATCATTTCATTGTTTATTCAGACATTTTGTTACAATGCTTCCATTAGTTGTTGTACCTGTTAAACCTACTGGTTATGGGAGGACCCGACTAGTTCAATGAAGACTAAGCTTTCAAATTTTATGGCGCGAACCCACATTATTTTTAATTTGTTTATTTGAAAAGAAATCATATTGGAAATGTAGAAGAAAGGTAGCTTGATGTACTGGGATTCTATTTTCCAACTCGTGAGTTTGTCAGATACTTTTAGTAATTCAGTATTTTTAAATCCCGTCGAATGAAGCCTCACATGAAGACCTTGAAGGGGAATTGCAACCAAAACCATCCATGAATTCCTGTTCATGATATGATGTAGAGCACCCTCGTGTTAAAGTAACTGTTACTTCAGAGAGTGGTTAATCTTCAGAAATCTGTTATAATTTGAAAGCAGTGACCGAGAAAAAGAGCCTGATACCCCCATAAATGTTATTTTACTTGTAGGACATATATGTACCCTTGCTGAAATCAGTAAAATTTACAGATCTTTAACTGTGAGTGTATGGTTAAGCGTAGAATCTGTAACTTTTCAATATTAACAGTAAAAACAATTCCAAAAATACCATTTATTTGTATTTTTCTTTGTAATTTCCTCTGACTACAGTTCACTAAATATAATTCTTGAAATTTGAATTTTATAATTAACATTGGATCTATTGATTTACCTGTAGAACTCCATTTTTTTTAAAGCAACGTACGACACTAGAATTAATCTGAGTTTCTGGAAAACCTCAATGCATTTCACAATACTTAAAAACTTAATAGTAACAAGTTGGCGGTTGCATTCAGTAACTTATATATTTTACTATGTTGAATTTGTGTAATCAGTCATAATATTTTTTCTTGCAATCTGAATTAATTTTTTTATTCAAAGAAAATTTGAGCAATTCTTTTATATAAATTATTTTATTCAGTAAAATTGCAAGATTTTTTAAAAATAATTTATAAAATCTTTACTTAATTATTTTCGAATTTCTTTAGATCATCTGATATACAGTCCACAGAAACAAAAATAATACCTGATAATATTCGTTGCCACTTTCTTAAGTATGTTGTCTACAGTATGCTTTGTGGAATGGAAATATAATCATAAGCATTGTGAAGATTTACATAAGCGTGTCACTTTCAAAAGAATTGATTACCCTGACAGTATTTCACAATTGTTTATTGTAGCGAAACAACTGCATGGCAATCCTTGAAAAAATTGCAATTTCGAAAAATAATGATATTTATTATCTTTAAGGACATTTATTATTTATTTAAACTCTTTTCAAAGGGTTGATTTACACCACAATATGAGGTGTTATATTATCCACGTAACAAAAAATCAGACAAGGTGTAGAAATCTTGAAATTTTTCTTCTTTCCTTGTATTGAGTTTGAGAATTATTTTATTTGTGTTCAGAAGCAAATTTGATTGGCAATATATTCTATAAAACGAAAATAGATTATCTTCAGATAAGGAAACAATAGTTTTCAAAAATAAAAAAATAAAAAAATAAATGAATGACACTGATGTTTTTCATTTTAAAAAAATTTGTTGAGAGAGAGAGAGACATTAAGAAACATAACAATTTTAAACTGTACGAAATAATCCTATGCATTTATTCTTGAAGCAAGGGAAATTAATGAAGAGTATAAAAAAACAGCATGGTATTTAAAAATTTAACATTTAAATCAAATTAGCGTTAATTAAATTAGTTATATGTGCCATTATCAAAATTTTGTAAGAAATCACAGCCTATGATTTTAATTAGTAGAGGCCAATATCCTGATGTAAGTTTTAAACATTCAAATCAACTATCTTTAATTTGTTTTGTTGTTTAATTAACTACCATAATCATATGCAGTGCTTATCAATATTCTTTTGAATTAATATATAACTAATGTATAATATTTTTTTAACATTGCGTTGTATATTTATAATTTATTTTCCCAGATTCAAACCTAAAAATCGATGCTGAGATTGGTTTTGCTTTTTTAACTAAAAAAAAAAAATTGTTGTTAGTTTAATCATAAAATTAGAAATCCACAATTTCCTCAAGGACAGTCTATTTCGTGGAAGTTCCCTTTCCACTGATAGTGGAAGAATAATATGGGATACAATCTAACGGGAGAAGGAAATATTAAAAATGACTTCCAGCCAGAGAAAAATTAATAAATGAATTAATTTACAAAAAATATTTGGTCTGTGAATATCAGAATATTTGAAAACAAATTTGATTAGCAAAAAAAGCATAAATTAATATGAGGCGTTTTAGTATGATGTAAATTTTTTTGAGGTTTTAAAAATTTATATAATATAAATGTACCTCATATTTAATTACATTTAATAGTGAATATTCTTAAATATAAATTTTTTTATTTAGGTAATTTTAAATCAATTAAATGTGAAATAAATATATTTGCTTTAATGCTCAGGTTACTAATAAATTAATTTCTTTGCTTTTATGAACTTGTAAAAAATTGACTTTGTTTTATTTTTTACAGTCACAATCAAATAGCGACTCTTCCAAATGACTTCTTCCATGGTATGCCTTCCCTCTCCAGTGTAGACATTTCTTTCAATTATCAAGAGAAATTTCCACAAAAAACTTGGTTTACCATATTGTTGCAACTGAAATACTTGAATATGAATGGTAATTTAAAGTTTTTATCAAAGTTTTATACATGCTACTCAAATATTAGAGAAGTTTATGATTTTTAGCAAAATTACATAAATACTTATACCAATGACTAACATTAAATAAATCAATAAGGTAGAACGTTGTAGAGGAAACGAAGAAAGCGAACTTAATACTTTAACCTATGGTCACGAAGTTAAAAAGAGAAAATGCATGCAGAATATAATGTAGATTTCTTTATCTTCCGGTTTCTGTTGTGAAAAAAAATCAGTATTTAATTTAAAATTTATTTGATTTCATGGCTTATGTATTAAAGAATGTTTTGAATACGTCAAAATACATAAATATTTGATAAATGCTACTAGACAGTTAGCACTTATTTTTTAGGAGTGATTTTAAAACCAGGAGTTCTATTCCTGGAAAAAGGGACGATCAGACATTGACCAGAACAAATCTTTCCAAGTGATACCACTACAAATTGTGCCACTGTATCTTTGTTAACAGTTCTTGGTGACATAAAATATTTATAACTGAGCTGTAAAAGTTATTCCTTTTTCCGGCAAGAATGGTTTCAGAATAAATTTCTGATATAAATAATTGATTTTATCAAGTATTATCTATGTAAGGTAATCTTTGTGCACAATGATCAATGCTTATATGATATTAAAATTATCTAAAGGAAAATAGAGAGAGTACTATTTATGAAACCAATGGGGTAGGTGTTGAGGCTGGTGGAAGCTTTATTTATCTTCAGATAGTTACATTTTCCGCTTACATGCAAAATGACGCTTCATAAAGGTAATGGATGGAAGAACACATTCACTTTCTTTCAAAAGAGGATTATTTTTATTCTGTAAATTAGAATCTTTGTAAAAGATATAATGTTTTGAAATCTAAATCCCCGATAGGAAATATTATAAATAATAAGGAAGAGTCAACCTTGTCCCAGATTTAGTGATAAAAGTCTTCCAAGTACTTTCTCTCCCCCTCCCACTCAGAAAAAAGGCTAAGTTCTTCTAATATTGTGAAAGTGGAAACTTGAATGCTCAAACAGAAAACCCTCAAGCTTAAAAGTATATTACAAACTCATTAAAGTGCTAAGTTTCAACTGTAAATATGATTGTCAACTCTTATTTAAATCTTAAAAATAAGAAAAAAAAATATTTATGGTCTTCTATGAGCATAGAGCAGAGAGTACAATCCTTTAAAAAAAAAAAAACATTTATCAAGAAAAAAGGGAAAATATCATAACAATAGATTAAGCTTGAGCATATTTAAATAAAGGCAATAAAGATAAATTTATTTCCTTAAACAATCTGAACTGTGCAAAGGAACAGTCAAGCACGATTACTCTACTATTCCCACAAAATGCGTTTCTATAATAATTTACCTATAATGAAATAATTATCCTAAAAGTTTTTCAAATGTTAGACAATAAAGTAAGTTTTTTTATTGTATTCCATTTTGTGAGCGTGTAAACTTCATTTATTGTTTGTAGATATATGTGACACAAAGAACATTTTCACATTTTTGCATAATTCCTTAATATTTTGAACATCTTATATATATATATATATATATATATATATATATACCATACGTTTACAAGTATATATTTAGTTTTTATAAATTTTTATTATCTTTTTAATAAGGTGTATGGCTAGCTTTGGATTACATCCATTTTTTATTTTTAAATTAATTGCTTATTATAATTTTTATAGAACTAATACTTAAAATAATTATGTATTATTTATGCTACGAAATTCATATGTACTATGCATTTTCTATCTTTTACTTCATTTTAACATCTCCGGTTTTGCTCAGTATATTACAGTTTAAATATTTACTCAAAATCTACGAATATACATTGATTATAGCTGAAAATGCATCGAATTTAACAATTAGATATCAAAATATACTTTAATGCCTTAAAATGTGATATTCGAACATTTATGAAATCTCATTTATCTGGTAGTAATGCCACAGCTATCTTTTAATATTAAATTTAGATTGGAAACCAATTTATAGCACATTGTAATGGATTACAAATGACATTTTGGATTTGTTAAAGCAGCCTCTTTTTAAAACTTATTTTGGAAAAGTCTAAGAAAAATTAAGAGGATTGATATTTATTAGGATATTTCCAAAAAGTAAAAAATAACTCAGAATCTATGAACAATGTTTAGCTTTACTGCATCAAATATCCACAGATAAATCAAGATTTAGAAAAAATGTAATCAGCAATACTATCGTATTAATAATATATATCTTATTCAGCAAAACGTTTTAGTACCATTCTCGATAAAAATTAATTAATAATTATAATTAATGAGAAAGAAATTTAATAAGTTTTCCGTGTTCACCATAAGCAGTTTTATCTCTTTTTACATATTATCTTAATAATATAACTCATTAGTAAAATAATAGTTTCAGATTATTCAAAATTTAACTAATAGCTGAAATTTTTTGAGAAATTCTTTCAACGCTATTTAAGAGTACTAGGATAATTTATCCCATATTAGGGCTATATTTGTGTCACAAAAAATGAATCCCTGAAAAGTTCTATGCCCTTTTCCGACCCAAGTATAAACCACAGAGCTACAGAACACAGTTTTTATTAAATTGCGGTGTAAGTCTATAAATCACGAGATTTCCATTCGAAGAAGTTTAATTTTCATTTTTAAATTGCATCTATATTGATTTTTAAATTGCAATCCCGTTTTTAAATTGCATCTATATTGATTTTTAAATTGCAATCCCATTTTTAAATTGCATCTATTTTGATTTTTAAATTGCAATCCCATTTTTAAATTGCATCTATATTGATTTTTAAATTGCAATCCCAATTTTAAATTGCATCTATATTGCATTTACAAACCCATCATATAATTTCAAAAATCAATTTATTTACTAAGTTCAAGAGCATAAATTGTGTATGTTTTTAATTGTTTTCTGATGTTTATATTTCTGTCTTATTTAGGAAATTTATTTATTTGTGATGAAAACTTCAAATGGGTGTGTAACTCAGGAACTGAATTTATTCGCGGAGAATGTTCTTCACCCATGGATTACAGAGGCCTCACTTTTAAGCAGTTCTGCAAATTTTCAAGTTAAACTATCCATTTTCACTGTAGAAAACTGTAGAATTCAATATGGAGTATTGCAGAAACTGTATTATCTAAAAAAATTTCTATAATTAAATATGAGAAATAAAATTTATTGAACATTTATTATTGAACCAATTTTGTTTAGTCATTATAATAGTGTCTCATCATCAATAAAAAATAATTTAAAATGTTAAACATTTCAATAAAAATATACCCACACATTCATATCATTAATTTGATTATTAATTTAGCGAAATTTTGATAATGATATGTAAGTTTTTGAGTGATAAATATCCTTTTTCAATTATAATAATAAATAAATTAATAATAAATAAATACAATTTTCCATTATTACCAATCAATTTCAAATCTCCAAATGATCAATGTTTATAAAATGTTTTTTGGAGAATGAAAACAAAGCTCTGTTCTAAATGGCCAAAATCAATCTGATCAAATATTTAATGTAAATATTATAAAATGTGACTGGTGAGGAGATATATCGGTAGACATTATAATAGACATCACTTTGGAGATTAAAAATATTAATAAAAAGATTAAATGTACTAGAGATTAAAATACTTTTGAATATCTTTAGATTAAAAATAGTGAGCAAAATTGCAGTTATTTAAAACATAATATTTAATGTTTTGCTTAAATTATTAAAGGTATATAAAGACTAATGTTTTTTTCTATAATACATATTTGATTATAAATGTTTTTAGATATTAGGAAAGACATTAAAACATTCAGCTTAACGAATTGTTGAAAACCTAGTAAATTCTTAGTCTTCATGAAATACTTTTTTTGTTTCTTAATTTGTATTTTCAATTTTACAAAGATCTATAAAAGAAAATGGTTTGATTTATTAAAACTTCCTTTTATTTAATATTTAATGTTTTAATTAAAGAAAATTTTAAAATTTAATTTCATAAAATATTAATTGTGAGAAATTAAGTTCGCGTCCATATTAATCTATTATTCTGTTAAATAAGACGCATATCGAAAATTTAAAACTAATTTATTTATATGATATACAAGTATATATATCATATAAATATATTAGTATCGTACCGCTCATAAGAATGTTCATGATTGCTGATGATAAATACGTGTGTGAATTAAGATTGTATATTTGCTTTAAGAGAACTATTCGATACTTAAAAATTTAATACAATATTCCTATAAAATATTTAGCAGCTGAAGAATAAGAAGTTTAAGTTAAACAACAATTAAATTACTAAATGAAAAATGTTCATTAATTTTAATGATTAATAACTGAATATTAAAATCGATGTTAACTAATATATCACTCTCTTTCAAATTGATGTAACGAAATAATATATTTTCAAAGTCTAAATTAATTTACTCATTTTCAAATACCAATCATTTCAAGGTTTTGAAACAAAATCATAATTACAAAAATCTTTTTCTGTAAGAATAAACATGTATTTTAAATACCGATATATTAAATACCATATATTAAATACCGATATATTAAATACCATATAATTAAAATACAAACAAATAAATAATAATTTATAGAAATCTCTATGATATTCGATTAAACCCACAATTTTGGAATAGTGAAATTGTAATTTTGACAAAAAAGTTAGACTGAAGATCAAGATAACTGTGTAATGTAATTATATGTAATATTAAAATTAGCTTGTAATGGACACATAAGCGCAATTTAAAACTAATTTAAGCATAATGCAAACAGTATTAAATTGATATTTTGCGAAAAATCGATAACAATATGACTTAACTATGACTCGTAGTTAAAATTTACAAATGTTTTCATGTACACAATTAACAGATAAGTTATAAAACTGAAATTAGATAAAAAAAAGTATACCATTTTACTCAAAGTTACAGTCAAAAATAACAATGTATATCTATGAAATTACTTATAAAACATTAAATATCAATTTATGTTCACAAAACGTTCGACTAATTATAAAATTAAATTCGCGTGAAAAGAAAATCTAAGATTTTTCAACAGCACATACATAAAAAGGTGCTGTAACTTTTGGTTAGAGGGGGTCGTTCTTAAGATAGGAGCATAGTAGATTCGATAGCCGAAGTCATTTTTATAAAAAGATTATGATTGTTAAAAGACCCATAGGGCTTCAGCTCTTGTATTGATTTCGTTACTAAAACTTGAATATTGCAATTTCGTTGTCTGTGCGTAGCAGCTTCGGTCAAGGAAAATAGGTAGCTGAAAACGCCCTGAAATAACCTATCAAAACATATATTTACTGTTATATTAGTCTTTAAACTTTTTTTTCTTTGGTATTGAATATACATTTAGATGATAGAATATAATTCCTTGAATGCATAAATATTTGGTATGGTTGATGAATTTTCTTTTATTAGTATCATAGTTTCAAAATAATTTGAATATATGATCGAAGTAATGCGATCAATGGCATTTTCTTGCGATGTAATGCGATCAATGGCATAAGTATTAATAATCTCTGTAGCGTGTCCAGAACATTTTATTAATTAATTAAAATCTAAACTGTTAATTCCAAAATAAACAATTATTTTTTATGATATAATGTAGTCTGCATTTTTTATGATATAATGTAATCAATAAATTGTTCCTGGATATTTTGGAACAAAATTTTGTTCTCCAATATTCCATGATGAATATTCCAGAATCTTCAACATAATGGCTATTGATATTCCCGAAAGTTATACCACCGTAGTTTTTATTGCATCAATTAGATAGGCTTCCACTAAAATGTTCTAAGATGTTTCTCATTTTACCTTCTTCTTTGATTTGCAAACAATGATGCATACTACTCTAGAAAACACGCTATACATTAAAAAAAACAATATAGTACAAAAATAGTAGCTATTTATTTAATTAAATTCTATTCTGTCATATATGAAAGTTATTTTTTTCAGGTATTTCTATTATTTTTGATATCTCTTATATTTACTTTCAAAACATTAGATCAGAAAGAAAGCGACTTAATGTACTGAAAAATAATCAGCAGAAAAAGCTACTTCATTCTTTTGAATTATTTTAACCAATGATTCACGAGATCTCTCATCCATAAAAAAATATATGAGACTGTGAATAATTGTTTGTATCTCAAGCCTTAATCATAGAATGAAGCACGAAGAATAGTTAAACACGTAACATTACAATTCTTTAGATCATTTTTGAATAACTCCTTAATAAACTTAAGCGAATGGTTTGAAACGATCATATAATCAGTACGATAATAAATCAAATGAAGAAAGTCTTATTGTAAAATGCTTTACATATCTATTGAAGATAGCACTATAGATATGTTTGTACGTCACTCAAACATTTTAGATGATATATTTGAGTTTTATATTTTTACAAGCTAAATAATCGCAAATCAGAATTAGTGATGTCTCATTGCATAATGATTTATAAACCCATTCGAAATAATGATTAAGTTTTTTCCGACAACAAAAGCATTTTTGAATGACTTATTTGAGTTTTAATATATTTATAAAATCAGATAACTGGTAAAACAAACGAAAACATCTCATTGCATAATAGTTAATATACCTATTAAAAATTCTCCTTTTAAATTATGTAGATTTTTTTCATAAGTCGTATAAGCAATTTCACGATGCTTTCGCTTATTTTCATAATTTGGCTCAAAGACTTATTATATTGATTTTCAAGTTCAAAAGCAAATATCACAAAATAAACACACAAAACATTAACAACTCTGAATTTTAAATCAAATGTATTTCGACTACATTATATCATAAAAAATAATTGTTTATTTTGGAATTAACAGTTTAGATTTTAATTAATTAATAAAATGAATGGGAAAGATACAACCATTGTTAAACTTTGAAACGAGTAAAACCATATTAATTAAAAAATAGAGAAAATTTGCATAAGTTTAAGTAATTTTTTGTTTCCAGCTTTAATATTCAAGATGGTTGTAAATAAATTATCCTATAAACTGCATCCTACAGCGCAAATGGGGGAGTGGAAAGAAACAAAATTTTATGTAATGGCTTTATACCAGATAGGCTCATGGAATATTGGAGAACAAAATTTTGTTCCAAAATATCCAGGAACAATTTATTGATTAGTTTCTCATCACCTAGTGATCCAACCATATTAGTTAAAGTAAGGATGAAACAAAAACATTTAGGTTTGCAGAAATAAGAACTATTAAGGACGAAACTGTACAAGAGGGGTAGTTGATAATCGTGTCCAAAACAGTGTAGGTAAAGGTACACTAAGTGGTTACCCTCATTCACCTGCAAAATTTCAAGATGATGTATACTATGTTCAACAGAATTCATAACTGCTGATCAGTTATGAGTATTCTTTCATGATGTATTATGGAATTGTTTGTCACTCAACGTCACTACACCTCCATAATGTACTAGACTTTTTAAATACCCCCATAACCAGAAATCGCAAGCAGATTGATACGATGAATGTACTGGTCATGTATTAGAAAAGAAGTGACTAATAACACGTCCCTCTTTGAAGTATTTGATTAATATCACTTTTACAAACCTATTATTATTTTGATGCGTATCATTTTGAATAAAAACGGTTGATTTATGGATTCATCTTTACTGTAGATGTGAAGCAACAAACGCCTGCAGAAAGTCATGATACCGACGGCAAGTAATATATGAGGGTTTGACGTTCACCAATTTTCTCAAAGATAAATTTCGCAATGATAAATGTCACTATGAATCCACACCAAATTTTTGGAGACTGTAGGCGAATATCAGTAAGGATCTGCGGATTTTCCTGAGCTCAAATGAAGCAACGTTGTGTGTCGATTTTCCCACTGAGACATAAAAGAACTTCATAGCTCAACAAAATATTGTGAGACTAGGACAGATCAACAGACATTCTGTTGAGAAAATTGACTGAGAATGAGAAACGTTGTGACGTCTCTATCAAGCAATAATTGGGATGATGGATATTGTATAAAAAGTATTATGTTTCTGAATATTTTCAGATAGTGCTGTAAATATATCTTATCAGCAAAAAACTGCAAGTATACTACCTGCAAATATTACTTCTTAATATATACTATCACAAACTCTGATGTCTGTACGTCAGCAGTTTTTTTGACTGCATTAATTGATACAGGTGTGAACGCTTACAGCCTCGTTCAGGTTAAATTCCTGATTTCCCCATTTCTACATAACTCTAATCATAGTACGGATATCTTTACTACATATTGATTTACGCAATAGTTAGTATATATCTGTGGCATACCCCCGAGGTCAGCAGCGCTAGACCAAATCCATGAGCGCGTACACCTTCAAAAATTCCAGCACCATATGTGGATTCTCCATCACATCTCTCCCTGAGAGAAAAAGGCATTGAAGAATATGTTCATAAGAGGTCTGTTCATTTATACACTTGAAACAAATTTCTAATTTCTTCGTACCCTCGACGAGCTTCAAGTTATTAAGATGGCTACTTCTGAAACAGGCAATAGCCGTTTGTTCTTGTCTATTAAGACCTGTAG
Organism: Latrodectus elegans; assembly: GCA_030067965.1. Lineage (NCBI taxonomy): Eukaryota > Metazoa > Arthropoda > Arachnida > Araneae > Theridiidae > Latrodectus > Latrodectus elegans. Next base: position 71,396,680 of record CM057810.1, on the reverse strand, counting down.
AAAGGGAAGCACCTGGACGCGCGCTGTATATATCTGTCCACAACGACTGCAACAGAAGAATTCCTTTTGATTTTGTAAAACAGCTTCTCCAATAACTCATGTTCAACCTTAAAGATCATTACTAGTACATCCAAAAATGTCAACTTAAACATGAAAACAAGTCTTGGAACAAAAAAATTTAACTGTCTGCAGGAAATTAAACCGTCTCTCAAGAAATGAAACAGTTTATACCCCAACCTATTTTGCATAAAGCTTTCTGTTTTCCCAAACATGAAAATTTGTAGTTTTCTTCTAAAATTGATACCTTTTTCTCGGAGTTTTGCATTTTCTTATTCATAAATCTTGGCTTGCATTATTAATATCGCTTCCACATTTCGTTTAAGTCGTTTGTTAAATTTTGTATTTTTTCGAAAAGATACGCACTCTGGTGGGCATTTTGGAATTAAATTTTTTTTCAAAATTCCGTGAGCACATCTTCTGTTTATTCTGTTTACAAAATTTCCTTACTTTCCGTCAACCAGTTTGCGCTGCAGTATGCCGTTATAAATATTTATTATAATCACCCGGTAAATTCAATTTCATACTAAAGTAAATAATCATCATTAAAAATCAAATTTTAAAGAACTTAAACAGTCAAATATATTTGTCGATTTATGCTTATTCTAAATGAGGCAATAGATGTAAATATTCGGTTAATCAAATTGTATTTGTTTTCAAAAATACAAAATTTTATTTTTTTATCAAAATATCAATATAATTTATAATCAATATGTCACGATAATTATAATATAATTATAATCAAACTATATATTAATATAAATATAATCAAAATATTAATATATATTATCAAAATTCACAATATTTATATTGTGAATTTTGATTTTATTCGAAAGAAAGATTGAAAATTATTAGTAAAGTAATAATTAAATGCAACACCAGTATTTCTCAACTTTATTTAACATCTTAATATTAAAAATTTTCGGCGTTCATAGTTTTCTCTCACATTTTTTTATAGGAAAAACAAAAAGAAATGTAATGAAAAAAAGTCTGTTGTGTAATGTAAGATATTTATTAAATTATGTATTTTAATGAATCTTCCAGAACGAATAAAATATCAAAGGTCATTTAAATCAGTGGTATAATAACTGCATTAACATTATTAAAATATTTTAAGATATTAATAATAACTGTTGAAATTGAAATTCGTATATAGTAACTTCTTACATTTTCTTTATTTTTTTTCTATATGTATCAGGTATTTTTTATAAAAAGAGAAAGATATTAAAATATAAAAAACTCAGTTTTTTATGAAATTTATTTATGTGTTCTATACATTTTTTCATCAATTTTTTCTTATTTCGATAAAAGCTACAACTTAAGTAGTACTACTTTTATATTTTTATTATACAATAATATTAATATATTTATAATTTATATTATATTAAAAATCCACATGATTAAAAATTTGATTTTTCACCATTAAAATGCAACTCTCAACCCTTTCTAACTAAAAATATTTAACTATACAGAAAAGAAAGAGAAAATTTTATTCTTATTTCATTTCCAAATTTTAGATATAAAATGTTTGGGGATTTTTAAATTATTTGTTATTACAGTCAAACTTCTCTCCCTAGCTTCTTACTGGTTGCTTGATAATTAAAATTGATAAAAAGCTTATATAAAAAGAAAATACTTGATCATTTATTCAACAACTTAGAAAACGCTGAAAATTGTTCATAAGTATTTTAAGATATTAGAGCATTCATTTAAAAACAATAAATCTCTTTATTAAATAGTGATTATAATATGAATAGAGCTTTTCTTTATAATTTTCAAATAAAAATTAAATAATTATTTTTTGGAAAAACTAATTGAACGTTTTATAACGTAAAATATTGCTTACATTGTATTTTTTGTAACAGTTTCTAATTTAATATTTGGAGCATTTTTGTACATAGAAAAACTTAATAAAGAGATATAGATATTTTTTAAAAATATTCCTTTTTTATCTGTAGACCAAGATAAGGATGAACATCCATTAATCTTATAATACTATTTCACCCTTAGAAGCAAATAGAATTTTTGATAAGCAAACTGATATAAAATTTATATTTATTTTGTTCCACTTTCACGTTCTACATGTATTAGAAATTCATTCTATGTTTATCATAGTTATAAATAAAAATGATTTGTAGGTAATAAAAACTAATGGAATCCACAATAGCATCCTTCTTGGAGAATGAGAGTAAGAGTTTCAAAATAAGATAAATAAGCTAAGATAATAAGATAAATAAGATTTAATTTTCAAAATAAGAATTTTATAAGAGATACTGAAAACAAGTATGTATTACCAGATATTTGATTGCTTTTCCTAGAACCATTTTTTAAGATTTTAATTTCGAAGATCTAAAAAATTATATTCGATCAAAATTTAAGAACTACTAATTGTATTAACAATTGGATATTGCTTAGATCAGACTAATATTTACATCCAAATAATGAAAATTTAAAGACTATATTCATATTAATGTTTTATTATTTTGATCAAAAATTGACGTGAAATCTGAGCGTAATGTTATGTTTTTTTTTTTTTTTTTTTTTTTTTTTTTAAATGCATTATTTTATTTTTTGATTTATTTAAGTATTTTCTCTGAACTAATTTTACTGTTGATTATAATTTTTCTTATTTTTTTAGAGAATCTCAGGAATTGTGACTAAAATCAGAAAGGGATGTGCAAATTGCGTAGTGAAATTATGCATGCAGAGTGTTCTCTTTCCATGGATTGTAAAGGTCTAACTTTCAAATAGTTCTTTAAATTTTCTATTGAAGCTTATCATTTTTTCACAGTGGAAACTTGTAATCATTATTAAGCTTAAATATGTCACCACTGGTTAAAAAGATAATTTGTTAGAATCTTATTTAATAATAAATATTTGTGAATATTTATTATTGGAATAAGTAACACACAATAGTATTGTATGATTATCCATAAAAAATGCAATTTAATTCCAAAAAAGTGGAAAACTATTATCTTTAAAATCCTGTATGATTCCTTTGTACTACTAAATTACCATAAGATAAATATATGAAAGTTGAGTGAAAAATATTACACCATCACCACAGAAATAATGTCTTTTGAAACAATTCTTTGACTTGTAAGCTTTGTCTTTTAAATGTATAAATGGCTATGTTTTATCTTGAAGTTTTTTGGATGATGGGTGTTCCGACGCCAACGCCATCTTCCGGGATTTTGTAGCTATTGGTAAAAGGAGAATAAATAAATAGTGATAAATTAATAGAAAAAATACTGTCACACTAAAATTAAAAAAAAAATTATGCGTTTGAAAATTTATGTTAAACTTTTTTAAAAAAATATTTCATTGGGGAATTAGATCTTAAGAAGTTTCAGTGAACAGCATTTTAAAAAAAAATCATTTAAAAATTTTGTTCAGACAACGCTTTTCATTAATCACACAAAGTTGAATATTGATGTGATTATTAAATGGAGTATTATGGCTTATTTCTATTAGCGTATCAATTTCTTGAGTTCTAAATATGCCACTGGATAAATTTGCTTCTTTTGGAATAAATTTTGAAAACGGAAACTCAATTAAATAATATAAAATAACCATTTTTCTAGACTGTGAATAGAAAAATAATATTTTTATAATTAATTAAGGACATTTTTTGACAGTAAACTTGTTTTAAATAGCTTGCAATTAAGGTAGAAAAACTAAATATTTAATGATTCAATACATTTTTAGAATGAAACATTTATTGAAATTTAAGTAAAAAATAATAGGCTAAGTGTAATTTCTAGAATTCAAGGAAACTGGTTTGTAATGGACACAACAGGAATTCAAATTATAGCTAATTTGTCAGTTTTAAAATAAGATGCTGTGAATAGTCAAGAAATATATCTTGAATATCTCGATTAAGTTATTGGAATATTTTAAGTATATAGTTAATATGAATGTTAGGTTTAATAGAAAAGTGGAAAAGGAAGATATTAAAATATGCAATGGAGAAATGGTTTGAATATCCAAAAAATTATGCGTTTAACTATTAATAAAGTTTTGCATTTAAATGCTGAATAAATTTTAAAAATTTGCATGATTTTGAAATTCACTATTTTTACATATAAAACCCACATTTGATATTTTGTTCATCAGTTTCACACCAAATTAATAATTTGGTTTGTTTGATAAACTATGAGTAAACGGGGATATTTTTATAAATAGAGAAAGATTGTTTGCATGCACAAATATTTTTATTAAAGATTAAAATTTTGTTCATAATATCTTACATAGAAAATATGTGATTTTTTTAAAATGATAATATGTGAGGCAGACCTTAGTATGAGTTATGGTGAAATTCAAATAAGTTATTTCATGAAATTTTCAATAAAATAATAAAGGAGAGTTTTATAGTAAAATCAATTTACTTAATTGTTTTGATTATTGCACTAACTTTTAAAATGAAGTAATTTACTGCTTCTGGTTTCAGATATTTTGTTTTGTAATGAGTTTTGATTCTAATGATTGTTCTCAGTGTTAAAATGAAAAGCAACTGAATTCGTATAATAATCTTTCAAAATCGCCTTTGTTAATATAAATAAATTTCAAGCTGGTGTTTCATCACAAACTACATTGTTTTTAGAAAATTCTTGGAATTCTAACATTTGAATGTCAGAAAAACAATATACGAATAGTAAAACATTTGAAAGAAAAAACAAGAAATTAAAAAAGGAAGAAAATATAATAAAGTTTCTCTCTCCTTCAATTTTACATAACTCACAAGCTGTTTTAAAAATGGCAAATTTTGTATATTTATAGTTAAAACATTTTTAATGCATTGTAGGGGAAAATAAAAAAGAAAGATAGCAAAACGAGTGATATTAAATAATCATATGATATTTCTTAAAATATTCCAATAGAGACATTTATTATTTATGTAAAGTGAAAACAAAAATAATAAATGTCTCTATTGGCAAGAGACCTTTTCTATTTTTATAAGAAAACCAAATTATTCATATTAAATTTTTCCTCTGCTGTCAAAAATATTACAAAATTAATAGAAATCTAAATTTTTATAGTGATAAAGATATGTGCTGCTTCTTTCAACTGTAGAAGATAAGGACAACTTACCATCAATCAAACCGCGGGAATCCCTCTTTAGATTAATATTTTGAAGAGCAATTGTAAAATAACTTAAGTTGATTTTTTATTTCGCTTTCACTTAAATATGTATTAGAAATTTTATGCTTAGTATCTCCATTGGTAAATACATGGTAAGCAGTAATATCTAAAATGATATAGAATTATCTTTTTTTTAGAAGGTCAAAGAGCATTCTTTCATGAAAAATGCTCTTAAAAACATTTCTTACATGTTTATTTATAATTCTGACATTATAAATGGTGAAACACCAGCGCAAATCTCTTAAGCAATCTCTTAAAACAAGTATGTATGATAAATACTTTACTACTAATGTCTTTGCATCATTATTTTATAAATTCTGAAAGAAAAAACTACAAATAAATTTATTCCATTTAAATTTTGAAAGTTTTGATTGTGATAAATATTTATCTTTTGAGTGTTTGAATAAAAGAAAATTTTTTTTCAAAAATAGCTAAAAATTCAATGTTGTATTCCTGTTAATATATGTGATATCATATATAAATATAATTCATCTTAAATATGAAAATTAAAGAGAAAATTTAAAAATTTGTCAATATAAATTTAAAATTAATATGTAATTGAGAGCACAAAGCAAAGAAAAACACATGACAAATTTAGATAAAATGCATAGTTATTTAGTTATTTACTGTATTGTACAAAAGGAGCATTTTTAATAAAAAATTTACAGTGTTAAATAATAGTAATTTTTAAGCTTTAATTCTCATAAAAATAAAGATATAAACTACTACCTCAATATTTAATGGTGTCAAAGCCTAATACTGCTCATTTTAATATGAAATTATGTATGTGATAGTATTTTATCCTTATATATGCTTTAATTTAGATATTTGATTTAAATTTTAAAAAACAAAATTTATTTTTTGTAAATATTTAAGCAATTGTTTGCTTATTATTTAAACTTGAGGGTTGCAACCATTAATTATTTTAAAAGATTAAAGATGTTATGCAACGTGTTTCATTTTTTCATTTTATACCAATTTAACTGAAAAAATCGAAATAAAAGAATACTTTTTAAATGAGACATTATGTTTCAGTGAATGTTCAAAATAGTGGGAAGGAATTGTTTATAAATTATATAATTATAATTTACATAAATAATTTTAAAATGTTTCCTATTAGTGCATTGAGATCAAAGAAATGGATCACAATGCATAGTTATTAAAACCACTGATAGTTATCAGAAATAAAATTTGACCAGTTTTATTAATATTGCGATAAAATATCTATACTAGTTTGCGAGAACTAATTCTTCAATTTAAAATATTATTAATTAATTTATTAATATTTTAAAATAAAATTTAGATACTTATAAGAAAACCATGATGAAAAAAAGCAAGATATTAAATTCTTTATGTATACGATAAAAATACAAGCTGAAAAGCTTAAGTTATGGATATACTATTTTCAGAGATATTTGAATGCCTAATAAACAGAATACTCGTCCTATGAGAAATAAATCAATCACTAGAATTTTGTCATGGCCTGTTTTTATATTCGAATGTTTTATATAAAATATATTTCTTTATACGTGTGATACCTTGCGATATTAATTTAAGGACAATTAACGAAAAATATACATTCGACTCGAAGATTGAGACCATTTATTTAAAAATATGTTGATGAATGAATTTATCAACAATTTTTAAGCAAATAGTGTCATTCATTTAAAATGAATGTTTACATACTGTGTTAACATGAATGATGACAAAGAATGAAATTCAACATTCCTCAATCTATATTTTTAAAATAAGGCTAAGGATATTTAGCTTTTCCTTAATTACTTACTACATCCGCAATAAATGAAATGATTGATTGTGTCTATTTAAATATTAATACTATCAACGATACCATTGAATATTCGGTACGAACTGCATTTTTGCGCCAGTCAACCGTAAATGTTGGATATAAATCAGAAATGTCCCTGATAGCAGACTAGTGAAGTATGTGAAGTTAATTGATGATACGCAGAAGACATCGATGGAAAGCATACCTACTTGGACATTTCTGCAAATAAAAATCAATAACGAGCTACAAAGTTTTGCTTCATTTAAGAAGACATGATTATGACCAGTAAGTGTTACGTAGAAGGATTCGAGTATGGTTCAGTCCTAACAAATTCCAATCAAATTCGACATTGTCAAAAGGAATTGTAGAAAATATGCAGTCCTATGTAGTGAGATGGTTTTTTTATACACATTAGCTACATCATAATTTGCAGAACATTTTTATTGTGAATCTAATTGCAGAATTAACATTTTTTGTTCCTTATTCTTTCCTTTGATTATTCAACAAATTCACTTAAAAGGTTACAGTCGAACGTTTTTATATGGAATGAAAATTTTGCTATAAAAGAATATAAAAGCTACTTATTTTTTTTAATTCATATTTGTAAGTAACTTCTAAGAACATATTCAAAATTTTTCATGAAATGATTATTGCCTTGAGCTGTAGATAATAAATGTTTCACGGGTTTGATCTTCTAATTTCTTTAAGATATATCCTTCTTCTAATGCTCCCTACTTTGGCTGCAATATTTACTACGCTTTTGAAAACAAGTAAATAAAATATATACCAATTTTGATCATAAGGGAGGATGATTTTCTTCTCTTCACTATTGAATAAATCATTTACATAACGTTTCACCTTTGATCTAATGACGACTTCTTTAATATTTGTTGCCATCTGTATCTGGTATATCTGATATATATATCGTTAACTATATCAAGTTATTTAATTATTTAGAATTTTATGAAAATTTCTAAAACATTCTCTTTTTTTTAGATGAGAGATAAATATTGGTAATCTTACGCTTCTTATGAGAGATAAATATTAGTAATTATTTTCAGGATAACAGCATGATAATGAAAGTAATTCTGCTGCTGTTGGGAATCAGCTGCTATGTTTCAGGATGTTTGAAAACCAGTTGTCCATCGCTAGAGAATACGTATTGCAAGTGCATCGGGCGAGAACGTAAGTTGAAATCTATTTCAAAATTTAAAATTCCTTGAGTTTACAACACAATAAACTATTATGATGAAAACGGAATAACCCGAGTAATAATAACCGATAATAATAACAGGAACACATAAAATATATCATGGTTACAATGTCATCGTTGTGAAATGATACCTTAGAGCAGGGCTTCCCAACCTTTTTAGCTGGCTAACCCCTTTTTCAGGCAAACATCCACAGTGGACTCCTGTCAGTCAAACGCACAGTGACAAGTAATATTCAGCTCGAAGCCCATTGGGATTAAAAACTTCAAAATGCAAGTGGCATTTTTTTCAATAACCACATGGCGAATCGAAAGTCTTTGAATTAATGATGAATGGAAACAACTTTAAACTAACTACATTTACAATGGTCTGAATTCATACACTATGCATTTATATACTTGCTCACATCGTCAACAAACTAGGCAGGCCTTATTCCTAATTGAGTGGAGGGGAATATATTGCAAAGAAAGGAAAAATTAGTTGGATAACATGATAACATTTTAATTTTCACAACAAAAATATCAATATAAACAGAATTCAATTAATTTATAGAAAATACGTACAAATACTTACAAAAGTTATAGTCTGGGAACATTCACTGTTCGTCAAGGAAACACAATGCATTCTTCTTAACTAGAGATGAGTTTGTAGGAATGATAATTGAATCTTACTGTGAAGGTTGAGGTTGCTTCTGATGACACAATTTTCAAAAGTCGGGCTCAATACATGACAATTGGAGACGGATGTCAGGTTCAGCATCTTGATAATTTTTGTACTTAGTTTTGGTGCCGGCATAAATCGAGAATCCCGATTCGCACATGTATGTTGTGGCGAATGGAAGTAGAACACATTTTGCTTTTCCAATAAGGGGTAAAAAAATTTCTTTAACCAAACATATCCAAAAGTGTAAGTAACCATCACTATCGAAAGTAGAATTCAAGGTTGAGAGTCTGGGTAAATTTCTATCAACAACTCATATTCATTCGACAATAGAATATTCGGCTTTTTGGATACAATGAATAGGTTGTCCATCCATTCGTTTTGCTGCAGTGTCTCATCTTGAGCTGTTGGGAAATAATGCTCCTACGATGATGTATTCGAGATATTCGAAGTATTCGAGGATTTCATGAAACAAATTGTTTCTAAGCTGCTATGTCTCGTCTTTCAAAAAGTCATTGAGAAGAGGAAAAAACTCTACCTCCTCCTCCTCCACACTCTTTGCCCAAAAATTGATTTTCCTTTTGAACGCTCGAACCTTATCGTTTGCAGTGACTATTGTTACAGTTTTTCCATGCAGTAAAGTATTCATTTCGTTCAATTTGGAAAAAAATATCTGGCAAATAAGCAAGTATACATTGCCATTTTTTGTCAATAATCTCTGCTAATTTGTTTTTAAAGAGAATGAAAGTCAACCTTTTAGAATAAAAATTAATTTATTTTGTTAAAATATTATTTTTATTTTTAATGCCAATTCTAATACATTTAAATTCTACACATTTTTAGAAATTAAATGCTTATAATTCATTGTTCTATAGAATAGAATAATTAGCAAAAAAACAATTGGATATGAAATGTATGTTTTTTGCCTATCTTAAAGAAGAATTTGTCATGACCAGCTGTTAAGATAAAACAGCAACAACCATCAACATCCAAGCACTTTCAATGAGAATCGAACACAAATTCATTTGCAGGAAGAACATTAATATCTGTATTATATTCTTAATTGGGAACGAACACAAACATTTTGTACACTTTTAAAATTAGAACTATAAAGCTAATATAGCAAGTTATGTCAACATTTCTTGAATTTTACATTCATTTCGGGAATGAATGCTTGAAATGATTTCTTAAATATTAAATTGTAATGAATTTGTTCTCGTTTGTAAAATCTGTCTGAGGAAATAGGCAATTTTACGCTAATGAACTTTGATTACAATATTTATAAATGATCTTTAACAATATATTCTCCATTATTTTAGTTAAAACAAAGATAAAATGATTCTTAAAATCATTTTATTTATTTTTTAATTGTAAATATTCAGAAACAAATAATAAGCGACTTTTTTAAACCAGGTTTTAATAAAGAAAGGATACAAATGTCCATAAGTAAGAATAATACTGGAACCGACAGCTAAAATTTCCGAAACAAAACAAAGCGATTTATTTATAAAAACCATGTATTAAACAAATGCAAAAAGAACAAAAATGGGTCATATATATGATACCAGGAATACAAACAATGATTATAGTTCTTGAAGTACTTACACCACCTATCACCTGGATAATAAATACATTGTTGCTATGATGATTAATCCATCGTATGTCTCCCGAAAGAGATCGCCGAGGTAGGCTGAGGATCACGTTATAGAGCTGCAGTAGTGGTAGAGAACTATTCTCAACTAGAAGTAATCTTCGAAGGTTTAGTAGACATGAATAAAATGGTTGATGGGCTTCGATTCGTCGTCCAAGCATGTTCTTCCTATGCTCTATCGGATTCAAATCCGATGACAGTACTTAACATTCCACATGAGGGAAATCCTCTAATTTAAGGCAATCTCCAGTTAAAGGCAGTAGGTGAAAAGGTGTGTTGTCATCCATGAGCACCAATTTAGCTTCCATGGAGCCTTTAAATCAATGTAAATGCTGTTCCAAATTGATGTTCCTATAAATTTGGCTTATTATGACTCAAATTTTATTTTGAAAATCTGTTCTGAAGCCCAAAATAATGTTTCCCAAAATGAATAAGTTTTCTGCACTGCAACGTTGGAATTCAATGATGTTATCATAGTGGTGCAGGATACCTGGCGTTCTCTATATGAATTTCCGACTCGAATGGACTCCAAGCTAAACCTTAACTAGTCGAAAAACATAACACAAGATCGGTTTGATAGTGTCCACTTTGCATTTCGCTATTCTAGGCTAATCACTGGTGGTAGTGAGTTATTCAATAATAATAACAGATACTTTTGATACGTCTGCGAGTACAAAGACCATATTATCCCTACATTTTGTGCATGGTTCGCCTTGAAACAAATCCGTGGTTGACGATAACTGATACGGAAGTTCTCCTTCTATGATCCATCTTTTTCTCTTGGTGCATAATTCCAAATACCAAACATCATTCAGTGTTTTCATTCGGTGGTGACCTGTAATGTAAAGTTTTATTGAAATTTCCATTGTCTTCCTATTGAAATTTCCAATTTCTATGTCCTTCGCTACATCCTCTAGTATTTCAGATATTCGTATTTCAATAATTCTACCACGCTAAATATGTGGTCGTGGCACAGAGCGTCGTACAAACCAGTTGTCCACATGTTTCTTTCTTTGCTACGAATCTTTACCCTATGCTACTCGCGTCATAGTGATGAAAGCTCTGTATCATTAGGTGCCTTCCAGTAATTTGCACATAATACTCCTGAGGATATTTTGATTTTTGCTTTTAATTTTCGCATTCTTCAGGATTAATTTATTGATATGTGTGTAGAAAGAAATCATTTTATCTACTATACAGGGAAAGCAGATATTAGATATTTTCTACTGTAATTAATATATCTTTCTCATAACGATTACATGAAACCTAATTTTACATATAAATTTTTCAATATTTTTACCATAACTTAAATTGCCGCTTAGGATTTTGTAATTAGATATAAGTACACATCATATGCATATTTAATTTTGACATTACGTCAAATCATTTTGCAACGGTTTCAATGAATTTTAACTGATATCTGATTCCAGCATACTTAATTTAAATACTAACAGAGAAAAACTTATTTTAGAAGCCAGAGAAAAATTGAAATGAATGCCATGAAAACCGAGGAAGAACACACAATACACATAGATACTTTTCCAAACGGCATACAGAAATAAACAAAAACTCAAAGAATTAAAAAAATTACTTCTGATTAGAGTTATCATTAAACGTGAAAGCAAAAAATTGTACTCTTTAAAACAGAGATAAAATTATGTACATTATAAAATAATTTACAAAAAGTTTCTGAAAATTAATGTTTTTCAACACAAAATGAAACCTCATGCCCAGATTAGTCAAAAATAAATCAAATGATGTATACGGTGCTTGAAAACTCTTTTTAATTACGAAATTATTAGTTATTGAAGTTGTGATTCTTTTCATCCATGTTAAAATACATTTCCAAGCTGTGAAGTATTGGAAAAGGAGAAATCGTGTTCACTTAATAGGGTAAAAGCAATAATTTTCCAAAAATTATAGAAAATAATTATTATCGTTAATGTTTTTAACAAGAAAATATACTTATGGAATTTAGAAGCAAGAGGTGATTCTTAGCTGCAAATTATTTAAGTGCGTAGAAAAACCACATGCTTTTTTCATCCTGAAAGAGGATTTCATCACATAAATTTCGTTTATGGCCGTATAAGGAATTTTATGGGGTGTTCAAATCAACGTTAATCATATTCATCATCGTTATTTTGTTCTTATTATTTCTCTTTGTTATTTTTTGAATGTAGTTAAACGATAAAGAGAATTTTCCATAAAATTTGATACTTTGAATTAACCAAAAGATTCGCATCAAGTTTTATTTCTCTTATTGCAGATTTTTAGTTGTAAGAAAATCACACAAGTAAAAAAAAATTTTTTACCAAAATAATAATTCTAAGATATTTGTTGATTTTGAAATATGATAAGAGTTTTATCTTGCCAAGCTATGTCATATATATATATATATATATATATATATATATATATATATATATATATGGCATAGCATGTTCTATATTTATAATAGTAATATTATTGTTACTTTTTTATTTTCTTGAATTTTAGCATAATATTTAAATTAATTAACAGGCGAGATTTCTTTTTTGCTTTAATATTTAATTTATCAATTCCAAATATTTAAGATTTATTTTAACGAAATAAGCTTCCCTCTGTCTCTTTTTTTTACGTTGAATTAAAGATTTTAGGAATTTTGAAACTACTTTTTATTTTTATATTAGAATAAAATTATTATTTGAATTATTAAAATAATTTTATACTAGAATAAATGAAAATTTATGATTCTTATATACAATATGCACAATTTTGGGAAAGAATTTGTAATCAGTTAGGGTTATCTACATTGTCCTTTATTTTACATTGGTGGAATTTCGTGAACTTTTAATGTAGTGATTTATATAAGTATGTCAGGTCAGCATCGACAGATGGCGACACTATTCAAACTGAAAGCAAATTGATCAGGCTGCAAAATAGCTTTAAAATATGTAAATAAATGGAAATTAAAATACTTGAAATAATGATTTGCTTATACTACTTAAAATAGTTTAGCGACTTTTAGCTTAAATGCATATTAAAACAGAAATTGAAGCAATTTTTATAACCTAATAAAGTGCTTGAATTTCAATATTATATTATTTTTATTATATCAGAATGGGGTAAAAAATGCTATGACTATATTTAAACTATCTAAGCATAGAAATTAACAGAAATAAATAAAAGGATAGAGAATTTGTTAGGCACATATATCTCAAGAATAACAAGATGGTTCGATTATTATAGACGAAATAATGCCATAATTTGTGTGCCTTAGTTGAGAGTTTGCATTAGTAGAGTTAGGAATTAGGAATTACAAATATAATTGGCTTAGTACTATAGAAACTTAAAATATTTTTCATTGAATCAAGCATGAATATTTTTTGGCTTGTTTGAACATAAACAGGATAATTTTAATGATACAGAATAGATTGAGTATATGCTGTAAAATGATGGACAATTGTGGATTTTGAATCTTTAGGTTAAAGAAACGACGTTTTGTTAGTCCACAACTATTTTACTGAATTCTTTAAGGTCAACTGATTAAAATTATACCACAAAAATTTTATAATTTATGAAGTAAAAGCTCAAATAAGCAATGCCTTGTAAATAAATGAAAAATTACGAGTAAAAAACTTTATACTTAAATTATTTTAAGTATAAATTTTTTCGGTATGTGTGTTAATTAGTCTTTTATTTAAGGAATTATTTTCTATAGAAAAGAATGACTAAAATATTATCAAATAAATTGTAACGCTTGTTTTCATATTATCGTAAATATAAAATACAACATAAATTTTTACTGGTTGATTACGAAGCTTACAATATAATTTATACTAATATTTATGTAATTCTATTATTCCTTCTATGGATACAGTTTCCAAAACTTTGTCACTAACTACAAATAATATTTCAGTCATAAATAAAAACAATATTAATTATGTTATGGAACAGATTGAATGAGAAAAAGTATTGGACCATGATTTTGTATAAAATACGTAGTATTCTACTTAATTCGCTCAGAATGTTTTAAAAATATTATTTTTATTGTATTTGCGACATCAGCTTAAATATGAAATTAGAATGTTGATATCTATTGAAAAATTTCACTCAAATCCGGCATTTAAAAGCATCCTCTGACATGATCTAAAGGTACCGATTCCAGAAATGTGATTAAGCAAGAAAATATATTTGTGTTAAATCACGAGATAAAATTGCAAATGTTGCAAATCAAAAGTGAGAAAAAGATTTTTATAAGTGTTCTACAATAATCATTAAAAAAAATTACTAAAAATATTTTTAAAGCTTAAAAATGAGCCGTTGATTGTTTTGTCTACTGTGAATTTTAAATAGACAAATATCGTCAATTTGAAAATTTTTACTAATGATAAAATAAAGAAGTTAATGAATTTCTCACATTTCATTATGTGTTGTAAATGCGGTAGCTATTGTATAACATTTTGAGTATTGTATGACAAATTTCTATTATAATTATTATAAAAAAAATAAGAACAGAGTAGAAAAAAAATTGAGTTTCATGATTTTCTGGCCTAATACACCTTTAAAACCAGCATTTATTTTTACCTCACAGTGAAAGGGGAAAATAATTATTGATACTGCATAAGCAAAACATTCATTATCTAATTAATTAAACTTGATAAAATTAGCAAAATGCATTTCATTATTTGTGTTAAAAAAAACCCAATAATTTTATGTGATTTTTGGAAAAAATTTCGTAAGTAAAATCATAAGAAATGAATTGTGTCGATGACTGTAGTTTCTAAAGAAATCTTTTAGAAATAAGAAACATTCACTACAAAGTTTGTTTCAGTTATTTCCCCCAATATTTTTACATTTAAGGAAAATACATTGATATTGTGATACGAACCTGACGCTTATGTTATGTTCAGCAAAACACCAAGAGGCATTTTCAGACGGTTTTTAAGTCAATTTTTTAAAAGTAATTGCACAATTTTCTAAATAATTAAATGATACAGTTTACGCTCATTATACTAAGAAAATAAGTAATGAAATATTCAGCATAACTGGAATAAGAAGTCGTAAATTATTATTTAAATTTAAATGGAAAATGGATAGCAAAACAAATATATTTCCTCGCTTAATAAGACATCAAGACAAATAAATCAACATTCCATAATTCTATTTGAATGTCAATTTATAGAATCCTACCGTAACAAACATTTATTATTTATTAACTATCTGTATAGTAATTTAAAACTAGAACCACAAATTAATGGTTTAGTCTTGGTCAATTCTGAAATCCCTTTTTCATACAATGGATAATTTGATCAGAATCTAAAACTATTTTGAACTTCGAATTACTATAAATGCCCACGCTCGAAAATGGAATGAAATTCACGAACTGCTTAACTGTTGACAACAGCAAACAAATAAATGAAGCAGATACTATTCATCGTCATCTAGAAGCAATATATTAAATAAGTGAGCTACAGAAAAACAACAGATACAGAAAGAAAATTTTCTTGTACTTTTGAAGACATCCTGTTTTGAATGAAAAAGTAAACGTATTTCAAAAACCAAACAGGTTGTAAAAATTGCTCTGTTAGATAATTTATATTCAAAGGAACTTACTTTAGATGATAATTAACCGTCTTATTAAACAAACCTTTTAGAAGCTTCTTTATTAAGGCTTTTTTTTAGCTCCAAAATGAGTTGGGTAGAATTTTGGCTCTGAAGTCTTACATTTTTAAGCGGTTTTGTTAAAGCTGGTCAGCTTCAATAGAAATAACATAAGCAGAAAGATAACATTACAATATAATCAGAAAATTTAGACTATATTTTATTTCTATAACTCAAGACATATAATCCCTTTCATTATTGCAGTAAGAGACAAAAATTGCCGTTATTTCTTGTTACGATACTTTTCATCAATAACATTAGTTCAAAGGAAAAACGATTAATTTAATCTAATTAACGGTACAGAGTTGTATACATTAGTTGTGAGAAATATAAATAGATACAGAAACTGGTTTATGAAATATAAATATCGTATTTAACATTATATTTACACTCATTTCGTATATAAGTTATATTTAAATTAATTATTTGAATATCCACAAACACAAAATATTTTTCCCTACAATGTTGTTCGTAATTATTATTATATGTGTGCAGTGAAGATTTTTGTTTCATGACAAGGTATAATTTTAAAAAAAAAGCAAAAATCACGGCAATAATATTTTGATTAGTTGATACTACTTTAATTTTATAATGTAATGTTCAATTCATTTAATTTATATTTTCAGATCCAAGCATTTATTGCTCTAAGATACAAAATCAAGAAAAACTTAATCAAACGCTTCAACATCTTCATGGTTACTCCATCAAATTATTGGAAATTTTTCAAGTGAATATGACATTCGTCCCGGAGGATTTATTCCATGGTTTGCACTTATCTGAACTGCGATTAATCGGTTTCGAATTAAAAGATGAAGAAGATAAATTTCAACTTCATTTACAAGGACTTGAGAAAACTTTGCGCATGTTGATGGTTGAAAATAGTTTCCATATATATGATAATGGTTACTTTAAAAAAATAAAATTGGGAGAGATGAAGAGTTTAAATGTAAGTTAAGAACAATGACTTGATAAAGGCAAATTTACAAGAATTAATAAAATGTTATCTTCATTTCATTTACTTGTATAATTATAAAAAATGAAATTTTATATGTGCTTAATTGCTTACTGTAAGCAATAAACATGAGTATATTTATCCTTAGGAATCTTCCCTTATAATGAACATTAAAGATGTAGTATTTGCAATGGTATTCAAATCACAATTTTTACATATATAGTTTCACTGTAAACTAATTTCCGTGTTATTTAGTGTATAGACAGACGTTTCAAATTTGTTGTAAAGATTCTTAATATCTACAATGCAGTGACATTCCGAAAGAACTTTACATATTTAACGAGCCTGATTCATGAAATGTTGCAGGGAAAAAAATAATCAGAAGACTTACAACCGAAAGTACGTCAAGCAAGAAAATCAAAATGTTCTTCTAGTTGCTAAATAGTAACAAATCATCATCAAATGAGAAATTTTAAAACAGAATAAAGTAACGTAAAAACATGGTCATAGTATTTTGACTAATTTGTACCATAATGAAGAAATCAGTAAACTGCTTCCTAGAATAATTCAGATTTATCCGATAAAATGCAGTGATTCTTATCACATGCCAACTAAACAATCAAAACATTAACTGTTAACTTATTAAAACTGTCAGCCACTTAATGTAATAACTCTTCAAAATGCAACTTTTAAAGTATTTATCAATTTGAATCTTAAATTATATAATTGTTTGGTGCTGACGCATTATTACTACTCGTTGTGTTGCAAAACTATTAAATTCCTTTCAAGTTTAGGTTAGGTTACGGTAATACATTTCAGGCTGCTTATTTCCAACAATTAAAACGAATTGGACACACTTCATGGTCATTGGAAGCCAAGGTCAAATAATGAAATTAGTCAGAAGATGCCATTCTTTTCCATACGTTACTCTAGAGGAGGAAACATAGAACGTTATGGAACTTTTCAAATTGCATGAGCTTTGACATCTGGTCTTCAACATTCATTCTTTACTTTCAAAATGAAACCAAATTTGTGTGTTGTTGGTAATGTTGGTAAGCTGTTGCCAGTGAAACAAATTAAAATCTCTATTGTTACTAATTATAGAAATTAAGATTGTCCATCAAGGCTTCAAATCTATTTTATTGGTTGTCACTAAATCTTATCACTTTAATGTAAACCTTCCTCATTCACATTCATTAGTGACAATTCAGTCCAATCATATACAGAAAATGAAATTTTATATAAACAGCACTAAATTT
The DNA here is from genome assembly GCA_030067965.1 of Latrodectus elegans. Classification (NCBI taxonomy): domain Eukaryota; kingdom Metazoa; phylum Arthropoda; class Arachnida; order Araneae; family Theridiidae; genus Latrodectus; species Latrodectus elegans. The sequence goes on along the minus strand of CM057810.1, from coordinate 71,378,319 downwards.
AATACCCTTAATTGCCTGAAAATGTTTTGGTTCTCCCAAAAGTTTTGAGAGTTTTATTATATTTGCTTTATATTCCAAATATAATAATTTATAATTTCCTTCTAAGAATATATCTTAAAATTCTTTTTTTATTTCTATAGTCTTTCACTTAACTTATAATGAAACAACGTGCATAAATGAAGCACATTAGAAAATAAAATTCAAGCCTTATAATATATATATAATTTAAGTTACTTTATATTAATAATAACGTGTATATATATATTTTTTTGCAGTCAGTAATCCTAAATAACAATTTCATTCACGAAATTGGAAATGATTGGTTCTTGAATGGTCCGAGTAATTTAACAACACTTTTCTTCATTGACAACAGGATTGGGAAATTGGGTGATAAAGTATTCCAATCGTTAGTTAACTTGAACTATCTTGCAGTCACTGGGAATCGTATCTATGAGATATCCAGATCTATGTTTCCTGCTAGGCCCCTCAACCTCAAGAAATTGGATTTTAAGTGAGATTTTTTTTTTAGTTATATCTGAAATTTTTATTGTATATCTAAGCTATAATTATACCTTATCTTTAGAGAAAGTATTCTTATCAGTGTTGTATTCGAAATAATTTATTTTGAATTTTACAAATCATTAAAAATTAGGAATTTGTGATCTTCTGAATTGTAAGAAGTCCATTAAAATCAAATCTGATTTGTCTTTGGATATTTTGCAGTAAATTGTAAGATATGAACCTAATTGCAACAAAAAGTAAAATGACTTGTATTCAACCCAAATTTTATAAGTTTAAAGCAAATATATTTGAATACTTCCTCCGTAGCCAATTTATTGCTGCAAAAAACAAATTTTGCTTTTTGCAGCAAAAAATGTCTCTTTATATATTAATTAAGTACATGTTTTTATTCCAGTAACAACCAACTACGTAACCTTCCCAGTGATATTTTCTCTAATATGCCCTCTCTTGTGGAAGTGAACATGGCCTCCAACTCTTTTCACACACTTAAAGAAGATGCATGGCACAGCATTTTGTTTCAGTTGTCAAATTTATATTTGGAAGGTAAGATATAATATCGATTTATGTACTAAAGTAATAAAATTTTTGTTTAATAAAAAGAAAACAAATTACTTAACTCTTATGCACATGGTTTCTTAAATAGTTTGCGAGAAAGTTACGTATAAAAATCATAAATTTGTCATAAAAATTAGAATTAAATACTTATGTCTCTACCTCTCTCCATTATATTGGCTTATTGTGTTTTTCATCTATTTTCTGCTAATCCATGTTAGATTTCAATGTGGATTAAGTCATAGATAAAATATTAATGTTTCCTTAAAACGGGTGAGATTTTAAATTTATAAATAATAAATCATTTGCATTAAAAATTGCTTTTTAAATATTTTAGTTATAAATTGTGCAATTAAACTACTCATATTTTATGACCTTTACATACTTATTTATGTTTAAGCAATATTTTTAACTGTGTAATCAAATTTTAATGGTATTGAGGTATTATTTATGTATCATGTTGAGGCAAATCTAACAAGTGTAATATCTAACACATCATAAATCTAATATACTTTCTACTTCTGTTGCAGGAAACTTTTTTGCATGTGATGATGAACTAAAATGGATGTGCAAGGTTAGGGATGGAGTTCTGAGTGCCCATTGTGATTTACCAGAAAATTACAGAGGATTTACTATCAGTCAATTTTGCAAGAATTCATGTTAATTTTATGTTGAAAATATGTAAAAGTTAATATGAATAACTTGAAAATTTTTATTTATGAGAAAATTATCATGTAAAATTTTTCTCATAAAATTCAATGATTTTTGATATTTTAATGTTTAATATTTTTAAAAATCATTTATTTGTAGCTGAAGTTTTTGCTTAATCTGATAATTTATGAATAAATGTTATTCATTTACTGCAATAGCCATTCAACCTGAAAAGAGAATGAAGAGTTGCAAAGCAATTTTCTACATGAACAACAGATTGCATAGGTTAATAAGGATTCTCTCAATGAGTTCACGATTTTATTCATCACCTGCACAAAATGTAAAGAATTGCACAGGCTTACATCTTGTGCAAGTGCTACCATTTTGGAATTTATATACAGCTTTTTACTATAATATATATAATATAGCTATATATAACTAAACAAGTACTATAATGTAATTTTCATTTTCAATCCTTAATAGTCATTTTATTAACACACATAAATCTTAAATTAACATGACATAATACTATATTGAACTTTATTTTATTGGATGCATTTAAAAAATATACATCCAATTCTTTGTTTGCGTGGTATATGAGTTCCTTAGAAGGTCATACAAAAAATATGTGACATATGGTATATTTAGGTATGTGCCTTAAAAAATCATTAAAATTTAAAAAAAATCATCTAAAATGATAACCGTGAAAAAAAGTAATAATATTTTTATTAGATGTTTACAAAACGAAAACAATTCATTTTTATTTAAAAAAAAATAAGAGTTTAATGTGAAAATTCAGCCTATAAGCACATACAACAAATAAAATATATCACATTGAAACCAGAAGAAACTACTGGGAACTATTATTCGCTGCTCGATAACTAGCGCCTACGTTTGTTACGAATTGTATCAAAACTGCTGTTATCTGCATATATGTTAGATATATCTAGAACTGTAAACTTTAATACAAATGAAAGTTTTTTTTAAAAATTTTCAAAGCCACTCTAGGTTTTATTCTGTTGTAACAGTCTATCATTAGCGGATCTTTGCGGCTCTGTTTGTTGGTTTGCAAGGTTGCTCACATAATTCTTGGGTAAATTTTACCGTACGGTCACCCCTGGCAAAATTTTCAAAAGTCACCAAGGGCGTATGACGAATTTCCGATCGGGAAACACGGCGGGAGGAAAATGGCTGAAATAGTGAGAAATATTTCATACATTGTTGGTATCTACAAAATATACTCAACTAATTTTACAAAACTAACAAAAAAACGCAGATTTATAAATTTAAACATTAATTGTAAAATAATAAAGTTGATATGTTAAATTATCCACATAAAATTTTTTAATTAAATTTTATATTAATGAATTTAAATCGGTAAATATTCATGAGGAATTAATGACAAATGGGGTTGCCAAAATATTAGTTTGCCCGGTTTCCAGTAAAAATGTTGGCAAAATTTGGTGACAAAAAAAACTTGCCAAGGGTGACCATACAGTAAATCTGATCCAATTTTTGATATCCTTCTTATTATATGAAACATTGTACTGAAATGTTAATGCATGCTGTATATTATTGTGAGTACGAAAATATGATTCCATCCTTGCTGCAAATTTCAAGCCTTTGCGAATTAAATTAGCTATTAAAAGCTGAACTTCACTTTTAAATTCGTTATTATCGACTTTTATATTATCAAAAAATCTTCAAAAAAGTTTCAAATCATTCTCTTCAAAAGACGTTCTAGTATCAATCTTCTATATCAGCAAATAATTGCATTTAAACCAAAGTGGTTTGCATATCATCAATTACTTTCAATAATGTTATAATTTCAGAAAACACAGATAATTTTTATGCTACGAAACATCCAAATGATGGCAAACTGGTTTTAAAAATAGCATTGATAACTGATTGGTGACGTTGCGTTTTTATGCAAAAAGAAGTATGTATAATGCAATCCATAATTGTAAACATTCTCCATGCTCCAGTAGCTGTGAAATTTCTTTCTTTCACTGAGTCTAATTTGAACGCTTACTTTATATAGCCGGGATTACCAGACTTTTTCAAATCTTAGCACCCTTAAAAGAATTAGAATTTTCTCATGGTACCCGCGCCATATAATATTTACCTGCTATATATTTTGTAGAATATATTACATGTAATTAATATATTTCTTATTTTCACTGCTGAGAAGTAGAAATTAGGGAAATGGTAAGGGCATAATCATAATTAATACAAGTTACATTTAAAAATCCTACAAGACTTTTAACACAATTAAGTAGAAAACATATTAATAAATTTAATTAATTGTGAAAGGACTTTACAAATGCTTTTGTTGTATGTGTATTTTTATTAGTTTAATGTGTGAGCATGCTGTTTACTGCAGTTGTTCAAATTGCAGAATAAAGCTTGATATAGCTACTCTTATTTCTTTTTCTACATCAACTGTCGAATGATATTTTATCTTTATAACAGAAATTTCTAAGAATCCATCTTAATAGAGATAAGAAGTTGCAAAAGGAATAAGAACCATCGTTGCTTTTGCATTTTGAATGTATGTGAAGTACTCTTTTTTATAGACACCCAAAACTCTGCCAACTACAAGCAAGAGAATTTTGCTTTCACACTTTTGTCACTTGATAAATAAATTAGATTTTCCTCATCTTGTGAAAGGAATTGTTTTGGCGCTTCAATATGAAATAGAGTTTAGATCCATGCAAACTTCTTGGTTTGGTTTTCTGAGAAGAAATGGAGAATCAACCAGCTTTTTGTGATAAATGCTCGTGAAAAGTGACAGCATACTATTTGAAAATTTTTCTACAGTACTATGTGCTGGACTATCTCCAGTACTATGTACACCTGCAATACAGAAAAAACAATCTTTGCCTCCATTATCATTAAATTTTCCTTTCCCCATTTGTAGCTTTTTCTTGAATGCTGAAATTCTCTCTTCAAGTTTCAATATATAAAATTTGCGACCTTGACATTCGAAGCATTTAGTTGTTGGAATATTTTCCACAAATATGGCATTTTAAGCAGGAAGCTGGGATCAGAAAAATTGTTGACATGTAATCATTTTCAAGAAGTTGCAAATTTCTTGTCGAAATTCAAAAGTTTGAGATAGTACTTTGCCACATAAAAATCAAAGCAAGTTGCAGTAATATATAAGGTACGTGTGCTAGGCCCCCAAATTCTCACATAGGGTTTTGAAAAATTTGACTTAAAATGACCTAATTTACATGTAATTTACCATACATATTACATATTCCAGGAATAGATTCAGTGAAAGACTCAATGATTCCGATGTAAATACTTATCAGTGAAAGATGCAAAGAGTTCATAAGCAATACAATGTCTTTAGCCGCTTCTCTGCTTCCTTGATCTCTGTATACGGCATTTCAGATTTCTGTGGCACACATTTTGAGAACCATTGTGATATCATACATATTAAATGTTTATATTATACCCTGATCCATTGGCTGAAGCAACTCTATATTATTAAGTGGTATGAACTGCATTTGAATATTTGGATGATCCAGCTCTGGCTGATCATTATATGAGTTCATCATCAACGAACAAAAGTATTTTGAGTCTTTAAACCCTTAAGTCACTTATATTTCTGATTATCTGGAACAGAGTTTGTTTTTAAACCAGTTTGCAAACAGATCAGTTGATTTCAGTGCCTTTTTATTCTCCATTAAATGAACTAGAAGTAGTATAATGTTCTTAAATTTTAAAGCTCATGACATAAAGTACTTGTTGATTAATAGAAGCTTTAACATTTCATCACATGGCATATTATTACAAAACAAGAACGCCACTCAATCTTTGATCACCTTAAATTTCTCTGATTTTTCACATTTTGCTATGTATGTTTTTCAGGCCTTTTTTTTTCATAATAATCCCATTTTATCGGTATTAAATATTTGTTTGGGTGTGATTAACTAAGCTTTTAAATTATTTTCGTTATTTTGTTCGGAAAGTTTCTTGCAACATTTTTGATTGTTGATGCTGCTTCTACTTTCATTTAACATCGTGAAATGTGTTTCTTTTCAGTGAACTCGTCCATTATTCTAGATTTACATTAAATTCCAATTTCTGTTTTTCCTGAAGACTTACTGATGTTTCTATTTCTTGAAGTTACTAGTATATTCTAACTGCATTCACTTCGTAATTTTTCAATCTATAGGTATTTTATTTAATAAATGTTAAATTCAAAACATTTTGTGTTTCTCCCTTTTCTCTAAGATAGCATTTCGACTATAAGAAAAAAAATTGAAATTGAGTTTCAGCCCTCAAATTATCGATTGTCAAATTTAATTCCTTTTTTTAAACTGTTCTTATAATAACTTCGTTTATACCAAGTATTTATGCAAGAAATGTGAAACTTTCACCTTCTATAGATAATATAACATTTTAATTTAGTTTTTAATGACATTGTTTGTCTCTTTGGAATATTTTGTAGTTGTTTAAGCATTTTATTATTGTAATTATTTTATAAAAACTGCAAAATATAGTGATGCTTATTAAACTTTAAAAAAATCACAATATCGTAGGAGACTGCATGTATGAAATCGAAGAAAAAGATGTTTATATATATTTCCAGGACATGGTGTGTATAGTAGAGATTAGCATTTTTTCGGATGTATATGCCACACAATGCAGACAGCGATTTAAAAATTATAATCCGAATAGGATTGTATGCACGTGTGTATGTGCAAGAATGAAAGAAAGGTAAAACAAGAAGGAAAAAATAGACGAATATTATCCGAGAATTAAAAGCGCATGAGTAAATCTCAACAGATCTCATTAATGTAAATTATATAGTTTTTGTTAATATAAATGTTTAATTATAATGCCTTCAGTAAACTTTATGATTTTTTTTTAAATTCATCATTTCAATAATAAAAAAATTGTTATCAACACAAGCTACATTGGAAATTTCAACATCGAATTAAGAAAGGAAATATAATTTAAACACAAACTTTTAGAACTTTAACGGAATTATTTATTTAATTTTTAGAGCTGTGAATACTTCAACGTAAAATATAATTATATTGGAGAATGAAATGATGTGTTCTCATTGAAGGGCAATGTAATAAAGAAAAAAAGTGATCGTAAAATTCTAGTATTTATCTTGATTCGAGAATGCAAAATAAATAAGGTAAAATAAACCAAATCATTCACACAGAGTGTGTGCAGAAGCCAATAGTCTTGTAATTACACTATCAAAAGTACAATTTAAAAAAATTATTTTTGAATTTCAGTCAGAAAAAAGAAAATCATGTAAAAAAGCGTATTGGTGAAACATATTATCACAAATTGGTGTAAAAAATGGATTCTAGGGAAAATGGAAAAATAATTTCTAGAATCATCTTTATTTTCTGGGAAATACTGTCATGTGTGACAATACTGTTCCAGTAACAATTTATTTTCTATGAATTTTTGTGCGTCATTATTCATGTTCATTTACCATGTTCATATATAGCTTCCAGCATTTGTTCTTATAGTTAATCAATAGCAAAATTTGAAAGAACAGTTTAGTATTAAATCATTTTAGAGTAATAAAATTTTTGCTATTAGTAACTTTGTACTATTAGGTAACGAGTTTTTTCTTATGCAAGTTAAAAGTAAGAATTCTCTAGATTATTGGAGAACATCATTTTTAATTATCTTAATATAGTTATTTCATTAAGAGTTCACAATAAAACCACCTTCAAACTGACGAACTTTCTTAGCTAATGGTGTCAAAATCCACAATCAATTCTGTTTCATTTTTAGCTGTATTACAAATTAAATACAAAAAAAAAAAATTAGTGGGAATAATTTTTGATAAAGACATTTAATGCGAATTTGGTAAATACTGATTTGTTTACATCTGTTTTTAATGCTTATCAAGGTAGCATTTCTCTTGGGAATTATACTGATTTTGTTGGTGTCTTATCATTGGTTGAGAAAAAACCCTTTTCTCTTCAAAAGAATTATATAATTTTTCTACCTAATTTTATCTTTAATTTTTATTGATAAAAATTTACTTGATGCTAATGATTAGTGGTTGAAAGAAACACTTAACAACAAAATGCAACAACGCAAAAGGCAAAAATTTATTTTTCATTACTTCCACTAATGAGTCGTTTTTAAAATGTATTGCACATGAAAATATTCCTTAAAAAATATTGTGCCTCAGATTCAATTCATTTTAAATTACTTCTGGTTCAAATTTGATATTTCTAATTATCAAAATATGCGGCATATTCAAGTATTTCTAGCAATGATTTTAGGAAACTTTGGTCCTGTATTGTCTCAAACATGCCCACCACTTGAAGACATAACTCCTTGTAATTGCTACGGAAAGCATCACAGTCTCAATATTTATTGCTCAGAAATTCCATTGTTAAGAGAATTGCAGACTGCAATTCATGGAATGCGTGGAATCACATTCGACTCATTTACAATAAAGGATTCCACATTAGGTTACATTCCATGTGACATCTTTCAGAACGTAAGAATGAGACATCTTTTCATCATCAAATCAAATTTCAATCGAATTGGTAACCTGGGAGATCCTCAATTTCAAGGATTGGAAGATTCTTTGGAATCTCTGACACTTTGGGAGGTTTACAGTAAATCGGATCCCTTGGCTTATGTTTCACTGGGACACTTAAAAAAGTTGCATACCTTTGATTTTCGGAAAGGCTATGCAGGTTTGTTAAGCAATCACTGGTTCAAAGATGGACCACGTAGCTTGAAGGAACTGCGTTTTGTTGAAGCTCACATCAAGAACATTGGCTACAAAGCATTGCAGGCATTAATAAACCTTCAGATTTTGGACTTATCTCAAAATAACATTAACTACCTCTCTCGGACTATGATTCCCAATCCTGCCTTGTACCTGGAAGAAATAAATTTAGAGTTAAGTATATATATTTTCCTTTTTTCTTTTATACTTTGCTTTTGAAACTAAAATAGTTATTCTACTTATATATGTGATCAATTTCATTATATTTATATATATATATATATGAATTTCACGTTCAGAGTTACATACCATTATTTAGAGTAGACTGGTAATATGTCTATGAATTTAAAACAGTTCTTTTAATTCATGATTCAAAATTAGAGTTACCATTTTTAAAATATTTAAAAATTTTTTATCGTTATAAGAAATTTTATGTTAAATAAATATCAAAATGTTTCCACGTACTCTTAAAAATTCTGAAAGGAAACAACAGAGAGAAATAATTTTATTTCTTTCTGTGTGTGTGTGATTAACAAAATTCAAGAAACATTGAATGATGAGTATTGAAAGATTACAGATTGTTGAACTAATTACACTTTATAGAAACTTCACAAAACTTTCAAATATTTATAATAAATGAAAGAAAAATTGCAATTTATTTTGCAGTAAAAGCATTTGGCAGAAAATTTTTATAATTTTTAAGGATAACAATCTTTTATTTTGGAACACATAATACACACACAATTAAAAATCAAGATAATTTACATAGCTAATTTGTTTAAAGTTTGAACCTAAATTAGTCTTATTTCCTCATAAGAGGTTACGTTCAGGAAATCTTCTTCTAAATCGAATGAATAAAGAGGATAGTAATAAAACGTTTTAATAAAACTTTAATAAAGCTATTTTTGTTAGCATGCAGGTTAATGAAAGCTCTCAAATAATATTACGGGAGAGCATTTTCATTACACTTTTTTTTAAACATTTATATTTCAAATCAGAGAAAATAAATACTTTTAAATAAATGTCCAGGTACCTTCTGTACTTCACAGAACATATATATATAAGGATTTGATGCTAAATTTTAACAAAGTTTTTGAAAATAAGAAATGATTAATAAAATTACAATAATGTATACCTAAAACAGATTTAAAAATATTAATCGAAATAAATATTTTTTGATCTAATGTAAACTTTACTTTGTTGAAAAATTGAATGTCAGAAAATCAAACAATATAAGCCCTAAATCATATAAGTGAAGAAACATTGATTTAGAAGGAAAAAGTTACGGAATATGCAGTCTAGTTTCCTCTCAACAAATGTAAAATAAGTTTTAAAAATTTTAAACTTTCATTCAATCAACTTGCCGCATACATGGAATACAATAATGGAACACAAGTTTTAAAAAAATATATATTTGGGAGAGTAAAATCATTACTATAGTGTTTATTATTGTTAACTGTAATTAAAAATGAAATTTTAATGCTTTAAATATGATAATTGTTTTTAACACCTTTTTACTTTTAATCTACATTTAACAATGTTAGAGTTAACTGAAATATATAGAGATAATTAACTTTACATATTGATTATTTTCTTTCAATTAATAATTGTAATTAAACATATTCTTTCACAAACATTACATACTATAGTTGAATATTACTTTAAATTAAGAATTTAGAAGTAGATCTCTCATAAAAAGGCAACAAAAATTTATATTCTTTGAAGCAGCTTTGTAAAAAATTGCTATAAAGAATAAATAGAGTAATATGCTATTCAAGTTAACAATTAGGCTCAATGTTGTATTTCTGTTTTTAAAATTGAATGTTCATAATGACTACCATTAAGAATTTAATAAATGTGCCAGATGATTAAGGCATTTCATTCAAAAGTGATTTGTCAGACTAAGAGTCACTTAGGCTATGTAAAACCGAGCTTATTTCTCAGTATTTTATGATTTATGTTGACTTCTTTTTTCGTCAAAACCGAAATTTCGAATGTTAATTTGTTTTGGTAGCTCTCTCTCAGATTTGTCCTCTTCTTGCCGTTTGCCACTACATAATTGCCAGTACAGAAAGTAATCTATTAAACAATAAAAAACAACCAATCATGATTCTCAAAAGGTACGTTGAAGATAAAATTATGGTTTTTATTTATTTATTTATTTTTCCAAATTTTATAGAAAATTATTTTACATTTAAAATTTGCAAATTAAATAGTGATTTTTTTTACGTAATTAAAAAGATATAACTACAATTTCCATTATGATCATGTTAATAATTTAAACATTAATTTGAAACAATGGTTTCGATTCTTAGATATAATTCTTTTTCTAAAATTAATGGATATATTTTGATTTAGAATATATATATTCCAAAATAAGCTAAGAATCTCTATTAACTTTAGTGCTGCCATCTATTGAGTATAAACATAAATTCAATCTTATATTAATTAATTTTGTACCTTTGCTTTCGTTTTTTCTAATACTTTTACTTCACATGTATTTTTTCAAAAATTATACTTTCACCTTTTTCGTAAATGTTTTTAGCTTTACATTATAATTATTAACATTATCTGATTATTAAATAGTAATCGATACAAAAAATAATTAAATTTAACTAGTTATTAAGATTTTTAAATTTGATTACATATTTGGAAAAATATGTATAAGACTTTTACGCCAAAAGTTTCAAATTTTTATTAAGGTCTCTATTTCAGCAATAACTTCTCTCTCTCTTTTTTTTTTTTTTCAAAATTTTTAGAATATGGCATTTTTTTATTAATAATATGATAATTTTTCCTTTATAATTTTATGAATCGATATTTTTGAACATTTAAATAATCTTTTAAAGATAATGACATAATATATTATCTAAATATGAACAGTTCACAAGTCTAACATACAAAATACAAAAATTTAGAACATATAGGTAAATCACTTTATTATTTATATGAATACAATCTGACGATATCAAAATACTATACACTTTTCAGTTGTACAATATTTTATGCATTATTATTTTTTATTATTTTTCCAATAGTGATTCATGAAACTCCTTTTCGAAACAAGTAAAAAAATAAACTAATACTTAGCCTTTATTAATTAATTTAAATGGTTTGTAAAATATATGAAAATGCATCCATCTTTGAGTGCGTGTGGCATTCATGTTTGATTTTAAAATACAAAAATTTTTCTTCAGGAGTTAAAACTATTTAAAGGCTTTTTGTGGTGCCATCTTTTGCAAATTCACACAACCTTTCTGGAAACAAGTAATTCAAATATTTCTTTTAATTAACGAAGTTTTAAAATCATCGTGGTATTTCATTTCTATTGTTATTCTATGGTGTAAAAATATGCACCACATTTTTTTCTAAATATTATTTCTTGAAATTCTTTCTTTTAATATAACACTTTGTTTTCCTTTTTTTTCCTTTTTTTAATATTTTATGAACTTAAAATATTTTAAGTAATTTCCTAATCAATAAATCTCCAAAAAATTTATAAAAATTAATGAATTATTTAAATGTAAATACAAAACGAACTTATTATTAGAGCTGTAAAAGGTTTATAACATTGAATTATTTGCAAATGTATGCTTATTGTTTTACAAAATTACGTAAAATGACTAAAAATGCTTAGTCAATTGTTTATTACACTTAAAACTTTTAATCATTCACTTAAAAAATTTACCTTTTTATTGTTGTTTGTAGCTCGCATTTTATACTATGAGTTTTATTCGTTACTTTTATCATTAAATCATTCAAAATCATAAAATTTAATGAAAGGAGCATAGAGATTTTTTAAGAAATAATACATCATAAAGGGAAAAAAACATTAGGAAATATTTTTTCAAATTCCTTTTTAAATCATATGAAGTATTTTGATACAGAAACACAAATATATATTCCTAGTAACGGAAATTTTTTTAATTTTTAATTAAGAGGATTACTTATAAAAATTAATTCATTAAAATGAAACAAATAAATAGATAATAAAAAATCTGGTTGTTTTTACCATATTCAACTATTTATAAATGAGAGTATTATTTTTATTAATCAGATTATAATCTCTTTGAACATTAATGATTATAGTGCATGTGATATGGTTAAAATAATACGTTTATTTTACGGTCTTCTTTTATTCTTGGTTGAATATAACAAAATTAATTTACAATTGTAAGCTTTATCTGTAAGTGGAATTAATATTTTGAATATTTCTGATAAATATTTTTTTTTATATAAAAATTTTTGGTGCATCCTTAACATATATTTCTGAATAAATGTATATCCTTTGAGACATTTGATAAAGTTAAACATACTTACATATTTTATTTTTAACTAAACGTTTTAGTTATATAGAATTAGATGTTTTATGAGCCTAAATATAAACTAAGAGTTTTTATATAATATTTATGTTAGAATTGCACTGTACTCGTAAAATATAACGTTTCCCTGTTACGATTACGAGTACCGTTTTATAATACGTACAGCCTATAAATCCTAATTGCCAGAAACTGCCAGTTTTGGAGTAGAGTCAGAACATAATCACAGGTATTTTGCTACGCATTACTTTTACGGTCAAAATTCGTTTTCTTAACTAATACATGTTATCAATACGAACTAAGAATACTTAGGAATATTTAAGCTTATTTTTTTACTTCAAATTTATTAATACACTAAAGATGGTAGTGAAAGACGCTCTAACTGACTTTTGCTAACAACTGTCTAGTTATAATATAATTTGTTATTCTCTTTCAAATTGAAATTTAATATAGTAATTTCATGCTAAATTTAAAATACTTTACATTTGGATTGATATATAAAAGACAATTCTGTTACATCTTGTACTTCCTTCAAATATGTGTTTACTTGCGGACAAAATTTGTTATTCAAGCATCTATTTTTCATTAAATTGTCAAAATTTTTATACTAAAAAGGCAAAGAAAATTTTTTATTATTCACTGCAGCTCAAATATTATATCATCATTGCAATCTGAATTTTTATTTGATTTATAGAGAGCAAATATTTGTTGAACTATGAAAGATATGTCCGATTACATTTTATGTCCCACGAATATTTTCTTAATTATACAACGTTTTGGTTTGTCTAGAAGAACATTTTTGAACCTAGTACTGACCATATTCATTCTTAAAATTTGTTGGCATTGTAATCCATCTAAGAGGAAATTGATTTTAAAAAAATGACGTTTACTGCCTCACTTTTTTTAAATTATTCATTCTGTTAGCTATCTACCAAGCTTATCATTTCTGAGGTTCTTTATGTGACAAATTGTGTTTCAATAAATTGAATGTTTTAGTAATAGATTTATTTATTCTGTTGTCGCTTTTGTAAATCTCTTACAGGTTAAATTATTTTCCTCAGCTATTTTCAGAATTTTAGTCATTCAATGTTTTGCTTCAATAACATTATTTTAATTCTGCGGTATTATAATATTGCCCTCGATTTACTTAATAACAACAATTCATTAAGTAAACAGAGAGTTATATATTATTGTTTTTAAAATTTGAAAATTTATTTCAAATATTTTATAAACATTTTATAATTTATAAAAATATTTGCATTAAATACTATATTTAGAAATATGTGAAAGATTATTAAGTTTAAAATTCTGGAAGTCCACATGTAAATGAGTGATTCCGAGAGTAACGAAAAATATATACACAAAAACTTAAACACATGAATGGACAAAAGAGCTTTGTTTGTCGGAATGCAATCATTTTCATATTTCTATTTCATAGACCAAACTGTCAAAAAGATGCATAAAACTATTTGCAGTTGAAATGTTTGAACGTACGTCAGTGTGTACACAATATTAAGAGTATTGCACCTAGTATTGATAGAAGAATGATATGCATGCTACTCACATGAAGAACTGTACTAAATTTTTAAAGTTTATAACTGACAACTCTTTTGAGGCTACTAAAGGACTTTATTCTTGTTTCCATACTTGTTCACTTTTGTATTAGGCAGCTCATCGATTAATGGCAGAGATGCCGAGAAAGGGTATAGGTTAAGAAAAAAATAAAAATAATGGAAGATAAGTTAACAGATGAAGTTTAAATTACTCTAAGATCTTACGCCAAGAACTCGGCATTTTTATAAAATAGTGAAGAAGAATTAGGAGAAAGAATATTTTTAGGCTAATATAGAACTACAAATTTATACCACGAAGCGAAAAACGTTTTCATTAAAATAACTACAATAATTTAAGAAAGGTTATAGTCTACAGTCAAAATTCCTCCGAAATATAGGCTTTATTAATTTCTGCAATAATATTACGAGTTGAAGATAAAAAATGCAATTTCGATTAAGCTTTTCCGATTATTGTCAAGTAAAATATTATATATAGAAAGTGCGCATCTTTGAGCATTCGTAACCCCACAAGTGCTTATAAAAATGAACATATTGCTATTGGCTTACTGGATTTACTCAATTTCACCTTTGACTCTAAATTTAAAGGACGTATCTAAATATATTGATAATGTTAAGCAATGGCCATTGGTAAAGAAGAATCTGTGAATTGTTGATTAAAATTTAAGATTTACAATGTTCACATTGAGATTAATAAATCTAGATATTTTGACAATCGATAAAAATTCATATTGAAAAAAAAATGCATAAAATTTATTTATTTTTACGCATTTCTTTGAATTCCAACTTAAATAGTGACAAAGATTTTTTTGCATTTAAATACGAAAAAAAAAAAAAAAAAAGTCACAAATTTAGGGTTTGCCAGGGAGACAGGAATTTAAGCTATGCAGCTGCATTTGAATAACACATCACTTATCGAAGCATTTTTATTATTTATTTGAATTACATATCTAACAATTTATATTATTATTTATATGACTTTCATAAAATTCACCATTTTCTTTCTTTTTTAATTCAAACTCAAATGAAACATTTTAATCAAAGAAATCTTTCATTTCAGTAAAAAGCTCTTAATAGTTTTCTTAATTTACTTTTATTTTGAAGAAAAATTACATGAATTATATAGAACGTATTTGTATTATTATGAATTGAATTACTAAAATAACTGCTCGTACATATCTTACTTTAAAAATAAAACTTTACTTGATGATTAAACCTAAAACCATAAAATTTCCTGCAATTGTTGTTCTTAAGAGTTTATCTTAAATAACTTATTGGAAGAAAGTTTGTCACTGCAGTGAGGATACCTTTACTTTTTATAAATAAAAGTTTTTGATAAATTTCATGGAAAAAAAGTTCTGTGATAACTCATAATTATACAATTTTTTTTATCTAATGCAACTAACATATTTGTGTTTTATTATTGACAGAAATAAATATTTCATTATTTTTAAAAAATAATTTCTTCATCCAGAAACTACATAAGTTTATTGAAGGTTCAAATTTTCAAAGATTTATATGGTCGGTGGTTTATGAAGATCAAACATTTTATTTTCAAGAGACCATGGATAGCAAAATAGTTTATGTCGTGTATAAATTATTAGTTAGCTATACCTTGAATCATTTCATTTTTTTCCTTCTAAATATCTTAAAATGCCCATTTAATGAAAATACTCTTGTTAATCATGTAACTTCATTAATTTTACCCATAGGAGGAACAAACTAGAAAGTTTCGAAGAAAATATTTTCTCAGGGATGCCTAGTCTGAAGCGAATTAATCTGGAGCTAAATGAAATTTCAACAATTGATGAAACTATTTGGAAACCAGTATGGAGTCACCTTCAGTTTGTTAACATTGATTGTAAGAACAAAATTTTATTCTATTCATTAATATTTTCCTGTATTAAGTATTTCATAATGTAATTTAATAGTGACTTAATTAAATGTAAATTCATATGTTTTTATACATACTATTTTTATCATACAGAGTGGTTATAATTAAAGATATCCTATTTACATATCAGATGTTGATGAAACTTAGAAATAGGAAATTTGATGAAACATGGAGATTTTGAAAAATTCTGCAATTAAAATAATTAAAAATTTTAGCATAAATAGTACTGTGTCACCTAACAAAAGACGAAACGTTTGTCAGAATCTTTGAAATATATTGAATTGTTGAATGTGCTCAATCTACACCCTAATGATATCACTTGTGTATTGAAAGTGTATTATAACGTGCTCATAAAGCATGTTCGTAGAGCGAAGGAACTCTCCAGGGATTTCAGCAACATGGTATATAATTCTGGTTTTCTATTCCAATAAAATTCTAAATCTACTTCCATAAACATGATCTTTTTGGAATCCTTATAATCAGAAATCTCAGGGATTTTTTAAATCAAGTGATTATGTGATTCTTGTCAAAGTGAGCTCTAAATATTTGACTTAGTTCCAACAACAAGAGTTGCTCCTCTTAGTATGACAGTAGCGCTTTGAAAACATTGTTGCTCCTCTTAAGCAGGAATGATGCATTGTAGAAAAAGTTGGTTTCATTGTGAACTCATGACAGAGAACGTTTTAAGATCTTGATGACTGAGATTTCAAAGAAAAACATCAGGAAGATAAAAATAGTGATTCATACCACGCAGTAGTGTATCAATATGAAACAATTTTGACTATTCACATCTCCATCTAGAGGAAAATTTTGTCTCAACTGGCTACAGAATTTTCCGAGGCTTCGTATCATACATGATCATTGTTGACAAAAATAGAAAAGAAAATCAAGGCATCCTGAATTGGCTTGAGGCTACAACTTTTGCATAATGTATATTTTATGCAAATGGCATTTTAAATGGATCGCACAGAATATTTCGTATTGTTAACCATCATAACACTGACATGCGTGACAAAGATTGGGCATTTATTGAAAAAATGTGGGAACTAAAGTAACTTTAGAGCACATCAGTAATGACTACTTGGACTATTTTAAGCAGAACTGGTGTCCGTTTACCTCCTGACAACACACAGAAGTTTACGGTTTATCAAACAAACTTCATGATCATCTTCTTAAAACCATTCTTCAACATGAGCCTTTTTCGCAATGCCTTTAAATGACAATATTGCTGGAGTGAAATAATTTTGATAAAAATTTTTTTTATAAATAAAACTATAAGGACATGATTAACGATGAAAAGCTTGGCAAAATAATTTTTAGCGCAGATTACGGGTTTTTATTAATAGATTTAATTGTTTGGCATAAAGAATTTTTAAAATCTTGAGTCTGATAGACAGGTTTGAACGAATTTTTCTTGAGGAAATTGTTTTTCCATTGTTCATACATCATATACAACAAGTTTAGCTAAAATCCAATAATCAAAATAGTTTCTACAATGGTATGAATAGGATCACTTTAATTTTGGAACCCTCATGTATTTAACTGAAACAAATATTTATGGTTGCATAAATAATATTAAATTAGACATTTTTTAAATCAATTTAAGAAATATATGATATAAATTATTGCAAAAAATATGATGTTAAAAATAACAGTAATAGATTATAATCAAAATGAAAGCAAGAAAATATCTTTCCACTAATTTATTTTATTGCATAATCAGTTATTTTCATACAATATTATTCCATTAATATTAATGACAGGAAAAATAAAAACGTATTAGTTTTCAGAAAAAAGTGCATATACAGTAAACAATGGTTTTGGGTTTCATATAATCTTTATTAATATAACGCTAATTGTTATACAGTTTAAAGAAAATTGTCACTTATTAATAACTTTACTGTTTTCTAAATCATCAATTATTTTTAGGAGGCATTATCATTAGATTATATACATACATACATACATACATACATACATATATATATATATATATATATATATATATATATATATATAATATTACATGTAATACTTTAACATCATTCGTATATTTACATGTACTTTGGGCTCCTATAAATGTGTGCCATTGTTTTAAAATTTTAAAGTTTGTTGTAATTAATATTTTGCAAGACTTGATTTAGTAATTACGTATTTTAAATCGCTCTTTTTGTTTTTTATGTGTCTTGAGAAGTGGTTAATTTTTTCAAATCTTTCTATTATTTTACAAAATTGGGAAATATTCTGGAATAGGATTTAATTTTTCTTAATTGTAGAAATTGATAAACCTTGAGAAATAGAACGAAAAGTAAACAATTTATAATTTTTAATAATTTATTCATTTTTAAATCCCAATTGAATTAAATTGATGTGATGGAATTTTAACTTCTAATAGTTTTGGCTTAATATTATATATTACAGAATTTATAAAGCTTATTAAAATAAACTTTTGAATAGTAATTCAAACATTCATGTTAAGAAGGAGTTCAATGAGCTATATAATAAGTTTTACAGCAAGGTACTTACACACACACACATAATAATTGTTAACATAGAAATATTAAGGTCTTACTGATTTATGTATAAATCAATATTTTTCCTCTAAGTAAATAAATTTTTGTGCCCCTCCTCATTCAGCCCGAAACTGTATCTAATTGATATGCCTGAATTTTTCTATTAGATTTTCATAATGCTAATATTTTATATAATGCTCTTAATTTTTCAAGTCTATTAAATGTTTATTTTAATGTATTTAGCACTAAAATTAATCTAATCAATGTAGCACAGCAAAGCATTATAAATTTATGATTGAATCCAGGCAAAATAAATGAAATATTCATTAATACTATGTGAAGAGATGGATTTTTTTAAAAGAGGAAATCAATCAAACAACTTTAAAATTTGAAGTTATACAATACAAATTTTAAAAACTAATTATATTAATGAAAGACATTTTTAATTTTTGTTATTTTACACAATGCTCTTAATTTTTATTTTTTGTTTTCATTTTTGTTATACATAACATAACTTAACTTAGGTTTTTAAAAATATGCTGTATTTTGTTCATATTTTAAATTGTTTTGTAATTTTTTTCTTTGTTGTCTTAGGTTTTTTAAAATATATTTTCAATTATTTTTGATTGCAATTATTTATATGGGAAAAATTAAGTTTTTCTCTTATTTTATCAAATATATTCAAGGAAATTAAATTGAATTTTTATATCTATGGAATAAATAAATTTAGGGTGAGAATAATTTTTTCATTAATTAAAATTATTTCATATTACTCTCAAAATATTTTTGATGTAATTTGGTGATAATTAAAAATATTTATTTGCAGATAACCCCATGTTTTGTGACAAGAGAATCAGATGGATATTCTATGACAGCATCAGGTTGCAAGAAATGCTAGTAGGCACCTGTTACAAGCCATTTAACTTAATGGATAGGGATTTCTACGACTTGAAGATAGAAGAGTTAAAATAACGAGGATGAAATTCTGCAGCTGATGAAACAATAAAGAGAAGAATGGTGAAAATAGTTAAATGACTGCTTGACATATAGATAAAATAATTAAAATATGCTGTCGAGAAAATTGAATAGTAAAATCTCTATTTTTATAGGCACAATAAAATAGGATTTTACAACTTTCGATTACAAATATCAAGAAGTAATCGATTTAATTAGATACATATTATTTGTAATTAAAATCTCTCATAGGGTTATTAATTTTCTTTTCTAATTTAAAATATTCTTAAATGAGTTATTATTTTAAATTTTTTATGCGGGTTTATATTAAGTTTTTTACTTTAAGATTTAAATGCTTATTTTAGTATTCATTAATTCTAATTTCTCTATTTAAAATATGGAAAAAAACACCTGTCGTATAAGATGAAATTAGAAATGGTTCATAAAACTGTTAAATTAAAATCAAAAGTGATTATTTTAGTTAAATTACCATAAATATAATATCCTCATAAAAATTATTTCATTATTTCTTTTTGAAAAATATTTATATTGGGAAATTTCAGTTTCTGATATATTTTATATTTGTATGTTAAATTTTTCTTACAAATTATTTTTGTATGATTTACATATTAAAATATATAATTTAATCTGAAAACTAAATTAAAAATGTATTGTAAAACCAATTTTTGTTAATAATTAGTTTGTTTGTTAAATAATTGCATGAAAATAATAATGCAGTTTATTATTTTTTTATGGAATTCTGTATTCTTAGTTACCAATGCATAGATGTAGCTTTAATATTTTTACAAAAAAAAGAAATCATTCCAAAAACATAAAACTGAGTTTTGATCTTTATCCAAAGGATTTCGTTTCAATTAAATTTTAAATACGTACAAAAAGGGAATTAAAATAAACCAGAACTTTAAAACTTCGTAAAATTATTTTTAAAATATTTAAAATTGCTGATCTCCTGACAATTTTTTTCAATTTTAAAAATAACGTTTTGTCATGTTCATAAAAGAACTTTTTAAAAATTCAAATGACATGATCACATTAAGAAATAGATTTACTTTGAAAGAGATTTACTTTTTATTTTTATATTGTTACAAAATGATTATAGTAGTAATGGATGATTTTAAAACAAACTTTGTTTTTTGTAGTTTATTTAAATACTAAATACCTTTTTTGAGTTTAAAGAAAACCAAGACAAAATAATAATATTTTATGAATGCGCAAGTTTGTCACCAATCATTTTTGAATTTGTGACACGACTTGTTGTATTTTTCTATCTTCTCATACGTAGTTGTCAAATTTTCGCATCATTTTTTCAATTAATTAAGTAAAATTTCATGAATAAGTATATTTTTAAAACAAAATATATTTTTTATAACAGACTTTTCATATGAAAGAAAAAATTATCTGACAGAATTTTATCTAAGTATTACTTTCAGCAAAATGTTCGACGATACATTTTTGCAAGAGTTTCATTAATTTTTCTTAATTCAATTTTTTTAAAAAAAATTTTTTCATACTTTTCAGAAATTAAATATTGCGAATTTACAGATTTAGTTGTTTATACTTATTAAAAAATTTAAAGCAAAAAGACATTTTTATTCTAAAAAAGTCAAAAGTTATTTTTAATGTTACTAAGATCACTGCCATAATATTTTGTACAAGCAAACTGATAGATTAGGGTTTCTTATTCAACATATTTATTAAAAAATTTATTTAAATGGTGTTCATTAAAATGAAATATTAAGAAAATTTTCAAAAATGATTTGGCTTTTTTCACATGATTTTATTTCTTGTGTTGTTTTAGCCATATTGAAACGAGCTTTATTTTCAAAATTTTTTATATGTACTTTTGCTTCGGACTGATTTATTTCGAAACATAAATTAAAATATTTTGCTCGAAGGCATATGATTCACAAAATTCAAATATCTCAAGTGCTTCATGTCTATGTAAAAATATAAAAGTAAAATGAAATCAATGAAGCGATATATAATTCTCCTTTAGAATTTTATCTCGTGTTCTGTTCTAAAATCCTATTTTTTCATTACTAGCATAAACTGATTTAACGAGTAAAATTTTGTTTTCTCAATGATAGAAATTAGGATTCATTATGTTTCCAAGATAATTTTATCTAAAAATCAAAAATATCCGATAAATGTTTAAAAATTTCACAACTATTCATGTAGGATATTTGAAAGAATGTAAATTTTTTAAATTGATATACCTTCTAAATATTTACCCACAATAATTATTATTAAAGCATGATAATCCTAATTTTAATGTACAAAAAGTTTACAATAAAAACAATATTGATATCTTTTATCATCAATATTAGTTTAATGATAGTTGATTTGTGATAGTAAGTAATTTAATGACAATAGAGATCCGTGTTTCAGTAGTTCTTTTAATGATAATACAGATCCGCGTTCCAATTCAATAAGATCTACAGTAGGAAGTAGATCAATAATAATGCCAACGGGTCACTCATAAAGTTCTCTTTAATTACTAATGATAACCTGTTACTTTCTACTGGTAACTCTTAGGAGCTTCTAGAGAAGCATATAATTATCGAAGAAAAATATAGTTTTGTTTTTTAAATGATTTAAGCTCATTTTTATCAAAATATTTACATATTGATATACATTATCATTCATGTAAACAAATGCAAATTAAATATCATACTTAAAATATACTTTCTCACATTATTTTATAGTCCTTCATAAAATCAACTCTAAATTATGAACTTTTATTATGTCCAATACGGTCGACTGATAATTAACCATACCTTAATGCAAACAATCATCTTAGTTATTTCATTATAAGATTTCGTTCAATTATTAAATGCCATCAACTTCTTTCCAACAAACGTTTAACACTGGTACTATTCCCAATAGATAATTTTATAATTAGTCTTTCATTTTTTTTAATAATGTCTTTTAGAAGGATCTAATTTGTTGATTTAAAAACAAAAGGAAAATTTGTTGATTTAAAAAGAATATCACTACATCTACAGTAAGTCTTCGTATTCTAGTGCCTTATTTGCTCTAATTTTATGATAAAATCCAAACCTTTTGCAGTGTTGAATCCTAAAAATATTTCAACTATGGTTGAAGATTAAATATTCAAAAATTAGCCTTTACATTCCTATTTTATGGAAAATAATTTATTATATAAGTATTTATGAATTTATTAAGTTCTTTTCTTGGAGATCATAATTAAATTTAGAAACTAAGAAAAAAATATTAATTTCTAAGATAATAAATAGGTAAAACGCGATAAATATTCATAGAGATCTTAGAATAATTCTAGGTTATACTTTTCAAATCGTTCTATTTTATGATATAATTAAAGCATATGCACATAAATGTTTATCATCAAAAACATTTATTCCTAAAGATTTAGTAGTATACTGGAATAATTCACTACATGAAATATTAGTTTGAAGCATATAAATTTAGTAGTGAAATTATTGCTAGAGATTGGATTTTTTCATCATTTTGTATGCTTAAGGATTTGAAACAGTAATTAAAAGATTACAAATTTACAGACGATTTGTTAGCTACTTTTAAATAAAATTAAAAATATTTATATTATTTAAATATAGCATGATGAGGGGATGTTAGTTCAAAGTATGCTGAATAAATAAGTGTAAAATCGAAATTATGCTTCGAGAGATGAAGAACTAGGTTAAACTTTGTAAATATCATGAATTCAAATTATTGTTCTTAATTTTTAGTTGTAAAAAGTAAATAATTCTTCAAATATTCTCATAAAATTCTATGAATTATTTCTCGTAATAACTTATATCATTATTTCTTAAATTATGAATAAAATGACTATATTTAATACGCGGCATGAAGGTTTGAACTTTCATAAATATCAAATTACTTATTGAGAACAAAGAATTACTCATAAATGAGTGAAATGTCTTAATCAAATTTAAATTGAACTAAATCTTTATAAATGTCAATTGGTTCAAAATTATAATTTTGCTCTTATTTTCAGCAACAAAATAAAAATAAATAACAGCTTTGTCGGAAAATGTATCATATAATATATATTTTTTTAAACAAATCAATTTACACATTAAATTGAATCAATAAAAGATAACATAACTCAAGAGATGAATAAATGAATTTTTTAATGACAACAGCAGAAGAGATTATGGCATGACTATTTACATTATGACACATTTGATCAGGAGTGACACAAAAGAACTAAGAAAATAATACACACAGGTGTCAGTCTCTGTACAAGGGCAGTCCATCTATAATAGTAGGCTTTCTCCTCTTGTATTTCCTAGTGCGATAAGAGTACTTCACATACGATGGTACTGAATAATTTGTGTCTTTGTTGGTGACAGATTTGCTTTTCCCGTAATCGTAATCGTATCCACCGTCGATACTTTTGGAATCATCCGCCATGGCAATTATCAGCAAGCAACTCATTATAATCTAATTAATTAAAAAAATATATAAATATTAAAATATATAAATATATTATCAATGTTAATTAATTAATATATATACTGATTGTGATTTTTAGCTTTGATTTAAATTTCTTTAGAGTGACGAATTTATATATCTTTCTAAATTCCTGCAGTGTGAGTAAAGAATATAAAAGCATATATAAAAATTGCAATGCTTTTACATTAAGTGAAATAGAAATGCCTTCATCATTTTTACACTGATAGGTAAAACTTAAGCAACAGGTATATTTTTTAAAATAAATATACAATAAATCATCTGACTGATATTAAATTCAGAAATGTGAGACAACATTTTGTACTTAAATGATGAAAAGTATATCTGTGCAGAAATTAATATAATGCATAGAAAATAGAATCGAACAAAAAAGTTGAAAGTAACATCGTTACATATGATTAAGAGGAAATGCAGCAAGCAGATGTTTTATAGTAAAGGACATGACCTCTTCTTATTACAATAAATGTTTCGTACCATCTCTTCCTACTCCGGATTGTGCTATACTTCTTAAGAAAAGAATATATATTCCTCCATCAATCAGCAACTGCTTCAATTGCAGTGTGCTGCTGCGAGGATATAATCCTGTCAGAAGATCTCTCCACAAAGTATCCGATACACGTTTTATGGAATTTAAATTAATAGAACAAGCTGGCCAATCCCTTAGAAAGATACCTTCTTTTTCTAGTAGCTACTGACAGCAGGACTTGTGTATGTACAAGGATTGTCATCTATTAAAAAAGTTTGTGTTTATGTTAAATAAAGTTTGTTCTAATGACACCTCGGAACAAAAGCACATGGTTAAGAATCACCTCTTTAAAATACTTTTTCCAGTTGCACAAACTGTGTTATAAACATGGCCTCAGTTCACCCTTTCAAAATAGTCTCTCC
Source organism: Latrodectus elegans (assembly GCA_030067965.1). Classification (NCBI taxonomy): domain Eukaryota; kingdom Metazoa; phylum Arthropoda; class Arachnida; order Araneae; family Theridiidae; genus Latrodectus; species Latrodectus elegans. Next base: position 71,353,222 of record CM057810.1, on the reverse strand, counting down.
CCAGACAGCTACTTCAGAATCACTATCACAGTCCCTTTCCATGATATTAATGGAACGAAACCGTGTCCCTATCTCTCTCCAAATCAACTGGCGCTTAGAATTGAGTATGACATTCACATCCGTAAATGAAACATGACTTTATTGATGAGATAATCATTTTTTTGTTTCTTTCAATACATTAAATGATAATGCCGATCATTAACTTTCAAAAGGATGCAGCGCTCAAGATGTAGGTCAAATCAACCATATTTTTGAAGGAATCTAGAAACAGTAAACGACTTTTTTTTGTCTCATCTTTACTGTATACAGTTGCTGACAAAGTTACTAAGTTGATTTTTGCTGACTGGTTTTGGGCACTTTTCACCGGCAGAATGATATATCGGTCATTCACTACAATTGCTTTTCAAGTGTGGCCACCGCCTACCTTTTCAACAGCTGTGCTTATAGTTTGGAAAGCTTTCTTGGAGTGCGAAATGACACTTTATAGTTGATTTAAACTATTCAGCTACACTAGTCACATTAGACTTCCCACCATTCTTCCTTATATGAAGTCATACAAGTGGTTTCTTCAAGCCATAGAACTAACTTTCATTGCAGTGAATGACTTTAGCTGAATCTCTGTCCTTCCTTTTATTGTAGTCTTGAACTGAATTTCCCGACAGTAGGCGTTTTGCGTACGCTCTCTTCGCTTATGACGCTTTGCTCCTGAGAATTTCGCATATAAGACCTATCATAGCTATCTATTTAAACATATATTATAGCTATTTACTTAAAATATACCGTTTCTTTTAAAATATTGAGTATATTTATACAAATTCATCATTTTCATTTTGAATAAAATCTAGTTTTTAATGCAATAAAATATTCAATTCCTCAAAACTGTATTTTTTGAATAATAATTAAATAGCTTATTAATTCGAATAATGCAATGAAATGTTACGAAATGGCAAGTATAATGAAATGAATCACCACTTTAAAATCTTATTTTTATCATCTCATTAACCATATAAAAAATTGGCTCATCAAAAAATAAAAACATATTATATTGCATTGTATATTAAGCAATTTGAATACTATCTCACCATACTTACAAAATATCTTACGATAATTATAAATTAAAATTAGAATTAAATTCTAAATATAATGGTTATTAAAAATTATGATATAAATTTATATTTATTTTGTTTATACTTTTATAAAATTGTTCGAAGTTTTGTTTTAATGCAGATAATTATGCAACAAGTAAGAAATTGTGATTAAAGCATCGTTTGTAAAGTAGTTAAGTTCAATGAATTTTTAACTGTATTTTGTTCCAAATTTATACTATTTTAATTTTCTTATACCTTTTCTATAACTGAAAAATAATTGAATTTAAAATTTTCAATAGTTAATTAAAATCATCATTTAGTGCACCTTAAAGTATGAAGTTAAAAATCGCTGATTCAATTTTCTATTTCATTTAATTAAAATTATGCTTTTAGAACATTATATTGTTTTCCATGTTTTAACGGATTAATTATGAAGATCTTCCCAAATAGAAATGTGATCGTGTGAAAACGTCTCTTGCTATTTTAATTTACCATTAAAAACAAATAAAATAATAATTTTATAATTAATATTATTATTTAAAAATTAAAGAAATAATAAATCTTTTTTTTATAAATATATATATTTATCAAATATTTAATTGATAAATAAATTAATTAGTACTATTCTTAAGAAAACTACAATGAAAAATAAAGGAAATGATGCTCGTAATTGCTAATTTTTCTTATTTCAAAAATAATTTTTATAAAACTAATCTTGACATATTTCTAAATTAAAAATTTACAAGTAGAATATTTTAATTACAAAAATGAAAAGAATCATCTAATAACTAAGTGCTATTTATAGATCCAAAATTATGTTAAATATAACTTAGTTAAAATAGTAGTTAAATAATTCTAAAAATGAAAGAATTCCAATTACTTTTATAAAAGAATTTTTAAATAAATGCAAATGAGACAATTTAGTTTAATTTTGCAGAAACCGATAGAACAGTGTGAAATGAAGTAAAAACAGAGCTTCCGTAATTGAAATTTTTCTACAAACTTGATATTGTTGACTGCATTAACTTTTTTGGGAACACTCAACTTAATTATTTCATGTTGTAAAATCATATTATTATTAAAATAAAGATGCAATTCTGAATAAATGAGAAATATGATAGCATTCCAAAGAAAATTATATTTACTTTAATTTACATTCTGAGCAATCGTTATTTTCGAGAGCTAGTTTGGAATTTGGAAAGCTTTTTCTCTCAAGAATTTTAATGCTGTTTCGATTATATTTGCATAAAATAATTTCTTAATTTCCGAGACAATTCGAGAATAATGGAATTTTCCATAATGGTTTCTTTACAATGGTTTCTTTGTTCTTATTTTTAGAATAACCTTTTTTCAGAACATTATAGCAAATTCATTTATAATGAATGAATGTAATTTCTTTGGAATTACAAAATTTTCAGATTTTAAAATGTTAATTGAATTTAATAGATAAATTCTTATTATTATTGTAATTGTATATAAAAATAGTAACATTTTTGCACAATGTGTTATTAAATAATGTTTGATGTGGAATCTCAATAAAGCATCAAATGATAATTCTTAATAAATATTACAAAAGTCTTTTACTAATAAATGAAGAATTAATAAAATGTATATTGCTTAATTATTTTTATGGAAGTAGAAATATTTTTTTTATGCTCAGTTGTTTATATCGAATGGAAATAATATATTTATTTTCTGTAGAGATTGAAAATATAAAATACTAATAAACATTCTAAAATTAAAAACTATGTTTTAAAAAATGGTAGCTTAGAAAGATCAATTCAACGATATTATATATAATCCATTTAATTGAATTATTTTCTTTCACATAAATGCATAGCATGCATTACTTTCACATAAATTAAATTTATAAAATTTCAATTATTCAATGTATTAGAATAATCTTTTTTCATATGAAATAGAATTTTACAAAAACTATCTTATTTTTAACTCTATAAAAATCTCAATTCTTCTTTTTTTCATTTAAAAATTTTATTGTAATATTTCTTAATGAATTAAATATAATAGTTTAATTGAATTTATTCAAAAATAAAATGTGTATAATTTTGCGATAAATGCAGAATTGGTTTCTCTTCTCAATACAACAATATTTTCTCTGTAAATATATATATATATATATATATATATATATATATACATATATATATATATATATATATATATATATATATATATATATATATATATATATATATATATATATATATATATATATATATGTAGAAGAGAAAATTCTCAAGCATTCCAAGACAATAGACATTCATGTAGAACAAGTGCATCTCTTATTGCTCAAAAAATCTAAAAATCATTCAGTAAAAATTGTAAGTAATAAAAATATGGGAATTGAATTTCTGTAATTTTAACTAAAAAATTAGCTATAAAATCGATTAACAAAACAGTTTATGATTATTTTCCTATAGAAAGAAAAACTTTTTATTTTTATATCATATAAGTGTATTGATTAAGCTACAGTTTATGTGTACCTAATTTATCGAAAATGCTAATGAAATTTGAATGCCTGTTTAAAAGGAACATATTTTTTGATATTAATTATATAATGATTGTAAGAAAAATGTCTCCATTAATAATTTTTGATTATGATTTTACAGAGTAGCATTTATAGATTTATGTTGTTGTTGCATACCCCCGAGGTTAAAAGTGCTAGACCAGGTCGATGAGCGCGTGCACCTTTAAAAAGTCCAGTACCATAAGTGGATTCTCCATCAGATCTCTCCCAGAGAGACCAATGCATTGAAGAATATGTGCAGGAGAAGCATGTTCATTTAAACTCTTGGAGCAAATTTCGAATTTCTTCGTACCCTCGACGAATTTCAAGTTACTAAGATGGCCACTTCTGAAACGGGCAATAGCCGTTTGTTCTTGTATATTAAGACCTGTAGCCAGGGAAGCACCTGGACTCTCGCAGTGGTACACATGATGCTCAGGAGGGACAATCCAAGAGGGTTTATTCTCGTGTTTAAGTTTGAGTAAATCTCTTGAAATGTGAGAGGTGCCGGCGGCACACCATCCTCAGACACACCAGCTTATTCAGTGTGAAGAATGATAAAAGTTGAAAATTATACAATGGCGATCTTTAAAAAAATATAGATGTAAATGCTTAAATATATTTGTAGTAAATTGATTCTTAAGAAAATCATTTTGGAGATAAATATTTTTCAATATTGTTTGTTAAATATTTGAATACAATTTCAAAAAAAGATTTATATTTTTATGTTTGTTATTTGGAACTTATTTACATATTTGTTATTCTTAAAAAATGAAATATTTGCTAAGAATCTAGCTAGTCAATCATACGCATTATTCAGAATGTTATTACTTTTTTTTGGCCAAAACTCATTATTTGAAATGTTTCTTAATTTCTATAATGCATAAACATTTTCTTAACTATAAGAAATCAAAAGAATAAATTGCATTTGATTCATTATCTACAAGCTAATGTGGTCAGACAATCATTTCAATAGCTGCTTTTTTATAATTATATTTACTTTTAGAGTTGGCTTACTTATATGCAAACAATTTTAATGATAATTGATTTTCCCAGCGTTTTTACTCAATTCAATTGAATAAAGAATCTTGGTTTAAGTAATTTATGAAGAAAATAAAAATATAAATAAACATTTATCCTTTAATCAATAAAAGTAAGCACGTTAAAAAGACTTTTTAAATCTTAAAGTTTGATTTTTAAATTAAATTTTTACATAATAATTTTGTAAATTTAAATTCTAATGGAATTTTTGTTCCATTATACTTTAATTTTGTATAAGACAGATATTTTCATTTATCTTGGTTACATTACCATATAACTCAGCTAAAGTAAAAATGCATATTGTAAGTATTTATGATACAATTTTAATATAAAAAAGTCAAGAAATAATAAAACATTTTTAGCTTCACTTCCGTACTTCAACAAACATGTTTTGTCCTATTTTTTGAGGACTTTATAACAGATAAGTAACATTAAATAACATTATTTGTAAAGTAATATTTAATAATGCTATAATAATTGCGGGAATCTTGCACGGTTATAACGCTTGTAGTATAATCTAGTCAGTTTATATATATATATATATATATATATATATATATATATATATATATATATATATATATATATATATATATATATATATATATATAAGTTGGTATAATAAAGGCATTAAAACTATTACATAATGTATTTATTTTAAACAGTATATATATATAGTACTTAAAAATAAAAGGTTATTTCTAAATGATGCATTAATAAATAAATTGTTATTTTGCATTATCTGTTTACAAACTAACAATTTCTTTTTCCATAAAAAATAGTTACTGAACTTGTTAAAACAAAGTAATTCCATGTCGTGGAAAAGAAGTTCGCAATGAAAATGCTTAAAGATAGAATGCTTGAACTGAATGCCAGGATAATTATTAAGGCAAATTTTATCAGCAACACATTTTACAAATATTTTTAGCAATGTTACTAAGACTGTGGCGTCGTAAATGTCAGCGTTATAAACTGTGAATGAACTCCTCTTCAAATAATTCAATTTAAATGAATTTATGTATTTTTCATTGATATTTTTTTCTCTTAATAGTTCCATTAATAAGATGTACTATATCAAATTGACAATAATTCAGTGGGGCAAAATTAATTAATAAATTTATTAATCTTTATGTATAGCAAAAAGTGAATAAAATAATAATAATAAGTGGTTAAAAATAGCAGCAAATATTAAAAAAAAATAGCCACGATATCATGTGATAGTATATATAATGAGTCTTCAAAACATTAATCAAATCCTTAAACGAGCTTTTTCTCTAGAGTTAAATTAATGTTATAAAATTACAAAATGTTGTATTAAAATTTTAATTGTTATCGCGTATGGTAAACTATTCCATAAAGAAGTTTCCCGTAAGTGAAGTTTTATAGCTGTCTTTTTCACCCCTAATATATTGCATTGACTTAGAATAATTTAAAGTCAGGAATAATTTTGAAAGAAATATGGAGAATGAGTTTTAAATTTTATACGTAAGAAATGTATAATCAAGATCATGTAAATTAAAAATTCCAGAGATGTGTGACGTCTATCTTATATTATAATAGGCACACTTTTCATTTATAAATGTGAAAAAAATTCCATCATTAAGCTGAAATATTGAAAGTTTTAAAAATATTTAAAGAAAATTATTCAATTCATAGAGGACATGTAAACTGCTCCTACTTCTACAGTTGCATTATAATCTACATTCCAGTATAATCTAGTAATAAAATAGTAGAATAATTCACATAAAATAGTAGAATAATATTTGTGAAAATATATGATACAGTATACACATCTTGAAATTCATTATAATGGAACAAATAATGAAAAAAAATATTTAAATAGAATTTGAGGAGATTCTATTATGTTATTTTAAAACTTATAATATACAAGTCTAAATTATATTATACAAGTCTAATATTAATTTAGTCTAATATTAGAAATACATATAAGTATTGTTTTTAACAATTATTCATTTTTATCTTAAATTTACCATCATTTTCATTTCTTTCATTTTCTTACATCATTTCATTTCCTGTCTTAAGCTTACCATCATTCATTTTATCTTAAACTTAGAATAATAAAGTTCATGAAAAAATGTTTAATCATAATATGGACAGTAAATATTCTTAAAAATTTTCTCTATCTTATATTTTTATAAACCAAATTATTTTTAACATAATTAAATATTATTTACTTCATATAATATTCATTTAACAAGTAAAAATATATTTTATATCAATTATTACAGAAATAATTATTATTTTTAATAAAAAAAGAGCATACTGTTTTGAATATATTAGCACTTACTACAAATTTCAGGGAAATCATATTTCTTCTTATGACTGTATTCCTGTGAAAATGTAATTTAAACAAATGCCAACCGATTGCACCGCCTGATATAAAGGCTGGTTGAATGTCGTTACAGGTGTTGCCCCCTGCCAAGACGGAAGCGGGCGTTGCACCTTTTGAGATATTGGTGGCAGAACGGTCTTCAACATACGCAGATGAAGAGGAATGCTGTTCCAATCTGACCGTCGAGGACGTAAAAGTATTATGAATTCTCAAGGTTAACAGAATGGAGGGGAAGCTTTTTTTTTCCTACCCGGCTGTTCAGGTTTCCCTCCCCTTCCCCACTGATTTGTTTGTTGTTACTCTTCTAGAAGGAAAACTCGGCTTGGAATTGTGACGTAAGAGATGAAAGGGTGCACGTCATAAGCATTGCTTATATTATTAATTCCATCAATGTTTTTAGTAGCAGCTGCTTAAAATGTGTTGTGTGTGAGCAATATTGCAATTTTCATTATTTTTATTGCATGCACGACAACCAGCATTATTCTCTCGTTATGGAAATTTTATTTATAAATAGAGAATATTGATTAGCTTAGGCATTATTAAAAAATACAGTATGCGATTTTTAATCTGTATCACACACTCAACAATTATCATGGATTTCCGAAATTGTTTTTCTAGCCTTGGATTTGTATTCCGCCATAACAAGCTGCTTATGCTTTAAGTAATTTCCTCATGTGTTTCATTTTTATTTTTAGTACTATAACTAAGATTATAAAATAACAATTAATTTAACTTAAGAAATGAGGTTAACTTTTTGTTTTCATTGTTAAAAACTGTAAAAGTAAGGCAACTTACTAAAATAATAAAATCAAGTTTTCGAAATTCACCTTAAAATTGCTTTTGAAAAAATATTGTCAAATATATCCAGAAAATTAAATTCTTCTAATACCTTTTGTTTTTTAACAAATCGCATAAAGTTGCTTTTTGTGCGATAGAGGAGGGGGGAGAAGGTTTACTTATTTCTTAAAAAATAGAAAACTACCTTTCATGCTTACATTAAATAGATCAAGTTTTTTTATTCGTTCATTTCAAAATTCTTTTTTTGATGTTGGTGAAGAAAAGACAAAAATTTCATTACCACATAATAAGTAATGAAAGTAATGTAAATATAAATAGTCAAGAAAGATTATTACTATTTAAATAAATTATTACTAGTAAAATAATAGTAAATAATTAATAAAGAGAGAATATTACTAGTAAAATATAGTTTTAAGTCCAATTTCTCAGATGTTTTTAACTTACCGAAAGTAACTTATCTGATTTGCTTGATGTAGAATTAGAACCCATGAACGTGCAAAAGACCTTAAAATTGGCCTCAATTTTTGGATTATTTGTTTTTATACGCATAAATTTTTATTTAATCACTTTATGGACTTTCGTTTCAAGTATTTTTCAAAGCAAATGTTTTCAAGCTGAAAACAACTTTACCAATTTTGAAAGGAATCATCAGAGATTTTGATTATCTCAACGAGTTCATCCTCATAAGAAATAAAAAAAAATAATTCCAAATGAAGTACAAAATAAGCTGAAATTAAGTTATCATCAATAATACTGAAGATTATCCTATACTTATTGTTTAATAGAAATGACAATTTTATTCCTGCATGAACTAATGCATCCAATTTCTTACAGAGTTCGTCATGAGCTTCTCGAGATTTCTGAGTATAATTACTTCCGGTTGAAAATGCAGAATCATTATTTGATGATTACCATGATATATATATGCATATATATATATATATATATATATATATATATTCCTATATATATATATATATATATATATATATATATATATATATAGATTCTAGATTACAAAATAGTCAAAAATCGCCCTCTTTTAGATTAGGCCTACAAGATATATTTTTTTTATTGGCCTGATAAGCCAAGTATGATTTTTGGCTATTATATTGATAAGTTTACAGTTGTGATTATTAAACTCATGTGTTTTGTTCAAGATCATCAACAATCTTCTTGAAAAAAATCCATGGTTGAACATGAGAACACTATTTTCAAGAAGAATTTCTGACTGATGTTTAATAGTGTACCAGTTAGCTTTGACTAGTTATTTTATCAAAGTTATATACCTTTAACCTCTTCTGAAAAAAGAAGTATACATTATTTTCTTTTGTCAAGTTGTCATTTAAACATAATCATTATCGAATCATCTTCAGAAACTCATATATTACTTGGTTTATATCTTTTAATATTATAAAACTGGTCTAGGTTTCACCCCTTTTTGTTATTTTAGTAAATAATCCAGAGGTCAATATTAACTAACTTAAAGGTTTCGTTACAAACTTTCACATATTTATATCTTTGTATTGTAATAGAGTTACAAGAAACCTAAAGGCAAGTTATTTTTTCAATATACAGTTCTTAACAATTATATGTTTAGTAAAAATAGGTTACGTATTGTAAGGACAGCGATTTTATTGTAGTCATTGTTCATAATGGTAGTCATCATTTATGATAGGCATTCGAATAAGATTTTCTGTATATACGAGGGTTGCTATTTATATTTCTGGCCTAATAATGAAAAAACAAATATGTAGGATCGAAATTGGTTTTATTGTTTTTCAAAATATTCTCCATGATGATCAATACACTTTTGCATGCGTTTGAACCAATTTTCAAAGCACTTTTTCCAGTCCGATTGAGGTAACTCCAAAACATGCGTTTTGAATGCATCAACCGCTTCTTCGGGGGCCGAAAATCGTTGTCCACGTAATTTATTTTTGATGTGTGGGAATAAGAAGAAGTCATTGGGTGCCAAATCAGGGCTGTACGGCGGATGACCCATTAGTTCGATCTTTCGCTCCGTCAGAAATGCCTTTGTTTGAGTCGATGTGTGAGAGCTCGCATTGTTATGATGAAGAATGATTCGCCTGTTCTTCTGCTTTTTTCGAATTTCTCCGATGACTTCTGGCAAACAAATGGTCGTGTACCATTTAGAATTGACCGTCCTGCGTTGCTCTAACGCCACTGTTGCCACATGACCGTTAATGCCGAAGAAACAGGCAATCATTTGTTTCGATGTGCTTCTTCCTCGAACAACTTTTGTTGGTTTTGCCTCGTCTTGGAAGACCCATACAGTTGATTGCTGTTTTGTTTCCGGCTCATATGCATGGATCCATGATTCGTCACCTGTGTAGATGTTATACACAGCCTTTGATGTACCTTGAATGTATTTTTCCAACATTTCCTTGCACCAATCGACACGAGCCATTTTTTGAGCGTTTGTCAGATTATGCGGGATCCAACGCGAACAAATTTTTTTTACGCTCAAATGTTCATGCAATATTTTATTGATGCTAGTCATACTAATGTCCAAAGACGCCTCTATCTCACGGTATGTCACATGACGATCTTGCTTTATCAGTTCACGCACAGCATTGATCTTTTCTGGTACAACAACGGATTTTGACGACCTGCACGGGATTCGTCCTGGATCGAACATCGACTACGATTAAATTCGTTATACCAATTTTTTACAGTGCTGTAGGATGGCGCTTTATCGCTGTATAAAGAATTAAGTTCATCGAAGCACTCTTGTCTTGACAATCCACGTCGAAAGTTATGAAAAATAATGGCACGAAAATGTTCACGATTCAATCCCATTTTTTGACAGAGAAGAACTTTTCAATTTACTGTCAACAACACAAATAAAGCTATAATGGTAAATCGTCTGCTGAATTTATGTTTAAAAATATCAAACTTTCGATTAAAATCGTCTTCGGTCGCCTAGCAACACTTACTGTTGCCAAGGCCAGAAATATAAATAGCAACCCTCGTAAGATACATTATCTGGGATTAAGTTTCAGAACAGAATTCTTGTGCATTTCTTTCCTAAAAAGGCTTGTGAACTTTATTTAATTATCATATGAATATATGAATATATTAGTACGATTATTTATAAATGCTATTTGCACACGCTGAATATGTTCTTTTTGACATAATCTCATTTTAAATGGAAAAATGTGGTAGCATTTTCACTAATTTATAAGCAAATAATTGAATTTATTTATTATTTTATTTTCCCTTACACTAAAACGTAATGACGATTTGTAAAATTTGCAGTAGATTTCTTGATCTTAACATTTAAGTTATAAAATAAACAGAAGATTAAGGAGTTATAATTAATTTTTATTTTCACTATTCAATGCTCGTAATCTATGTCAGAAAAATCAGGAAACATAAGGTTTCTATGATAGATGATTGAATAACACTCTCACTCTATTTCTTAATATGAAGTTTGGCGAAATTACTTTTATTTTTGATAAAATACTCAACTAAAAATCTCCTAATAAATGTATGTATGTGTACATATATATATATATATATATATCATTAATAAAAAATTATTGTTGCCTTTTCCCTTAATTTAGCTAATATTTATGGAAAATACCTAAACTGGATAAAATACATGTCTCAAAACATTCATTTTTCTTTATAATAGTTGAACCCTTCATTGCAATAGCAAATTAGGTTTACCTCCAGATGGATGTTTGCATTGGTTGGAAAATGTTTATCCTTTAGGTCTTAGTCAATTAGTTTTCCTTTGGTACACAAAAAGTAATTGTAGAGTGACAAAACAAACCATTGAATGGTCATGAACTATGCATTTGATTCATACGCATAGATAGAAAGTAAATTAAAGTTTTAGAACAGATGAAAGAAATTTTTCTATTAAAAGAACTTCTATTTTTTGCAAATAGAAAACTACAAAACGATTTATTATTAGAGCAGAAAGATATAAATATTTTTTCTCTCCAAACGATTTCCAAGACTCATAAAGTAACTTTTCCTATTTTAAATATATTTTAGAAAATAAAAATAAAAAAAAATCGTTTGATTCTATTTCTTTCTTCAAAACAAAATAAAGGAAAATTTTCCAATTTATTTACATTAATAAAGTAAAATACATAAACGACATAAATCATTTAGAAAAGTGAAAATTCTCAGTAAGTAAGATTTGCATTAAATGCACTTTTTTTTTAAACTAATATTAAAATGTTTTAATTTAAAAATTGCTTTATGTTTTCAGGAGATATATTTTTGACTTGTTTATTTACATAAGAAAACCGAGTAACTCTTATCATATTTAGAAGGAAATAAATATACAATAGGTGAAATTACTCAGAAACCTTGTAAGAAAGGCGAAGGCGTGGTACAAATTGTGCAGTGTACGAAAAGATAAACGTCATACAAATGAACCATTTTTCAATGATCTAACTATGATGCTTAGACATCAAGGTTATTTTTATTCAGCGTGCCTAGCTGCAACTAGGTACGCCATTTTTATTTCGTTACGATCAATCTATTTCAGGGATATTCAAACCGGATTTTAGTGAATTTATGCATCTAAGCATTTTTTTTTATTTCTTTTCTTCGTTTTATGATTTAGTTTACAGAAGTCATTGATTATTTTTGATAATTTTATTCAAATGATAGACATCATCGAATTTATTTGATAATTTGAAGAAAATCTTTATAGTACCAAATGTAAATTGATTTTCATTTGTTAGACATTTTTATTTATTTACAATAACAATCAGACAAAATGAATATTCATTGCTTAAAACATCCACAAAATGTGTTAAGTAAACACGATCGCAAAACATAAACATTAAACAAAAACACGGGAAAATTAAACTCACTCACTATAATTGATTCAATTTTATCATAAAACAAACATTGACATTTCTCTCTTGCAATAATTCCATTTTAATATATTATTTGATATTGAAATTTAGTTTATTTACGTTTGAAGTCTGTTACATGGCCTTTTTCATATTACAAAATTTGTTTGATGAGAATTTTAATTAATTTAAACCAGCAATAATTTTTAAATTTATGGCTATTGAATTTTTAGTAAATTTTTATTGGCAGATTAATTTTAATTACATTTCTTAACAGTAGAATTTTTTTTGTTTTCTTTTCGTTAAAGATCGGCAATCTTAAATCTCCTTAAAAATTCGCATTATTAAAGACTAATATTCAATTATAGCGAGTTATACTTTTAAAAAAATGTTTAAGATAAACATTAAAAATTTTTAAAATTTAATATTTTAAAATTTATTTTAAAATTAATTATCATATTAATTGTTTTTTGTGACTTCTTAAGCAGATCACATAGCTTTTCAGTCTTCAAAGAATAAATTTTATAATCTATATATAATGAATTAACAGTTGACCAGACTCTAATATTTCTAAAATTTGTTCGTATTAAAATCGAGAAGAAAGAATATTTTCTTATGGTGATTTTAAAGTTTACTTACAGTAAATAACATTTTATTTGAAAAGTATGATGAAGAGAAAAATATATTTTTTCTATGGAATCAATTTAATTTTCGCAATATCTTTTTGATGCATTCCACAACTTCAGCATTACGTATGAGATTTCTAATCATGAAATGTGAAAATGTTTTGTTAAATAAATGTCAACAGAAGATTTTTTACTTCATATGCCGGTTTACAAGGATTATTTCCCTTTTCAATGATTCAGAAGGATGGAATCGAAGCATCTTTATTCAGAAGCTGAAACTTCGTATAAAATTCTCAGCTCTGGTTTATCACCAATAGGTGTATCGTTTCAATTGCACAACATTATGACCACGTCCTATTTTCTCATGCTCTAACAGTCATTTATGAGCTCTGAAAGTTCTTTGGCTTGATTGGATATAAGACCCACAATCTTACATTAAAAAGAAACATGCCTATACCTACCAGGCCCACAATGCAAATTTATACATTTTTAATTATAAAAATAATCCCAAAAACTTTTTTTTGCCAAAGAGTCATTGAAATTTGTGAAACAAAAGTTAGAGTGTTCATTCGTTTTCTGATCATCTGGATTCTTTCTTTATAATTGCGATACGTTTTTGCCGAATGAGGCTGCAATCAATAATTTTGTAACTGTGATCAAAAGAAGAGAACAATATCCATTCTGTCATCTTTTTGAGTTCAGAAATCTGTTGAGGACACAACAAATGAGATCCATTGGAAGCTACGAAAAGCTTAAAGTGCTTCTTAGCATTATGTTTTCCCATTGAGTCGGGTATTGAATTCGTTACATACTCTATCAATATCTTTTTTTTATTAGGCTAGCAAATGTATTGATCATTTGCTTGGTGTTGTTGTAATATCGATTTGATTCAACGCTAAATAAGGCCGTTATTTCGGCATTTGGAATGATTTGACTTGACTTCAAATTGACAAGACACCAAACCAAACCATTCAACGTTAAATAATTATATCCTTTTTTCTTGAGTATATAAATCTCATGTTATGTTCATTTTATTTTTATCTAGTTTATTCCGATTTATTATACGCTGTCAAATTGGCTGTTTTCAGGATCGGCTCTTTTTTTGGATATTTTTGTAAGTCTTCAATTTTTTTTTAAAAGAAGTTAAAAACGTTTATTTGAATTTCTATTAATTTATTATTGTTTTTGATATTTTATATTCTTACACGAATTTTATTAGCATTATTCGAATTCGAATTTTATCCGCATTCGTAGTATAATTAATTCCAATTTAATTAAAATGATCTCATCAACTAATTTACATTAATTGCTTTGAACAGTTTATCTCCCTTTTAGACATCCTTTAAATTATTCACAAGTGCATTTTTTTTAGTAAAATCATTAACTAAATGTTGATAGTTCCAGATTCTATATAATACTCTACATTATATTTATTACAATAAAAATCATACAATATAAATATAGATCTTTTACTTTTGATTATTATAACGAAATGCTGTCTTAGCAACATTAAGTACAGTATTTTCCTTATAACAATCTCTTTTTTTTTGCGCTTTCAAGTGAAATTTCTTTGGTGAAAGGCAGTTAACGTTTAATGGAAATGATTATAAATGAACTATCTGAAAGTTACTAAATTTAGAACACTATCACGTACGCCTTAATTTAATGGATAAATGTATGAGTATTAAATAAATATTCTCCCGATCTGCTTGTGAAAACTGATAGGTGACGATCTGACACTAGTTAGATGGCTGGTGTCTAACAAAATGTTGAAAAATAAGTAAATAGAAAAAGTTTTAAAAAAAAGTTACATATTTTTTAGTTGTCCCAGCAAATCATCCAATTTTATTTCTCATATTCAATTTCACTCATAAATAAAAATTTATAAAAGTAAAGGAAGCATCCTTTAACACAAATTTTAATTTTCATGTGCATAATTCTTTATTTAGCTTATTAACTTATTTATTTCTTAATGTGAAAAATATTTTACTGAAAAATTAATAACTTATAAAATGATTGATAAATATATTTATGTTATTAGATGGCTCCTAATCTATTTGTTTATTTTTCTGTATATTTTGCTTAACATTTGAAAGTTTAAAAAATTGGAGATTTTTAATAATTTACCTCAAATATTTCGTTTATTTACACAATTATTTGGGATAATATATCGCAAATATTTCGCCTCTTTTAAAATGTCTAATAATATTTTAATCCATTATAAGAATGTTATCAATTACATAATTTTCATACGTTACTTTTATGTTCAAATGGATTCCACATAAATAAGTTTGTATAGTTACATAAATATCTATATCTCAAGAATTTTGTTAGGTTTCTTTGCGTTAAATTTTTGGTTGTTTGTACTAAAAATGTGGATATCATATTATGGTAAATTCATTTTATATTAAAAAATTCATAACTCATTTAGAAATAGATTATGAGATTAAAGTATTACTGTAAATTACTGTAAATTAGTTTTGCAATTTTTTATAAATTGTCTTCTTTTCATCCCTTCATACTTGAAAATCATTACAAGAATACAATGATTTTTTTTTTTGTAATTTCCTTCGTAGTTCAGCAGAGTTTCATTTCATTTTTTGAATTTTTTAAATCTACCTCAACAATCACTTCATTACCAAGAATATATCCGATGAAAGTAATTTAATTAGGATTAATTGTCCTTGCTAAAAAAACATTTGTGATTGAATGGGATATGTCAAATAGATCTATATCGAATACCCTGGTGCATCGAAAGAACACTCTGTGGATGGACAAGTTTATAGAAATTATACAAATTCACTTGAAGATATCTAATATCTTCAGTCCAGTATATATAAATAATTTAAGCAGAACAACATTACATCCCGAATCCATTATCAAATGGCGACCAGAACTGCCACCAAATAATTCCATAGATAATTGCTTAAATTTATCATTCTAATCTGATCAGCATAATATTTCAAATTGATGACTAATTAGCATTTGAGATGCCATAAAGTGCTGAGAAATACCACTTTTCAAAGCAGCCACCGTTTCTGAGTTATAGAGTATCCAAATTATTCTTGTTGTGATTTGCATCAAGTACACCTTCATACATTTAAATTGTTCAACTTACGTCGTGTTCTGGTAATTTAAGTGTTTGATCCATAAAATATTAGGTTGCTGCATCTTTATTTCATACACGTTAGCTTTCAAGATTTTTCTAGTTATTATCTTCTTAACTTCAATTAGCTATATTAGAAATAAGATATAAACAGGTAATGGTCCAGAGTTCTTAAACCATTTTGCTTCTTAAAAAAACATATTATATGAAATAAATATAACGTTGATCAAGAGATTTAATGCTTCGAGGAATCCTGTTTAAAAGCAAAAGCATATTTTGTAAACACATTGTCAATTCAAGAAACAAGTAATTCTATTTCAAATAAAATTCTTTGATGTCTTTGGAATTTTATATAAGCTACACAAAGTTGTTTCAATTAAATTTTCTCTTGTACTTTCCAGGGGTTTTCTAAATTGAGCACTTTACATAATATTTTTGTAGAATCTTAAAACTTGTCAACTCTTGGAAAAAAATTAAAGAAAATAATCGGCACTAAAGAGACATTACATTTTTAATAAAACAGGTTTAACAACATTACAAATTAATGTAGTTTTAACAAATGTGTTAAAACATTTCATACATCAATATAGTTGCCATTTAGAACCATAAGTTTTGATATTGAGAAAATTAACTGAAAATTTTTAATTATTCTCATTAGAATATACTTGATCCTTTCTTTGAAATACTGTCCTGAAATGTTCCTTTCATCAATGTAGTTTAAAGTTGACTGACCTCAAGCGACATTTTTGAATGAATTTTGAGGAAATTTAGTCATGTCCGTTTCCTTTCTCACGCCTTTTACCAATAAACCACGGTTCATTAACCTTTTTCGTAGAAATCGAACAATTCTCTTTCTCAGAGACTGAACAATCACTTGCTTTCATTATTGCAACTAATGTTCACTGAATTAGTGATTTAATTGGTATTCTTCCAGCATTCGTTTTAATCAAGATAATCAATTTCAGTCGATATTTTCTCCTTTAATTAACTTTTCGCTTTAAAGGAAAGGATAATAATCCGTATGATTAAAATAGATGCCGAGTAAGATACTACCTCGTTCATACTAATTTAACTACCAATAATTTTTAATTAAATTCAGCTTTTCTGAACTTTATTTTATTTTATCCAAATATAAGAAGTTAGATTGATTAAAGATAACCTGCACAGAATATTATAAAATGATATTTGAAGATTAAAATGAACAAAGTTCAAGAATTCCAATTTAAAAATGGAAACTTTCATAATTGTTAAGTGACTTTAAACTTCTGAGATTCTTTATAAGCCTCATGTATTGATGTAATATTAATGCTTTTATTTATATAATAGGTTGGTTAAATCTGTATTTTTTACAGTGTACCTTTTTACAGAATTTATGTAATATGTAGAAATTAAAAATAATAGAGAAAAACATGGAACAATTTCCGTAATTATTTTCAAAAATCAAATCAAATTGATCAAGAGATTTTACGAGAAATGTTTTCAATAAATTGTGGTAAAAAATAAAACTATGAAAGTTAAGAATTGTATTTTATTTCAATTTTCATTGTGTCTAAATTTAATAAACAAATTTACTTGGTACAAGCTTACCATATTAAACAAAATAAAGCGTTATTGTTTTATAAAGAAAAAATTATATTTTTATTAACAACAGATTGATGTTAATATTATAAATAAACAAATGCATTAGAAAAACAGTAGAACTATTTAAGTAAGTGTAAATTCAGAGGTTCAATTTCCTCTATTAATTTTATAATGTATAACTTTCATCTATAAAAATTTAATGTAGAGCAATCAACAAAATATTCAATATATATTAGGCGATTATGTATGTAAAAATAAACTTATGCAAGCCAAAGAAGTTGTTAGAAAAATATAAGATTCGGTTAATATTTTCGTTAAATGTATGGACGTATGATTAAAATTTTAGTCTGAAAGATAGATAAATCCTTAAAAATTTATCTTGCATGTCAAGAAAAAGACAATATTTGCTGCTTATGTGGTATTCAGTCTTAATTTATTATTACTTTGCTTAAAATGCAATAAAAATTAAAATATAAATATAGGAATTTTGTAGTTATATATATATTAGTTTAAATTATTAAATTTAAATATATTATTTACTACTTTAGGATATCCATGCTAAGTAATAAATATTTAAATAGATATATTTTATCAATTGAGTACAGTTTTTCGGAGATCTAAATATTCTGAAACAAAATTATTTTTAACTTTTTCTAATTTTCCTATTCTGAATTAGTTAATATTTTTATAATCATATATTTTTATTATAGCATTGTGACAAATTATGCTTAAACTTTTCTTCCGTGAATTCAGAAAAAAATCTATAATTATATTTATGTTAAATAAATATTTAGTTACAATTAATTAAGGTAAATATTGTTAAGCAGTTATGTTTTCATAACGTTAGAATTTCCAAACTTCTTAAGTATTTTTCAAAGATATATAATTGTTTTTGAAATTTCTAGGAACTATTGAGAATTGTTTCTGAAATTGGAAGAATATGAAATTAAGAAATCTTTTTTACTCCTAAATAAAAATTAAAACACACACACACACACAGATTTTATAAATCTTTGGTGGCGACATCTATATTTCAAATAATAAAGTACATTCAGCACAGTTTATTTCAAATAAATCTAATAACGAAATATTTCTGTAATTTTATTTATGTGGAAAACAATTTTAATATCAATTTAAATTAAAATAATTCATTAATAAATGAAATGTATTCAGTTAGCAATCAAGTAAAACATTTAATTTGGTCTTTTTGAAAGATGTATTTTGTATTCAATAATAATAAATATATCAAAATAGAAATATTTATAAACATTTAATCATTTTTATAAATCAAAATTAAATTTATACTTTTAACATAATTTGATTTTATGAGGAAAATAATATTTAAGATCTTTTCTTGAATTGCAAATCGTTTTTATATTAAATATTCTTAGTCTTTTTTAAAAAAATAAAATATTTTTTTATATAGAATAACCATAAAAATAAGAATGAAAATCATAATAAAAATCTATTGAATTATTAAAAAGTAGCTTAAAAATTTTTAAACTATTATTCAAGAGAAATTTTAAATTAAAATTGAATTTGACTTGATAAAGTAGGTATTTGCGAGAAATTCTTACTCAATTTAAATTACTTTCTTAATTAGGTTGAGGTTGAGGATTCTTATGAAGTTCAATTTTTCTTTTATTAATAATAATTTTATTTTAGAAGTGATCGATAGTTTTATTTTGTAATAAAATTTTGGATTGTAGAAAAGCATTTCAATTATTTATTATATAGATGAATATTTTTCTTTCCTTGAAAATAATATATATTTTTTTTATATAGAAATTCATTTAAATTATTCGTCCTTTGCTCTCTAGTAATAATTTTTACTTAAGAATTAATTTTGAAATTTTTCATACATTTGGCTAATTTTTCGCCAATTAGAACGTTAAGACAGAAATATGAAATATTTTACGAAACTTTCTGGCTATAGCGTATGTCATAGATGAATAATGATTTTTTTAATCTTCGCTTCCGTTTATGGATTTGATTTATAAATTTGGCATTGTATTTATAGTTTGTAATTTGCTTAACAAAGTAACTCCAGGCCAAATTATCTTTTTAAATAACCTATATTGTGAGAAATTAGAAATATATTATCGAATTTTATGGTAGGAGGCAAAACTAATGGAATGGAACTAGGAAAAAACTTATATAAATAATTCAAATCGTATATCAGTCGTAAAAATAATTTATAGATAGTTGTATTATGATTAAATATGGTTTTATTATTGATTTTCAATTATTTATGTTTGAAATTATTATTAAAATAATTACATTATCTTAAATTACTTTAGTTCTTGATATTACAAAAATTAGCGTATAGTTGTACTGTTTTGTTTCAATTGACCCAAGTACGTATGATTTCACATTATGACTATATTAAGCTCCCTATCAATAAGCAAATTCAAGTAGCTTGGAACATTTTAACTGATGAATTAAAAACATATTTTCCAAAAAGACTCAGATTACAAAAAATATTGATTAAAGCACAAGTACTCCTATATTTTTCTTAGCTGTTTAATTAAAATATGACAAAGGGTTTTTATTCTTCAGTATCATTTACTTTTGTGTTGGCTAAATTTCTCAATCTCCTTATTTATATATTAGCCTTTGTTGTACACGATTATAAATTATTCTTTATTATACGGCTTTAATATTTTTGACAGCAAGTTTTGGAATACATTTTAACATTGCTAATAATTTCTATTTTGTTTTTTGAAAAAAAGAAAAAAAAAGTATCTTTTAATGTATGGAAATCAGTTGCGCGAGCTCACTCGGATATAAAGTTCAAATCTTATTTTAATAAAATAATAATTGCTTATATAAATTTATAATCTATAATTATAATAAATTAAATAATTATTTACGATATCATTATAACAAAATATGACAATGTGTACCAATTAATTCAATCAGAAAAAATAAAATATTTATATAAGAACATTTAAATCCTATTAATTCTATAAAAGTTGACTCCACTTTCACGTTACGATATAAAGCTTTTTTACATACAACTAAATATTTAATTCAAATAACAAAATCTATTTTAAAATTGAACAGCACAATCCAATTTCCCAGAGATTAACATAAAAAGTCTTTTAAATTAAAAACTTTTAATTGTATGAATGAAAATAAAATAATCCTTGATTATGATTCCCACATATTAATTGGTCTAATTAGCACTCGTGTGCCAAAAATGACAATTGAGCGACAAACAAACCAAACAAAACCGACATATTATTTACAATAACTTACAGACATTTAAAGGCTTTTTCGCCATTAACTGAAAACAGTAACAGTTATGAGAATAATTGTTTAATTTAAAACATATTTTCATAAAGGGAGAATTAAAAAATGCGGTTGTAGAAAGAAACATTCTTAAGAAGTGATGTTTCAAATTATCTCTCTCATTAAATTATCCTTAAATTATTGAAAAGGACTTTTTAAAAAGTCACACATGCAATGATATGCTGTTAACTGCATGTAAACCGGCTTGTGCTATTTATATTATAATAGAAAACATCGTGAATCTTCTGTTTTAAATATAAATTTGTTTTATAATGTTTCTTGAAGGTTTTTGAGGAGATTATCATAAGTCACTGTTTTGATGGTTAGCAGCTGATATAAACTGCATCAAACAATGTATTTATATTATTCTATATATAAATAGGTAACACATTGATTTATTTTGTTGTTTTTCAACAACAACAATTCAATTTTGGACATAATTTAATTTATTTCTTCTAAAATAAATTATTCATCTTGAGTAACAATGCAGAATGTTATATCAAATACTAATTTGTTCACAAACAAAAAGTAGAGTTTAAAAAAAAATAAGATGTCAAAATATTTAAAGAACACTCCCAAAATTTAAATACGAGAGCAAATGAAGCCTTTTCTTTCATCCTTTTTTACTGAGAGTTAATTAAGAACGTTGCCTTCAGTTATATTCGACAAATCGGGAAATCCATTAAGGAAACCCTTTGGGCCATTTTTTGTGAACTTTGATGTTTTGGTTAGGATGAAAAAATTACATGTCGAAAAGAGATGTTGAAAAAGTGATGGAAGGAATTGTTTTCTTTTCTTTAAAAAAATTTCTTCTTTGTTCTATGTTTTACATCAGACTGACTAATCTCATTTTCTTCAAACTAAATTACTCCATTGCCTTTAGAAAGACTAACTTTATAAAATTTGAGATGAAAAAGTTCCTTCTTAATGGATGACAAAGCAATTTTAAAATGCCAGAATAACCTCTGAATATTAAAACTAATTGAAAAAATTCTGTTTTAAATTTAAAAATTAAATATTTCCCATGAAAGTAGAAACACTGCAAGAAGATTATAAATATTAACAATACCAATAACTCGTGGTTAAAATTATAATAATTTTAATACAGTTAATTTAAAGACAATAACACATTTTTTTACAAAAAGATATTTTCAAAGCCAGGTATAAAAGAAATATTCTTAAATAACCAAAATTTAAATACAGTGTTTTATATTTCAGAAACAAATGCAACTATCTATTAGCTTTCGCGATATTCAATTAAATTGTAGTCTGTTTTACAATGTATTTAATAATGATGCTTAGAAAATAAAGCAAATCCAAAATATCAATAGATATTTGATAATAAGTCTTAATTAAAAATATACTTCTATAAATGTATTAAATTTCAATGATGAAAAACTATTTATTTGAAGAAAAAAGGTATAATTAACCCTTTCCGTTTGTGTAGCCTCAATTATATCAATCCATTGTTTGATTTAGTTGTATTCATACCACAGATTTTGCAAGTTTTGTTCTATATATTATAATAAGATTTTTATATTAATTCCTTTAATAAAAAATAAGTGCTAAAATGATTTTTATAAATGCAAATTTTCTTTGCAATAATTAAGTAGAAAACAAAAAGTTAAACTAAATAATTGCTATGAAAATCGAATGCTCTGTTCTTTTATACCTTTGTTCAAGAAGTTAAATATGTTTGAAGCGTAATAAACTGGATGGTATGGCACAAAGAAAGAATTAAGAATTATCGAAAACATTCAATGAACTATTTCAGTTCTGAAAATAAATGAAGGAGTTATATAATATTTTGTCTTGAAAATATAATTAAATTATTAGACTAACTATACAATCATAGAATTTTAGATAGAGAATGAATACTACGAATAGGTGTTTATGAGAGGTAAGTAAAATACAAAGATACACGATAAATCAAAGAACACTGATATTTGGCTTGATAAAATTAAATTAAACTTTATTTTCTGCTTTTGCGATGGAAAGAAATTTATGTTAGGATTAAAAAAAACACAGAAATACAATGGAAATGAGCTGTTTTATTATATATATATATATATATAACATAAAAGCAAGTAATTTTATAGTAAGTTTATTAAGCAGTTTATTGTATATATTGTCTACCTTCAAATAAATATATTTTGAAGGCAATAAATATTATTGTAATTAATATTTCTCTATTCACAGAAGGATTGCAGTGATGTGCATTGAAATTATATCTACGTTAGGAAACAAAAATTTCTTTAAAATGAAATTATATCGAATGAAATAAATTTTCAGTATAAGGCGACTGTAGAGAAGTTTTATATTTCTGAATGATTGAATGCGATTCGCTGTTCAGAAGAAAAATCAGACTTCATGATAAATTTTATCTCTTTCGACATCGTGGAATATGATCCACAAACGGAATTTATATTCTTCAAGGAAATATTTTTCACGAGAGTTTCCTATAAGCAGAATAAATATAGTCCGAATTGAAAATTCAACACAACATGCTTAGAGAAAAATCGTCATACAATACATAATTGTTTTTTTAAAGAATGAAATTAAGATAAAAAAAGTAAAATACTGATAAGAAAAATTCGGTTATCTTGTATTTCTTTATAAATAATCTAGTGGATGTCTTCAGATAGTTCTTAAAGTCAAAAGATCATAAGAATGATTTATTTGAGATTGGAATCATTTCATAGAATTTCTTTTGATTTGGAGGTGACGAAATTTCGAACATTTGGTATCATTAAAATGTTTATCAGGAAATATGAAAAGTGTTAGAATGGATCACCATTTTAAGAATTGCTTCCTGATGAAAATATTGCGATAAATATAGTTTAAATAGGAAATATATTGCTGGGTTCAAACCTCTTCAAGTTATGAAGCAATGACAGTTAAAGGCAATTATAAGGCATTTATTCTCCTCTCGTATCTTATTATCTTATATATGTCATTTTAAAGATAAGTAACTATATTCAGCGATGTATGAGAAATTGGCAATGTGGTTAGTATATCTCGCAGTAATAAAAATAATGCACCACATTCTCTGCGATAAATATGAGAGACACGAATTATAATGTAAATGAAGTTACCCCCTGGTCAAACCCAAGTTTTATATCAGTTAATGTTGAAGAAGGGATTATTATTCGTGTAATGTAATTCATTTAGGATTATTCATGTAATGATAACAATGGGTGAAGTGTTATATGACATATAACAATCGTTTTATTAATAAAATTATTATATAAGAATCATTAACACATAACTTTCTGAAATATTTTATATATAAATGTATGT
This sequence comes from Latrodectus elegans, assembly GCA_030067965.1. Taxonomy (NCBI): domain Eukaryota; kingdom Metazoa; phylum Arthropoda; class Arachnida; order Araneae; family Theridiidae; genus Latrodectus; species Latrodectus elegans. Next base: position 71,328,664 of record CM057810.1, on the reverse strand, counting down.
GAAAATGGTTTTTAGAAAATAATTATGTAAAGCAACAAACATTTAAATGTGGAATATGTAAATGTGGTTTCATAACTTCAGCTTTTATATTTTCCTTTCGTAATATTTTTAAAAACAAAAAACCTTGTCTTTCATATTAATATTATCTGATTAGATAATATGTCTCCGTGTAAAATTCGTAATATTTCTAAATTTTGACAAATTTTTCATCGATTTCTGTTAGATTTTAAAAAAACATGCTACAAAATGAAAACATTATCCTTATAAAAATAAAATTGCTATATATGTTTTAAATAAAGCGTGTTTAAAATTCAGGCTGGAATAATGATTAATTAATTTTTAATGCACCCTTTAATATATTCTGATAAATATTAACTAAACTGTTTTTAATTGCAATCTCTTTGATAAACTACTGCAAATTTATTTTAAGGAAAGAAATTTTGCTTAAAATAAATTTCACTTACAAAGCAAACTAAAATAATATATTTTAATTTGTTGACTTAAGAATTTAATTTTATTCTCTGTAGGACTACATTTATTACACTCATTTTTATTACACACTTCTACATAATTCAATTTTTGATTAATCAATCTTACAATAATCATCACTTTGCAATGTCAACTGCAAGAAAGGTATTAGTATGTCATAGCTAAATCTATCTTATTTCCAGTATCATATGTTTGTGGACTAATTTTTGAGATTTGAATATAAATTTAGTATAATTAATTATAAAAATTATGGTAATAATATAGAAACTTTAGTTTAAAGTTTTTTTATTTACTTTAATTGGTTAACCACACACATATCAATGCTTTTTGGATTATGCTATGAAAGCATATTTTTATTTTGGTAGATCTTAATGATCCCGATTCTCTAACTGTTATAATAATCTTTCTCTCTCTCTAACTGCTTAAAACTATTTTTATAACTTTTAAATTTAGCGTTTCCTGAATTTAAAATTAACAAATGATTAAATATTATTTATATTTTAACGCTTTATTGAGAAATAAGTAATATTTCCTGTGTTCATTCATAAATTACATTTGAAACAAAAAAGATTTATTTATATGTATTCCCGAAAACGATTTTCTTTATTTATGTGAAAGAGACAAATCTTTGTTTTCTTTATCGTTTTCCTTTTCAAATACATCAGCGCGATTTCATCTGCATTGACAGTGAAATTTTCTGCCATCCCATCCGAAAGAGAGACACAGATGAGGTGTTACCGGCACGAATATGGAGCAACTTAATGTCTCCAACACCTGAAAACTATACCGTGAAAAAAAAAAGAGCATATGACAACAGAATGCAGTGCCTGGAACACAAATTCTGTGGGGTTCTCAAAAAAATGCTGCTACTGACATGTACACCGATAGTGGAGCATCGGTGTTAGAAGCAAGATCTTTTTATCGATGTCATGTCCAGGTGGTGTGGTGTCAACCTCAGTTAGCCAACCACAAAGCTCAATAAACTGGTTGTTCTTCGCTTGACGGGGAAGTTTTATGGACATAACCAAAAAAGACCGGAGTGTCGGCAAAGTTTTCTTTCTCCTCTCGACAACCATCTATTTTATTAACTGAAGAAAGAAAAATAAAGCTCTTTTCCTGAGTTCTGGGCAGTAAATTAATCCACAATTATACAACGTTTGTAATTAACTATTATTCGAATATTTATTGTTTAAATTTGCATAATCGTTATCATGAAACTGTAAAATTAATTTTTTAGGGAAAGCAACTAAACGATTATATTAACGTAAAAATATTGCCTATTCTATAACATAAAATTCTGTGAAACAGTAAATGCTTGATGATACGTTTAAATATTAACAATCGCAGCATCATATAAATTCGACATTATTACAAATTTAGAAAATATAATTAGAAATTAATTACAAATTCATGATAGCTATTTGATTTAATAGTTGAAGTATATAATGTTTAAAACTTACGTAGTTCTGATAGTATATAATATGAAAGGAAGTTTGAATTAATAATGTGTATTGTTATTATTACATATTTTGCTTACAAATTATGAGATATTTCCTGATTTTTTGCTGGAAAAAGGAATAGCAATTGAAAAGAAAAATGAAAGTAAATAAAGGGATAATATATATTATTTACACAAATCAATAATAATCTACGTTAAAGAGTGAATCAATGAGACGGATATAATCGATCGTGTCTCAAAAGAAAGAATGTTTCATTTATACATTTCAACCAATCATTATTTCTCCATTTTATTCATCAAAATGATAATTCAACATTTTTTAAATCATTTGATTTCATTCTAAGCTAAATCCTCATTTTTCCTCATTAAGAGCTGAATTTTACTGCATTTCTAAAGCAAGGTTTTTATGGAAACAAGAAATATTGTTAAATTTTAAACAATGGATTGAAGAGGAATTTCTGCTAGAATTTACTTTTTACAATATTTTTATTGAAATAATAGTTATAACCCTAAGGCTTGTGCAACTGTTTTTCATGTATAATCTGCATTAAAGTTGTTTTGTGGTATGTGTGTGATACAGTGGCATTTATGTTAAAAGTAAATTTTTTAAAATATAAATTTAATGTTTATTTCCTTATTTTTTGTTTTTTTAGTGTAAATAATTGTATATTATTACTTATCTAAAGTACTTTTTCAATTTATTCGCATCATAATGAACAAAATTAGCAAATAAATTATTTAATATGAGTATGAATAGAAAAATTAAAACTAATTTAATTTTTTAAGCTAAAAAATGAGAATTTCATCAAATTTCTATGGAAACAATTCAGCTAAAATATTTAACATACTTGAAAAGAATTTCATTTCATTCACGTATTTTTAAAACTAATATGATTTTAGTTAATGGAATGTATTACATTCTGCAAACACTGTTGCCAATATTTCAAAGTAAAAAACATAACGTTTACCAAATTTATAAGTATTTCTACTGAAATCTTCTTGTATGACGTACAAAGATTACACCGCTCACCATTTATGATAAAATTTCCTGATGCAGTGGCTGTATATAAAATTGTTAGTGCAAAAAATTATCAAAAATATTTTCATTCTAAAATTATCAAAAATATTTTCATTCAATAATTAGAACCTAAACATTACAACAGACTATTCATTTTCTTATCAGATTTTTAATCTTAAGAGAGTAAATGCAATGATAATTTAAAATACATGTTAATTAAAAGAAAGGAGATATTTTTCTTAAAATAAAGGATGTAATTATAGGGAAACATACCATACTGAAAAAAAAAGATTAGTGACGTCATAGATCACGAAACCAAATTTAGCAGTTAATCTAATAACAGCCTTTTCTAAAGCGTAATTCAGTTTGTCTTTGAAAAAAAAAATTGCTTAGTAATATTAATGTGAAGTAGCTGAATTAGGAATAAAACGAATATTTTCTAAGGAACATAATACCATACTTTTTTAGCTTCTTTTTAGCTATCATTTCAACAGATAATAATAGCAGATGTTTATTAAATTTTCCTAATAGCTTTTTTCATATTCAACGTGAGAGTCTGTCCTTAAATCATAATATGAAGTAATAAAGATTTTTCAATATGTTGTTTTTAGAAATGTGTTGAAAATAATTGGGATCTTTTAATACAAATTGATTCTAATTCATTTTTTCATATATCTACACACTAAATATCTAACTAAATGCTTTGTATTAATTTCAAATTGTATTTGAAATTAATTTGATTTGAAAATTGTATTTGAAAGTAATTTCAAATTGTATTTAAAAACTCTGTAATTTGAAACTTAGTCAATTTTTCTAATATTTGTATTTATTATGCAAATGTATATATCGATAACTTTGCGCAAATAAACGTCATCATTAAGTATTTTCCAAAAGCAAATACAAAAGCATTATATAAATGAGATTAGGCTTTTACTACCATTATGTCAAAACATTTACTTAAACATGTTTTAAAATATCATGATTAAGTAAATTTAATAAGCTAAATTTTCAATTTATTATTAAAAATAATTTTATTATCAAGAAGAGGAAAAAAGAAATAATTTTAATTTCGCTACAAGGATAAGCGAGATTAATTTACGGAGTTCTATAATTTAGTTATACGTTTTCATAATCAAGAATAAAATATGGTACTAATTTATGTTGTAAGATTGACATATATAACTCCACATGATTGTATTTAACAAAAAAAATGTTTAAATTTAAATGCTTCAAATAAATAATTACAATCAAAATTTTAATTTTAAAAAATGCATTTAAATTACTGAGCGTAATTTAGCATTAATGATTAAAGCTTTTTTATTTTCTAAAAATCATCTTAAAGTGAAGACTGCTTGATTCTATCATCGCTTTTATTGACATGGGTAAATACATTTTTGCGCAGTAATTTGGTGTAGGTGGGTGTTTGGTAAAAATTTCATGAATATATCTTGGCGACTTAAGAATACTGTCTATTGTTTAGAAAGTTTTATATGAAGGTTTAAGTTTGTAATGGAAGCATTTTTTAATATAGCCTTACATTTTAAAAGTGTTTACTATGTAAAGTCATTTATATGATTTTAATTTCGAAACAAATCACAATCTAATAAGTAAAGTAAATAATAAGAATCTCTATCTCTTAAAAACTTGACTTTATCTGAATTTATCTTATTTTTTTTCTTTATTTAACATTTTTGGATGGGTTTTATCTAACTGTATCGTGATATTTAAAGGTGATTACTGCTTTAAAATATATGGTGAGTATACAAAAAATAATAAAATTTGTTTTTCTTAACAAATTTGTTTCAAATAGTTGAAATTAACTGTATGAAACCATGCATATTTTTATCAAAAATAAATGTTTTAAACTAAGAATAAAATTGAATTTTGATATCCTTGTATATTGATTATACATTTAATATTTAAATGCTTAATTTTACTTTTTACATAATTCCATGAAGCCTTTAAAAGTTTTAGAATTTTTTTTTAAATATTTATGAATGTAATAAAATAAATTACAAATATATCTATCTATCTTTAACATATATATATATATATATATATATATACACACACACACACACACACACACACACATATATATATATATATATATATATATATATATAGACACACATATATATGAATGTAATGGAAAAATCTAAAATATATGTTATGCTTTTTTAGAGAGCGAATTTTTAAAAATGAATGAAATTTGGTAAAGTCACACAATTGTGACTACATGATATATCAATTTCTGTTTTGTAAAATTTTGTTTTATCCATAATATAATGCATTTAAATAGAAATATTTCTTTGTAACTGATGATAGTTTTAAGTAGATACAAAGAAATGATATCTTGCACAGAAAAATACAGAAATATAAGAAGATAGAGACTATTGTCTATTTTTTTATATTATGTTATAAATTCAACATTAAAATTTCGAAAAGTTATATTCTTGATTTAAAGATAAAATTTGCTATTAAAAATAAAATAATAACTTTTATTTTTGGGAAACTGAAAGCTGAAAAAGACGTTACGTTTTTAAATACGATGCTAAAAGTAATATATTAATTAGCAAAACATTTATATTTAATTTAATGAGAAACACTTTTTGATCAATGGAAAATTAATGATTAACTTAAAAATGTTTATTAAAGAATGTTTTGACCATTTAGTTTAATGTAAGCATGTATATGAAATATATATTTTTTGATATTTACTCAATATTAATAAACAATTTAAATGGAGTTTTAATTAATAATCACTACAACAAATATGAAATCATATGCATACCAAGAATTATGATTTGTGACATATAAGAATGATATTTGCATCTGCATATCATGTGTGTGTGAGATCGTTATCATAATACAGGTTTTCATTGTCAGTTGGTCTCAACCGCAAACAATCACAGTATCCCACATCCTCATATTAATGTGGTCAACAAATGTGTGATACATTCAAAAATAAAATATAGAATAATTTTAATATGATGTGAGATACATATTCACCACCATGGACAGCGTTCATCAAGTAAACTATACTAGAAACAGAAAACTTGATGAACTCCATTAAAGGTTAATGATTCGATTCTTGACAATTAAAGATTTAGATATTTCTTTGTTAAAAGAAAATCGTATAATTTAAAGAACAACCCATGCGTATCCAGTTTATTTTCGATAGAAAATTTGGCGTTTTTTTAAAAAAAATTGGATAGACTTCAGATAGATCAATAAACCAAATCATTATCTACAATCACTTAGTCTGTCGGATTCCATGCGTAATAGAGGGAATCAACTGCATTATATAAAGCTGAATTTTACAAGCAGAACCATATCTATTTCCAGTTATGAAAAGTTGTGGGATACAAGAAAGAATAAAGGACAACAATAATAATTAACTATTATTGTTATTATTAATATATATAGCAATAATAACAATGGTAAATGTAGATTGTAATAGTAAAAGATAGCTCAACAGAATCAATATTTTTAATTATGATCCTCTACAAATCCGGTAGATTTACTTTTTAGGCGTTTGGTGGAAGGGAGAATTTAATCTACTTTCCACTGTTCTTGAATCACATAACAGCTACAGCAGCATATAAATTTTGGCAAAAAAGATAAATTGAAATAAATATGTATGAACAAGAAAACTTCAAAGGAATGTGCAAAAGCTTTAATGGAATAGATAATTTGAATCACCAGTGAAATAATTAATTTGCTGAAGTATTATATTATTTAGAATAGTATTAGTAACGAAAATATTATATTGGGTAAAAGTCAGACAAAAACTGTCTCATGCACAGTTTAGAGAAAATGAAAATATTTGAATATTGAGTTATCAGACCTCACTACTTCTTATGAGTTAGAGAATCTTAAGACTTACGAGTCTTACTGAATTGTGTAACGTTATTTGAAAGCGTGCTATAGCTATCTTAAGAGGTATTGGTTGGCTCAATTTCAGAGGAGATTTTTTAATTTTTAACTATATTAAATCAATTATCTCTGAAACTGACATTCATATAATAAAATAGCACTTGATTTTGTATATATATTGGATATTCTTGTCTAATTTACTGTCCGTTCTTTAGACAGTCACACTTTATGTATTCAAATGATACTGACATCAATTAATAACCATTTTTATAAATTAATTCTGATTTAACGACTTTATTTTAAGATAAGACTTATTGTAGATAAAAATAAAAATTGCTAATAACGCGAACGTTTTATGATAGAACAATTAGTAGGTATGTCATTTACAGTAGCCTTTGTTTGTAGCTTTCCTTAATAAATATTTGTTTAAATCAAATAATTATATTTTTCACTCATATTTTAATTGTTATGGTAATTATATTTTAACTCAGTTTAAATTTGGTAAAAAAAATATAAGTTAGATTAATTAGACTTTAGAATCTAATTTATTTAGTTTAATATTTCCCCCCTTTTTTCCTACGATCTAAGCAATACATAGTTTTTCTTATAATAAATCAGAAATTTATGTTGTGAATCATGAAAGAATAAAAGTAGTAAAAAAAAAAAAAAAAAAAAAAATAAATATATATATATATATATATATATATATATATATATATATATATATATATGTATATATATATATATATATATACATATATATATATGTATGTATATATATACATATGTATGTATGTATGTATATATATACATACATATATATATATATATATATTATATATATATATATATATATACATATATATATATATATACATATATATATATATATATGTATGTATATATATACATACATACATACATATATATATATATATATATTTTTTTTTTTACAGTACTGGCCATTAAAATTGGTACACCAGGAAGAAATGTAGATAACAAAATGATATTTAATGGACAAATATATTATACTAGAAATAACAAGTAATTAAATTTTCAAAAAAATTGGCTGGATATATCCTGGGAACACCTTTGGCAGCAATAACAGCAGTTATACGCCTGAGCATTGAGTCAAACAGAGATTGGATTGCATGTACAGGCACAGATGTCCATGCAGCTTCAACACGATGCCACAGTTCATCAACCGTAGTGACTGCCGTTTGGTGACGAGCCAGTCGCTCGGCAACCATGGACCAGACGTTTTCTATTGGTGAAAGATCTTGAGAACCTGCTGGCCAGAGCAACAGCCGAACATGTTCCGTATCAAGGAAGGTCCGTACAATAACGGCAACATGCGGTTGGGCATTATTCTACTGAAACGTAGGGTTTCGCAGGGCTCGAATAAAGGGGTAGAGCCACGGATCGTAACACACCAGAAATGTAGCGTGCACTGTTCAAAGCACCGTCACTGCGAACAAGAGGTGACCGAGACGTGTATCCAATGGCACCCTATACCATCACGCCTGGTGATGGGCCAGTATGACGATGACGAATGCATGATGACAGTGGGCGTTCACCACGATGCCGCCAAACACGGATGCGACCATCATGATGCTGTACACAGAACCTGGATTCATCTGAAAAGATGACGTCACACCATTCGTGCGCCCAGGTTTGTCGTTGATCACGCCATTGAAGGCGCTCTTGTCTATGACGCAGCGTCAAGAGAAGCCGTAGCTGAGAGTCCATGGTCTTCGAGCTGAGAGTCCATGCTGCTGCAAACGTCGTCGAACTGTTCGTGCAGATACTTGTTGTTTTCCAAACGACCCCGTTTCTTGACTCACGGCTCGTGACGTGGTTGCACGATCCATTAACTCCATGCGAATAATATGCCTGTCTTCTCGGCTGCTAGTGATAGGTGGCCGTTGAGATCCCGCAAGGTGTTCCGTATTACCGTCCTGAACCCATCGATTCCATATTCTGCTAACAGTCATTGGATCTCAATCGACGCGAACAGCTATACTGCGATTATATAAACCGCAATCCCGGTACGCTACAATTCGACCTTTATCAAAGTCAGAAACGTGCTGGTACGCATTTCTCCTTCTTACACGAGGCATCACAACAACTTTTCCCCAGACAACAGCGTTCAAATGCAATTTGTGTATGAGGAACCGGCTGAACAATTTCCTCATTTAAACACAATGTAGGTGTCGCTACTGGCGCCTGCTTTGTCTGAATGCGCTGAAAAGCTAATCATTTGCATATCACAGCACCTTCTTCCTTTCGTATAAATTTCACATCTATAGCATATCGCCTTTTTGGTGTAGCAATTTTATTGGCCATTAGTATATATATATATATATATATAAATGAAAGTTATTTTATTAACACTTAATGTTGTTATCTGTTTGAATAACATTAAGAGGTGTAGTACATGAAAACAAATGACAAAATAAACTCATTTATACAAACTCTGGTTTAAAAGTTTTTAAAATTCCGTCTATGAATAACTAGTAAATTAATTACGATTAATTAAATCGTGTGATGAGAGATTATAATGTTTTGAAAACTATTCGTTGGATGCGGAGTGATATTATGAGCAGGAATAGTATTTCAAATTGTTTTGTTATCTCAATTAGGAAAAGTTTTGATCAATAAAATAACTACGTGTGCGCTAAAAATAGAGTAATTTTAGGATTCCCGTTTGCTGGAAGATATTTTCTCTCACAAATATTTTAATTAATTTAAGAAAAACCCAAACTACCCAAGGAAATATTTTGCTTAATGAATTCAATGGTAATACTGCAATGGAAAAATATATTAATGAAACTGTTTGGCAATTTTAGTGTATTCAAATGATAAGTATTTTCCTTTGAATTTATTTCAAAAATCTGATTTTTCCAATAAAGTTGTTTTTCGATATTTCTTTAAAATCATTATTTATCGGAAAAGATATTTTAAATACATCGCACGGAGTTTGTTTATTTTTTATATAGTAATTGTAAAAAAATGCATTTTGATGATTTTCAAATCTCAATTTCCTTATCTTGCGAGTAATGTTATCTTCATATTTTCACTCAAACAATGCTGCTAACAAAGATTCGAATTATTAGTAGATAAAACAGTTCATAAAAAAATATAAGCAAAATATTAGAAACAATTCAAGAGAATAATTGGATGCCATTTAAAGTTAAACAAAAGAATATTTTTTTGTTTATAACAAATAAGATAATGCGTTTATCAAAATTCTTATCAGTCTTAAAATCATTCCTATTATGTGAAGAATATCACAAAGCAAATCAATTTATTATAGCAATAACTTAAAAGATGAGTAGAAAATAATCGTTTGTTTTACTTTGCGAATGAAAGAAAAATATTTATAAGCTTTTTCTGCATACTGTATTCAAATTTATCGACTACAATTTGAATTATTTAATATAGCATGACTATATTTGTAATTTTGTTGATATGTCTGCTTCCTTTGGTAACCTTCGGATTAGATAATGGTCTGGCAAGAACACCTCCTATGGGATGGCTGTCTTGGACTCGCTTCGCTTGTAATATCGATTGTGATAATGATCCATCAAACTGTATAAGTGAAAGACTTTACATGGATATGGCAGATAGAATAGTATATGATGGTTACAAAGATGCTGGATACCAATACATTAATATCGACGACTGCTGGTTAGAAAATTACAGAGATGGAAAAGGAAGATTGGTTGCGGACAAGAAAAGATTTCCAAGAGGAATAAAGGGTTTGGCAGATTACGTTCACTCTAAGGGGCTTAAACTTGGCATTTATCAGGACATTGGAATGTTGACATGTGCAGGATATCCTGGGAGCTATGGACATTTTGAAGACGATGCGTCTACATTTGCTGAATGGGGGATAGATATGTTAAAAGTAGATGGATGTTATGCTAGCGCAAAAGAAATGGATGATACTTTTCCAGCTTTTTCCATGGCTGTTAACAAGACTGGGCGACCTATTCTATTTTCGTGTGAATGGCCATTTTATCAGACAATGAAAGGCATTAAACCTAATTTTACACAGATTGCCAAGTATTGCAACATTTGGAGAAACTATGAAGATGTGAATGACAGTTGGCAAAGTGTTTTATCCATTTTAGATTTCTTTGTGAAGAATCAAAAAGAACATGTTGCTATCGCTGGACCAGGACAATTCAATGATCCAGATATGCTCCTAGTTGGAAATTTCGGTCTCAGTGACGATGAAGAAAATGCTCAGTTCATGCTATGGTCGATTATGGCGAGTCCCCTTCTTATGTCTAATGATTTAAGGAACATAAGGAAAACATCCAGAGATTTATTGCAAAATAAAGAAATTATTGCTGTAAATCAAGACCCATTAGGAAAAATGGGACAGCAAGTTATTAAAAATGGGAATATAGAAATCTGGACCAGACCCATTAGCCCTCTAAGCAAATCTGGTAACTATTCTTTTGCAATTGTGTTTTTCTCTCGTAATACTTTAGGAGGACCCACCAAAGTTTCTACCAGACTTTCCGACATTGGTTTGCATGATATGCAATGTTACATTGTATATGAAGTATTTGATGTAAAAACAAAATCAAAACTTTGTCCTCAAGATATACTAACAGTTCACGTGAATCCATCTGGCGCTACTATGATAATAGCAAAATTTTAAATCACAGATTCTTTTTATTGGTTTAATAAGTTATTTCAAATTTTATGCTATTAATATATTAATCAAAAAAACTGTGTGTGTGTGTTTTCAAGCTGTGGAAGACTTCTTAGAAAATATGACGAGTATATGAATGAAAAGATTCAAACAGGCAGTATGAACTTTAAATAACTTCTACAAATAATATTGTCCTAATTTAGAATTTGCTAAATTTTTTTCATCTCTTTAAATTTATTTAACTCTTAATTTTTCAGAATATTTGTTATATTATGTAAGTTTCAAAATGATTCTTAATTTTCCTTATAAAATTTGAATTTAAAGAAGTTCACACACACACACACACACACACACACACACACACACACACACACACACACACACACACACACACACACACACACACACACACACACACACACACACACACACACACACACACACACACACACACACACACATATATATATTATAAAAGAGCTCTGCGTGTGTATGTTTGAAATATTTACTAACAATATAAGATAACAAATCAATTTATTCAAAATGTTATTGATGCAATTTAGTAATCTAAAGTTTAACTTACTTGTGTGTGTATTCGAGATGTTTACGCTGCTATATTTTGAAAATAATATATACTTTTTATTAGACATATTAAAATATAAGAAAAGGAAAAATTTATTATCTAGGAATTACAATTGCAACGAATTTTATTAGAAATGAATTTAATTAACTTTTTACATTTTTAAAATGATACTTATCATGATATGTTTGTATAAAATATGTTTCGCCATTCTGTTGAGCATTTTTATGATAGTAATTTAATTTTAAAAATCTTTTTCAGTTCCATTTATACAGAAATATTCATTGAGTGCTTATTGTTAATTTTAAATATATGAATAGTGTATTTATATTTATAAATAAAATCCTACAAACTTTTTCCAATAGTAATTATTTAATTAAAATATCCATATTAGTAATAATCTATATGATTTAAACAATATTAAATTCCTTTTATTGATATAAAAGCCGGTATCAAAGGGGAAGCTTCAAAAGCAAAACATTATGTCACCTGGTTGAATCAAAGCAATTTCATATTTACGTATATTTAATTTTCTTTTACATCATTGGATCGCGTTCTGTTAAAACTGTTTTCAGTAAATATTGTTATACAGAAATAAAATAATAAAAGTGCTTAAGTATGCTAAAATTAGTGAAAAACTGTAATTATAATAGCTTTTCACTAATTTTCATTAATTCTTAAATAAAACTTTTACTTTAAAAGTTTTATTTCAAGGTGACAAGTTAAAGTATTAAGTTTGGCTGAGACACACAAGCTTTATATATTAAGTCACACACACACACGATGACAAGTCCCGAGTTCTTTCATAAGTAAGTTAATGGAAACAAGTATTTACTGTCAACAGATAAACTAAGCATTTATAGTTAAAATTATTCTCAGAAATTATTTTGCCACTAATTTTATTTCTCTTGTTAGAAGACAATGCTCTTGTAATTTTACATAAGTAAATTTATAAAATTTTATAATTATGTCATATTATTAAGATGAAGAGTTTTCTGAAGAAAACATTACTCGAATACAATATATATCAAACTATGAGTTTTTTCTCCTAATCTCCTTTTAGAGAAAAGGGGTTTTTGTTAAAAATTGTCTATAATGTTCGAAATAGTTAATTTAAAAAATTTTTCTCCTGGAAACGATATCAATTTTTAATTCATAATTTTTGTTTCTAATAAATTAGAATAAATATTTCAAAATTAAAACATTTTTCTTACAATGAAGACCTTTTTTATAAAATTCTCTAAAAAGAGTATAAGGGTATCTATCTATCTATATATATATAATATATATATATATATATATATATATATATATATATATATATATATATATATATATATATATATATATATATATATATATATATATATATATATATATATATATATATATATATATATATATATATATATATATATATAATATATATATATATATATGGTATAAGTTAATTTTCTTATATTTTTCACTATTACCTGTTATTATATATTTTTAATATTTAATTGATTTTCAATTATTATAAATTTAAAAATAGAAATGAATATCTGAGTTTTAATACAAATTTGACAAATACAATTCGATAGTATTTTTATCTACTTCAAAATTTATGTTTATTATGCATCATAAGCCACATTTTTGTACTATAATAGTCAAATTTGATTTCTACTTGGGAGAAAATTTGCTTTCAAGGTTTTCTCAATATTTCATTCCAAATATATAAAAATTATTTTCTATCTTATCACACTCTTTATGGAAACATAGAAATTTACATATAAACAAATAAAATATCCATATATATATATATATATATATATATATATATATATATATATATATATATATATATATATATATATATATATATATATATATATATATATATATATATATATATATATATATATATATATATATATATATATATATTATATATATATATATATATATATATATATATATATATATATATATATATATATATATATATAGATATATATATATATATATATATAAAAGGAAGTATATAAACTAAAGAAATTTTATCCCTCAAGTTATATACATAATTTATGCAAGAATATTACAAAAAATATAAAAACATCAATGACATTTTTCCAAAAATTCCACATTTCATTGGGAAGAACTTTTTCTAAAATATTACATCTATTGTACATTATTAATAATTTTCTATTAACACAATGAGTATAATACTTTAGAAATAAGCTAAACATAGTTTCGGCTATCAGCTCCAATGATTTTAAAAAATGATCCTGTTTCTAGGAAATTTGTTTGAAAATAGAAGTGTTTCATTCCTCTCACAGCAAAAATGAGTTTCCTACTTATATTATTTTAACAATAAAAGCTAATATCAATAAGAGTTATTGAAGTGGAAGCAACTTTAACTTTTTGAAACTCAAATAAGCCTCTTCTTATTTCTTTGTTTCATTATGCAGGATAAAATGAAATCTAAGTAAGCAAATGTAGCTTTCTTATTTTCCTAAAAAATGAAATAAAAAGAGATATTTCACAAAAAGCAAAAGTGAACTTTATGCAGAAAATAATAGATCTAAATGAACTATAGCTAAGAAAAATAATTCTCTGGTAAACCTCAAATATTGACGATAAAATTGAAGAGAGACCAAAATACTTTCGATTTCATCACCATGGAGATGAGTTGCCTTATGCTAAGTGGGAAAAATTTCTTCCGAAAAGTTTTCCATTAGGTTGGAACTTTTGAAGTAATAATAACATAAAGAACACTTTGACTTTCTTCCACATAACATGCTACCCAAAATGATATATCTTTTACGCAAGACTTGTGTCAGAAGAAATAATTTCACTGCCCTCAAGGACTATACTTTCAATTAGCTTTTAGTATAATGAAGAATTTTTTTATCTAAAGAAGGAAAAGGAAAATTGTTACGTTTTATTAATATCTGAAAGTAAATATTACTTTATTTGCTTAAACACTGAAAGAAAAATCTCAAGTAAGAGGCGAAAAAATATTAAAGTATGGAATCTTAATATCCAATACACATTTATTGTATTGTTAACACTATTTCTCTTTATTATCATTAATGTATGGATAAGTTTATTGTGATCTAATATATATCTTATATCATATTGTTTATCATAAAGTATTAAAAACAGCTTATTATATATATATATATTGGTTTCAGAAGGAGAAGTGGATCATAGCTATTCTGTTAAACTCTTACCCCTATTTTCCATACATAATTCTAAAGATTGCATTCATTTCATGAAAGTCAAACCTAATCTATTATTTTAGAATTATATATAGTTTTGCTATCAGCATTCTGGCATCTAATAGATCCCAGCTAGGACTGAAAGGTTATCTGAAAATTGTAATATTTATGCCAAATTAAAAAATAACGGATGTTTATAATAACCATAATCGTTTGTTGGATTGGGAGTACCTCTCTAACAGAAAGAAAGGTAATGGTGTTTTTTAAAAAAATAGATATGACATATACTGAACTCGAAACATTTATTACTAAAATTTCAAATCTGCTTATTCCACAGTTCCTTGATTCAACTACCTTCGCCACAACCGGTGCACTGTGGACTCATCCAGATGTCTGTCAGCTGTTATTTGCCGCAAGGACCGACCAACCTGCTCTTCCCAGTTAGATCACCATGCCCTTCATACACTCGTCTACTGGAACTTACTCCTTTGATGATGAGTTGGCATTCTCTACAGTTACAGGCATCCTTTCCGACAAAAACAAACTTTCAACAATTATTTTTCAAGCAACAATAACGGCGTTAATATTGCCCTTTCTGGTGGTTCCTCATCTTATATCTCATCCTACTTGACCTGGAGAGCTGCGCATTTCACATCATTTACATAATTCAGTAAGGTCTCAAGTTAAAAATATTAGAGTGTGACCCTGCTAAATTATCATGAAATATATGTGAGACTTAATTAGTCAGATAATGCATCGTTAAAAACTTTTATTAGATCATAGAGTAGAGACTTTTGGCAGTTAGGGCAATTCAGTGACATCGTTGGAGATATTTATCAAAAAAAATCTCATAAAAGTCAGTTTACTTAATTTAATTTACCATAGGTCCCAAACTTAAAATAAGATAGAGATATGCATAAACTGTTACATGATTATACACATTTTTAAATTTATATTTTGTAAACACTTATTTGAAAATATTTGTTTTTTAAACTTTTCCATCTTATATTTAATTACAAGATTTTTCTGAAATTATAGACAAAATTTTCATACATTTATTAATTTTTATATACCCAAAGTTATCCTAATACATTCGTTTTCAAAGCTATTATTCGAGCAGAAATATATATTTATCAGATTTGGAGGAAAGTAATCATTTTTATCTAATGTCATCTGTCATTTTTTACATAACAATAACTATGTCCACTAAATGTTTGCATAATTTAAATTAATGATATACAACGACATATGCTAAGTTTCGTTTCTTTGATTCAATTTTCTTAAGATGGCAGTACTTTTAAGCTTATGATATCTATAGAATATTTATAAGCAACATTTCTGAAACTTACCATAATTTAGAAATTGAAATAGTACTGAACTATTCCAATATGGTTATCGATTTCTTAATCCGCAATTTAGAAAGAAAACTTTTGCTAAGTATAAGATAGCAACTATAACACAAATTTGAATTTTGT
The DNA here is from genome assembly GCA_030067965.1 of Latrodectus elegans. Lineage (NCBI taxonomy): Eukaryota > Metazoa > Arthropoda > Arachnida > Araneae > Theridiidae > Latrodectus > Latrodectus elegans. The sequence goes on along the minus strand of CM057810.1, from coordinate 71,311,892 downwards.
TCATTGGCTTTAAACATTTTATAAATTATTATTTAGGAGAAATTTCTTAAAAAACAATTAAAATTGTTCATCTATTATCTCGTCATCCCTTTTCGTTAAAAAATATTTCAAAATATTACAAATATCAGTCTTTTTTTTCTTTTGAAACAAAGCTTTACTGTTTTGAAATAAAATTTATGTTTTTATATTATTGAATAATATACAAGTGGTTATCAAAATAATGGAAATACCCAGGAATAAAAATGTAAATTTTGATGTGCTTTGCAAGCATTAAGATTTTATAAATAGAAATGTATATATTCTGGTTATCTGTGGTAGTTGTTAATGACTGTCTGAAAGTGTAAAGTATAAAATGTTTAAGCTATCATTTTTTCAGTTCCAAATTGAAGAAATTCATGTAACTGTAGTTAATGGATGAAAAAATGAGCTCACTGAAAGAGATCAATATCAATCATTATCTGGATTTTTTAGTACCAGTGACTACAGTTGACACTTTCATAAAACTGAACATTTACGACTTGGTAGCAATTATCAAACTACAGGTCACAAATGTTTATGCCAATTATCTACATAATTTGAAAACATTATTTTTAATAATAAATAATAATTTGAAATAATTTGAAAACATAATCGTCATAATTAGTCATAATTTGAAAACATGGTTGATTAGACTTAAGCAGAAGAAAGCGATATGGTCTGACGAATGATCTCTGAACTTCCCCTACAGTATAACGGATGCAAACGTTACTTGCAGAAGAATATTATCTTCACTATCTCTTTTCAACTGTCAAAAATAGAGATGAATCTCTCCTTATATAAGGCAACAATGCCGTGACTTTCTGCAAGACCAATTATACGTAGGAAAGGAAAGAATATTCGTCATTCATTGAGAAGTTTTAGCTGACCATATCTATCCTATGATGTTAAATTTACTTCCTGCAAAAGATGGAATTTTCAAAGATGACTATGCACTAGTCTATGCAGTGGAATTTGTTCAATTATATTTGATGAACCCAAGACTCAACTGAAACAACTACCTTGTTCGGCACAATAACCCAACAACCATATAACTGAAAATTTATGGATAATTTAAAACGTTCAAAACTGAATCGAAATTTTCCACTGGCATCTCTCCCAGAACTTTCCCATTATACCCATGAAGAACTATATACACTAAAGTCCTCTAAACCAAAATTCAGCACTTACGTGAATCTATCTTGAGGCTACATGAATCAATCTGGAGCTAATCCAAACTGTATTACATATCAAATATGTTTTTTACACCATAATAATAAATGATTCTTTATAAATCTAAGGTGTTTCTATCATTTTGATAAATACATACATATATATACTCTGTCAAGTTATATGAGGCTGGACATTTGGTTAGTAAAATTGTTGAGCAAAATGTGCTGTTGTCTCAGTTTTCCATGGTTGAACTTTCATTTTTTGTTAGTCACAGTATCAATATGTATGGCCAAAGATATGATTGTAAAATCATGCCTTGGTTTTGTATGCTGCTGTGGACTTGGAAATGTTTGTCGGAAATCTCCTGATGGTATAAGTAAAGTTCCTCCCATCACTTCAGAATTTTCTCGAAAGTCTTGTAATGTTTTGTCCATGTCTTCGAATGAATTTTATGTACCATCCCATATTTGTCCGAAAAGATAAGTTTGCTTGTTTTAGAATTTCGCTTTAGTAGTAGCACACACAAGTAGATTTTACACACCGAGAATTGTTCTCCTACAGCGGTAGTTGTAGGGAGAAAGTTTCAGTCCGTCTTCTTTCTATAAGTGGGATGGTAATGGCAGATGATATCAACAGTGGAAAAGCGATGTGAAACTTAACACGTATTTCTGCGAACAATAAATTTATTGGAAACGTTTTCAAGTGCCCAGTTGAATAATTAATCTAGGGTTGTTGATCCAAACCATAATACGTTGTATATGTTTTCTTGATTGTCAGTGAGAAGTATTTGTTGTAAGCGCATTGTATTGAAATAGTTCGTTGATTTTGAAGCTTCTTTCCATTGCAATTTTGAAATTTAGTACAAAGAGCATCTAGACCAAACATTTATCTTCTAACTGACTGCGTGTTTCATTGAAGATAACGTCGTTAAAGACGAAGGTCAGTTCTGGATTAGTTTATCGTATTCGGTATAGTATGTCATCCCTCATACTTTCTTCTAAAAAGACCAATAGATGTTCTGGATCAATGGGCAACAAATTGTCTGAATCCCCTGATTTTTAAGCATCGTTGATCAATTTTTTTAAATTTAAGTCAACATTTAAACTTAAGGATATTAATTAAGGACAATGAATATCTTTCAATTAAAATGTTAATAAAATTTTGATAAATTTATAAAATATTTAATCGGAAGCAAAACTATAACAAAATACACAACTTTTTTAAAATAATAAGTCCTTTAAATTATTTTTATAAATAATAATGTGTTTTTATTATTAGTAAAAATAATTTAAAGAAACTTCATTAAGGCCTTGATAAATTCATTATCAAAAGAAATGTTTAACATTTATTTCACTTCATAAGAAACTCCTTTTAATTAATTATACACTTTTAAAAATGTTTCGAATATTTTTGAATTAATAGGAAAATGTTTATTACTTTTATAAAATATGAAAACATACTTAAAAATGATACACTACTTGAAAGTAATTTTTGCTTCAATTCACAAAAATGTTTTATAAAAAAATTTCTCTGTAAAAATTTGATCGACTCCCATTCAATGACTGGAAAAATAAGTTTTTTAATGCTTCATAAGAATTATAATTCCCTTTAAAATCAAATAATTTCAATAAAAACTACACAATTGAAATTTTTCATTTCAATAAATTTATTTTCATAGTATGCATAATATTTTTGCTATAGAGAAAATAATTGATTTCTAGTAAGATGGGAATTCAAATACAAGAAGAAAATAATTTTTTTAAATATACTATTATATTTATTCAAAATATTAAAATCTTTTATGATATTTATAGTGCTGCATTTTGCCAATTTAAATCTCATTTAGTTTTATGCTTTATGCATAGATTTTTTTACATATCCTATTGCGTAGCGTTTTTCTTCCTTATTAGGTTTATATTTTCAATATTTAAGTCATTAAATTACTGCAAATATCAAAAGAATTAATTTTTTAAACTGATAAATTTATAGAAGAATATCTTAAATTATTAATTTTGGAAAAAATTTTTATGTTGTTTGTCATCAAAATTATTTTAAATGTATACATGCAAAATTTTTATAAAAATATAATTAAAATTTCAAATATTCCTAAATGTGAAATTTCGTTTTTATGCATAGAAATACTAAGATTTTGAATTTTTTTTTACGTTTTCATACGCAAAAATTTTAAATTTATTATAAACTTCATAAAAGTATATTTTTATTAAAATGTAAATCTCAAAAAATAAGTTATATATTCTTCAAGATAGTTTTTAATTATGGATAAATTCTGAAAAACAATACTTATTGAACAAAGTAATATTCAGATAAGTGATAAAATTTAAACTCCAGTGTAAGAAATTTTCTATTTTATCATTGATTCCTCCAACATTTGGAAGTTAGTTTCAAAACTTTGAAGTGAGACTAAAACTTAATTTAATTTTTAAAACTTTACAGCTGAATCTCAATTTTCTTTTGTTTTACAGTTGGTAGTGACGTTCTTTCTAGCTTCCTATCTTGCAAAACTTAGAATATTCTGCTGAACTGTAATAGATGGTGATTCTAAAATGAAATTTAACGCAAAAAGATAATTCCAATAATTTACTTATGTGTAATATATTTTTTTATAAAGTTATAAAAGATTTTGAGCAGGAAGGTGAATAATCATGGTCTTTAGTTCAACAGTTCCTGAGTTGGATTACATCCCTATGTACTTCTGACCTTGCTTTAAATTGTATGGCCAATTGATTTAGCTCTCCTGTGCAAACAATGAAAGAGCAGAGTAAATAACAAACAAACCAATATCATTAGAAATGCAAATTAGTTAGAAAGAAATTATATTATGTTGAAATATTAATTAATAAGGATTTAATAATTATTTGTGATACACCCCTAACACCCCAAATGTTTGTAAGATTCCAATTAAATTAAAAATATAACTAATTAAAATGTTTTGCAAAAATATTTTAGATATTTACAGTTTTTACACTGATAATAACATGCTTCACATTTCTGTGTAATATATATATATGTATGTATGCATGCATATGAATATACACATCAAAGCATATTTTAGCTGTATTTATTTTATATTTTTAAAAATGCGTTTTAACTTTATGAAACTAGCTTCTAAAATGAAAGGAAAGACCAAAAACGTTTTAATGTGTTCTATGATCCAATGTCACATTCTAGTATGTGATCAATATTAGCTTAAGCTTAATTTGAGTTTAATTAAATGTGGTCCCTCTCCACAACTAGAGAGCCCTTCATGACATCTTAAGCAGAGAAAGCAAAGTATACGTTACTGGAGGATTTTACTGGAAGCACTGCATAGAATTTAGGGCATTAATTTATGAGGTTATCAGAACAAATTTAATTGGCTTTTCAATATTAGCAAATGAAAATATATAATTTATATAAACTTTTTTAAAATATTTTGATGTTTTATAAATTAAAGCAAAATAATGTTAGATTCAAAATTATAATACTGGTGGTTGGGTTGATTCAAAAATGTTTACAGGTATTGGCAATAAATTTTTAAGAAGCACCTTTCGTTTCGCGAAGAATACCAAAATGGTTAACGATTTTACTCCAGATAGGGAAAAAAGAAGTCTGTAGATAAATTTTTGGAGACATTGTTTTTATTTTAATTATTTTATCAATATTTATAGATATACTAATAGTTTAGTCATTTTAATACATATAATTTTTTAAAGAAATTTCACAGATATTCTGTATTTACATAATATTTACTTATATACGAAGGTCGTTCTGAAATGTTTGAGATACAACTAGGTTTTTAAAGTCATACTTATAAAATTTTAGGTGTATTTAAAGTAGTCTCCTCCAGCATCAATGCACTTTTGTAGACGAATTTTCCACAGATTAAATGCCTCAAGTCATTCATTTCTAGGAATAGATGAAAATAATTCATTTATAGCCACACAAATCTCTTCTGAATGAAAACGACGTCCACGTAAGTCCTTTTTTAGATTAAAGAATAACCAAAAGTCACACATAGCTAGATCAGGTAAATACGGCGGATGTTCGATCACTTTTATTTGTTTTTGTTTAAGAAACTGAACTGTTAATCCGGCTGTATGTGAAGATGCATTGTCATTGTGAAGCATTAGTCCCCTAACATTCAGTTTTTGTAGAATTTCTGGAAGACATTTAGTGGTATACCAGTTTGCTGTTACTGTCTTCTGTCCTTCCAACTTGTTGGCTTTGTCCAATCCCGTACTTCTGAAGAAAAACGGCTTACATCACTTTTTCAGTAAGAGTTGTTTTTTCACCATTGTCATCGTGAGATCATCTTCAAAAACTCATACTTTGCTTTCTTGACGTATTGGAACGTCAAAAAACGGTATGTACGTTTCATCACCTGTTACAATTTTAGAAATGATGCGGTGGCCATCATCTTAGCAATTTAGTAGTTTCTTTACTGATTTTGACACGCCCCTCTTTTTGGTGCTCAGTTAGATTATGGGGAACCCAACGGCAAACTACTTTTTTCAGATGTAATTCTTCATGAATGATTTTGTGTTTAGCTGCGGATCTAATGTTAAGTTCCTTCTGTATCTTTTGATAGGTACAACGATTACCATCCATTAACATTTTTCGTATGGCAGACACATTATCCGGGATTACTGCCGACGGCAGCCTTTCTGTGTGTTCTTCATCCTGAAGAAAATTGCGACCTCTTCTAAATTCTCTAAACCATCTGATTACAATAGCACGAACTGGATATTCATCACCTAATGCTAATTGCAACCGTTGAACGTATTCTTCTTGTTTTAATCCTGCTTTAAAATCGAAGAAAATCATATCACAAAAATGTTCTCACGCCAACTCCATTTTATCTTCTGTTTAAAATTTATTCTACGCTAAACAAGTTGAAGTAAGTCAGTAAAAAATTGTCTTTTGAGTTAAAATACACTACTGACCATTAAAATTGCTACACCAGGAAGAAATGTAGATAACAAAATGATATTTATTGGACAAATATATTATACTAGAAATAACAAGTGATTAAATTTTCAAAAAAATTGGCTGGATAGATCCTGCGAAATCAGTACACCAGAACAACCACCTCTGGCAGTAATAACAGCAGTTATACGCCTAGGCATTGAGTCAAACAGAGATTGGATTGCATGTACAGGTACAGATGCCCATGCAGCTTCAACACGATGTCACAGTTCATCAACCGTAGTGACTGGCGTTTGGTGACGAGCCCGTCTCTCGGCAATCATTGACCGGACGTTTTCTACTGGTGAAAGATCTTGAGAACGTGCTGGCCAGGGCAACAGCCGAACATGTTCCGTATTAAGGAAGGTCCGTACAATACCGGCAACATGCGGTCGGGCATTATTCTACTGAAACATAGGGTTTCGCAGGGCTCGAATAAAGGGTAGAGCCACGGATCGTAACACACCAGAAATGTAACGTGAACTGTTCATAGCACAGTCAATGCGAACCAGAGGTGACCGAGACGTGTACTCAATGGCACTCCATACCATCACGCCAAGTGATGGGCCAGTATGACGATGACGAATGCACGCTGCCAGTGTGCGTTCACCACGATGCCGTCAAACACGGATGCGACCATCATGATGCTGTACACAGAACCTGGATTCATCTGAAAAGATGACGTCTATCCATTCGTGTACCCATGTTCGACGATGATCACACCATTGAAGGCACTCTTGTCTATGACGCAAAGGCAAGGGAAGCCGCAGCCATGGTCTCCGAGCTGAGAGTCCATGCTGCTGCAAACGTCGTCGAACTGTTCGTGCAGACACTTGTTGTCTTCCAAACGACCCCGTTTCTTGACTCATGGCTCGTGACGTGGTTGCACGATCCATTACGGCCATGCGGATAATATGCCTGTCTTCTCGGCTGCTAGTGATAGGTGGCCGTTGAGATTCCGCATGGCGTTCCGTATTACAGTCCTGAACCCATCGATTCCATATTTTGCTAACAGTCATTGGATCTCGATCGACGCGAGCAGCTGTACTGCGATTATATAAACCGTAATCCCGGTACGCTACAATTCGACCTTTATCAAAGTCAGAAACGTGCTGGTACGCATTTCTCCTTCTTACACGAGGCATCACAACAACTTTTCACCAGGCAACAACGTTCAAATGCAATTTGTGTATGAGGAACCGGCTGAACAATTTCCTCATTTAAGCACGATGTAGGTGTCGCTACTGGCGCCTACTTTGTCTGGATGCGCTGAAAAGCTAATCATTTGCATATCACTTCACCTTCTTCCTTTCGTATAAATTTCACGTCTTTAGCATGTCGCCTTCTTGGTGTAGCAATTTTAATTGCCAGTAGTGTACTTTGTATTTCAAAATTAAACCGTTATTTTTATTTTGTGAATTCTCGTCTGCGCGTATGTCAAGAATTTCAAAGTAACCCTGGTATTTCAAAATATACAAGCTTATGATTATGATTTTCAGAAACTTAAAAACAATTTATGAACCATCAAAATAATATTGAAAAGAAAGACAAAAATAAGCTATAAAAATTTGATTTCATTAATGATCATATAGCATATTTCATACATTTTCGATATTTCCTAGAATTGTTTTTAGCTGTTTTTTTTAACGATTAGATGTTATTGTGCCTCATAATAATAAAGTAAATATATGCAATATACTTATATCATATTTTCATTCAGCATTTATACAATACCATAACGTAGTAAAACCTTGCAATTGAGTGTAAAGTAATAAGATTTGCTAAAATGATATTGAATGGAAGCCGGGTGGCCAAATGGTAAGGTTTCCCGCTCCCAAAGCTGAGGTTCGATCCTCGGGTTGGGCATGGTCGACTCAGCATTTCATCCCTTCAGTGAGTTGCAGAGTTTAGTTTAGCCAGAATATGGAATTGATAGTATAAAAACAATTTGTGCTAAATGAAATATAGTTACTGTAGAACATTATTAAATTACACAGGTTAGCTTAAGTATATAGGCATGGAAAAACTTGTTCATGAAACGTATAATTAATTTTATATTAACATAATATAAATGTTACCATTTAATGTAATTAATGATTTAATTCATTAAACCTATTTCCTATATGATATCAGTTAAACGAAAAAAATGAGAAATTAATTATATAAATGAAATGATTTAAGACTAAAATATATAACTAATCTAATAACTATTATTTGTAGAAAGTTTTTAAAACTTTATTTAATCTTCGCTTAAAATACACATACGATTGATATCTAAATTCAAAGAAAAATTTTTATTTATATACTCTGCTAGCCATTTTAACATTGCATTTTAACGAACTGAAGGAGTAGATGATATCTGAAACACAACACAAAAGAAAAAATGTACAATGAATTTCTCTAATTTAAAAGTCAGTTTTTGAGGAAGGATATTTTCTCAGAATATCGTTCTGTGCCTCGAATGAAAAAAAAGAAATGCTTGCCTGCAAATATTGGAATTTGATGAATTTATGATATTTGCTTATTGAGAGTATGAATTATTGTTCCTTGTGATATTTCCGTTATCTTCGATCGATATTTAACCAGAACCATATGGATATGGAATTTATGGACATCTGAAGAACATAATGAACGACTTACAGGTTCTTACGGCCTTTGCATTGCTAAAACCAGTGAAGATAGGTATATTGTAAAGTCTTCCTAGCAAAAGAAGAAGAAGAAGAAGAGACTATGCAACTCGATTACAAATCATCATTCAGGAAATGCTAATCATTATTCAGGCTTGTTTGTAGTACATTCAGTATTCGTCGTTGTAGTGTGGTAACGTTATTTGGCACCACGCAGTTTATAATCTAACTTCCGATGGTCGGTGTATTTTAATGTTCATGGCATAAATTACATCCAAGAGAGGACTTTTCATTGAGAGTGGGCTTTCACAATTCACCATTTCGATTTACATTCACAAGCATCCAACGTATCAGACTGGCATGTTTAACACTGAAGCTCAACGTCCATGTCTTATTAAATTGTGACTGGATCAAACCCTTGATCGTATGCTCTGAAGAACCTTTTTTACCACTAGACAATGGTGAATCCATTAATTTTTGATTTTTCATATTGATGAATACAATGAAATTTTGATCAAATTGGACAATGAACCCGGTTATAATTATTTTGGGTTTCCTTGACAATAAAATATGGAGAGAAACGGTGACTCTTATTCATCTAACGACAATGCTTTAAATCAAAGTGGTACAATATCGTTTTTTCATGTTATATCTGGTTCTATGTGCAGCATTCTGATAATCATATGTGTGTAGATCGCACAGATGAACATTTATCCCTAAAATGTATTTGATATCGTCATAGATGTAGAGTCAATATTTAAATACACTTCCACGCAAATCTTTATTTTGAATCGATAGTAGCTTAAAAAAGTAACTTTGCGGCCAAAGGGTGTTCACTACCAATGAAGCCTATGAAACACCATCTTTCAACGAGGTAATGTAAATGCTCATATTGCATGTCATGTTTCAACTTTCCTAGATACCAAGAATATTCGACCAAGAATATCGAAACATAAAAGGGTTTAATCCATGATTTGGTGAAAAGAATTTTTCTTAATTACATTTTGTGTTCATGTATCACAAAGAAAGAAAGTCTTAAGCATCATGTACGTGACAGATGGTTTTGCAAAATAAAAAGCCAAACATCCATTTCCTTTTATTCTATAGTCCCTATAATTAAACTTGAGACCGAAAAACTCTGGGATTGTATCATTACAAATTACGCCTTGCTTTAAAATATTAAAAGATGTATAACATGGCATGTTTTCAAGCAGCTACGATAAAAACATATCCTTTTTCTATGGATTTGTTTGATAAGGTTATTGACATTTTCGTAAACACAACTCTCTATATCCTTACTTTATATCCCTTTTCTGGATGTTGGCTTCATGAAAGTTTATTTCTTATGAAGTTTCCTTGTTTTAATTTCAACTACGCAGTAAATTATTGACAGATATTTATGGAAATTAGAATTCTAAATTAATTTACATGCAATTCATTTGGAAAGAAAATTTGACAGCTGCAAGATTCATTTAAGGTACAAAGACTTCATGCTGTATCTTACTCTAGAAAAATTCATAAAGAATATGCTGCAATCTCCGTCATAAAGAAAATCATAAAGATTATCGATCATAAACAAGATGCTGTAAAAGATGAAAAGAGTGTGCACTTTTCTGGTATAAATCATACACGGGATGAAAAGTACATATTTGAATGATGCATTGTAAAGAAGTCAGCTATCCACTTACATTCAGATCTTTAAAGATTTGTTGAAATAAATTTAAGGCATGATTCTCCAAAATCTTGTCCATGATAGTTCATATTTCTGACGAAAACATGTACATCAGTTTCAGCTATTCAGTGAGATGATGATCTATATTACATATCATTTTTAAGCTATACATATTTATTGATTATTTATATGATATTAAATAATTGTCTATTCGTTTTGCTATTTCTTACGAGATCATAATAGTGCTATGATAATGATAAAATGATAAGCGTTTAAAAATATTAATTACTATCATTTGTGTTTCGCAGGCATCTAACCTTTATTAAATTTTATATAAAGAATGTGGAAGCATTTTTAACTTCTAAAAACATTTTTTATAATTGTTAAATATGGTGAAGAAAACATCTAAAAATTTCCGATTAAAGAGAAAAATATTTTTCAGCTATTATATCAATTGATATTTACGTATCAAAAATATACAGTAAAATGTGAAGAAGAGCATTTACATTTAGAATAAAAAATATTACAGCAAACAAGTATTAATGAAAATACTATCAGAACAAATGTCAAATTAAGAATGTTGTAAAATATCTTTGGTAATAATTTTGGCATTACCGGTTTCAATTTACTTATTTGGTCTCTTAAGAAATCTAGCCAAATGTGGTGACCCTTCATCCTTGGCATAACAAACCTGTTTTAATATGCAATGAATAAAGTATTGAGAAAGTTGCCAAGTTAGATTTAATCCCATAGCTGACGTCATCAAATATGCCGCTTTCCACTCATTTCCAGAAGACTTTCAAAAAAATGAGGAACTAAAAGAAGTCTTGTATTATTTTACTTTTCAATATTTTGTCTCTTCAAAAAATAAATTTGACTTAGAAACACATTTTTTCCTTGTGAAAAGCTCTTAAGCTGCAAGATTTTTGTTCTTTTTTCCCTTCGTATAGAGTTAGCACCTTCAAAAATGTGAAGACTTTACCTTCTTAACGGCTTTAAAGAATGGATCTTGTTCCTGCTTCTTTGTATCTGAAATGAAATCAGTAATTTATGAACAGTGTTCTGCAAAATGAGCACCTTTTACACTCTGTTGTACTGTTCGCTCCGAGCTTTCGTCTAACATAAGCTGAAAATATCAATATCAGTTTAGTTCTTGATTTATCTATTAAACTTCCTTTTTATAAGTTCAGTACGGATAAAGATATTTTGTATTAATTTTTATGACTCTTTCCATTTTCTGCAAGCTTTGTAAATTTAGTATTACGTGTCGAATATAACGATATATAGATTATAAAATGTGCGTCTTAATAATCTCCTCTTAATTATTAAAGGCAATTTCTTAGATAAGCAATTTAATGTGTAAAATTTACACAATTATATATATACATACATACATATATATATATATATATATATATATATATATATATATATATATATATATATATATATATATATATATATATATATATATATATATATATATATATATATCTGTATGTATATATATATATATATATATATATATATATATCTGTATAAATACAAGGAATATAAATAATTAGCTAAATTTTTTTTTAAAATTTATTATGATTATAGAAGAAACAAATTGATATGTATAGTAAAATCCTTCACAAAAAGAAATGTTGGCGGTTTATTAAACAAGCTAACTTTACCAGGAAATTTTCAATAGAATATTATATTTAAACTGTAATATAATATACTCAATGCATATTAAACATTTTTCTTAAAATATATATTAAACTAAAATAAAATATTGCATCGAATGTCTTCTTTAATATGGAAAGTAATTACATTTAAGGTATTAATTTTTTATTATTATTTATTTTATTTACATTATTATGTTTTAATTTAATGTGAACAAAACACTAAAATTTACCAAAATGTTTTTTTTTAATGTTTATCAAATTACAATATTTATTAATTTACACACATACTTCAGCTTTGATAATTTTGTATAGGAAGTTTCTTAGATTTTGTTAAAAATGTAATAATTTTCAATCATTTATTAACTATTATTATCTTTTTTAATAAATGATAATTCACTATAACTGTAATCTGATATTTTAAGATATTTTTGTTTATAAAAATATACATTGCATCTTTAAACCGCCCAAGATTTTTAAAGGGTTACGGTCTCAAAAATGTATAAAAAGAAGAAAACTGTAGAGATTTGAATTTCTAAGAATTTTGCCTGCTGGAATCCGTTGGTTCACATTTAAATTTCGAAATCTTGAAATAGCCGCGCAGGAACTATAAAAACCGAATGTTTGAAGTTATTCCTAAAACTTTTTTTATATAAATATGTAAGTACTATTTTTTTTATGATTCATGAAACAACTACATTTATATTTGTAAGTAGTTTTGTGCTTATAACTTCAAAACTGATAAAAAGTCGTAAATTCTATTTTTTTGAGTCTTAGATTATTACAGTATTTATGGGTGTAGTATAAATGAAATAATTTGTGTGCAAATAAATGTAGTGACTTTATATTTTTAAAACAGTAAATGCTCATGAAATGTATTTCTTTTTCTGTAATTAATTGTTAGGTTTTAGTTATTTCGTTAACAAATTTCAAATTAGTAAGATTTCTTTATTTTTCATAAAAATATGATGATATTTTACAATATTATATTTGAATATTGAAATCTTTTGTAATGTATCTCTTGGAAAATGAATCAAAATGAGAATCTTGTAATTTTCTTATTTGGTTTTACTTCAAAATAATTCAAACCTTTTGGAGGAAAATCAATGAATTTACATCTTTCGTTTTTATGCATTATGAAATTTTAATATTTGTTTCTTACATAATTACTGAAAATTCAGTTAAATGTTTTTACTTATAAATAATTTCACGACAAAATAAAATATTTTATCACCTCATTAAATGTAATAGATTTAGATGAAAATCAAATTAATTTATTGATTTGTCAATAACTATTGGGTTTCAATGCCTTAAAATACCTTTTCGTATCCATTGTAACTTCTATTTTCCTGTTTTTTGTATAACCTGCATAGGTTTATTAATTATTGATGAAAAATCAATCATTACCTAATAGCAAGTATTTTAAAAAAAAAAAAAAAAAAAAAAAAAAAAAATCGTATGTGATATTTACGAAAATAAATAATTCTTTTAACAAAACCTTTTGAATATAATTTTCATATTTTTCTTATATTATTTGTTGCTCGTTTCATCCATTACACATTTCTATATTTTCCCTGCAATAGAAAATATCTATAAACTTAAATACAGGTAAACTCAATTCAAATATTTATAGTTTATTCGTTTTTATCTTTAATTGTTGGAATTACTTCTTCCATTTATAGTTGCCCATATCTTGTTAAACTATTTGAATTGCATGCTTATATTTTAGGTCTTTATTCATTAATCTAATCTCGTAAATGTGTTTGTTATCATTTTTGAAATGTAATTTCTCATTTGCAACATTTAGGGTTAATTACAATATACCCTTTTATAGTTTATTTATTATTATTTTGTCACTTTTCACTGTGTTTAAATAACCATTTTGAATTTCTTTTATCTATCAAGATGAAAGGTAAAAAATAATTATTTTTGAAGATGATTTACAAAAATACTTATTAATAAAATATTTTTTTTATATTAAATGAAAACAAACACGCTATTCTTGAAATGTTAAATTATGTACTATTAAACGTTATCGTCCTCTGAAAAGTGAAAACATGATATGATAGTCAACTATCTTCTTGAAAAATCAACGTCAGTTGTAGAAATTTTATTTCTTAGTTTGGGATTCATTTTTACTTTTAAGCTAGCAATGGAAACCTCGCAATAGGAAATATCTTTATTTATTGATGTATTTTAAAATGGTTTAAAAATTTTTAAATTTTGATTATTGTTTCTTCAAATGAGAGTTTAATCTAAACTGAGAGCTCCAATGAAACTATTCTTTCTACTTTTTGCTATGTTGTAATAAAATATGCAACATCAAGTGGGATTTCATTGTGTATCTCTAATATATTTTAATTGTATCTTTTTTGTTAATATAGCTGAGCATATTTACCTAGGAGGAGTTTTGGTTACATCATTTTTATGGCAATTTAAACTTAACTCGCTACAGTTATAAATATTTAATTAACTAAAAATATCTGGTATTTTTTTTTAAAAAAAGAAATAGGGTGTTTCAACGCAAAGCAGTTTGCTTCGCGTTTTTGCATTTATTTTTCTCTTACTGTAATATTTTAGTCTTTTTTACTATATCAATAATGAATTTCTTGAAAAGTAAATGTCTGATGACAACGACAGTTATTTTTTCTATGTTTCCTCAACATTCTTCTTATTGTTTTGCTTTCGAATAATTTCATTACGTTACCATACGCTAAAATACATTCTTTAAAGAGAAAGCATAATATTTATTTAATAGATTTTCATTTCCGGCTCTTTCAAAAACTGATAATAGATATAGTTAACTAACTATATCTGGTTCCAAGACATGCACAAACTAAGCAAAATGATAATTTTCTGTGAATTTCAAACCTTATTAGTATATTAAAATATTATTTGAAGAAAAGGAAATGGGATATGTTTTCTTATTCAAACTACAGAACTTATATAAAATTTGCAAAATTTTGAATTTGTTAACTAGTATAACGAGAAAAATTATCTTAAAGATCAAGTCAATCATTTTTAAACTCCAACTAATAGAAAAATATTAATAAAAATTCTGAAAAGTTTTAAAAACATATTTTTAATACAAAATACTTTATTTTATTTTCATGATTGGTATAATATGTCTTAAAGTGAATTTAATCATGTCTGAGTATAATTGAATATATTATATTAAAAATGCTCTCACACACAAATTTAATAAGAGATTAAGTTGATATCAATTAATATTCTTATTACACATTTAAAAATCGCTTATTTCGATACTTGTTTTTACATATTTTAAAATTTCTTATATAATTACAGTATTTGCTTTCATAAACTTTCATTTTTTGTTTTGTAAATACAAATCATACCCCATTTAACACAGTGGTTAGAGCTTAATTTATAATCTTAAGTTAAAACGCAAGTTTAAAGTAAATATAATTTTGCACTAAGATTACGGATCAAGCTAATAAATATATTTTAAAGAAAGTTATATAATATATGTAATCTGTTTTCATGTAAATTGGTAAATTATCCATAACGGAAAGCAAAATATTAAATTTTTAAGTACACGTATTTTTAAAAAATGTAACAATTTTCAGTTAGTAACTCAAGTAAAGCAAAAATGAGTCCGATTTCAAATTAACCTACCGAAGAAGAAGAATGGTAAATAAGCAGACAGAATAAATATAAATTTTCATAAAATTTTGAATAAAACGTTTGGTATATAACATACACATAAAGGAAAAGTGGCGGACATACTCACTTTATTCGAATGACTTGATTAAAAATAAAAAAAAGATTTTAGCAAAGATATTTATCAAATTTTGAATTAAAGTTTCATATTATTTTAATCTCTTCTAGAAACATGAATTCTTTACATATTTACTAAGAGTTTCTAAGAATATTATTTAAATTTTGTGTAATGTTTAGCTAAGCAAATTATTGTTATTAAAACTGTTTGGCAAACATTCGTAATTTGTGCCCAATACGGTTTGATTTTATGGGGTACTTTTCTGCATTTGAAATTAAGTTTGGTGTCAAGAAGGCGATTCTTAATCACTTTAAATGATCTCAAATAGCAGCTACAAAAAGGTGACCTAATACCAGAATAAGATTATTTTATTACCAGATTATCTTTCTATATGAGAAAAACACTAAAAAATTTAGACCAAGGCATATGTAAAAGTATAATTACATTTTTGATACATTTTCAGTCAACAATAACTAAATATTTTAAGAAAAAAATTAGTTTTGCTAATTATATAATACAATAAATATAATAATTGTTTAACCAAATTTGGGTAAGTGAAATTATAAAGTGTGACATATGGAAATTTTTTTATTGATTGTCATGTTAAAAAAAAGAGGGGCATGTCAAATAATTTACTCCCAAATAGTTAATGACAATTTTGATAAAACACATTATTACTTGCAAAGAGAATAGATCAATAAATAAAAATTAAAAAATTAATAATTAAAATGTTTTGAACATTTTTATTGCGCATTTCCTTTTCGAGAAATAATTCTTACATTATTAGTCGTTTAGTGTTTCACAATTAGAAAGGTAAACATTTCAAATATTTTACTTATTATATAAATGTACCAGCAAAATGAAAAAGTGTGACAGCCAACCTTATCATTTAACTGCTCTTTGGTTGTATCTTTGAAACCTTTCGCTTCAAAAAGTTTTGTATTACCATTAAGTAGTTTTAAACTTTAAAGAAATTATTAATAAAATATAATATTTTATAATGGAATTTCCATGAACTTAATAGTTATAAGTTTTTTGAAACAGCTGAAATACTAATACACACAAAAAAATAATTTGAAAGATTATGAAGGAAACATTGTTGCTTGTTTTTGGGCTTCCATTCAGGAAAAATCAAATATAGTATACCAAAGTATTATACATAATTAAATACTTCAAAATAATAATTCAAAGTCATATTGAAATGATATTCTTTTTATAAAAGCATTTAAAACCTAAGGAAAAACATATTTTTCGATGCTTACCATAAAATACAAAGAATAAAATTTATAGTTCATATAAATCAACCAAACAAACTTTTGTAAAATGATGCATTCTTTTTGATAGAAAAGAACAGGTATATATTAATGAGAGTAAAATAAGCATGCATCAAGCTTTTGTAACTACGCGAGTAACATTTGTTAGCAGACTCGTGGACAATAGTTATTGGGTCCCGCAATGTCTAAGATCAACCGTTTGCCAGATTGGTTAAAGTGGCGGATGGTTGGATAGATGGAAATAGGGATGTCACAAGTTGATGCAACTAGATGCCTTAATGATTTTCGCAGTGTTGTCCACCGTCTATGGAATCAATATCAAAACTAAGCTTCTGCGTCCAGAAGATTTGTTCCCGGTCTACCACCAGGTACAATACCAACGTTTTATAGCTCTTTCATCCAGAAGAAGAAGCATTCCTTTGCCGCAATTTGTTGCAGACCTCTCTATACTATCAAGGAGAAGAATATCCCCTATTACGTTGCGAAGGTGTCTGAACCATACAGGTCCCTGTGGGAGATAACAAATTGCGTGCTTCCCTCCTACCGACCGACAGAGAATGGCCTGCTTATAATGTGCAAGAGAATACGTTTATCGTGCCAGACAGCAATGGTCTTCTGTGCAGATGAGTCCAGATTTACACGTGAGAGCAATTCAGGATGTGTAGTGATCCGGAGGGAGCAAAACACTAAATGGTATCAATTTAACAATGTGGAAAAATACAGTTACCAAAGTGGCATAATAATGGTTTGGACAGGGATCTCACTCGGTAGTCACACTGACTTGCATGTGTTCCATGAATGAGCTGTGACTGATGTAAGATGTTGGGATGAGATCCTTGATCCACATGTCCCCTAACATGCTGTTACAATTGGCAATGATTTAATTCTGTTGAATTAACATACGAGATCATCGAGTTGTAGTTATTGAGGAATATATTGAGAACCTTGGTTTGGAGTGAATGAAAAAACCAGATAGATCTTCAAACCTGAATCCCGTAGACCATCTGAACGATTATCTTGTTAGACAGGTTGTCGTTTTAAGTCTTCCTCCAGGGTCTGTAGGAAAACTGGAAAACAGCTTACTTTGAGACTGGTCTTTGCTTTTGCTTTCGGTAACCGACAACTTAATTAAAAGAAAAAAAATTCGATGTCAGTAATGCATCAAATTAAGTAGGCATATCCATCATTAAAAACCCTTTTTGTCATATTTCTACGACATTTTATCACATAATATTGTGATTATTTTTTTTTATCAAGAATCAATTCTTTCTAACGTGTTGTTGTAAGCCATTTATGCTTTTTTCTTATGTAAACATCTATGTTGCAATAAATTTATTCTTGTTTTATGAACATGTTATCCAAATACAGAGTTTCTATTTTTATTTGTTGGCACAAATTATCCCCAAAAAATATTTTGTTAATAACTTTTGTGGAAGTCAGAGTAATATAAGAAACATAAGCTCTATGTCCAATCTTGTCATAAATAGAGCTGTTATGAAGTCCCCTGTCAACAGAATTAATATTTTTGAAAATAATAGTAATGAAATAACAGATAAATTGGTGAGTTTTAATAATTTAACCAGAAATTTAAAATTAATTTAATTAATAAGATATATATAACTTAAATAATTAAAGAAATTGTTACGATAAAAGAGGAAAAAAGTTTAATATTCATTATTCTTTACAGTGACATTCAATACCAAACAATAAAATAATTCTTTACAGTGACATTCAATATCAAACAAATTACATTTTATTTGAATTTTTGGAAAACATGTTGAAATTCTACATGCAGTTTCAAAAACATTGGGAATAAATTTATTTACTCTCTTTTTCAGAAATTAAGGAGGAAGAAAATACACATCAATTTTTGGATGCCAATTTGAAATGGAAAAATTGCTATGCCTTGGAGATATAGATTGCGTATGCAAATGTTATGTAACAACCAATCATGTCTTCGTGCTTAGAAATATGCTAAATAAATAAATGGGCAAGGAACTAGCTAGCATTATTATAGGAGTAGCGTAAAAGGATATACAAATAGTATTGAGAATATTGGTATGACTTATTTAAAATGAAGTGATTCTATTATTTATAGATGATGAACAAAAAACAGTGAGCATTTCTGTGGTGTAGAATGCAATGAAGTGGAACAATCAAGAAGTTTCTTATAACTATGGTTGCTGCGGACATTAATTGGTGCCGCGCAATCTATGATTCTATATTCTGAATTTTTGGTGATGAAGAAATGTTACCAAGATGATGTGTCATGACGTGCGAGATGCAATAATTACTAGGGTTCCAAAAATAAAATTTTCTGCGCAATTCTTATAGCTCTCCATATGTATGACGTAAAAAAACGAGGTTGGCAGATATATAAGAAAATCCGCCAAAATATCGCCAATCTGAGAATCTGGCATCCTGGATTATACGGCACTTGTGCCAATTGAACAATAAATATTTTCACTGGGCTTTACTAATTTTTTTAAATGGACTTTTAATGGACTTTACCTTTGGAACTGCAGTATATTTATTTGTCTAATTTAAAAGGTCGTGATAAATGGATCACATTCAATATTTAATTGGGTTGTGTATTATTTGGAAAAAAATATAATCATGCAAGTGTTCTTATTATGTAAGAATCAGAGCAGTATAAGGCACAAGGAATCTACATCATTACCGATCAACTTAAATTTTAAAATCTTAGATGTATTGTCTGGGTAGGAATTTTTTGAATACTGTAATTATTTGTGCATTTATAAAGTTATGTTTATAACAACTGTAGGATATCAGGATGGAGTCCTTAACTCCAGTGTGTTAATGTATACTGCATTTTTTATTTTGAATGATATTCATACTTCTGATGTAAATCCATGGTTACTTAGAAATTATAAAACATTTTATTCTTTCTTATTTGTCCCATTTTCTTTGTTTTTAAGAATCATGGTAGAAAGGAAGCATTATTTTTTGCAATTTCTTCCTTTTCTCTGAAGATTTCCATGAATATTAAAGCATATCAAATTCGAACATGTCTTTAATCAATTCAGCTAAAAGTTGAGTGAAGGGAATTTGTTGTTTCTAGACACCCTCATCCATTCGTTTTATGTTCCAAAACAAATAATGGAAAAGGCATCCAGATGTACACAAAGCAATTATCTCATGTCTCAAATCAATGTTTTGCTATTCTGAGTTAAATAAGGTGAATTTGAAAGCAGGAAAATGTTTTGGTTTTACACAACTTGTTTTTATGAGTAAACAGAGAAATTTTGATTTTGCTTCATTGGGGTTTTGCATTTATAAGACAAAAGCAGCTTGTCTGCATGAATTATCAATTCATTTATAAGCAGATTTTTCTGAATATAGGGATTACTCATCTCAAAAAATTTAATAAATATTTTAAAACTGAATGTTCTTAGGGGTCTGAACCTTCTTCCCGTTTTATAATAAGCACTTATATTTTTTCTTTTAAAATAGTTTTTATGAATATTTAATGTAACTCTTTGTGATCTTTTAACTTATATATTTCTCTTAGTTTTTACCAGCATAATTTATTTATATATTAATTTTTTCTTTAATTCATTTACATATAAATAATATTAAATATACTAAACTCATGCACACATAGGTATATTATATTTATGTGATATATATATGTAACTAATTTTTATGATATTATGAGTGTTTTTTTCATACATTGTATTTTAATTTTTTCTATCATAATATTTCGTAAAATTTCATAAGTGTAACCTAAAATTATCAAGATTTTGCAAAAGTTTTGTTTTTATTGATACTTTGTATATTTTTTGTTTAAAAATGTTTTAAATGTCGGAAAAAATTGTAAATAAGAAACAAACTGTTTAATATATGATATGGCTAAATTATTTTATTGTACATTAAACTTTCTGAAATTATAAATGCTACATAATTAAATAAAGATTTGTTTGCCAATGCATGGCCATTTTTGGAACATTTAACTATTTATACCCTAAAAAATTGGAACTATTAATGTATTTTTAAGGAGGTGCCTATGAATCTTCGCTCTGAAAATTAATTTTCATAATTTAGTAATAAGTAGCAAGCAGAACACTTTTAAGTCCACACACTCATCATTAGAGTTTTCATCTCCTTTAGGAAACAATGCATCTAATATTTTTTTGTATATTATTAACTGTTTTTAATAACCATGTTGGTTTTTAGCTTTTCTAAGTTTACAACCAGTAACTTTAAAGTCAAGAGAAAATTAATTAGCACTTTAATTTATATTGGAAAATATCAAACGTACATAACACTTTGAAACATGATTTTAAATTGATTATTTGCTCTAACACTCCATTCAATAATTTTCCTTACTTTTTATTATTGTCATTTTATAAATAAATATTTAGTGAAGAAGAGATTTAAGAAATACTATATTGTGCACTTTGGAGAAAAGTATATTAATTTTATTATATAACATTTGTAATGAGATACCTTCAAAATTAAAACGAAGAAACATTTATCTTATTTTTCCTTTGGTGGTTTATACATACTGAAGGTTTGAATAATATTTTATATAAGAACATTAGTGTGTGTATTTTAAAATTTTATTGAACAAATGTTTCATGTTTGCTTATACGGTCTATTTGTTATCTTATAAGACAACATTAATGTACGGTGCGATATTTTATTATTAGATAACAATATCTTAAGAAGATGGAAATACTGTTTCTGGAAAAATCATGGTAAAAAGGTACAAAAGAAAAAAAAAGGTATCTAGAACCAGTATTACTTATTGTCGAAAGGCGTTATTTTTATTTATAACTTTTCTATTTATAATATTAACCTAAGAGACACAAAAAAAGGCATTTAAAAATTTTTCACTTAGTGATGGCATGCAATATTTTATGAATGGATGCAAAACTCTGTTTCAATTGTACTTTCCAAGTAGTATACGACATAAGGTAAAAAATTCTTCAATTGTCTTAAAAATTTTTAAATCAAAAATTTCACAGAAACTATTTAATTTCTTTTATTTTAACGGTACTTTAAAATAATTTTTTAAATAAGAAATTAAGTAAATTTGTTGAATAAAAAATGCTCATTTATATTTTTTCCTCTAAAAACTCTGAGAAGTTGTTTATAATCAAACCGATGATTAGTTTTCTTTTGGGGTGTACAGCGAGATATTTCCTGTAATCTCTTTTTAAGAGCATAAATTCATTCAAGGAGAAAAATAAGAAAACAAGTATTAGATTTATATTCTATTTATTTTTTAAGAAGACTTGAAAGAAATTTTTTTTATCATTTTTAGCCACCTACTTATATAGTATCTAAGATGCAGTTTCTTTCTTGGAAAAAATTACAATAATATATTGTCTTGCTGGACTGTCTCAGTCTCTGCAGAGAAACAAACTGTTGGCTGATTCAAATAATTTTTTATAAACAAAAATGGGACTTTCAAATCTTCTTTTTAAGAATGCTGACTTTTTCCCTAAAAGTTCACCAATCACAATGATTTAAAATCAGGAACTAAACATAAATGTAATATTTTTCTGATTCAAATATAAAAAAGAGATAATAATTATGATGCTAATTAATATATGGTTAAAATGACAACTTAAAACAATAAAATTATGTAATTTTTTGTGAGATAAATTTTTTGTCTGTAATGTAAATATCCTTTTCATAAAAGTGGTATTATTAGTTTTATTAAATGTGTCAAATTTTGAAATGTCTTCTTTTGTGTAAAAGTATGAAATATAAAGTGATTGAAAACATGTTATAAAATGAAAAATAAAAGTAACTATTAAAAAAAAATTATTATTTTTTTCGATCTAGTATGTCTCTTAAAATTTAAACTTCATTGAAATTTAATATTTTTTAGGCCTTAAAATTTTTCAGGAGAAATTTTATAAAATCAAGTTTTCGTTTTATTACTGTATAAAATAAATTTTCTTATTCATATAAAAATTGATGTTTTGTACACAATTAAACTCAATAAGGCACGATTTATTATTCTTCAAAGAAAAATGACTTATTATTGGAAATATTTCATTAGAAATTTTAAGAGCTTTGAGTATTATAAATTTACAGAAATAAATAAAAACTAATTGTATAATTCATATTTATGGTCACATAAATTAATATCTCTTCTTACATACAAATTTACCTAATTAATATATATTTATTTATCATATGGATTAAGTCAAATTTGCAGTGTAAATTTTAAAACGATCTGAATTTGCATGAGTTCTCAAAAATCATTGAAAATTCAGTTTGTATATTAAAAATTTGGAAATGTTTTTGCCAAAACTTATTTTCTAATCAATTACTTCATTGTCAAAATTCAAATAGACACTTTATTAAGAAATATGGAAACGTCAAGAAATATCTCGGTAAATTATTAACTCTGAAGTGTAGTAAGGATATTGATGTTTAATTAAATGAATAATATTTTTATCTTCATATATTTAGGGAGAAATCAGAAATGCACTAAAGAGTCGTAAAAAAGGAAGATTTATAAAATAATGATTCAAATTATAGACACACGTATTGTTAAATTAATAATAATAAAGACAAAATATATCGATACGATTTTTCTTTTTCCGAAAGATTTCGTTTTTCCAGTGCTTGGTTTATTTTGGAAGTAAAATATGTTTGAATTTCCTAAATAAATGATTTTAGAAACATGTAATAAGGACAAATATTGATTACAGCTTAAATTTTATCAAGTTAATGAATTAAGCAAATGATTTATAATTATTTGAATGAATTATGAAGCAGAGAGTCGCTAAGAGCTAAAAGATGATGGAACTATTGAAAATGAGATTGTCATGGCTAATACACGTTGGGGTAAAATCAAAAGCAGCAAAATTTAAGGTACATAAGAAAACATTTATTAAATCGTGAGTAATGATTCATTATTTATCAGTTCAGGAAAATTTGAAACTAAATTTCTTCACACATTTAACTCCATTCTTTCATTTTTTGAAAACAGTTTCTGAAGTTTAAACGTAAAAAAAAATATTGTGCTAAATACTATAAACTTAAAAACAAAAAAAAAAACCCTTCAACCCATTGTTTTACCATAGACAATGAGAAAAATGACAGTTATGAATTTTTTTTTAGAATATAATGTAAAATTACCAGATGACAGCATAAAAAATAACAGTGTTTTTGAGTGAAATATGTAACTAAATAATAGTACATTTGAAATAAACAGCGAGAGAAACTTTAAAATTATTTTAGATATTAGAGTTTGGTCACTTATCTTTTAAGCAAATACTTATATTATTTGATGTTTAAAAATTAGATACTACATATTAAGCAATTTTATTCTTTTTTAATCTGTACTAGAGGTTTCTTTTCATTTACTATGTCTAAAATCTGAAACACCTGTATCTATATTATTATCATTAGAATCAATCACAAGTCTCAAAGAGAAAATGCCATTACCTCAAATTTTAAGTGTAAGTGATGCAGAATTGGTTAAAGATATCCATATTTTTTTGTAAGTTCTTAAATTATGAAAAATTTAAATTTAATAAAACTTTTAGTACTGATTCATTCAAAATAATTTTGAGAGTAGTTTCTCATATATATATAGACATTTTCCATTTTCGCACTTTCCTTCTGAATAATTTTCTTCACTTTGAAATATAATCCAAGAATAGAGACCTTCTACTTCACGGGTACAAACTTTTTCTAATATGAAATGAATAAAGAATCGTGGAAGTTGCCAAGTTAGATTTAATCCCAAACTGACGTCGAAAAATACACTACTTCCCTGCTATATTTTAGCAACTGTTTGAAAAGTCAGCGCTAAAAATAGTTTTGTGTTATTTTACTTTTCAATATTTTGTCTGAAAAAAAATTTGGACAAAAACATTTTTCTGTTCACTAGAAGTTCTTACCTTTGGATGTTTTTTGTTCTTCATTGTTACCAAGGAAGAGGCGCTTTTAAAAGTATGAAGTTCTTTTTATAACGTCATTCTAGGAAAAAATAGTGCACTGCTTATTAAATGAAATGAAATAAGTAATTTATCGATATATTCAGCTTAAGTTTCCAACTTTTATTTATTTATTTATTTTTTGGATATAATATGAGTATCTTACCAATTTTTATCTGAAGTATATAATAAATCTAATATTGGCTTATCTTTTAACCCTCCACCTTAAAAGTATAAAGCATATTTTGAAGATTTTTTTAAGTTATTTAATTATAAGTTTAAAAAAATGTATATAATAAACATTTTAGTAGTTTATTAATTAATTCTTCCGAAGAAAAAACTTAACTACTAAGTTTTTTCTTTTAAAAATATCAATTACGTTGAAAGCAATATCAAACTTAACAATTGAATTACAATAATATTTAATGACCCTCATTTAGCTAAATAAATATATAAGCAAAATTAACAGAAAATAATAAATATAACTGATGACTGAGAAATTTATTTAAAAATTCTTAATACAGCCCAAGAGATAAGTGTAGGAGAAAATGAAAATTTTAAAATAACATATTTAATATGAAATGGGGGGGGGGGTGTTGAGTTCTCCGGTGTCCCGATGTAAAGTGTTGCTTAGCGAAATAATTCACTCTATGTCCAGTTCCAATCTCTATCGAAAAGTTGAAGTAAGATGTTTCATTTCTGTTTTTCGTTAGTGTTGAAGTATTTTTTATTTATTTTTGCCTCGAAGTAGGGGAGGACCTATTTTAGAATTAATGTTTCTACGCTAAATCTAATCATTACTGAAATCCGGATTTAATATGTTTTGTTTGCGGTTTATGGATACATGTCCATTAGAATCATGTTTTTCAATTTTAATGCAAAATTTCAGGTTATTATGATTATCAGGTTATTATGATGAAATGCTTTTGAAAGATTTTACGCGATAATGCTGTCCAACAGCTTTCAAATTTTATTAGTTTCTTGGTGTTTAAAAATGTAAAAAAAATTATTCTGTTTACAAATGAATGTTTCTCAGATAGATTCAGAAACAAAAATTATATCAATATGGATAACAAGCAGATGATTTGTGAAACATTTTGGATCAATTAAATACCTAAAATTATTACAACTTATATTGGTTTCTTGGCATTATTTAAAATTCAGATTTTACTTAATTACATTTTTAGACTGAAACTGCTTAAGTATATTTATTCCCATGACATGCATTATTACATATTTACATTAATTATATAGATATTTATAAATATGTATATATATATATATATATATATATATATATATATATATATATATATATATATATATATATATATATATATATATATATATATATATATATATAAACAAGCCATACTGTTTAGAAAGATATCAGTCAAATAACGTTTTAAATAATAGAAAATACATTAAAACAGTTTAAATTAATTAAAAAACATGGAATTATTTAATATCATTGAGAAAGGTATCTAGTTTCCATCAAGTGGAAAAAAACAATGAATAAACCGTCAGACTCCTGCTTCATTGGAAAATTTTCCAAAATGATCGTCTTTATTTGAAAATAAGTTCTAGACATTTTATGATCATGTAATCTGATTACTATATAATAAGTAAAATATATCACAAAATCTATTACAAAAGAAGCCAAAGCAAGTACAAAATTAATGATTGTAGTGCTTTAATTTTGTAACAACATTCTAAAATAATTTTCTGTGGTCTACTCATAATTTTTGTAATTTATAAATACATTTTGCAACCAAAAAAGAAAACAATATAGTGTTTTATCTTAGAATGATTATAAAAAGAACCTGGAAAAGTGTAAAATTTTGTTTACATTCAGTACTTTTTAGTTTAAATTCAGTATCGAAACAAATTCTTGAGCTGGTATTTGGCTAAAATGTTTTATCAAGACACAGCTGGTTTAAGAACTTGTTAGAAAAACTCTTCTTTAAAATAACGGTAAAAGCGTATAATGTGCAAAAATAGTAGAACGGAAGCATGAATGCAAATTTTTCGCATTTTCAAACATTAGAGTTTAAGAGCATATAATTTGGCATTAAAGATGGCAACAAATGAAAATTAGCATTCAACTTACTGAAAGATAGGGAGAAAACAATTTAATTCAGTGTTTTATTCTGAATGTATCAACAAAGCCTAATCAGAAACTTTCAAAGTTGTGTGTGATGGTTGGATCGAAAGAAGCTAAGACAAAAGCGGCTTTGGCTATTAGATAGTAGTTGTTGTTACACCAGCATACTTCCTTGTTCCTATCCCTGAATTGGGTTCTACCTGTTAGTGGAATCAGCCGGATAGGAGTCTTAGAAATTTAGTAGCAAGGACGAAACTGAAGAACTTTGATATTTGAGCTGACAAACATAGATGTGCTATTTCACTAGACAAACATTTCCCCATGATATGTTTAACATGTCCTAGTCACCTTTTAGTGAGTTCGAAGGGTATTTGGTTTAGCCGAAATACAAGTTCACTACTTTCTGATAATAAGAATTACTCTCCAACCAACCAGACCACAACGACTTTAACAAGTAGTCGTGGAAACCAATGTAAATTTGTAATGTATGATTTACAAGATATATTGAAACAGAAAATGAAGATGAAAATGGCAAGGTACAGTGCAAGGTTGCTAAAGTGCAACAATGCCCAATGCAGGTCGATTTTTAGTGCAAACGAAATTATTTCAAAGCATCTCTACATTATGTAAGCTAGTAGATCAATGGAATATATGTATTAGGTTTAACAATAAGTTACCATGGCGCCCATGAAAAATAGAAAAGAATGCATGTGAACTGAAGGGGACTTGAATAAAGAACCTTTCCTCTAAAGAATCACTTATCTTTGCTCATCCCGAGAATGAACATATTTTTTTCTTAGGGATGTTTGCATTTGGAGCATTCCTTAGTTCAAGTTACGAAGTTTCAGATTTAACGGTGGGTAATGACTGATGTATTAACGACAATTCCATTATGCGCATACCGACTTCCATATTTGAAATGGAGTTCTGACTATTCCTCCAAATAGACATGAGATACTCGATAGAAGCATGCCAATGCAGATGACTAACGTACTTCCTAGATGAACCCAAGAGATTTTCTAAATAGATGAAGATATATTCCATTAACATAAACTCTCCAAGAATTGGAAAGAAGAAAGGGTAGGAGCAGAAAATATTATCGCTTTATTAATAACCTCATTGACGTCATACCTCAAAAGTGTGCTGGCCATCTAGGCAAACATGTGTATGTGTGACCCACTGTTAAAATTTATTATACATTTTTTTAAAAAGAATTTCTTTCTCTTGTTTAAAAATTCTTTTTTTTTTTTCTTCGTATCAAAATGCTCAAATAAAGTGTGCTTTTTTCGGTAAAATGTGTAATATTTTAAAACAGTATATTACATCTGTCGATATTCTATCAGTCACCTAGATTATACTCCAATCATAAAATCTGTTCACAACCTTAATATTCTTTAATTAATTTGAACAGTGTAATTAAGCAAAATATAGTTATAAAAATACCTCTCGCACTTCTAGAACACTGAACAAAAAGTGCAAAAATCTTTCAAAGAATTAAAAAAAAATTCTTTTAAATTTTTTCAGTTTAGGATTTAAGTTTATAGAATATTGTAATTTTTAGAATTCCTTCTGAAAACAAATTTATGTTTCTTACTTAAATAGTTTTATAGATATTACACGATAAGAATAGATGAAAATCAATTGCTTTGTCAAAATATTGAAGTTATTTTATCTTGTTAAATTTTGGTTACTTCATATCTTGAAACATTATAATGTGCTTATTACAATAAATGATAACTTTTATTAGCAAAATTTTAAGGTACATCACAATTATGAAAATCTGAATAAATTCAGTGCTATTTGTGATTAAATTTGATTATATTCAATTCTATATAGGAGTAAATTATTTTTCATTTTTTTTGTTCTCCCTTCAATCAATTATAGTTTAAATGTTTTGTGAAGTATTTACGTTGTATCTTTAGTTTAAATCTTGTTTCTGTGAATTCTTTTAAGACAATTAAATAAATGTTATAATCTAGGTTTAACAAAAATAATGAATTGTTGACTTATTTACTAAAAAATATTTTAAGTTTTAGAAGAATAAAAAAACAAATCAAAGATATTTTGTCAATGTAAACAATAAACTGTTAAGTCTGATGTTTACATTGACAAAATATCATTATTTTGCTTCTTGAATGGTTGCTTAGAAAAATATATCTTGAAAGGAATGATATGCAAAAAAAAACAATTATGAATTAAAATAAAAATATAGAATTGGAAAAAAATATTTGTGTGAAGTAAAAAAGTGGAAAAAATTAACGCGCGTAAGCTGATTTTTTTAATAATAAGTTATTCTTTCAATATTTCATTACAAATATTTTTTATAAAAATTACCAAGAATATATTTTATAAAAATATTCTGTGGTAATGTTAATGCTATTAAAAATATTTTAAAATGCATTGGGAGCATTTTAAGAAATAAAATCCGTTTACAGTTAAAACTTAAAGTCTAAAGTATTGTATTAGTATATTGAAATTAATTGAAATTAATGTTAAAATATTTTTCTCAAGGTTTCTCAAGATTAAGAGTTAAAAGATGTCCTTATTGAATTGTATCAAAAGTATCATAAGCCATTTCCCTTTTTTGATAAATAATCAACAAGTATTTGAGTATATGTGATTAATAAAATTTTTAATTTATAATTTGAGTTTATAAAATGATTTTTTATCTTTAAAATTAAGATAAATATATAGAGTAATTGTCAAATGATATCAGTAACAATTCTTTTGGTCATCTTGTTTAGGTAAGTTATGGCGGACACTTTTGGAGCTCTATACAAAGAGGCTTGTAGCTTGTATATTTCTCTATTAACTCTCTTATTTCTAATCATATTTACCAAATGATCTTAATAATAAATCAATTCAAATTTTGAATAAGCTTACCTTGAGCAGGTTTTTTCTTTATTAACCACAGTACATAAACAGCACAATACGAAACAGGACAGGACATAGAACAAACAGCTACC
Source organism: Latrodectus elegans (assembly GCA_030067965.1). Taxonomy (NCBI): domain Eukaryota; kingdom Metazoa; phylum Arthropoda; class Arachnida; order Araneae; family Theridiidae; genus Latrodectus; species Latrodectus elegans. Next base: position 71,281,762 of record CM057810.1, on the reverse strand, counting down.
TCGCTAGGCGCATAATCTTATTCTGATTGTAAACAAATATTCGTATACAGCGCCACCTATAGACATATATTTGCAACATAGCTCTCATAGAAGAAGGTATTTGAAGAGGATTCATATAGTCAATCGACTAACATTATTTAAGTAAAGTCGATTGACGTCGATGAACACTAAGAGATACGTCTTGATTTGAGCAAAAAATTCGGATTTATGAATTTGTGTTAGAAAATAGTTCAAATATTTTTGAGTTGCAACTTTCATTTTCCATTAAGACTAGAATCTGATAGACAGGCGTAGAAATCCGCAGCAAGGAAGAATTTTATAAATAATTTTGTACACATATTTTAATTAAAATAATAAATGTTAAAATACCATTTACTTTGGAAAAACTAAGCAACCCTTGCTTTAAAAATATTTATTAAATACAATGATTTCATACAAAATATTATCGATTATTTTCAAAACAATTCGAAAATCATTTTTACTCGTAATTAAATAAAATTTGGAAGACAGTTGACAGTTAAACAAATCAAACTATAAGAAAATCGATTATACAAATGCTTCAGCATCATATTTTAATTATAATCATGTATTCTCACGTTATCTTATCATCTTAACACACACACTTTCCCTGAGAAAAATTTGAAACAACTATATTGAATGTAATTTATTTTATCATTTCTTCTTTGTCTTCATTTCCTAATTTGCTAAAGTCAGAAGGAAAAGAGCATGTTTTACAGATTCTGGCGTTTCCCCTAAAAATTCCATGAATATTAAAACACATCATGTTCGGGGTTGGTATCTAATCAATTTAGTTCGAGAGAAAAGTTACATAAAAAGGATTAGAGTTTTCCAGAATCCTCCACCCCCACCTCACATTTTTTTCAGAAATAGCTTCGAGGCATGAAGAAATATACAAAACAATTACTCCCTTCATTTTTTTAAAAAAATATGTTATTTTCAGTTGTGTAAAGAAATCTTGAAAAAGAAAAAAGGAATTTTTTTTATTTGCCATTACATAACTCATCTTTGGAAGTAAACATCAAGCTTTTATTTGAGCTTCATCTGTTTTTGTTTATAGAGAAAAAGCAACTTATCTGCATGCTATTTCGAAAAGAATTTCAAGGAAATTTAGAATATTCAATAACTATTTATGAGGATACATTTGTTTGATATCCGATGCACATGTGTGTTATGAATATTTCACATTTCATAAAATAAAATGATTGTGTATAAGTTAAGTATATTATAAATTGCGTTAATATTTTAATCATTTTTTTAATATCGTGTTAAATCATTCAAAAATTAGTAGTTTTCAAATATGTGAAATATATGTTTTTGAACTTTTGTAATATAAATACACTAATGGTTCTTGAATTTGTAAATACTTTTAAATTTTTGACATTAAGTTGTTATGATGATTTTTTGAACTAATATAATTTACAAAGCAATATTTTATCGTAAAACATATACATGTGTATAAGTGAACTTCTTAGATAACTTATGTTTGAAACTTCTCTAATTAGCCCTTTATTCTCAAAAATTAAATGATTTTAATTAAATGAATATTCATGGAAATTGTAACTATAAAAAGTTCTAATGAACTTAAACTATTACTATATAAATATTTATTGCTACGAAATTCATTTACTAAATGTTTATTAATATGAATATTCAAAATAAAGTTTGGTATAAGAAATAAATCGAAATATAAGCTTAATTCTTACAATTCATTAATATTAAAAAATTTAGATAAGGAAATGAAATAAATATAATTTATAAAATTATTCTCTAAAATATTGAAAAATTCACACGTTATTGCTCAAATTACATTCGCAGTTAATTAGAATTTATAATAATTTTAAAAGATGCATTTAATGTGTTTAAAAGAATAATTTTAGAATCGCTTTAGTAAAATAAATCTTAAAGATTTTTCATCCATCCACTAACACCATTGACTTTATTAGTGTATAAGTCTTTACCAGTCAGTTGTCGGTGACTTTTTCTATTGTATTGTACAATAACTTCTGCATAAGTCATGAAAAGAGAAATGAATTAATCCTAAATCTCATTTTTCACCAAAATAATTATTATTTTGGTGAAAAATGAGATTTAGGATTAATGATAATTTATTCACCACTTCTAAAATAATAATAAAAAATTAGGATCTAAACAACCAATCACAGAGCAAATTACTTAATTTATTATTGTTTTGCAGCTTCATGCAAATTCAGTAACAGTGTGTTGAATTAGGATGCAAACAACATCGAGTTTGTTACAATTTAATGATGCATTAAATTAACCTTCTTATTTTATTAAAGTTCAAAAGATTTTAATAATTTTCACAAATTAAACTCTTTTTAAAGTTGAATTATTTGTTAAAACTTGTTTTCATGGTACAACATACTATTTAAAATTTAAATAAAATTCTTATTTAGTTCAATTTCTTAAATTTATTAGCAATTAGAACAATAATTGCTATTTTCAACAAAATTTGTTCTAAACAGAAGTATGCAATCATCAAAATAACTCTGAATCTAAATAATTGATTACTCTTTTGCATTTAATTCTTTATCGCATCCATTTCATGCTCCACAGTTGTTATTGGTGTGTTCATTCTATTGTATCTTCAAAAGAATAGTATTCCATAATGCACTGTGAATTAAGTTGAAATTTAGTAACTTTATATTTCTTTAACTTTGTCCAATAAATTTAGTAACAAGCAAAAGTTAGGCCATGTTTAACAACGTGCCGAAAAAATCGGAATGATATCCTTGATGCCAGAAATTTTCTGAAGCTATTTTATTAATTTTCGTAAAACGCAATCTTTAAAACTATGGCAAAATTATTTTCCATATAGGTCTGTAACCCCATTCATTTATATTGAGATAATGGAATGTTTTTAAAGGTTGATACAGTTCTATTCAACATTGGTATTTTATGTTTCCGTAATTGTCTTCAGAACTAAGCAAATGTTTGTTTAATCTGCAACTTCTAGTATTTCATATTCATGTGTTAAAAAATGAAATTTCCCTGACTATTTCTTATAAGCTTCGAGCTGTTGGACAATCAGAATTTATTCGAAATGTGAAATTGTATTGCATTTTTTAATGTATTCTGCAACTTTGTTAAGTACAAAATTTGTCTTCAAGAGTTGATTAGGGAATAAATGCAAGGGAATTATTTTGAATATTATAATAATATTTATCGCTTAAAGGCAAACATTTTCTGTAGCAAAAATAATAAAATAAGTTAATGCATTATTCCAAATTGATAACAAAAGATATTTCCGAAGAACTAATAATGATATGAAGAAGAAAAATAAACAAAATTAACCAATCTTCTGATAGAAAATTCTATAGAGTTGCTTGTAGTGAGAAAGAGGACAAATGAATTTTTTTACAAGCACACATGTGGAAATTAACAATATTCTCTTTCTAAATTGTATAAAGTTTTTCTAAATGGAAAATCTAGAAAAATCATCTTATTTTTTTAATTTAAAAAATTAAAAAAGTATCGAAAAGATTACATCCTTTTTGACCACCTGCTCAGATCATATCTAGATTCATTTTTCATTTTTACTTCCGAAAGAAAATGGAATAAAATGCTGTGTTGTTTTGTAAAATTTTCCCACTCAATATTTAGAAATATGTCGTCACCCGATTTGAAAAAAAATTTTTTTTGTTTCATAGGCAAAAATTGTATCCTAAAATTCTATTTTTTAAGATTTTTCATTTCTTGCTTTGTATATGCTTTTTCTAGGAAAGAGCATAGGTCATATAAACTTAAATTCTTGAAATATACACGAGGCTTTATTTCCAACATATTTGATATTTTACTGAATGGTAATATTTGTATTCAATTATTTTTCATTTTTATGTGAAATGTTGAGTTTCAATCACATCAGATGATTATTATGTTTTACATGGATAAAGCATGTGAAGGAAAATATTACTAATCATGAATAAATGTATAGCACAATAAATCGAAATTGTTAGTAATAAATATCCTTAAAAGTAATACCTTTTAAAGTAAAAATAATGAATTCAAAAAATAAAAAATAATGGAATTTTAAGTTACTGGAAAGTAAATCGTTTCTGATTTACATTTTTAGAAAGCTTTTCATTAACCTTCCATTGTTAGACAGTTTAAAAAGTGATGTCCAATAAAAATTAATGCATTTAAAATAACAAAAGCGAAATAAAATGTTCAGCATATTGAGAAATATTTATTAAAAGTGCAAAGTAAAAGGTTAAAAAATTTTTTATTTTAATAGTTGAAATAGATTATACATAAATTAGCACGTTACATTTTTAGATGTTTATTTATACCTACCTAAAGTCGCTAAACATCTGCCAAGTGCCGTATAATCTTGAACCAGGCTTAAGAGACGAAATATATAAATAACTCAAATAACCTTTTCTTCGTGTTAATTACCATCAATAAAGAAACACTGCATAACGTTTTTAACATACATAGACCTTCTAAGCATGAAAACCTTCACTTAACCATCGACATGTACCTTCTATGCCTTTAAAACAACTTCTTTTTCTACCAGTTATCTGGAACTAAGAATTTGTAATTCACTTTAAATAAGAACCATGCCTAATATTTATCATCATTTAATAATAATTAAATCTAGAGTTAATATTTTGAAATATCGAAACAATTTATCTAGCGAGTTTAACAAGTAAATTATTTCATTATCTAAATATTTCCAAGTTAATGTATGTAATTTCTATAAGAGCAAAAGAGTGTATTAAATTCCTTCTGGTTTGACATCTGGTAGGCGTTTACTGTTCATTACTACTTACCATTCATCAATGACAAATACAAAAGATATAATCAGAAAGTAATGAATGTAATAACAGTATAATGAATAAATATATTTGTAGGAGAGAAGTGAGAAGTGCTTAATGTAATTCCTTTTAAATAAAATGAAATTGTTTGTTAATTTTAATGCACAGACTCGATTAAAATCATTGTTATACAAAGATAACGTGTAAATAATAAAATATCTTCGATATTTATAATAAAAATATAACAATATTGTTTTGAGCTTGATTTTATTTATTCATTTTAGAAATTTACATGAATGTCAAAATAACATTTATTTTAGCACTTTTATAAGAATTTAATTTTTATTAATTGTAAATATATAAGATTCATCAGTACAGATTTTTATTCACGATTTGTGAAGGTATATTTTTAATTGGACAGATAGTTACTTAATAATAAAAAAAACAAATTCAATATTTATGTAAAAATCATTTTGTCAGCTTATAGTGCTTTGAATTTTGTCAAACAAGTTAGACACTTATCAAGATTTTCTGTTCCTTGAAATCCCTAAAACCTCGATATATATAATTTTCATATATTAACATGAATGACTTTAGCTATATGCCTTTAAACTCGTATATGATTTTTTGCTCAGAATCTAATATTTTCAATAAATTTTAAATTAAATATAAAGATATTACTTAATTTTTGATCATAGTTAGTAAAATGTTTCTTAGATTTAGCAGGATGATTCGTTTAAATGTGGATATTTATTTTGCGCAATACACTTTTATAGTTAGCAAAGTCCAGGAATTTAATAAATGGTTAATTTTGTCAACTAGAAAAGAAAAACAAATTCATAGCTAAAAGTGAGATTTAACTTTGTTTAATGGAACTCACATTATCCCGCTATAATTTTAGAAATAAACAGGCACAACTTATTAGGTCAAGGAAAATTTATAACCAAACAATGTTATGTAGAAAAAAAGTATAGCAAAGAGCCGAGTAAGCAAAAAGATAGATTTTAAAAAATGATGGATTATTTTTGTATGCACGTTGTGTAATAGGACAATCCAATCAGGTTAAATTTACCACTTTTTAATAGGAAGACATAGAAACTGATAAACGCTAATAAACATAAATACTCTTATAATTGATTAATAATTCAAAGTAAATAATATAATTACTTCTGAAATTAGATAATAGTTTAAATAATTTGAAAAACAGGAAAGTACATTAAATGTACATAACTTATTGACATAGACATTGTTAACAAATGGTTTTAGCTTTTAATACAAACGAATCTTAAACACTCTCGATATATTTTTACTAAAATATTCTGCATAATACATTTTAGGAATATACTTATATTAATTACAATAATTTTTTTCCAGCGGTGGTCACTTGTGTGACTAACTCTATGCTTCAACAAGTCCAAAAACAGCTACTCATTTGTCGTTACCCAATGGACACCTGTGAACCAATTCACTATGGCGAGAAGCATTGCCCGCGCCATACCACCATAAACATGTTTACAGGTTGGGCCAATTTCATACATCATCACAGAAGAAAGGACAGAGAAACATAGAGAGAGAAAGTAACATCCATGCCCGAACCGCGATTCGAACCAGGGCCCACAGCTAAATAGTCAGGAACGCTATCCACTCAGCCGTCGGTCGGCTAGGATACTAATATAAAATATAAGCATGTAGCTAACATAACAATGCCGAACAAGTGAATAATTTCATCATGCTAAGCATGCATTTTGTTCCCGTAAATTTAAATAAATTAAAATTTCTGAAATAAACTCATTTTAAAAATGATTTTTAAAGAAATTTTAACGCTAACATTATAAAATGAAAGCAAAAAGGAAAAAGAAAATGTAAATAAAAACATTTTTTTTTTAAATCGGAAAAGTTTCCTGAATGTCACTCATTAATATTTATTATTCTTATTTGCTCATAAATATTGATTATAAAATATAGAATGCACTTATATCTAGACAATAAGAACAGTATATATTTTTAAAATATCAAAATAACAAACAAATAATAGTTTATTAATTTTCATGGATTTTAAAACACAATTAATATTTATATCAATATAAATTTTACTAATGTAATTATCAATAAAATTATAATTAGCTTTTACATTCATTCGTTATGTATTTATTAAAACTTATTCGACCTATATTATATGAGTAGTAAATTAAGAAAACTACAAATGACTCTTTATATCTAGTACGTCATAACCACAAAATTGGGTCATCCTTTACAAAAGCCTGATATCGTCTGATATTGAATCATCGTCATCAGTTTTCTAGAGCAAATGATTTTAGACATGCAATTGAAGAGAAGTGATTAAATTGGATAAAAAGACATATTTCCAGCTGCTTGTAATAGACGTGATATTAATTTTTAAACAATGAAGGGAGGAGATAAATTATACTTTTTAGAAGACTTACATAGGTATATGATAAATATTAAAATGTAGATATTCTATTATGATTTAAAATTCTATAGCATATTTTTTTGGAATAAATATTTAAAAACATTATATATATATATATATATATATATATATATATATATATATATATATATATATATATATATATATATATATATATATATATATATATATATATATATATATATATATATATATATATATATATATATATATATATATATATATATATATATATATATATATATATATATATATATATATATATATATATATATATATATATATGTATACATATATATATATATATATATATATCACAAAATATTCATGAAAATAAATAAAATCGTTAAAAGTATTTTTAAAATGAACTTGATTATTTTTATAGAAAAATTTTTGGTTTTCATGCATTAAATTTGGAGGTAATTTTTTAAACAATTTCTTTCAAAAACATTTATGGTTTCTTATTGATTTATTTACATAAAATTTAGGAATCGTTTTTTATAAAAATACTTAAATATATAAAGTTATAATCTATTCCATATTTCTTCATACAAATATAAATTGTTTTTTAACATGTGCTTTTGCATGACCTACTTAAAAAGCAAAATATTAATCATAGGTAATTTTGTTAACTGCAATAAGCTAGATATTTTAACATTAGGAACACAATATTTAATATTTGGATTCCAAATAAAATATTATATTACAAATATATACTTTATATATAAATGCAAATAAAAAAATACTAGGGACACACTATTTTATATAAATATATAAAGAAATTTAAAATATTTATATTGTATTTCATATTAATGTTCCGATATTGTTAAATACCTACCATCCATTGTTCTTAATTATCCTGCTTTTATAGAAGTGTCATTTTATTCGCGGTTTTATATATATAGACAGTGTATAAGGATAAATTTTTTAATATTCCTATTTTAATACTACATTTTAATCCTGCAGTTTAAGCTATATTTACTTTTATGTTTATTGTAGAAAGGGTTCGGTAAATTCACAATTGCAAAATGCTAAAAGTTGCTGAAAAAATACAGAAAAACTATTATTTATTCTTAAAAATTGAAATGAAATGAAATTTAAAATAATAATTGGGTGATTTTCCACACTGTAAAATCTTTACTCATTAACATTTTATTACATAAATATCTCAAAAATAATATAAGTAACAACTTCTCTAAAAATATCTTCTGCATGCATATCTAAAAATCTGCATGAATAGTTATATAAGCATATTTCAATAAATTAATGAAATAAAAATAGTTATTTAATACGTTAAACAAGAATATAAATTACTACTTAATAATTTTATCAAAACACTCTGTAAGAAAACAAACTTCCTTAAGGAAACTGCACATGCAAAAATATTTTTAAATATTTAAAAATATCTGGTCATTACAAAAATCTTTAATATCTGATTATTAAAAAAATCTTATTTCTTTAAAAGTAAAATATGTATAAATACTTGTAATTAGTGGCACCTTAAAAATATTTTTGTTGTGAGAAACTCACAAATTGCCAGTTTTTATTCGTAAAATTACTGAAAGAATGATATTAGTGAAAAAATAGTTGAGCCATTAATTAGAAAAGTTTCAGAAAAGAAAAATCTTTAGAATTTATTTGCATAAATTCCAATAATATATGCATTATATTTGTAAGCTGAATAAACCTGCTTTTATCAAACATTGACTAGATTACTATACTCAAGGTCTTGCTACTTTAGCAATGCTAATAATAAATGACTATAACGTATTATGAAAAGATTTACATGAATTATTGAGAATAATTGAGTATTAGTATTAAGAATAAATGAATTTGTTTATCAAAATGAAGTATACCTAGTTTTTTAAAACATACTTCTCTAGTTCAATCAAAAAATTTTAGTTCTCTGTAAAAATGCATATATGTTTATAATAATCTCATAATATAAATATTGCGCTTTGCTATATGATAATTTATATTAAATTCTCGTGTTGAAAAGTGAATAAAATTGGCTTGCAAATTATTTTATGATGATTTTTATAGGTATTATACTTGAATAATAAAAAATTATAATCATAAAATTTAATTTAATAATTATCAGAATATCCAATATAGTTCGTGGTTTTTTTTCTCTTGTAAAATTAGCTTAAGAATGTTTTGAAAAATATGTTTTGATATCTTTTTAACGAGGAGTGAAAACTGTGCATACTGATTTATTAGCTAAAATATTTTGTTTTCAAGATTAAACTCTTTAAGTTTTGATTTCATTTTTCTAAGTATTCTTATCTAATATTTCGTGTGAATTGCAAAATTACCAGAAGTTTAAAATTAAAAAACCTTGTCAATTAATAAAGATAATTTAAATTTTTTCAAAAATCACTTAAAAATGAATAGTGAAAAGAAATATCACATTTTGTATGTTGTTAATGAAGAGGAATAAACAGTAACTGTTAACATATATATATATATATATATATATATATATATATATATATATATATATATATATATATATATATATATATATATATATATATATATATATATATATATATATATATATATATATATATATATATATATATATATATATATATATATATATATATATATATATATACACACAGAGAAAGAAAGTATTTAAATCTTTTAAACGCATATTTTTGGTTCGCTCCTTTTTTTCCAGTGGATTGTTATTTATTCCAGTGGATATAGTCCATTGTTATTTAATCCAGTGGATATAATCAAGAATTTACTGTATCAAACGATATAAGAGGAAATAGATTTGTGTTTAACTTGATGTGTCTTAAATAATGATAAATTTTCTAATTTTGTACCTAAATTAACTTTGGTGTTTTAAAAAGATTTTTTTATATATTTAGAACAATAAAAATATGATGAAATACATGATTTGAAGCAAAAGTTTTAAACTTAATGTAAGGAAGTAGATATTAGCAGCAATATATATGCTTAGTCATAAAAGAATTCAGAAAAAAACTTTTTTTTCAAATTTTCAAAATTCTTTTAAAATTTACTTGGAAAGTTCAGATTGTCTCTTCTCAACTTTACACTCATATCAATTATGTGACATATATCTCTTTATCGAAAATAGTAATAGAAGAGCAATGATATGAAATTTACTTAAATAAAATTAAATGATCTCATTCATCATATCAGTTATTTAACAATAATAAATATTGATTGAAGTTAACATTATATAAATTTGATTGAACACGATGTTTCTATTGTTTCATTTATATTATTTCTAAGGAAAAAAAATACATCATCCAAGTTACCATTTATTCCATTAATCCTTCCATCTATTTTCACAAAAGTATGCACTACACACATACATAGAGTATGAGCTCATATATGTAGACATACATTATCTACTTTAACCAGGTTAAAATTATTAACATAGTGTGTTTTGCTATTTTTACAATTAATATTTGGTGAATTTATATTTTCATTGCTTATATTATTATATAAACTGGTTTTTCCTTTGATTTATTAAATCACCTTCCAAATACCTTGTTATTTTTAGGAAAAAACAAATATTTTATGACAAAAAATAAGGAAAAAAAAAGTATTGTGATTTGGTTAAGTCAATTAGCGATAATGTTAAGTCAAATCAATTAGTTAAATGGGAAATTGAAAATATGTTTCGAATTGAAGACTACACAAAATATATTGTTAAGATAATGTAACATATTGTTAAGATAATGTAAAAATGTAACAATCTAAATTAACTCACAGTCATTTATCATTTAACAAAGGACAATTTTTTAATACATAGAAGAACTATATACACTATAAAGTCTATTTAAATTGAAAAAACAAATAAAAAATCATTTCAAAGAAGTAATTCAATTCCAGTAATACTCTTGCTAAAAATAAATCAATTATATATATATATATATATATATATATATATATATATATATATATATATATATATATATATATATATATATATATATATATATATATATATATATATATATATATATATATATGTTTATATGTATGACGTATGTATGTATGTATGTATTTAGTTATCGTAAGTTAGCAATTGTGATTCACATAGAATAAAATACTTTAACTATGAAGATGTTATACTTCATCGGAAGAAAAAGTGACGCTGAGTAGTATGAAAATATATGCGTAAAAAACATTGATTTCATTTCTTTAGAGCTCTTCTAAATTCCAAGCCAATTTATGTTACTCCTCAGTGAAGAATGTTTACTATCTAGACCAAAAGTAAACAAGAAGAATGGTGGCTCGCAGGTATTTTTTCCCCCTGAAGGAATTCGGTTTCCGATTTTTCGGTTTATTGTGGGACGAAAGATAAGTTTGAAAGTGGGTGATATCTGATTTTTCAGAAATAAATGTCGATAAGGTTCCAATACTTCTCCCCATCTGTACAGAGGAAGTCAAGGGGCATTTTGATAAAAGGTAATTTCTTGAGAAAAATGGGGAAAAAATGGGAAAAAAATTAAAAATTCTGATAATAAACTATTTTTATCTATTTTTTTCTCCTGTCATGATTTGACTTATCACGAAACGTAAAAATAAGGAGGTGACAAAAATATTCTCACTTTTAAATATAATAAAAATATTCTAACTTTTAAAAAGTGTTATATACTTTAAAATTTACATCTATAAATCTATGAAACCACATTTATAAATTAAATATTGATTTTTATCTAATAATATTAGTTTTATTTAAGGAATCGCATTTTACTTTATATTTGATTCTGTATTCAGAATCTTTGCTCAAGGTAAGTTGGTGTAAAAATAGAATTTTTAGTAAATAAACAGCGTATTTAATGTAAATTATTTTCTTCATCGAACGTTAGAAATTTTTCTTTTTTGTACGTACATAAAAGATATGCAGAAAGAATTTTTTTTTCATATTTAGAGTCGTATTATATAAGATATAGTTTTCAAAAAGCTACCATGTGAATGAAAAAAAATTATGATTAATTAGACATAATACTTCCATATTAATTTAAGCTTTATTTTTTTATATTAATGAACGAAAAAACATGAATACAAACTTACTGTATGATTAGCATTATTTTCTGTTTTATTTGAGTACATGAGTATCCTAAATGATATATAGAAATTTAAAAAAATGATCTGATAGTTAATTGCAAATTTTGTTACATCCTTTATATATATATATATATATATATATATATATATATATATATATATATATATATATATATATATATATATATATATATATATATATATATATATATATATATATATATATATACAGTTGTTTTAAAGAAAATAATGTAACCTTTTTTATAAAAGATTTTCCAAATAAAATGTGCTTAAATGAAACAACTATAAATACGTTTCAGGCAAAAACTATCATCCTTATAAAACTTATATTATTTTATATCTCTGAAAACTGAGACTGCTTATGATGTTGAATTTAATCCATGAGTTTAATTCAGATTTAAATATTGATTGTAATGATATTTAAAAAAATATGTAACTGGGAAAATACAGCAAAAAATTTCTTTGAAATCTATTCCTATAAGAAATATTTTTTTAAAATTCAAAAATATTTACAGTCGCATATTAAATACAAGCTGAAATATCACTTATTTGGCTACATAACATACATTTATTTTAAAAAAAAATTTATATTTCGCAGTTTTCTCATATAGTAACTCACCTAAATCATGTTTACAGGCAGTGAGCCCCATTCACGTATTATAAGAAAAGAAAATACGAAAAACTTTCTCAAGTTCCACAACAAAAAATATGTATGCAGAAAGTGGAATTCCAGTATATCTATTTCTTAAAGTTCAATACAGTGATTCAGGTTCGAGTTCTTCGAATTTAAAAGCGCTGTCGTATTACTTAATCTAATTATATGAAAAAGGGCGGTATTTTTGTAATTGAATAATAGTTCTGATATGATATGTGCGATACTCGAAACCACCCAAAAATCATGTTGAAAATTACTTTCGTGTTAAAGCTTTAGTAGGATACAATGTTCCTCTGTTAGTACGACATGGATAAAAGTGTAGGAATTTAATTGTGGAATTCACAATTCACTCCAAAATATGAGGCATTCAATATTGCTTCAAAATATGGCATGATTGATTATGTTCTGCTACTTTTCTTTGACAGAGATAAAAGCCAGAAACGTATCACAAATGTATATTAAAATATTTGTTCTTAATAGCTTTGAAATTATTTTGCTTAAGAAGAGGCTTAAATTGAACAAAAGAAAAAAACGAACTGTTGATAACTCAACGGACAGTTTTTATAATCATCAAACGCAAGCATTATTCGAACAACGCGCAGTTATATTAAATTTTACTTTATGAATATTGATTAATACACCATAGTTCTTATGAGATGGTTCATAATTCATTTATTTTTGAAAGAAAAAAAAACACTGATTTAATTAAGATTTAAAAATACACCTATAATTTGATTACTAATCGCTAGCCGACAGAGGATTCGATATTATTCTAAAACTACAAATGTTTATTTTTTTATGCTGCATATGTACGAAAAATACTTGAATTGATATCCTTATGTAGAATGTGAGTTCGTTTTCAAACTTTAATGCATTAAATATGTAACTTGATTCTGAATGTTTGGAAAGTAGGAATTCGATATCCCTAATTTTTTACGTAAGAGTATCTTGACATATATGAAAGAATTCTCATATAGAGTTTTAATAGGAATTTTATTTAGAATATAACATGTGAAATATAGAATACAGCGAGATAAAATTTTGAAGTACAACAAATTTACTTTAAATTATATTTTAAAAATATTTTTTTTCTATTCTTCTTCAAAATAATTTTAAGTCATATTTATGACGACAGCTGATAATTTTATTATAAACTTGTATTCAGATACACTTTTAAATTGCATCATTTGTTTATAATGAAAAGTTTAAAGCTTTTATTTCATTTGAATAAATTTAGATTCGATTGCTATTTAATTTACCAATAAACTAAATTTAATATGGATTTTGAATTTCTGCTTTATTGCATTTTTCTATTAGATTCCCATTTTGATGTTAGATTGTATTGATTGAAAAATAATATTGTTTGTCAAAAAGGTTATTTATGTAAACTCTAAGCAGATCCTTTTGAATCCTTATCCAAAATGATTTAAATATAAAGTGTACTTATGAAATCAACGCAAATCTTAGAACTCCTTTATGTATACTATATAATAATTCGGTAATCATTCATAGCTTAAGAAATACATGGATAAAAATGTCACGAAAATTTAATTTCAGTGTAAATATGGCAATTAACGAACAGTTGGTTTCTTTAAGAGAAAAAAGATTGCATTATTAAGAAATTCAATGTATGATATATTTTGATTTCCGTATGAAAATGAAACAAGTTACATTTTGATTATTCAACTATACTTTGGAAAATTAACAAATTAACCATGGTAGAAAAGTCAGGGATTCAAGATTGATTTTAGAGTCTAAAAGAATTTAATATAGCATGTGACATTTGACTCATGTTACAGACTTGTTCAAATGAATCTGTTAAAAGAATGAAATAATGAGAAAATCAAAACTTACATTTATTCTGAATAGTTTCAAAGGAAAATACAAGGAATTTTATTCATCAACATTAGCTTTTACTGTGCCTTGCTTCTTTCATACAAAACTAAATAAATGTAATATTTTAAAATGTACTACATGATAGAATTAATACTTCAATATTTAAAAAAAAAACACAAGCAAATCTAGATTATAATTTTACTGCATATGTTGTAGACATCTTACATAAACTTAATGTATGATAAACTTGTTGAAAGAATGCTAACAGGTAACTCACATTTATATTTTCAAATGTTCTTCATATAACAGTAAATGTATACATAGATTTCTTAGCAGTAAATTATAGCTGGAAACAAAAATTAGAGATGGTGAATAATTCTCTTAAAAGCACTTATAGCTTTAGTACAAGATAATATTCGTGCAATATATTCATTTTCACGACAAAAAAATCTTCACTTTTAATGGACTGGGGCTCACCAGAAATAAGTAGAAGGAAAGTGCTCTTCACAAGGAAAAGTTTCGAGTTCGATATCAGCTACTGTTGTAGAATGGCAGGCGAATGCTTTTATTCTAACTTCTGCATACATCTCTCGTAAGTTTTCCGGGTTTCTATCTTGTGATTCGTCAATACAGGTGATGATCTATGAAAAACCATCCCTGCCACTTCAAAATTACAAGGGATTGGTTCACCGAGACCTAACAGTTGAACAGAGGTCATCTGAGCATTAGAATCCGGGTTTAATACCAACTCCTGTTGAGCACCAGAGATGGATGGCGCACTTCTGCCACCTACATACACGTCTAGGGCACATGTTGTTGCACCAGCATGCTTCTTTGTACCCAGCCCTGAACTTCTAAATAGCCTAGTGGTTAGAAGATCTGCCTTCCATCCGAAAGGGCTGGATTCAATTCTCATTGTCACCAAGGACCCACTGAGTACATACGATATTTTTGCTCATTAAATCTGCGGAATCAAAAGTCCTGTGGCCAGTCGTTGAGCAGTTACCATATATATAATTGTCTGGAGAAAATTTGATCTCCCTCCAGATGGAAATCAAAATTGAGTGAGTGGATTCTCTGTTGGTGCAATCTATCGGAGGAATCTTACAGCAAAGATTAATTTTGATGTTTGTGGTGCTCTGGTTAAGCGAAAAACGCGCCCTTCTGATTTTTTATTATTTGCTTAGCTGTCAGTTAGCGAGCTTGATTTATCCAAGTGTCATAAATAACGACAACAACTGAATACATATCTGATTCAAACATGTGAGTAGGTACTTAAAAGTAGTCCATATTTCCTTCTTTTGCGACCCACTACCAATGAAAAGTCTTTCCGGAAAGCAATTTATATTATGGATGTTAACATATTATAAACCGCTCTCGCCAATTAGGCTGTTCGACAACTGGTGTCAGATCAAAAAGAATGTAGGCTCATCATGGCCTAGTAGTAGGGCAACTCTATTCAGAGCTGGAAGTTAAATTTTGATCCAGACACATTTGAACCACGGGAGATGGTAGTTGCTTTTTGTATACACATCTGTCACGGTGACTTGAAATATTTTTGTGAGTTAAGATTCCTCGTTTTTATCATGTGAATATTGCACACTGTGTATGAAAAATCCTTATTGGGGGTAAATTACAATGTGTGTATTAAAATGCCTTCAAATATGTTGTTATATGTACAATTTCGAATTAAAATGGTTGAAAAATACGTGAAAATAATCAAAAACCGAAACGACTCCGAATGATGCAACAAAAGACTGTTCTTGTGCAGAAATAAGATACTGTTATCTAGTAAATTTGATTTTAATTTTTAAAGTGTGAAATACTTCAGACATAAAATTTTTTAACTTTATTTTTATTTTAAAGTATGAAAGAGTATAATTGTAACAAATTTCATATTTTTTGTGTTAACTAACGTAAAGTTCTGTTTTCTTTGCTTTTATTTGTTTTAATTTTCTTGGATAAAATATTTTTAAACTCGTATAAAAATTTTTATTTTACATTTAATATCTTCTCTTAAGGATAAAAGAAATTGTTATATTACTTTATTAAATAACATTGAGTGGACTTTTTTTAAATAAATGAAAGAAAAAGTATAAATTTTTTTATTTCATTTAACAAATTTTCTGAATAAGTGAATAATATAAAAATAATGAATAATTTAATGAATAAGTAAAAGAGTTCTTCAAACATCCTTTTAACTAATAATTGCTATATCATAGACGAAACTTAAGTTTTTATTTAAATAAAAGGTGAAAAAACTGCATTTTAAGACGTTTATAAATAGCAAAATCTGTTGACATGTATATAAACTATTATCTAGATTTACATGGAAGTATAAATATCATATTAATACTCTGAGAAAGTATAAACATTTATTTACTTATCTAATAAGCACAAAAACTAATTTTGGAAATAATTATTGAAATGCACCATGAAATCATGCTTCAAAATGAAAAAGTTTCAAGTGAATTTGACATCTTATTAAGAATTTTACTACCTGAAGTTTGACAGGCTTGTGCCTCCTTTTCGAACTTGCTGTCACATCCAGAAAAAACAATGATCCACTAATAATTAACATATAGACTCCTTTATTTTGATAGTTTATTTTCAAATATTATGAGATATACTGCCTAACTTGTTAAATTTGTTTCATGTATTCAGTAATTTGATTAGTTGATCTATTATAAAAAAAGCGAAACGTGCTGAAATACTTTTCTGAAAAAAAATACAGAAATAGAAAGTTTCAAAATTAGGTTAAATACAGTTAGACATTAAATTTAACTCTGAATTTTTAGTTTTAGAACACCATTCATTTGATTACGTTAAATTAAAAATCAATTATAACTTTTAATAGACATTTTTTAAAGTTGAAATATATGGAAATAAAAATTGCTGGTCAGCAGGAATTTCATTGTTAGTTATTTAACATTCCGCAACATTTAAGAGCACTCTGTTTTAAATGGTTAGTACTCGATTTTAAATTATTTTATTTCAATTCAACATTTAAATGGGATTTTTAAAATCATTAAATAAAATTTCTGGGAAAAATTAATGCAAAATAAATTTAGTTATATTTATAAAGGAAATGCATTTGTTTTAGACTCTTTCAAAAAACCTGTCTAGACTTAAAATTCATTCATTTTCAAAACAATAAGAATATTATTGCTACTATTTTTAGCAATTTAAAAACTTAGTTTTTCCTTAAGATACTTTAAATACAACTGCGGATAATTTTTTCCAGTAACAATATTTTATCAGTATTTGAAATTCCTTATAGTTTCTTCGTGTAGAATTATGTGCGATTCCTAGACATAAACTTTGGTATTCACACACACACATACATAGATAGATAGATGTAGATATAGATAGATAGTTCCTAGCTAAGAGATATTTTACAATCCATTTTATTAAATGAAATAAGTTTAACATGAATTATGTTGAAAAATTAATTTTGAACTATTTCCTAATATATATCATTATTATAACTATTTTCTCACACGTTTTTAATATTACCTAAATTATTGTACTAAGCTAATATTTTTATCAATACCAATGAAATTATGAGATGTTTATTTCAAATATTACAAAAATACTAATTACTAATGAAACAAAATTTATTTGGTTAATTTTTCTGATTTAGAATATACGTTATCTTAAATAAAATTTCTGTCCGAAAGAATGTTGTAAAATGACTGTTAAAATATGGGTAATTTCATTTCAAGAGAAATGTTTTTTTTTTTAAATTTACTTTTGTACAACAAAGGACAACATCAACTCATTTATATGAATAGTTGGGTCACTTTACATTTCATTAATTGGAAAATAACTTTTGCTAATTTCATGGAATCACATTACAGTAGCTAAAAGTAATATTATATGTTACGTTAAAATCCTTTAATATTTCATTTAAACTCTTATATAATTTCTAAAAAATATAATTGTAATATAAGTCAATTTTACAATCATATATCATTTTAAAACTGGTTATCAATAATCACTTATCATTTTCAAATTGGCTACATTTGGAAACATTGATTATCGCTGTTTTCAGTGATACCATTACTAAGAATGTGGTGAAAAACACTTTATTTCTACTTTAAAATGCATTTGACGAATGTGGGATCTTGTAAAAATGACAGCTGTTTTAAAATAAAAGGCAAAAATATAGTTTTACAAAAAAAAATATGTAGGTTAACAGAATATTTTTGATAATGTATAAAAATCGTTATGAGTGATATTTTATGTTTTTTAAAAAAAATTATGGATTACATAAGAAATTACTATTAAATGTATTCCTAAATATTAATGAATATGAGTGAAAATTTTTAATTATGATTTCCTAAGCACTAGTTACATCCTTTACAGAATTATACTATCAGTAATATGGTTCTACAACGAAACAAGAAATTTATCAATTATCAATGATTGAAGAAGAAAAAAAATCAATTATCAAAAGTTAAAATGTTTCTTTTTTATACATATTAGCGTTGAATATGAATTTTTAATGCATATTTGACTAAAAGGAAATTTAAAATTTATTTTTATAAGCATGCAAATGTGTAAGTTTTTTTTATTTTCCTTTATTATTCAGGTTCAAATTATTTCATATAGGACCTTTTTTAAATTATTAATTTTATGAGTTCCAATATGTGTTGCGCTAAGAATGAAATTATAATATGAAATTTAATAACAAAATATAAATACATTAATGATTTTTTGATGACTTGTGAAGGGAATATATGATGTCACATATCTATTTATATTTATGAATATAATATTGAAAATACATAATAATTGCTCATTATTTAAACGAAAGCTTGTATGTCCTATTAAGCATCCAGGTAAAATAAAATATGGTATTATCCTTAAATTTAAAATATAATTTTTTGTATTTTTAAAGCTTTAATACTTTTCCTTTATATAGATAACTTATTGCAGGTATTTTGAAGAATTAAAAACATTCAATGATTAAAAAGTTAAGAATTATAACTGTATATTTTAATTATTTTTCGATTATTTTTTTCAAAATGTGATAACAAATATGAATGTAATATTAAGAACTCTTTACAGACAAAGACACTTGCTAGAATTTTTTACGTAGATTGTTTCACACGCATGCTTATGTTTTCAGATTGAATGACATCACATTAAAATAATTCATAAATTTCTGCGGTATGAATTATTTTAATTTTTAAAATTTTTTTTAGTTATTAATGTTCGTAAAATAAATATTTATTAACTTTAATTACCCACAACAATAAGGTTATTCTCGAAAATATATGTTTTTTATAGTTAATATTTAAAAGCACAATATTTCTTTTAGCAGTGAAGTTAAATGACGAACTTCACTTTAAATAACTTTGATTAAGTATTATAAAAGTGAAAAAAATTCATAAAATGTGTTTTCACTCTTTTATAGTAATACATAATCTTAAAAAGGCAGAATTATTTTGTTAACTAATAAATAATAATTTGTTAAATAAATATGCAAAAATTCTTCTTTTTAAATTAAAATTTTTACACTTTTTTCAATCAATGCAAATATATTTTAATTTTTCTATAATTTTCAAGATTGGTAATGTTGTTTTTGCTTAGTTCTCAATTAGAAACACTTTTATCTTAAATTTAAATTACTTCTTTTGTTTCAAACTAAATTTTTATTTTTTAAGACTTTTTAGATTTAAATTTTTAATTTCTCGAGTACTTATTCTGATTTCTTACTTAAAATTTGACAAGCCTGAAGATATAATTAATGAAGAATAGTGGCATAATTAAATATTCTTTTCTACATTAAGTAAAACTGTTTATGTATAATTTTTCGTTAATCCATTATTTGTAGTACTCTTTACTTTATTTATAGTTCTTTGAGTTTACAGTTGTAATGGCAATTACCAATGTCGTTGTGTTTGCTCTGAAATAAAGTTTTGAAATTAATACTTGGAACATATATGTGGGCTTATGTTTGCTTATACGACCAGATGTGTTAACTTTACCTAAGTGTTTATTAATAAAAACTCAGTTATGGTACGGTATTTTTTTTCAAATAAAAATTTCCCGATTCAAAATTTGCGATTTTTTAAAATAAATTGTTAAAAGCCTAGTAATTCCTTTATTTTGATTCTAATTATTGTTTTGTTGTAAGAACTTTAAGTTCGAAAAAATAATAATTTTTTTTTGCTCAAAATAGAATTTGTTTCCAAATAAGTATTTCAATCAGCTATAATTATTAAAAAATGAGGTATTATAAATAAGAAGTAGCATTTTATATATGATTTCATTTGAAAATATTTCTTAAGCATCCACACACTTATAATTCTGAAACATACAATTTTAGGAACTTTATTATGAGTAAAAATTTTATCAGAAAATATAATAATTTAAACAAAAAACTGCAGAACTTCTAAAATGTGCGCAATAAAGTCTCCAAAATTATTTAATTTTAAAATTGTTCCTAACGTAAAGAAAAAAGTTTAATGCAGCTTTGATATATCCACTTATAATGGTCTATTAGATATAACATAGCTTTCAAAAATAAAATTTCTGAATGAAGCTTCAAATAAAATGTTTGAATGAAGCTTCAAATAAAATCTCCTGATTTCTACAGAAAATTTTAATGTAGTGTAATGCAAATATTAACTGTGAAAGAGAAAATATTTGTAGATAATCATAAAACTAAGTTTATATTTTAAATCTCCGGTGAATATGGAATTGTAAGTGTACATGCAGATGTGGGTGTGTGTGTTTTAGAATGCAATAGTTTTTAAATACGAAATTTAAATTATAATCAAGGAGTGTTTGATTAAAATTGTTTTCGTATCGGCTAGCATTAAATTTATTTTGAAATTTAAGAAAATATAAACCATAAAACATTTAAAAATGTAAAAAAAAAAATATACTACATTCAATTGATTTTTTTACATTTGAACTTTTATTATTGAAATGTTCGTTATTTTCAATAAATCAAGATTTTGAATGAATGCATAACAATAATAAACACTTTTTAATGAATAAAAAAACATTTTTCAAGAATCAATAAACATTTATTCATGATTCAACAAACATTTTTTCATGACTCAACAAATATTTTTCATAAATGCATATGTCTTATTATGTATGTAATTAAATTAATTTTTCATGCAAAATAGGTTTACTAATTTCATTTTTGAATAATGCACTTTTGATATCTTCTGGACAAGAATAGGAACATTCTCTAATCATGCAGTTACCCTGTTTGGAGCATGAAAATTGTTTCCTTTCATCTAAGGACAAGTGCTGAATCTCGCTATGCTAATCATTTACTCTCCAATTTTGTACCTTTAAGTTATCCTTCGGACATTTATAGAATAATAGCTAAAATGTATTTAGTTTCTATAGAATTTGTATCTTTCTATGCGACTTTCTCTCTTCCATCTATATAACTAAACGCATATACTAAGTGATAGTGAAACATGAAAATATAAACATAATTGATACATCTGAATGACGTAAAATGTATTTAATTATTTCGTCTTGGACAGATGAAGTAAGATAGAAGTAAAATAAATTGAAGAATCAGTATGTTGCTCAATTGACCAGAGAATATCATTTTGGACTTGGTTCTCCTATTTCAAAGGAAATACATAGTATTAAAAATGTCAGGATGTTGAAGTCGGTGGTACTTTCAATTCATATACAAATAATCAAGGTATATAATGATTGAAATGAAAAGAGAAAATAAATCTGTATGCCGAAAAGCTGTTGACACTCACCTACAGGCTTCCATTGAAGACCGACAGTGGAATTATGATTAAATGAAGGGAAAGCGTCATGTTCTAGGTTACCAGAATGATGACAGCACGGGCCGATTCATCTACAGGTTTTCACAGATGATCCCACACACAAACTCTGATGACATTTCCATAAAGATGCAGAATACTCTTAATATTCCTATTTTAAGGAAGATTTTAGCTATTTTCGTTGACTCAGATTTTAGGGCTTACATTCATGGTATGAGTGAAGAAGATTTCTATTAAACCAAGTAGGGTCTCCTTTTGTAATGGTATCAAAATAGAGCTGTGTAAAACTTTGGAATAGTTCAATGTATCCTTTTACTAAAATAGTGACAGCCATAATGTAAGAGTCAGAAATGAACTCTAAGAAGTCTAAGTCCCTCACTAAATGTTAAGCATGATACCGCTCGACGAAACTTCAAAACACATTGGAGTGCCATTGAATAATACTGACTATCCAACATTGATGGATTAAGGTTGCACAATGGTATGTGGGTGATGTACTCCATAAGATATGTATTTTTCTTCAAAAGATGACGAATGCTACTTATCATCAAGATAAGGCCAGTATTCGTAAAGCGTGAAATAGTCAACAATAGATTGATTTTATGGCCATTCTCTCTTATTCTTTACCAAATGAAAATGTTTTGAACGTGATTGGACATCATTCGCATTGATTGCCACTATCCGGTTCAGAAGATAAAGTGTGGCAATCTTTCAAAGAAAGTGGACAACATCCATCAAAAGACGCTCCACACGCTTTTTGTATTGAAGTTAGATGTTTTGCTGAATGAATTGATTTCAAGAATGAATAAACAATTTATTGAATCGATTGTACTTCAACAGGTATTTCATATTGCAATAAATGCCACTTATCTCTCTTATCAAAAATTATGGATTTCGCAATCATTTTTCTTTCTACTGATTTATTCTCGCAAAACTTACATCTCACAAACTTAAAACAGGAAAATATTGTGGTATCACTTGAGCTCCCTTAAACTTAAATTTACCTGAAAATATTTAAAATTTTATGTTTAGAAAAGTTATATATTATTTATGATAAATGCTTTTTTTTCTCTGTTCTCATAATTATTTAGGTTAGAATAATTATTTGAAATTCAAATATATTGTAGTTTAATATTAATATTTTTGCTTACGTACTTTGACTTAATTTTGTTATTTAATAATTTGGCTAATAATAATATCAAAAAAAGTCTACAAATAACTTTATGTTTTTCTATGCTTTGACATGCACATGAAATTTATACTTTTAATTTAAAAGTTAGCATGCAGATAAAATATATATTCTTAAAAGTAAATTTTTAGTGAAAGAATATTTCCATGTCAGAAAATATGAGTGGGAAGCTAATAAATTTAAAAATGGAAATAATTATGAGCATACATATGTTATAATACAAAAGATACTTTTATTTGTTTGATTCTTTAATCCTGGTTTTCACATCAAATATTTGTTTAGTTTACAAGATAAATATATTTTGACTTGATTATGTTGTTTGCTAATACTCGGTCATTTCTTGTAAATTTAAATAAATACATTTGGTACATTTTCGGTTCGACAAGAGGCAAAAAAGGTTTGTGTTACAAACACTCAGTGTATATTCCATCACTACACAGAAAGTGGGGCCTCGTAATTTAAATAATGTATGTCTAGGGCTGGAAATCTTCTACATTATGAAAGTCTACTTTCATCTTAGGTCTACTTGAAGACTGTTGACCTAGTCAGCCACCTTCAGATGCATCGTTTTTCCAGGAGGATATTACGACCACGATGTCTCAGTCGTCATTAGTAAACATGATAGTTTTTGACCTGCACAGATTCAGCTCTTCCTACAACCATTCAATCAATTTCCTATAATTGTTAAAAACTAAGAATGTTTAAATATTTCACATTTTTTTAGAATTATATTTTATACTTCTTTTTTTTTTTGATAGGCAGTTACTGGTCTTAGTATTACTGTTTTTTAAAAACATTTTCTGTACATTCTTACCTAAAAGCAGTTAAAACGTGTAACATGAGTTCTTAAGCAATCATTGTTATACTTCTTGACTTCAATCATAGCTTAAAATTCTTGTCTAAATTCAGTTATACTTTATAAATATGGATATTTGGCAAATGAAAATGGAATTATCTATACACCATCGTATGGTTTTAAGGATAATTTCTAATTTGATGAAGGAGATTTATTTCTTGGTTCTTATATGATGTAATATTTCAGCATTCTCTCTTTGCTTAGTTTTTTATAAATAATGTTCATTTTAGAATGATTAAGTTAATCTGTATTTATATGCAATTTATTTGCGTTGAAATATCTGAATATTTTTTTACCTATTACTATGCATTACTCGGTTTCAACGATTTTAAAATGTTATTAAATTTTTAGTATATGTAGTATTTCTTCTATTTTAGAAGGAGCTGTCTGTGTGGTGCAGTAGTAATACACTTCTTTTGGCATTTTATTTGAAGGAAATAAAGAGCAATAAACTATCCTTACCAACTAGTAAAGTGGATTTTCAAGGAAAAGGAAATATAATTTATGTCTAACCAATTATTAAATTTTTCATGAGATGCAATTCTTAATATTGCTTTCTATAAAACATGCACATTATTTTAGAAAAAAGACAAAAATTCATACTTTGTATATAGCATATAATAAACATAAGAAACGTACGGATGCAATTTTGATTCATTACATTTAATAAAAAACCATGACCCATGAATGAGTGAAGAAGTAAATGATTATTTTAAACAGCAGCACTTAATCATACTACTTTTATTCTGGTAGTTTATATTGTGCTTTTAAATACCATTTTAAAATTACATTTGCTTCTACCAAGTTTTTGTTAATTTAGTTGCATCTAAACTTTCTATTATTTTAATTATTGGATTTTAAAAATATCAATCGCTGGGAAACAATAGATTTTCAATATATGATAACCAAAAATAGGCCAAGAAATCTTCCAACTATTGTTAAAAAATTACATGGACTAGTGATTTTCCAGGAATATCACACAGTTAAATTCGCTTATTTCTTCCATTTCGAATTCTATTAATTTTAAGTTTTCTTTTAAGAAAAGTATTATTAAACTCTATGTGTAGATTAAATAGTGTTATCTTTAGTAAAAATAAAATATATATCCATTCATATTGTTAATTAATATATAAGAAGACATTCCAGAATTCTAAAAGGTAAAAATATATCTTTTCACGTTAGAAATATGAATTAAAAAGTTTCAACAAACTAAAATTTTCAAATTTCATGTGTTTTCCAAAAGAAACATCTTTGCGCAAAGAATTTTATAAAAAGAGGAAAATAATTTTTTGAACACTATGACACAAAGTATTTATCAAATAATTGTTACTGTATTTTTGCATAATTTTTAAAAATTACATAACATAAAATAATTTCATGGTTTAATTTTTTTGAAGTATGCTTAAGTTAGTTAAAAATGATTTTTGTTCAAAATATTTTATTTCTAGTTTCACGAAAATGGATAGTATTTTTATGAATAAAAGAAATGTATTCATTTTGAATTAGAAACGAAACATTACTGATCGCAGAAGTAATTACTTATATTTTGTTAATAATAATTGACTTCCACAAAAGATTATTACATATAAGCTCTGCCACTGAAAAGTTTTCTAATAAAACAGATTGCGGTGACTTTCAGGAATAGAAAAGAATAAGAAAAGAGTCGAGAGACTTTGGGGAGTGTGAAAGGGGACAGAATTGCGCACGCACCCTGCGCGGGACCATCAATGAGTAGGATGAGAATCAACAGCGCTTACAGTTCCGATTCACTCTTCCAGTAACTTGTGTTCCATACGGGTCAGAAGCGGCTGAGTTGTTTCAGTCCTGCGTGCTTTATCTCTGTTTCTTTACAAATCGTCTGCTACTTTTTAAAACTCTCTTTACAGATTTAAATCTCAATACTACTGAGTAATTTTCAAAGAAGAAAAAGATTTGTTTAGAAAAGGTCGGCAGGTTTTAATTGAATGTTTTCTAATGGTTGGATGCCGAACTTCGATATTTAAGATACTTTTTGTACTTTTATTGCAAGTGGAACTTGGAATTTTAACAGGTAGGATGTTTTGAAGTTTTCGAAATCGTCGAAACTAAAATTCAACTAAGTCATCAAATACTTTTGTTAGAAGATGTGAGATAAAATAATGAATATTTCTATTATTCTAAATTAGATAAATTCCAAAATTTCCTTCAAATAAAACAATTTAACGAGCAATTATTATAAAATGTGTTTTTCACTCCACAATAACATATTTGTCTACAGCTATTAAAGAAACTAAGTTATGGAATTTGAAATCTTTTCTTTTATAAATCCTAGTGCCTTATAAAATTAACTTAAGGTGTATTAGAAAAAATTCAAATCAAAATTGTGTGAAAAATCTGGTTTCCGATTTAGCTATTAAAATTGATATAGTTATCATTTAAAATTTATGTAAATAAAATGTTTTTTTTTTAGTTTTATTTCTCTTTTTAACTGAATTTGTTTAATATTAAATCTGTACTCCATCAATTCTGCTACCATGATACTTATATATGATCTATATTTTAAGAAATATACTTAATATATTTTACCGAATGAACTTAATTGCAAAAAAATTGCCTAGTCCTTAAGTATATAACTATGTTATTCACATAAAATGGAAACATAATTATACTCTTAAATAACTAAGTTGTTAACGTCATAAATATGCATTATAAACTTAACAATCAAGTTCGTTTTGTTTTATAAACTTATGCAAGATCATCAGATTTTAACTTAGGCAAAGGCATTTTGGGAAATATTTATGTTTTACACATCTGTGACTATACGATTGCGAAAGTGTGCATTTTTTTCTTAACTTAGCTTTATACTTAACCTTAGCTTTTTAACGTGTGAGGAAAGTGACTATTATTTTTCATTTATAAGTAGAGTGTCATCAAGTTTTTTGTTGTCAAAGTATTGAAAGTTTTTTTTAAGTCATGCTCATTCTTGTAATTTAATCTGCGTTTTAAGAAATAGCAGTTTACTTATAAATATAGTTCGTAATCATAATTTGCATTTATGTTTTTCTAATTAAAATAAACTCTCCTTTAATTGTGATGAACACTAATTGTGATGAATATATTTGCAAAAATTTTACTTGAAATATATATATTTCTTTATTTTGTATGAATTTAAGAATGCTCGATTCAGTAACAAACCCTTAGTAAAATAAAGAATAAAAATTCAATAATAAAAGAATATATTTTATATTTTTAATATACATATAAATAGGTAAAAAAGTTTAATGAAATACACATTAATTTTTTATCCATATGACCCATAAAATCTCTTTTATAGAATGTGAGCCTCTAAAGAATTTTGAAAAACAGTGTCACAAATTAAATAATTATAACTATTATTCGGCAAAAAATTTAAAACCACAAATGTTAAATTATAATTTTAAAAATACCACTCACGCGATCATAAGATATTTAAAACGATTTTTATATAAGATCATAAGAGTTATCTTTAGAAAAAAAAAACCCAATAATTTACGTGAGTAGAAAAGAAAGACAAATTTCATAGTTGCTTTTTATTCGAGTAATAAAGATTTAAAAATAAAAAGTTAAAAAAAAAATTATTTCCAACGAAATATTTATTATGTTTGTTCCTTAGTCGTAAATGTATCTTTGATATTTGTACAAGTCGGTATTTACTACTGAGTACTTCTGTTTCTGTGTGATAAAATATTCAATATTCTGGCACATTTTTATGTTTTCATGAATCATTAATTTCTCAAAATGTTTCAAAAGTATAAATAACTCGCTTAAATGTGTTATAATACATTAAAATATTTGAATTATTTTCTAAGAATTGAATCAGAGTGAGTCAATGAATCTTAACTAATAAAATATTAGGTATTTTATACAAATAAAGTGATAAAATTTTTTTTAAATGACTTGACTTAACATCGCTCGTTAAATAAAGTATACCTAATATTTTTTGTACTGTTGAAAAAGGGTATTCTTTGCGTAAGTGTTTACTTTACAGCTTTATTTGACTTTTACTTGCAAAAAAATACCTTTAAAGATTTTAAGTTTAAAACGCGTTTGATGTAAATATTGCTTTTTAAACCCCAAACATTAATGAATTTTAGTATTCTTTAGTACTGTATAGATTTATCATATTTATTGAATAAAATTAAAAATACATGCTAGCCTTCCTATTCCATCCAATGTTTGACATTAGAAATTATTTTTAATAATAGAATATTTTATTTCATTTTGGTTCGAAATGTAATATATAGTTAATTATAATTTTTATTCATCTTAATAAGTTATATTTTTCTCATTTATTATAATAAGTTCAATATGCTTGTAATTTTTGAAAAATTTATTAAGTGATCTCAAAAACAGTCAAGCATTTGCATTTTAATAGCTTAATGAAATTGAACTGTTTTTCTTACTGTATCTAACATTGTATTCCCATTTAAGATTTTACAGATAATTTTAAGACATTTGTACTCAAATATTAAAATATATACTTTAATTCGAAACAACATCTTGATAAATTATTTAAAAATAAGCTTTATATTTTAAACAAGAAATGCAAATTTTATAATTCTGTGCAAAGTATTGAGTGAAAGATATGATTGTATAACATACTGTATATAAATTCATATTGATAAAATGTAAGTGCGGTGAATGAAAATTTGTATTCATACTTACTACATAAGATCTAATGCTTAGTTTATAGAAGCCGTGGTTATATAATGACCAGATGACAGTAATCTTACAACAAAGTAATAGTGCCGTAATTGTTTGAGATATTTAATTACGTTAAACTATTAAATTTAATATTCAGTTTAATGGCTTTATTATATCATAAACATTGTATAGCCACTTTCCTCGTTAGTGTTTTATATTTGCAATCATAATAATTCCTGTGAAATTTTATAGTGTAATTCTCTAAAGTGATGGAATTCAAATGATCAGTTGTCTACCTTCATTTTACTGCGTTAAATTGTAAATTGTTTCCCAATTGTTTAATATTTTATTTGAGGTTGGCAGAATGATGTATTATAGGATTGTGATGAATATATTTCGTACATAGTTGTGATAATGCGAAATTTGATTTAATTAGTATATATTAAGATGGATTACAGTTTTACAATGAAATTGAAACCTTTTTGTTACATTTAAACACGAGCTTCTGACTCTTGATAATTTCATTGATAAAATTAGTTAATACGAATGCTTAGCAACATATATTTTGTATATTTTTATTTTTGAATATGATGAAATTTAAAATGTATAATAATGCTAAAAAGAACAAAAAATGAAATGTACTGAATGCCCAAAATGTATATATTATGACATTTAACCATATTACCACATTAAGGGTAATATATAAATGAAACACACACACACACACATATATATATTATAGTTATATGTTGTATATATCATTGTATCATTTATATATTTTTAATTATTACACACAAATATTGTATATTTATTTCTATAACAATTATGATAGAATTATTTAATATATAGAGTGCAATTCTTGGAACGCATAAATAAAAGCTTGAATACATACAAGAGGAAAATGTACACATTATTTTGATATAATCTAATATCTTTCTCCGAAATTATTAACAACATTGTTTTACGGAGAAGGTACTGCAAAGATTACTATATCAAATTGAATAATTTTATTTACACGGAATGAAAAAAGATATTTCAACTATTGTTATATTTACTTTTTTATAACTCAAGCAAAAATAAACTGTCTTTAATATTCATTTACCTAGTAACGAGAAACTTAATTAATTTTTAATGAAGACAAACATGTCGCCGCTTGCTTTATTAAGATTTTAAATGTTAACGATAATAACATAGACCAAAATAATAAATACATATTTTTATCATTTAAATAATTGATATATTATTTTGTTACATTTCTGGGTTGGAAAGTTTGAGTACAAAATGCACATAACGTGTGTATTTGATTTCAATGCATTTGAGTTTATTTTTAAAATTTTATTCCAGTTTTGAAATAACTTGATTATAAAAGTTAATAGCAATAGAAATATAATATTATTTATAAATAATAATAATTTTATACAATCCTTTTTCAACGGCAACATTAAAGCCTGAAATTTTAACAGACACACGTTATTTCCCCCTCTTGTAGTTATCATGATATTCAAAATATATGTTTGTTCAAAATATCAGTTTTTATTAATATTGTAGGAAAAATGTTTTACTTTTGAGTTATTAGCCAAAAGTTAAAATATTCCTTCTATTTAGTTTTAAAATTTCAAGTCTTCGGACAAAGAAACTAAGAAATAATGTTTAAGAAAAAAATAGACAGATTATAACATCTGTCTATTTTTTTATTTTTTTATTTCAGAATGACATGTTATAAAAGAACATGTCATTCTGAATGCGCCCTTATCAAAATCTTTGTATTCAGTTCAATTCAGATGGAAAGAAATTATATAATATCGTAAAAACATCGAAATCAAGTACCTTAAAAATATATTTTAAAGATGAATAAATATTTGCTTTGAATATTTTATATTTTTGGTAATATAACTGGTGTAATTATCGGAAAAAAATATTGCTCCTTTCTTTATCAACTAAATAAATTATGTTTTCTTGTCAAAAACTGTTTTCAGAAAATTGTAGCAACAATCTGAGTAAATTTTCTGTTTTCAGAAAATTGTTTTCAGAAAATTGTTGCTACAATCTGAGTAAATTTTCTTTTACTTTGAAAGTTTTTAATCATGGAGTTCATATAATCACACTATTTCAAAGCTGTTTAATATAAATAGTTTTCAGGAAATTAACTTACTATCAGAATTTACATACAGTGGTGATAACTAAATCTGATATTTTCTAGTGTATATCCTTTACGGAAACGGAAAACTGAATTTGACATTAAAGTTTTAACATTATCATGAAAACGGAAAAATGGATCGATAGATATTATAAATCTTGGTATCCTCATAATTGAATCCTATTTTGCTCTGATTCGAATGGAAAATATCATATGGTTTTCTAATGTCTACTTTTAAGGTTGTTCTTATCGTTAAGTAGCATTTTTTAACATTTATAAATTTGTAAAATCAAATAATTCGCGTCCTTTTGAAAAATAGTTTGTAAATCATATATTGTCTATAGAAATTTTGTCTCTAACGAAAATTGAAACATTTCCAACTTCAATCATTTTAATTGCTTCCAGATATTATTTTTGAATGTGGTTTTAAAGTCTAATTGAATGTTTGTATTGGTTTTAAAGACTAATTGAATGATTAAAAGTTTTTCAATTAATAAAAAAAAGTAAAAAAAATTAATGCTTATTTAGTTGCAATATTCAGCGTTTCAATATCTAATTTTTATTTGTTATGTAAAAGAAAATATGTTATTTCTCTTTTGGACACTATTGAGTCAAATCACACACTTATATGTCCCGATTTACATAAATAAAAATAGTGTTTATAATTTTTGTTTAAAAATATAATTTTTAGATTTTTTGTCACAAAACTAGTTTAATTAAAAAAATATTAACATTATTTAATATAAGCTAGATTAGTTTTAATAATTAAACCATAATTTAATGCAGCTATCGAGTACATTTTAGCAAGAAGATCTAATAATATAAATAACACAGTATCTGTCTTTGAATTGGAAAGGGAGCGCAAAATTTGAATATTCAGATTGTAACTTCCATTAGTGGTTAATTGATGATGAAACATTTCTAATGTATATCACTAATTGCTGATTGAACAATCAAATTCTGGGAATGAAATTCAAAGTAGACTAATTTATTCAAACATCTCCATCAAATTTGTTAGAACAGTGCTCAATCCAATTTATGATAATTTTGCTTCTAAGTAAAATGTTAACTACCGATTTTTCGATGTAAAATTAAAGTATTTAGTATATGAATTTTACTTTTTAACTAATGTCTCAAGAAAATAAAATAAAAAATGATGAAATTTTTATAACTTAAAGCGTTTGATAATGACTTTTCCAAAATACCTAAAATTATTTCTGAATCAGTTTCTCTAACATTCTGAATATTATTATAATCAGAAATAACTGAAGTTTCAAGTATTGCCGAAATCTCTATTTTTTATATCACAACATCTTATTGCCAAACTAAAATAAATATCTTTTATGTTTCTTTTTAAATTTTAATTACACCCTATTTATAAATTTTTACTACTATTAATGTTTGCCAACTGCGTTATTTCTTAGAAGTTGACAAACAATCAAGTTTTAATTATATTAAGCAAATCGAAATTCTGGTTAGTGTCATATTTTTTATTCTAGAGTTACCGAATGGAAGTGTAATTTAAAATTTGAGGCTCGTTTCGAAAAATTGACATTTTTAGATCATAGTTTTCATATTTATTAAAAAGATGCAATGACATACACAATTTAATTTCTTTAATTCTTAAATTCAATAATTTGTTGCAAACGGAGGTTATTTAAAGTGGCTGTTTCTTAAGAATACGGAAATTGATAAAAATATTATTGTAATCGGTGAGAATAAGAAACTAATTAAAATATCTGTGTATATTTTTTATTAGTTTCCAATTTTCCCTGATTACAATTATGACTAATTTAAAATAAACGTTAA
Source organism: Latrodectus elegans (assembly GCA_030067965.1). NCBI lineage: Eukaryota > Metazoa > Arthropoda > Arachnida > Araneae > Theridiidae > Latrodectus > Latrodectus elegans. The sequence goes on along the minus strand of CM057810.1, from coordinate 71,248,513 downwards.
AAATATATTGTCTGAAATATTAATAAACATTATTCTTATTTGAAATAAGCATATACCAAGAATTAATTTCATTACAGCATTTAACAATAAGTTTTTTTCAATTGTTGTACGAATTATTTTTCGCCATTGCTCTTATAGCAATTCATACGTATTAATGAAAAAAAAAAGTAAATTGTTTTTCTTTTATAAAATTTATATCTCAATAACATTCGTAATGCCGTAAAAAGTTTTTAACAAATACTGTTTATCAAAAAATAAAATTGAATGAGGTCACTATTTGATTGGTATGAGAAGTTTAAAGAAAATAAGGAATTCTCCTCGATGATTTGTTATCAGGATAATTAATTTTTATTAATAAAAAAACATACCAATCAAGTTAAGGCAATTGTACTTGATAATCGCCTTTGATATTAAGCAACAGAAACAAATTACAGTAACATTTAATTATTCTCCTCTGAAAAAATTATAGATTATTTTAGGCTCTTGAATTGTTCCAAAAATAACGATGTCTTAAACTGACAAAACAGACAATTTTAAGATAACGTTTTCATAAAAAAAAGGCATCATTACTAATATTGAAACTTAACACTTTGTCTTTATTATAAGCACAGGTTAAAACCCGAAGGCAAAACACTAGAAAAGTGAAGCATGACTGAAAATATAAAATATAATTTACTTAAAATGTTAAATAACGTTGGCTATTCTGTCAGTCAAAACTGGCATGGTGTTGGGATAATGAAACTCCTTCCAACTGTATAGTGAATCAATAATATTTTGGATAAATATTCTGCAGTATTTGTGCTTTTAGCAGCTCGTAGAAAATGACAGAAACTGTAGCAAATTAACTTATGGATTTCTAACAATTATGAACTTTTTAACAAGTACTATTATTATTAGTGGGTTTTTGATAAAATATTCAAAACCGCCTAGTCACACCATCTATTGTTACAGATATGGGCCAATGCAAAAATTTTTATTTTACTGATTTCCTCTTTGATTTTGATGTTGAAATTAACAAAAATTTTTGTAAAATTAAAAGATAACTTCCACTTATATATCTGTAGGGTTTGCATTGAAGAGTGATGAAACTATTGCCTTAAGTAAATTGTTGGAAATATTTTTGAAGGAAACTTAATAATTTTTTAAGAATTTTCTTTGAACAGCTTTTGTTTTATGACATTTCTAGTAGAGACTTTGTTTTACAATGTACGATGCCTAGAAATGTCTTCTTTCTGTTTGCATAAATATCAGAATGGGTTCTATGGAGTTTCCCAAGTTTTTTTGAATGTGACGTATATAGAACGTCTTTCCAAAAGGGAATATGGATGAATGTTCAAGTTATTTGCATATCATATACGAAGATATTAAACAGATAATTATTTTGTCTGGTCCAATTTTATTACGAACATTTCCCAATAAAAAAAATCAGCTTAAGAAATTAAAAGTCGAACTGTAATTATGAATCTTATATTAAGTTACAAAGTATCATTTTGTACTAAGCCCAAATAAACGATCGTCGTTTTTATTGAACATATTGCTTAAATGTCAATAAAAGAAATTGCTGTTCCAGTTTCGAATCCTTAATTTTTCGAGAGAAAGGAATTAGTCTTGTTATAAGAAAGTACCTTTTTGTTTCCTTGAATTGTAAAATTCAAAAGAATTAAATTTCTATTTTTTGTTATCTAGTTTATATTTTCGTTTTTTTCCACCTTAATACAAACAAGAATGTTAAGTTTTTAGTCTTATACATCAAGAAGGTTCGAAAAAAAAAATTAACTCTTTTTTTCCGTTTTATCCTTCTGTCATTAAGGTAAGAGTGATTCAGTGTTCTTTCTCTCTTCAGCTCACTTTATTCCATTCTTAAACCTTCGTTCCATCACATGGGAAGGAAAAGTAAGAAAAAGAATTAATAATGATCGCGTCTTTCTATTTCGATTTCTTTTGTCTTTGCGAACTAACGCGGGAAGAAGAGCAGAGAATAAAATGTGAGCAAAAGTGACCAATCGCCCAATAAAAAGTTCAAGTAGCTTTTGCTTTCGATTTCGATTATTTTTTTTTCTTATGCTTCTCGAGAAGTATTTCCCTTATTCGTGTTTGTTACAAGCCTCTTTGTCGAATGTGATAAGTGGAGACAGGACTCTTGTAATCGATTTTAAATTAACTCCTTCACAGATGTAACTTTTCGAGTGCTTGTTAAAACGGAAATGTATCCTCACTCTGTATTCGAATAGAAGAACTTCCGTCATAAATTCAACTGAAATTGAATAAATTAGATTACAAAACTGTCACTAAGAAATGATAAAGTGGTTTTTCATTGGAGAAAGATTAGCTGGTGTAAATGTATAGTTCTCGCGCAATACTTTTATAAATCTTACTTCAGATTCTAAAAGCAAAATCTACTCAAAAAATTATCACTTTACGATAAATGCAAATAAATCCTTCATTAACTTTAATCTAGAAAATGGTATCTCATTAAATCAAATTTAATGAGATTTTATTTATTATATTTTATTATTGTTCTTGTTTCAAAAATCCTTGTAGAATTTATGATTACTGATTTTTTTTAAGGAACTGTAATTTATAAATCAACATTCTATATTAAAAAAGTTCGATGTGAAATAAATGTGATTGAAGCATTTTATTGAAATTAATTTTCATATGATTTTCTATTTCCTTTTATAAAATATTGTACTTTGTTTTTAAAATCAAGTAATAACTATGACAAAAATTTAAAAACAAATAAATTCTGAAAATACGTAATATTTAGAGAAAAAAATTTTCCATGAAAGAAAAGGATGAAGAAACTATTTTCCCTTAAACTATTATTAAAATCAATTTAAAACTGCACATGCTCAAGTCCTTAGTTATTTATAATTCAGAAATCTTGGTTAGTTCTGGTTTTAAATTTTTACAATATTGTTAATTTTACTTTAAATTCTAGAATTCTGCATAATAATATCTGAATAAATTAGATGACGTTCTTTAATAAAATCTGAAAAGTGGGTTATATAAGGCTATTCAAAAGCAGACCCTCTATAGTAGGAGTAAATTTTAATTCAGATAATAATTCACATGTGTTTTTAAGAAACTTTGGTACATATATTTTCAGAAATTTCTTGATTATTAATATTATTTTATGATGAAATATAATTGTTGGAAAATTGTATATTTTTAAATAAAAGAAATAACAAAGATAAAAAGTGTAATGTTGCATTAATTTAACTACTTTCAATGTCTAATTGAAATATATATTATTTTTCACAAATAAATCATTTTATGATCCTAATTTATTTTATTTTTATCCTAGTGATTTAATATTTATTCGTTTCTTTAAACAATAAGTTAACATTACTTTTTTTTCCATTTTATTTTTCAATTTTCACTTCAAGCTGATCAAATATATATACACAACGGAAATTTTACTTTTGTGGAACCGAAAAATAACACTTCCAAGATTAATCTATCAACATATTAATACATTCAACATAAATTTAATTTGGGATTAGAAGCATGATTTTCAAAATTATTTTTGTTTGAAAAGATAAATTTACACTTTAGAAATGAAGCCATTGTATATACCACAAAATTAATGAATTAAACTTTTGTCCAAGGAATAGCGACAAGTTAGTTTGACATTGATTCAATAGGTTTTTAGAAACTTTTTGAAGTAATATTCAACAATTCTACCTGTAATGTCATTTAAAAGGGCAAAAATTATGGAACTTATGATAAATTAAGAAATTTGGGATTAAATTGAAATGCCACATTTTGCCATTCAATTTTATGTCATTTTGGAGATTTCAATTTCCGGTCATATTGGATTAACTAAACATAATACTTATGCTCAGCTTAATTACACAGATTTTAACTTGTGGGTCACAATTTTATGTAATAATAATTTAAATGTATTAGATGTTTTATGATTTAAATAAAATATAATAAACAATTTTCAATAATTATTTTTCACCAACTTTATTAGTTGTATGAAAATATAAAGTATATAATGTAGCTATTAAGTGATTGAAATAATTTTTATTATTTTTTATATTAATAAGATTTATTGATATGTATTTTTCATAAAATTTCATAAATAAATAAATTATCTAAGTAATAAAAATTTTTCAGTTATTATATTGATAAATTTTTATTATTTTTATGGCAAACACACGCACACATCAATAACTTACATAAATGTAATTTGTTTTTTTTAATTTATTCCCCTATATTGCTATTTCTAACTACATTTAATAACTTTATTTGTGACATAATATGTTTTTGAAATGCTATCCTGAAAGCTATCTCATTCCAATATTCTTGGCCGAATACCTTCCATCATTTATATAGCATTTGTACATTATCACGCACTTAATCATTTTTTCCTAACTAATCTTGATCTTATTTGTCCGAATCCATTTCTTTGTTAGTTATTATTCTGTTACATGCTTCGCTTTTATTAATTACATGTTTTCTTTAATAATGGTTGTAGCAAATACATTCTATTTATCGTATTTCTATTAATATCTTATACTTATTAGGATATGTATTTTTTATTAGTGCTTCTATATAGAAGATTTAAAAAGTACATGTTAAGTTAAATAAGAATGGATAAAATATATAATGTTATGGTGTAAGGTACACACAAATTGTTAAACTTGTGAATGGATAGTGAACTGCAGAGAAAATAGTCGTTGCTGTCTAAAATTTTTCTCCTGTCTTGAAATTATTGATTGTTTTTTACAAATTGATAGAAAGTCTTCTTGAAACTTAATTGAAATCTGGATTCTGCTTCGAAAACTGAGTCTAGAGATTAGATACATTTCTAACTCACTGTAGCTGGGCATAATGCATTTGACATTGACGTAAACTTAATAGAACTCATATATCAAATCTAATCCAATTATAATTGAAGTTTAATACTTAAAAATTAATGGAAAATAAATTGTTCATTTCTTTTAAAGTGTATTTGTAAAAGATAAAGGTAAATTGATTAAATGCTATTCGAGTGCATATTTACTTGATAATTTATAACTAAATTTTTTGATAAATAAATAAAAATGAAATAAAAGCTAATGTGTATAATTTCCAGGAATATTTCATTTTGAAAAAAGATTTGTAAGATTTTTTTATAATATATTTCTTTTAATATTATCTATTAATTTTCAAATTTCTCATTAATTTATTGAAATGAACGTTCATTTAGTTTTTTTGTGATAAATATTTAAATGTAAATTAAGAAGGAAAATAATTCAAGTTCAACAAGAATAATTTAACTTTGTTCCAATTGTTTTGCTTAAATTCCATTGAAAACTTATAGAAATGAGTTCTTTTTAACTGGCAAATAAATAATTTGTCCTCTGGCCATCGCTTCAAAGTTAATGGGTTCTGCTCTCTTTTGCGGCGTAATCGCTTGCAATACACATAAAGTTGGAATTTTTAGTGTGTTTCGACTTCAAACGCAAAAAAAAAAAAAATTGTCTATGTCTAAATTGCCAAAAAATTTTATAGTAAATTTAATCAGTATTTTCTTATAAATTTATATTCTCAATGGTTTTATTATAATTAATTAAAAATATTACTTCAGAAGATAAGTTAATTTGATTGAGATGAGCTTATTTCATTAGAAAATAATGTATTAATTAAAAAATATAAAATCTATTCTAAAATATTTGTATTATGTTTTTCATATTAATTACTATGCTATTTTTAAAAAATATTGCTGATACTAAATTCATTAATTATGGAATGTTTTACTGTTTAAAAATTAATTAAACTTAGTCAAAATGCTGCAATAAATTAGATAAGAGTTTTATATTTATAGAATTTGTTAAAGGAATGTATATAAGATATAGAATACGATGAATCAATTCTTAATTAAATTCGTAACATATTTTTTATTCTTAATTTAATAATTTGGTAGTTCTTCAAATTTACTTTATAAAATGATAGAATTGTTAATTAGGTTAGCTTCGAAACATACTGAGTAATATGTAAGGATCAATAAATTACATTTAATTTACTTTCAGAAATATTTATGAGTAAACTATATGATTATTAAGTAATTTACAATATTGTTACAACATTAAAGATCTAAAATATTGTAACCATTATAATGAAATTTAAATATCATAAATATAATAGTAAACTATTGTTTCTGATGGTGTTGTGGGAATTCGGAAGAGAGAATCTAATTAAATATAAATTAATAAACTTCTTTGAGAAAATATCAAAATCATAAATATAATTATTCTGAAATAATTATTTCAACTTAAGAATAATGCATTATTAAAAATAATATAAATAATATATTATATATTATTCTCTTTCAAATGACTCAAAAAGTAGCACAAAAATTGTACAGAAAATAACTTACTTGAAATTTGATTTATTTTTTAATATATTTCGAAACCCCTTAAGTAATATTTATTAACTCATAATATTTCATGCCTCATATAATGTTTTTAAAAATTATTTATATTCATATTTTTGAGAGAAACTTTAAGAGTATAATTGTGTTAAAGAGGAGAAACAATTTAAAAACTGCATTTGGAACTTCCTTTCTTTGAATTCATGCAATTTTACTATTTATTGTAATAATTAATATGGTATCTTAAAATTGAGAGAAATTATTCGGCAATAATAATTATTTCAATGAAGTGAACGAAAGAAAATTCTATTGTCATACAAAAACTAGGATACTTAGATTGTAAAACTTTTCTCTTTGCTTGGCATTTTTGTATTTGATCAGTTTTTTTTTTCGACTAAACAAAAATTTCAACGTATTTTAAAAAAATCTTAAAGTTACCAAAGCAATTTACTGACATGTCATCTGCATAAGACCTGAGATTATATTTTCGATACATGGTTCCACAAGATAATGTATCAAAAGTGTGCCGCAAAATCGTTTGCATGGAATAGAATAATTACGTTGCGCGTTTAAAGTAGTATGAAGGATTATTAGAATCGACCGGCTGTTGCACGAGATAGGACTGCAAGCGAGAGGTAATAGATGTGAGCTTTTCTAAGTAATCAAAGGACTCTGTCAGCCAGTCCTATGCTTTCTACGTATAATTGTGATGATCAACTAATTTAAAAGAGAATAAAGAATCAAGGATTAGCATAATTTACCATCAGTCTGCTAGCAGCCATGATTATCTGCTAAGAGATCATTGCAAGAGCCTTAAGTGATATTGTCATGTTAAAGAAAATGTTTTAAAGTGTGTGGTTCTGGCATTTTTGTGGACAATGGCTTTCCGAAATTGTAAAGTGTATGACAGTATATTTCTCGTTTGTCGATCCAGGTCGTATACTCTGGCAATGCGACAACATTCAAATTCTTCCAGTTAAGGCCCCTAACTACGTCATAATATTATGTACTTTTTCTGAGAATTTCTTCATCGAACGATGGAATAGTTTTTTTCAAGGGAAAAAGATATATCTTCTGCATTTATTACTAATTTTACATCATGTTGAATTATACTTTTGCTTTAAAGAAGCAAACCTGTCTTGGATGTTTGAAACTTTACTATGTTCTCTTTTAACATTCTTGTATGTTGTCCAGACTCAACATAATTTCTCTCTACTTGACAAAACACAATGTATGCATGTATGGTCTTGAATGGTTTTAGGCTATTATGCTGTCTTCTATTGTGATGTCAAATATACCACCGAAGAGTTCAGTTTTATTAAAAAAATGTCCTTAAAAACATAGAGATATTTATTTTAAATACTATTATAAAGCATTTGCTTTTAATCTTTTAATTCAGATGAAAAATCTTGCTTAAAAATAAAATATTACTTCTAAAATCTATAAATAAACATTATTTTTTATACATTTACTAATTTTAATTAAATAATGGCAAATTCTTTTATATAACATGGCTAACTGAGATCAAATATTAAACTTTATTTATTTTTACATTTCCAACAACTGTAATTACTACTATTTCCTCAAAAATATTAATGTCATAATTTATTTAAAATTACCTGAACTGATGCTATATCCTGTAAATGAAAAAAATAATGTATTTAAGAACAAATTAGTTTAGTAACAAGTATGAAGTTTTTGTATCACTCCTCAACTACAAGATAATTGAGCTAATCGGATTTGTAAACTTCTCTATCAATATAACATCAGTTATTTACCTAGAAAGTATCTCACTTAATAAGATAACTGTAATCTTTCCTCCAGTGAACCTAAACTTACCCATTTAAAAGGTAAATATTCTTAGCTTCAATCACGTGACTTTTATCTGTTTGGAGTTAGTTCTAAACATACTAATTTAGTTTGAATTCGACTATGATAAAGTTGGGCCATATTTTACTAAAGTAAGCGAATGTATAATTGCCTTATAAATAATCAACATTAATTTGTATTCTACCAGCGCCGTCGTAGTCTGAGTATAATTAATTCTCCCATTTATTATATGCTTAAAATTCATTTAAATTAAAGGCTACATCCTCATGAAACATAGAAATAGCATATATATATATATATATATATATATATATATATATATATATATATATATATATATATATATATATATATATATTGTTTTTATACGTACATAAGTACATACATGCAATATATATTTCTAATATATGAATTAAATAAGCATGTATATAAGGACGATATATTTCACAATTCATTCTTTAAATTTGATATTCTAATATTTTCTTTCATAGTATAATAAGTACATTTATTTTTATATTATTTCAAATGTGTTTTTTATGTTCCGGGTTTTAGTTTAATTCAAAAGGTAGTTTCACATATTTTCGTAACGATTTTACAAATATATCTATTTTTGTAATGATATTTATGTAATATTTTTACAAAAATATATGTATAGAAATAAATATAGGAAATGTTTTCTTATATGCTTTGGATGATAAACTTTACTTTGAACTACCATATTACAACCTGATTTCCAAGTTAAAAGTTTTGTTCTTAAGATAACAATTCTGTGATCTGTTACACTATTCCTTCAAAATTTTCCAAAGTTCATCCATTATTTTGGAATGCCACTTATAAAAGCTTGTGTTAAAAGTGAAAAGAAATAATATATATATATATATATATATATATATTTTTATTTATATATATATATATATATATATATATATATATATATATATATATATATATATATATATAAATATATACATATATAATGCGTAGGTGAGACGCCAGGAGTCTTGAGTAGGAATGCATTTAAAGGAACAAACTTCTATTTCGGTATCATTTCTCTTTTTCTCAAAAAATATAGCCGAAGATTTAGAGGTATGTTTTGGACCTTTATCCTGGTAAAACTTAACACAATAGTAACTATTTGGTTATGGGAATAGAATTTATTCTTTGAAAATGGGAATTAAAACATACTTCAGATTAATAATCCAAATTAATTTTGTGACATTATTTATACTTTTTTTATTATAAAATATCCATTATAAGGAAAGCAATTAAACATAAAACTTACACAAAAATTTCCATTTTTATCTCTAAACAAACTCATTAGTTCTTTTTTTCCTCTTTTTCGGAAGAGCAAATCCATAGTTTTATATTGCACAGTCAAATAAATATATTCAAATTTCATCAACTGTAACTATATATTTCCATTTTTTACCTGTGAAATAATTTTTATACAACAATCTGTGCATGATTTGACGCTTAGAAACATATTTTGGATCGCCACTATACGATATACATCGTTTTATTTTGTTAGATAATTTTAAATCGAATTTTATAATTTTGCTCACAGTTCTTATAGATAAATTTAAAGTTATTGTTATAATTCTTTGGACAGTTTAATTTTCCTTTTAAGTATGAGGTGAGACCTTAGATTTAATGAAAAATTACTTTTATTGGGTATGCATTTTGTTATTTTTCCAGCCAAATGTAGACTTTAAAGTTTTTTTTCATTTCATTTAATTATGTCACTTATTGTATTGGCAGAAATATTAAAACCAAGATTTTTGCGTTTTATTTTAATAACTGAATAAATATTTTTTTCGTACAGTGCACAAATTGTTTACTGGATCAATAGTTTACTTTTCAGAAACATTTTGAAGCAAAAAAAATATTTTAAATTCTGTAAATGATAATTAAGCCCTATTATACTTAAATGTCCATAGCATTTTATTTTTAAATTAATATTTAACTTCATAAAGAAAATCAAAATCGTTAGAAAAATGCGTGAAAGCCTTCTGTAATGCTGTCTTTAAAAGCTCAATAGTAAATACTTTTAAATATCACGTATAATATTTTCTTTAAAAAAATATGACTAAATTTGAAATTAAATTAATTTGCAACAATAGCAAATTTATTCTGAAATGGCACTACTGTTAATATTTCTCATGTTCTTGTTATTCTAAAACATATAGCAATAAAAACAAAACATATAGATTTTTTAGTTAAAATGTCACTCGTATAATCCTTATTCTATATATCTTGATCTTTAATTATTTTGAAATTTTAAATACCTGCAAAGAAATTATATTAGTCAATACTGGAAAAAAGAATTCATCAATCCTGTATACGTCAAATAGATTATACGTCTAATAGATTCCAAGTTTTCTTTTAATGGTGTGACGTAGATTTAAACTCACTAGTTTGCATAAAGGTTTTAAAACACTTGATTGATTGATTAGATATTATAATTTCAAAAGTTATTTATTTCATTTCCATTAATCTATTTTATAAATGGTGTTCTGACTGCTTGAATCTCATGTATTTAAATCTTAAGATTTCAAAAGAGAAACACCTTAATAAAGTGAAAAAAAAATGCTCCTGCCGTTGATTTTATACTTTTTTTTTATCTTGTGCCAGCTTGGCTGACAATATGGGGTACGCTGCTCCACTTTTCCATACTGAACCATATTTGGTGTGGAATCCGACAACTTCAGTACACATATGCTATAGGGACCCGTTTATAGGTTAGGCAACCATTCACACCTCATTCATACACGGAAATGAGACAAAGACAGGATAGATAGAGAGAGAAAGTACATCCATGCCCGAACCGGGATTCGAACCCATGACCTCCCTATCCACAGTCTGGCACTCTGACCACTAGACAGGGCGGTCGGCAATTTATACTTTTAATTTTTTTTAAATAAAAAGAGTTAGTGTCTTCATGAAATATTTGTATAACTTACCTTAAAATTTCATTTACATGAATTTTTAATGTTATCTTAGTTTTTCATTAAAAGTTTCTTAACTGAATGGGTATTTTTCCTAATTCCATTCAACCATTGATTGCGCCCTGAAAAACATATATTTTTTTCAAATAAAAATCAAAATGTAACCAATCTTACCAATATCTTTAGAACCTTGTAATTGGTTTCTATGTTCTTTAATATTTCGAAATATGATTTACCACCCTTGATGAATTTTATAAGTCTAAAATTAATAGTTTTTCCATTATTTTCTCTATATTTTAACATTAATTTGCGTAACATTTGTTTTTGATTCTCTTCAGATTTTAATGAATTAATATGACTTGCTTCTAAGTGCGCTATAAATCATTAGCTTAATCTGTGTCAAGTTAAGTTTAAATCTGTTTTATAATTTCCAGAAAGTTAAAGAGATATTATTTGAGTATTTTCATTACATATTATTTAATTACGCCTCTTATGTCAATTTACCTTTCTAAAATTTATATTCGATTCCCATTAAGAAATAACAGGTTATTTGTTTTGAACTTGCTTTGAAATAACGGAAATTATTTACATTACATTTCATAAATATCAAATGTTCTATAAATTTTGAATAGTCACTTATACTGGGGAACGATGTAATAATTTCGACAAATTTTAGTATTTAAATTAAAAAATTAGGAATATAATTATTTGTTTAGGTATTGTACACACACACACACACACACACACACACACACACACACACACACACACACTCACGCACGCACACACACACACACACCCACGCACTCACGCACACACACACACACGCACGCACGCACGCACGCACACACACGCACGCACGCACGCACGCACGCACACACACACACACACACACACACACACACACATATTGATATCAAAATTACGAAATGCATTCTTCTCAAAAAGCAGAATGTAATTTTATTTTACGAAAATTTTGTAAACAATTTAATTTTACCTGAACTTATTAGAATGTTGTTTCAGAAGAACAACATTCTAATAAATTCAGGTAAAATTAAAGATACCTTTCTTTACTTTATTCTCTAAAAAATATTGGTTTAAATATCAAAATTAATTTATTTCGGTAAATAAATGCAGCTTTAATTATTGATGTATTAAAATAAATATATTTTAAATTTTTTATAATTTCTAGCAACCATATCCTGATTAAGTTTTTATTTGATTAATTACTTCAAAATATTTTATTTGAAAATAAACTATGTAAATTAAAATAAATTTATGTAAATTAAAATTTTAAATTTTCATTGATAATAACCAGTTTTTGAATGACCTTCTCTATTTTCTGAATGAAGCAGGAACAAAATGCGACATTTTGATGCCGCGTTAGCCAAAATTTCCTTAAAGGCCCAACATTATTAGACCTAATTTGTTTTCTTGTACATTCTTGAGTTATGTGCTTTCTACGTATGTGTGTGCTTATTTTTCTGGTAAAATATAAATTAATGTTTGAAAATAAAGATCATTTAAACTTTAAGTGGAAGGAATTTACTATTACTTTAATAATTAATTATGAAGCGCACTTAAAATGAACTATGAAATTAAATTTGATCGATTTCAGTTTAATTTAATTCTTTCTTCAGGATATTTCATAGAAGACACTGATTTCTTCTGGAAGGTATACTTTAAAAATATAAAATTATGTCCTTATAATGATGTTTTCATAAATATCTTTTTTCCTTTTGGTGGTTATCAATGTATTTTCGGTATTTAAAAAACTTTTCATCTTGTATCTCCAAATTGTTCAAATGTATTTACATGTTACCAGTTGACAAGAGAAATATATATAAGGATATATATAACATAAATATATACAGAAAAAATATATATAAAATTAGTAAAGAAGTGATATTAACTGATTAATTTTTTAAGTAAAATTTATTGAAAGTGCTTTTTCACACACACACACAAAAACAAGAAAGTAAATGTTGTCCGTAATATCTCTGATGATATTATTGCATAAAAGTATAATGAAGGACTTATATGATAACAGCTTAGCTAAATATAATAAGTTTATAAAACTTTTTACAGGTTATTAATAAGTGAAATCTTATAAGGCTCATCATTTTATCGGAGAAGGAAATGAAAATAATTTTTACTAGCATAAGTCTTATTTTAAAATAGTAAAATATATCTTCTAATCCACTACATTACAATGATTTTAAATAGAGATGATAAAATCAGAAAGAAAATAAAGAAAGTTCATAGTACTTTATGTTTATATTATTGTGCATGAAACTATACTTATATCTAAACTTTGCGCGAATATTATTTTTAATCATATAAGTTGATGAAGAAATAATTTACCAAAACAATTCAACTGGCTGAATGACTGAACTGGTTTAGATTTCTCCTAAATACAAGTGTTTGTTGTAAGGCGTTATGGATTTAATACGAAATGACACCTCATTGATATGGATGGGAAGAATAGCTCGGTTAAAACGCACATTTGTATTTTCATGATTCCCTACAGCGAAGATGACAAGCGATCAACGAAAGTTGAAAAAAATTATATATATATATATATATATATATATATATATATATATATATATATATATATATATATATATATATATATATATATATATATATATATATATATATATATATATATATATATATATATATATATATATATATATATATATATATATATATATATATATATATATATATATATATATATATATATATATATATATATATATATATATATATATATATATATATATATATATATATATATATATATATATATATATATATATATATGTATATATATATATATATATATATATATATATATATATATATATATATATATACATATATATATATATATATATATATATATATATATATATATATATATATATATATATATATATATATACTATTCAAATTATTTAAATTAACTTATATCTATGTTTGGATTAAGAATACAATATCTTCTTCATGTCTACAGAAATAAATGATGTCCTTTGTTGTTGCCATCAAACTGCTGCTCAGCATTTTTATTAAATCATAATCATTATTTTGACAGTGCACAGTTTATTTTAGTGTAACTAGTACTTTAGTGTATGATATGCTACTCAGGCATCATGTAATTCTATGCAGAAACTCATGAATTTAGTAGTACTAATAATGAATAATATAATATATTTAATGACAATCTTGCAGTTAAGAGCACACACACACAGTTCATGTTTTATTCATAATTTATTAATCTTTATTTAATATTTAAGCAATGCTTTTAATTAAATTGTGACTAGTTACTGTGTATATATATATTATATATATATATGTATGTGTGTATGTATGTATGTATATATATGCATATATATATATCGTTTTGTATGTACGTATTGATTTGTATGTATTGATTACTGTTAAGCCCCAATAATTTTTATAGCATTTAATTTGAGTATATTTTTAAATAACTGTGGAACAATGTATAATATATTCATAGTTAAATGACTGTTTATTAATATATTACCTTTACATCTATTGTATAATTTTAAATAATTAAAGCAAATATTTTGTTACATTGAATTGAATTTATAAATTTTTTTTTATTTTCATGAAAAAACTTCTTACCATTAAACAAATTATAGTTTTTTTTTACAGCCGGTAGTAATTATTTAATATGATAAATTCATTTAATAAGGCACTGGAAAATAAATTCAACTTATATATTTTTTAAATTTTTATTTTTCTTACTCTAAATTTATAATTAAAATTTTAAGCATCTTTTCTTTTTTTGTTCAGTTGCCGATATATTAAGTAACATTTTTTTCAGAATTTTTCATCTAAAGGCCATGATGTCAGCTTACGTATTTCTGACAAGTTTTCTCTTGCATCATAATTCCCATATTTATTGCTCTAAATTTCTTAACAAGAGATTAAACTTTTTATTATCAATATTATATAGATTAGATGGTAAAAAATAAAATGACTTTCTCTCTCTTACGTATATTTTTAGAAAACAATGAAAATCATTTTAAATTTCTTGCACATTTTTCCCAAAAAGATGGATTTTCTATCAAAATTTGTCAATATCTCCTTAAATATTCATATTATTATCATTTCTTAAATTACCTTCATCTTTTTGTTTTAATGTTTCTTATTATTCAATAATACACAGGATGCTCACTAATGCCCTTTGTGAACATCTTAATTTCGTAATGGTTGCTGCTAGAATGTCTAGGTATAGTAAATCGGATATGCACCTTTAAATGAGACCACTCACATTGCCACCTGGTGGAAAACTGATGAGCTATATTTTGCATCGCGAAAATTTAAATAAAATTGAATTGATATGGGAAAAAGTGAATTACAAAGTTGTAGAGCGTAATAAATTATTATTAAAAGACACCTCATTGGCATAGAGTGGAAATATAAATCAGTTTAAAAGTGCATTTGTGTATTTTCGTGATTTACTAAACAGAAGTAGAAATCAAATATATCCTTCGTGCTAAACACGACACCACAGAGTATCACAGTGGTATTATTTGCGATTGCTAGTCCTAAAAACTCTTGTTCAAATTTCGTGAGTTGAATCCTTTTACTATTGTCAACATGAACTCAATACAACTTGCACTCAGTGTTGGATATTGTTGCAGTATGCAAATACACAAGAAATGTCATTCCTGTTCACTTGAGACCCATAATATATCTACAAAAAAAAGATCGTTTTGATTCTACTATGTTGCAAGCCATGGTCTTGAAGCGGATTTTCCAAAGGTAAATATTGTGAGATGTTTTTATTGAAAGGTGAATGTGGACGTAAGACTCGATAAACAGCAAAATTGTTCCTTGGATACTTCCCTGCATTACTGATTCCTCCTTATCAAACCATCCTGACTGTTGTAAAACGCTTAAGTAAGACTGGCTGTGAGATTGATTTAACAGATAAGAAAAGGTAAGATGGCAAGTTCAACAAATTGAGGTAATAACATATAACCTCGCATACTTTGGCTTCTGAAAAAGTTGGGATTGGGAATCAGTCTCTTATCCTTACTGACCTATACGCATCAGCAAGTTTTACTGGAGGGTATGTCAAGTGATGTAACTACCTTGTGAATCAGATACAGGTCCAGTCAACATTTTCATCAGATGTAGTGTAAATGGACAATACAAGCTTTTCACGGAATGGTATGTACCAAAGGCAATGCACACATTAATAATCGCTGGAAAGACCCAGATGGCTTACCGATGTCCGACATCTAGTGTGGTTCGGTATTAACGTTTTGTGTGTAATTTACAGTAACAATCTGATCGGTTCAATATTTTACTATGGTACCTTAATAAGTGCACAATATTTACAACTGTTGCTGTACGTAAACCCCGATTCCTAAGAGAACTTGCTGATGTTTCATATTAGGAGTGTAGAATTTCATCGTGACGGAGCATCTGCTTACGACAGGGCACTGATTCACTGGAGATGCTCGCAAGACATCGCCAGTGAAGCAGTATTTCGTCACAGAATTCGAGAACCAAGTAATTGGGTATGGCGGTTTCGAGGAATTTTTTCCACTGTCGCCTGATCTGAATCTACAGTAGTTTTTTCAGAGGACATATTTAAAACAGCAGGTATGGGCGACAACTCCACAAACATTGCTTTATGGATGGTTGTGCCAACATTTCACCCTGTGTGCTGCAACGCGTTCAATGTGAAAATCAAATTAAGATCTAAATGTGAATTGCAGATGACGGTGCGAAGCTTGAATAAATTGAATAAAGCTATATTGTTATAAAATTTTTTTTTACTTTCTTTGATCACTTGCACCTTTGCTATGTAGGGAATCACGAAACATTATTACCATAGTTATTTGCCATAGTTGCTAGCTACCAAGTGGATGTAAAGGGACAGATAACAAACTATCTGTAGCTGTTGAAGACTCTAATGTTTGCTTTGAGAGAATACTACAATGAAAGAGCTGACTGTATATGAAAGAGGAATTATTTGGTGCACGTTTATAGTTAGAACTTCAATAATGTGAAGCATGTGTTGGAGTTATGATATTAATTTTTTCATAGGTAATATCATGTTTCCTTTAGTAAAAGACGGAATAATGGAGCCAGCAAAAATAACGATGAAAGAAGATCTACTCTAAAAACTGCTATAGTTAGCAGTCAAATCACTCGTTGAACTAAAATGTAAATAATCGTTGACAACATAAATATCTGACATCAATGAACATCTAAAGGATTCTACATCCATTAAAATTGTACCAAAGGAATGGCGCGATTTATTCAGATGTCAGATATTATTTTATGGCAGAGTCGCTATTCGATAGACATCGACAACATCACATAAGGCTTGAAAGTGACACCAGAGGGTGATGATTTCTTAAATAAAGTTTATTTTTTTATCAATAAAACAATAAAAAGGCATTGAAAAGAATATATTTATATTACTTAGGATTTTAAACGGAAAGACTCTAATATAATTTATCAAGTTCATCTATGCTTATATTAATTAAAAATCCTTCATTTTGTCTAATTTCATTAACAAAGATTGTTAATCACTGGTTTGAAATTCTATGTCCTGGTTATGAAAAAGAAATCTTCCAGAGATAATATGCATTAAAACATCACAAATGAAAATTCATTTTACAGATACAAAAACATACCTTACAGCTAAATTCATTGATCTAAATTTTATGTATATATTTTAGACGGATTTGTGTTTAACTGATTTTAAAATGTTTTAAAAGGTAAATTAAGATTTTATTGCTTAGTTATAATTTATTTAAATTAACCAATGTTGGAAATATCTTTATAGAAATATTTAAAACAACAATACATTCTAAGCTTTACAAAGCATATTGTGTTTTTATATCTATTTCCACAGTAGAAAGCTTAATTTGATAGATTTAAAATTTACTAAAATCTTTTTAAATTTTTATTCAAATATTAAGCAGCGAATATTGATTAATTTCAGTATTTAGAAAAAAATATTTTTTATATTTTGTCTAGTATGTGAATGTGAGACATTATTGAACAAGATGTTATAAATAAATTTTAGTCAAGTAAATGCATGCCAATTTATGTCATATAATGTCCTTAAATATATACCAATATCCTAATATTTATAAATTAAATACGTAAATTATGAATCTTAAAAACACATACTTACACACACAAGTGCAACTATATTTATTAATCTATGCTTACGTCTCACTAAATATTAAACTTCAACAATCTAATAAATAATATTATTTTTAAATATTGATCGGAGAAAAAATATTAAGAAGTTTACAGGCTACTAATAAATTATCCTGAATTTTATGCATAGTTTTGTTCATTTGAAAAATATTAAAATTCATATTAAATTTGAAGTATAAAAACATAGGTTCAGTGAAGTATTCCATATTTATCTAAGAATATGAATTATTTATTTTAGAAATGTTTTTATTTCTCTTACAGAATGAAATAATAATCTGCCTTTCAGATGGCATTAAAACTATTTTAACGTTTTATTACATTATACAAAATTTGTCTTATATGTTATTTAAATACTGTTTTCTCTTAAAAATGTATAAACAGTGTATACAAAAACGTGTAGATATATCAAAAACTGTCTCATGAGTCATTTCAAATGTTCTTTTTTATACCAAATATTTGGCGTGCACTTACATTGGGCTGTCAAAGAAGTCATTCTTTCTTTCGCGAACGGCCAGTAGCGCAGTCCATTTCCCAATCTCTGGAGATGACTGCAACTGTTCGACAGTGAAACAAACAGGAAGAGAAGTGCATGTTATTTGATAAACCACGCAAAGAGTGGAAACTAACAAGGGTTCTATGACAGCAATCTCCCGAGAAATCAATCACCGCGGAAGAAACCCCAAAACAGTGCGCATTGATTTCTTCCAAGATACTTCCGTTGTTCCTTCTTCCCATATGGTATCCCATCTCTTGTCAGTGGAGCAATTTATGTGATCAAGGATGATACAAGTCATGCCCATTAATCACCTGACTTGTACTCAAGATATAGCTCATAAATAGAAGAATTCCATGGGAATATGGAACATTTTCTTACGGTTAGTTTATCATATGAAGATACTTTGGAGTTTCTGTAATTCTGAATCTATGAAATCAAGGAAATCTAAGCTTTCTTGCGATTATCATAAGAATTCTTTTGATCAGAAATGGGTATAGAAATTGAGCATTCAATTTCTTAAAATTGCGAAAACGCAATAATAATTATTTAATTAAATTTATTTATGTTTGCACTCATCTGTCATCGGTAAACTTGTGACCTTGAGGTTTTTTAATCTAAATAAAATTAATGATTTCAATTCATGGATAAAATTAGAAAAGAATGGTCCCTAAAAATTAGACTAAACTGAAAGTTCTTCACAACAGAGGGGTAGTTAATTCTGATTTCAGAATTCGCCATTCTGCAAAACATTTTTAAGTTATCGGCACATATTTGTTAATATATATATATATAAATATATAATTCCTGTCAAAATATTTAGCTGATCACTTTGATTTTGAGGCAGTGATTATATAATTTATTACTAAATATTACACTAAAAAATGAGAATAGTTTCGAAGAGTTTTATTACCTTATTTCATGCATACAAAAAAGCTAATATTTGCATATTTTTTGTTTATATTGTTTTGAAAAATGCAATAATAGTAAATTAAAATTAACTGAAACTATATAAAATTGTATCATATCAAATGACATTACAAGTTAAAGTTTGAACAGAGTGTGTATTAATATATTTACCTTTAAAATTTGTGGAGGACCTTGAACCGAGAATATGTAAATTTGTCAATAATATATTAAGTTATTAATGAAAACATATGATAATTAATCGTTATTATATGAATATTTTCAATATGGTTCCTTAAAGTAGATTTAGAATAAGGTGCAAACACTGCTGTCATAACAATTCACTTGAAAAAAATTAATAATTTTGAAACGGGAATAGCTTTACTTGATTAAATGTATTCTTTTTTTTTAGTTAGAGGGAAGTTTAAGTTTTATCATTGTGTGTGACTTTCAAATACACTACTGGCCATTAAAACTACTACACCAGGAAGAAATGCAGATAACAAAATGATATTTATTGGACAAATGTATTATACTAAAAATAACGAGTGATTAAATTTTCAAAAAATTTGGCTGGATAGATCCTGAGAAGTCAGTACCCAGAACAACCACCTCTGGCAGTAATAACAGCAGTTACACACCAGGGCATTGAGTCAAACAGAGATTGGGTTGCATGTACAGGTATAGATGCCCATGCAGCTTCAACACGATGCCACAGTTCATCAACCGTAGTGACTGGCGTTTGGTGACGAGCCAGTCGCTCGGCAACTGGACGTTTTCTATTGGTGAAAGATCTGGAGAACGTGTTGGCCAGGGCAACAGCCAAACATGTTCCGTATCAAGGAAGGTCCGTACAATAGCGGCAATATGCGGTCGGGCATTATCCTGCTGAAACGTAGGGTTTCGCAGGGCTCGAATAAAGAGTAGAGCCACGGGTCATAACACACCAGAAATGTAACATGCACTGCTCAAAGCACCTTCAATGCGAACAAGAGGTGACCGAGACATGTATCCAATGACACCCCATACCATCACGCCAGGTGATGGGCCAGTATGACGATGACGAATGCACGCTGCTAGTGTGCGTTCACCACGATGCCGCCAAATACGGACGCGACCATCAGTGTGCTGTACACAGAACCTGGATTCATCTGAAAAGATGACATCTCGCCATTCGTTTGCCCAGGTTCGTCGTTGATCACACCACTGAAGGCGCTTTTGTCTATGACGCAGCGTCAAGGGAAGCCGCAGCCATGGTCTCCGAGCTGAGAGTCCATGCTGCTGCAAACGTCGTCGAACTGTTCGTGCAGACACTTGTTGTCTTCCAAACGACCCCGTTTCTTGACTCACGGCTCGTGACGTGGTTGCACGATCCATTACGGCCATGCGGATAATATGCCTGTCTTCTCGTCTGCTAGTGATAGGTGGCCGTTGAGATCACGCATGGCTTTCCGTATTACCGTCTAGAACCCATCGATTCCATATTCTGCTAACAGTCATTGGATCTCGACCGACGCGAGCAGCAATACTGCGATATGATAAACCGCAATCCCGGTACGCTACAATTCGACTTTTATCAAAGTCAGAAACGTGCTGGTACGCGTTTCTCCTCCTTACACGAGGCATCACAACAACTTTTCACCAGGCAACAACGTTCAAATGCAATTTGTGTTTGAGGAACCGGCTGAACAATCTACTCATTTAAACACAATGTAAATGTCGCTACTCATTTGCATATCACAGCACCTTCTTTCTTTCGTATAAATGTCACGTCTGTATCATGTCGCCTTCTTGGTGTAGCAATCTTAATGGCCAGTAGTGTATTTTCTTTATTCTTATGGCATATTAAAAATAAATATAAAACTGAGATACGTAGTTTTTTTAATCCATTGGAAGCTAAATACACCAGTTTGATATTTTTTTTTATAAATTATTACCAAATGAGATGATTTGAAACATAGTTTCTTTGTTAAGATATGCAAAAAGAAATATAATAATGTATATACGCATGAATAAATATAAAATACATTTTATTGAATTAATTGTGAAGAATAATACTTTACTGAAATTCATTTTGTACACATTTTTTATTGTTCTAGTGACTGTAGAGTCCAATAAGTATTAGTTTCGAATGCAAACACAAATAAACTACTACGACTAATCAAATGTTTGACAAAATGAATACTTCTCACAACTACTGGTAATCAGATACAATGTAAATATTTCTAAGAATACAAATCTTTCTTCAAATAAAAGTTTCTGTTTTTTTTCAACTGGGGTGTTTAATTTTGAGAACATTTACTCACTGAACAGTGTTCTAAACACTCCGTTAATTTTCGAAATGCATCTCAAACGTATCAATCAGGTAGATTAACGATTAATTTAAAAAATGAACTAAGATAAGTGCACATTGTGTTGCCAAATTTGAAAACCTAGGTAAATTATAATGTTCCCAAATTTGTTCGATTGACACTAGGCTTAGAACTTAATGAATTTCCTGCTATAAATCAGAAATAAAAAAGTACAAGCTGTTTAAGTTACTACTTGTAGAAAAGATAAAATGGATGATGTAGAGAATTTTTCTTTTTATTTAATCTTAATTGTGTGTTCAACTCCCTTATTCTTAGCAATGTTTCCTTGACAGCGTGTATTGCATAAATGAAAAGATCATTAAATTCTTACTTCATAGAAAATGCTCTCATATTTTGTAGGTTTTATTTTTGCTCCTTCATAAAGAAAAAAAAATTCGTATATTTTCCAGTTTTCTATTATTTTTCATGACTTAATAAAATAAAAATACAATTATTTTTATGTTTGGAAGCTCGGAAATAAATTATACAAAATATTATTCTAAAAACCACAACCACTTGGTGTTAGTGGACTACAAATAATGTTTTTCAAGACTCAAAGTTGTTCCGGGTGTGAACAAGATAAAATAACAATGCATTCAAAAGAATTTATGTTGCATAATTTAACTTGCGAGTTTCCAAATCAGATATTATTACTATACTAGATAGCGATATATATTACTTTCCTTAATGCTATTTCATGTTTTTTTCTTACATACATTAATAATCGAATATTTATACAGTTTAATTTTATGAGCATTAAGTGTAGTGAACCTCATTTACCATTTGTTTCTGTACATAGATAATTTTCTGTTTTTTATTGTTTCTTTTTTGTTTTAAATATATTTGAGACTAAATATAAACTTCATACATTCCTTTTTCATTTGACTGCTTATTTCAATCTCTAGTGGTTAATCCATTAAGAAACTGACCAAAGTTCTCTTATCATCAATATAAATATGCGCAGCATATTTTTCCCTCAGAATATAAACGCAAATATAAATTATTTGAATTTAAGTTTTAGTAAATCTCTTCAATCTAAACATTGTTTCTATTTGAATTCATTATCTTCAATTCCGAATTATTTTTTCTATAATATCCCTATCTATCTCTTATTGTACAATCAGTTTTGAGTTGATTTCAAATGATGTTGCTCATTCTTACATTGTTAGTCTTTTTTATTAGCATTCAATTTATTAATGGTATCTGTAATACTAATTAAGAAAACTTTTTTTTTATATTATTACTTGATAGATTTTGATGGTATATTTTGAGACAAGTGTAATTCATACATCTGATTTCACCAAATAATGCTTTCACCAAATAATGATTTCACCAAATAAATATTTGCTCAGTTTTGTAATATATTTTTCTTTTGAGAGACATTTCTACAGCATCGTCACTTCTATTTCCATTTTCTTTTTTTACAAAGATTTATGTATTCTTTTAAAATTTAATTTTTATTTGGACATAAAATTTACAGCCTACTTAAGATATTTGCAAGAAATCACGTAATATTTTATTTAAAATTGTATCGATTCATTGTTTTAAAATCATAGAATTACTGTTTTATCTCATTATCTCATATTACTGCTATAACTTATTTGGCACTTTAAATCAAGCACAGAAATATAGTCTCAATTTAAGTAGCACAAGCATAGAAATGCATAAAACTTTATTGGAGGGGAAAGATTAAATTTGATTAAATAATTTACCTGATAAAAAGCCTTCAAAATTTTGCATTAAATTCTTATTATAATCACTATTGTATAAAAATAATTTTTTAATAAAAATTTTTCTAAGTATAGCAAATTAGATTGTTTAAATTCGTTTTGGTTAATTCCATCACCATATCAATAAAAGTAGCTAATTTTCTGATAATAAAATTTTAAATCATCTATGCACCAAATGTTGTTTTTACTATACAAATATATGTACTGAATTTAAAAAATAAAATTCATTATATTTTATACATATTGTTACTCATCCTCTTGGTGCAGAAAAGCCCCATCACGTTCAACAGATCCCACCGCATTTCTCGTATTTGGCTCAGGGTAGTATGTAGCTTTACTAAAATGAGGTACTACGTTGGATGGAAACTTACAAAACTCAAATAAGATTTTAGAGTATTTTAGAAGCAGGGACCGAGATGAAGACCCCAGTCTTATCCTACCAGCCCAGCGATATCATTTCATATGTAGGATATTACGACCACGACATATTTAATATTCCGCATCAGCAGCCATTAACGAACAAGATGGATCTTCGGTTGGGCCAAACATCCTAACTTACCAAGCCAAATGGACCTCACGTTTTATACATTATCGTATTGTTTATGTAAGAATTGGTCATGTAGAATAATTGTAAACACACACACGTACACGCCCGCACACACATGCACATACATGCGTACACACACACACGTCTACACACACACACACACACACACGCACACACATACACACACACGCGTACACACACATACGCACACACATACACACACACGCGTACACACACATACGCACACACGCGTACACACACATACGCACACACGCGTACACACACATACGCACACACGCGTACACACACATACGCACACACGCGTACACACACATACGCACACACGCGTACACACACACGCGTACACACACATACGCACACACACATACGCACACACGCGTACACACACAAGCATACACACATGCACACACACTAGTACACACACGCGTACACACACACGCATACACACATGTACACACACGCGTACACACACACGCATACACACACGTACACACACACACACGTACACACACATATTTTATGGTTTTCATTATGTTTTTCATTTGGATGATATTTTATGTTGAATATTTACACTGCACTCTACAACTTCAGGAAAGATTGATGAAATTTGGGATAAATATATATTCTCAGGTATAACAAATATATCAAATTGTAAGTTTCTAACCTCTAAAACTTTCCGTCACCTTATTCAATTCAGTATTAATGCAAAGAACATAATTTGTTTACTTATGTTCTTTGCGACTAAGTTTTTTAACCATATTTTTTCTGTAATAGCATCAATAAAAATATTGAATATGTAACCTTTTTTAAAAATGCCTTAACATATCAGTTTACAAAAATAACATGACATAAATTGATCAAAATTCGTTATTTCGCCTGAAGATAGAAAATGATTCCTTCAAGTAATTTATTTTCTTACACATTTATTTCACCAAATATGTAAATGTAAGCAATTTAATAAGGAACAAAAAACATAATTCTTATAATGTGATCTATACGAAATGATTGCTTTTATCCTTAAATTTTCAATTAACTTTTACCTAATACTTAATGTCAGTAAGTATCAATAAAATATCACCAAAAAATAACATTTTTGGAATGGAGTTTGTGGGATAATTGCAAATTTACTAATATATTTATCGAGAAGAGCTAAATTTGAGAATATATTATTATTTTTTAGTTGTTTTCGTATTTTTTTCAAAATGAATTTTTGTTGAACACTATCAAAACTCAAAAGATATTGTAACAACGGTGAACAAGAGGAATTTAAGTTTGGGTTTCTATGCTTTTTAAAGCCTTTAAATTATGAAATCAAATATTAAAATTTCTAAAGTATAAGATATCATTTGCTCGGGTAAAAAATACACAATTCTTATGAGGCCTTTCTATGTTAATAAATCTGTCCTGTAAGTTTTCAATTAATTTTTACCTAGTACATAATGTTAGGAAGTGGCAATAAAATATCATCAAACCACGTGGTATTTTGAAGAAAGCCCGTGAGTCAATTGCAAAATTACAGTTATGTGTATCGAGAAATCATAAATTTGTAAGAATATATTTCTATTTTTCACACGTTTCTGCATTTTGAAATAATTTGGCAATTAAAAATTAAATCTCAAAACTTTTTTATTGTTTTGCACAATCAAAACTAAAAAAAAGTATTGTTATAAAGGGTAGCAAGAGAAAATAGAAATCGTGTTTGCATTAATTTAAATCATTTAAACTATGAAATCAAATGCTTGAATGTCTAAAGCATGATGTGTCATTAGTTTTTTTTTCCAAATTTCCTTCATATAAATTATCTGGACCAAATCTGCTTCATTTAACTGCTTTAATTAAGCAGATAATATTTCTCGTTTCTATATAGGCAAGTGATATAACGTTATTGGATACATAGGGTGTGAAGCCACTTTGAAAAGATTTGCTATCAGACATTTATACATTTTAAATTTACAATGCTACAAAAGCTTTACAAATACTATATTTAAACAAAATTATTCATAACAAATACATATTAATCTATTTAAACTTTCAGTTGTCCATACACAAGTGAAAAGCGTAATAATTTTGTTTTTATCCTGGAAATTATATTTGTTAGCAGCAGTATCTCTTTTTTAAATCATAAATTTATATTGTTTCTAAATAATTCTAAGAAACTATCTCTCGTGAACTTTCAGTTAGTATTGCTCTAATAATTTGCTTCTAAAGCGCTTTCTAAATGTTTGATTAAAAAACTAAAATCTATATATATATATTTTTTTAATTTTTTTGTTATGGATAACACAATTACTTATATTTCTAATTACGAAAGAAATATAAAGCAAAATGTTTGATACGTATGTTGTGAAAGTATCTTAGATTTAAGAAAAAAGAATTACGGAGTATTTTCTGTTGCAATGTTACAAAAACTTTAAAATCTTAACTTCACTTTGTAATGTGTAATCTTAAACTTTATTTACAGACGAAATATCCAACAAATAACTGCGCTGTCTTACATCAGATTTTTAAACTGAATCTGTCTCAATTTAACAGTGGCTAAAAATTTCAAACAATAAAATAATTGATGATAAAATTTAAATCAAATATCTAAAAATTAGTAATAATAATCAGATAAATAATTAGGAGCTTGAATTTTGTGTTCTTATACTGTTGATTATTTTATTACATGTTCTATTTGTTTCACTATTAATACACTGTATTAAAACATAACATTATACCATACTTATGGTACATTATATTTGTCTAGAATTTAAATGTTTTCTTGTTAATTTGTATAATGGATACACTCAAGTACACACACACACACACACACACACACACACACATATATATATATATATATATATATATATATATATATATATATATAATTTCTACGTGGTATGTTTCTAAAGTGGATATTTCATTTAAATGTAATTAAAATTATATTAATTAACATTTTATTAATTTAATATCTAATACTGATGTAAAGATAAATACTTACATACAAGATGATAAAACAACTTCTAATTGATAATGGAAATTTTTTAAACAAAAGATAACTCTGTTTAAAATATTTTAGTGATTGTTTATCTTAATAACTTTTCTTTTGAAAACAAATAAGGAACTCTTTTCAATTCTTATTGTCGCCGGATAATACTTAAATTATAACAATTGTTAAATGCGATTTTTTTACATTTTAAAATGTAGTTATTAAGAAAAGCAATACTTTTCTTAAAAAGGAATAAAATTATATATTAATGTTTTGAACTTTAAACCTTTTAGTTAAGGAAAAACTGTATAAAATACTTTAAAATATCCAAAATATTCTGGGTAATACTGTGTAAAATTCAATCGAAAACATATTTCAAACTTTAATATATTTATTTATAAAGTTTAAATCTTTATTTCTTTAAAATTTTACCCGGTTAGCAAATTAGGTTGAAAGGCGAGTCCGTTTCAAAGACGAACATATAGTTATTCATTTTCCAAAGTTACAGGGACTCAAGTTCATAATTAGCTTCCTTATTCCGCTCATTAATGAGAAATTGTGTCTTTATTTTTGATACATAAATTATTTTCAACAAAGCAATATTTTTTAATTATAATGGTTTTGAATTAACTTTAATTAAAATTCATTATTTTGTATTAACCTTGTATTTTAACTGCTATTAATTAATACATTAATGCATATAAAATGAGTATGTATATTAAATGTTGTCAAAACTTTATATTAAATCAATTATATGAAATTTAAGAAAATTTATAAAACAAAATATACTGTGTAATTTGTATCCTAATTACATAAAATTGCACCTTATCTTGTTAACGAATTTTTATAATTTTTTTTAAAAAAGTTCTTTATTTTTTAATGAAAGTGTACCATAAAATAAAATTTTACAATAATTACACAAATTTATCTAAATATATGATATTTTTAAATTACTATTGGCAGTTTTCACAGCAAGACCTCATGCTGGATGGAATACTATATTAATGGTCAATCTCTTATGGATTGTTTACTTTTTGTAAATGTAACTGCAAATAGTTACAGTTAATTTTTTACCAAGCAATTTGAACAACTACATATTTTCTTTATTGAGTTTCTAATTCTACAAGCTTCTCGATTGGCTCTAATTTTTTATTTCTTTTACAATTTTTAATTAAAAATAAAATCCATAAAAAAACTAATATTTAAAATAAATTACTTCTCAAGCATATTAGAAATGCAATTAAAAACGTTAAATCAAACGTCAGTTTTAATTTAATAAATTTAAGATTATTTATATTTAAAAGTTGATAAAAGACTTACAATACTTAATTTAATAAGAAATTAAATATATCCATAATAAAATCGGATGTATTTAATTACTCTCTAACATAATTCTTGGTCAGACATTATATGGCATTTTAGTAATTTAATAAATATTATAGAGTCAAATAGTTTTCAAGTTAACTGAATCATTGTCAAAATTTATAGGAATTTATAAAAGTTATCTCATGACTGAGCGTTTACTAAATTCATTAGTAAAAGTACATCATAGCCAGGTGTATATTGGTTATGATGTATTTTTACCATTATTTTTTATTTTAATAATACAGTGTTTAAATTCTAAACATTAGTGTGCAAGTTCTTTATTATTTGAAAGTCGAAAAGATAAATTCAAATGTCTCAAATTAATTGCCGAGTGTATTAATTTACGGTAGAATGTTTCACATAAACTTTACAGGCTAATTCCACTACAGAAATATCACATTATTTAAGAAATTTTAAATTGAGAGTGATATTTTAGTTGTTTTCTTATTTCATTGATTTTATAACGAAAAACCTCTTTTACATAATATTTAAAAGTGCAACTTACCATATTACATTTTTTTCTAATTATCAAAAAAAATGTAAGTATAATCATGAAAATCCATGAGTAGTTTTTTCTGATAATATATTAGGTTTAGTTTAATTAGTTGAACATTTCATACATATATTTCGAAATAAATATCATTGGAGAACGCAGTTTATCAATATATTCTTTTGACGAAGATTACTTCGTCTTATTTTGGATGTTTGAATCATGATGTAATGTTAAATTATATTTATATATGAAATCAACAAATAGAATTATGCACCATTAAAAACTTAGTTATATAAATAACCTATATTCTTTCAATATTTATAAGAAAAAAAAAAGAATAAGATGAAGTCAGTGAGGCATAACATTAACATTTTTCACAAATCTTCGCCTTGCTTTCATAAATGATTAAATGTACCATAACAAATAAAAAAAGAGAGAAAGAGAGAGTGTTTGTCATTCAATTATTAAAAAGAGTGTATTTAATGGATTATTAGTGTTAAGCTAAATTTCAGGATTCTTCTTTTGAGTACTAAATGAAGATGATTAAATGTTAAGAAAACTTTGCTATTTCAAAATATAGATTCATATATTATATTATGTAAATAATGTCATAAAATACAAAAATGTAGACTTTTCTTCTTAAGCAAAACACTATCAGCATAAAATGAATGTCAAAATAAACTAAATATTTATTTGCTTAAAATTATTTTTTTTTACTGTAAATCAAATTTTTAGAAATTAGGAGCAATATAATATGAAAATACAATTTTACTCCATGATAAATTAACAAGATATTTTTGTTTAAAATTTCACAGTTATTAAATAAATTTTAAATAAACTATTTTGGGTATAAAATATCAAAATTTCCTTTTTCATCCTTTTGCAAATACTCACTTACATTACATTAGACAATGGATTACAAAATAGGTTAATAATGATAACTGAAATACATTCTGTAAACTTAAGTGAAATCATGGTAAGAATGCTGACTTTGTATTTGAACCATTATTTTTTCTTCTCCGTTCAGTTGACATCATTGGGGATACGATACAAGCACAGAATTTTAAGGTGCTTATTATCTGTCTGAAATCAGATCCAAAAATAATTCATTGTCATCTAGTGTAGAGGATGAATTTTTTATATATTTAGTTTTTATTATTTCAATAAAATTAAAATTCAAGTATAGGTTTGTGACAAAACAGTTATAAACCATTTGTTATTAAATAGTTTCCTTATTCATGCATCAGTTTTACGTTTATATTGCAGATAATCATAAAAATGATACAATAATAATTATGATAAAATTAATGATACAATTAAATGAATAATTATTAATGATACATATATAAAAATGATACAATTAATGATAAATATTCTTATAAATGCTTTATAAAAATGTTTTAAATTACTTGCAGCAGCAAATTTATATTAATTTGTTTGATAACAAATGACAATATATATAAGAGAAATGCTTCTCGTTAATAAATTATTATAGTTCGTTACTGATGAATGCAATTATATAATTAAAAATAAGTTGAAAAATAGCGTAAATTAGATAGTTGTTATGTTGACAAAAATTAGAGTGTCAAGGAAAAATATGTAATTAAAATCCAAATATTGTAAGTGATTCGTACAATGAAATTATTTGATAAAGTATTTGTAGAATATTTGCAAGTAAATTATTATCTATGAAAATAAAAGCCATCTGAAAGGAGATTATGTTCAAAATTAAACACATAAACCCGAACACGAGATGATTTACGAAAAAATAGTGTGTAAAAAGGGATTATACAAATAAAAGCAAGAAATGTATGAGAATATACTTAACAATATATTGTTCTTCCAATTAATGTTTTAAACAATTATGCTATGCATTCACAATAACTTATAGTTTAATATTTTAAAAAAATTTTCGAATTTATGAAAAATATAAAATACATTCTTATTATGTTAAAATAAGGGCTAATTCAATAATATATATATATATATATATATATATATATATATATATATATATATATATATATATATATATATATATATATATATATATATATATATATATATATACACACATACAGACAATCTCTCTTAATTAAGTTAAATTAAACATAGAACACAAAAGTTAAAATACTGATATGGAAAAGTATTAAATAATTTAAAATTTAAATATTGCGTATAGAATTACTGAAATTTAAGCTAGAATTGATTCATACAATTATTTTCACAATATTAATTTAAAAAATCTTGAATTGTTGCTGCTTTATTGGGAGAATGTTTTCTCGTAGTAATATGGCTGTTTTAAAATGAAAGTTTGTGTAATAACTGCCATAATAAACTTAACACTCGATACAATTAATATTAGCATTATCAATTTGACACTTCTTTTGTTTTGGTTTTTAATGAATCAGAGAGATTATTGAATATATAAAAACTTTTAATAATCAGAATTTTTATAAAAATTTCTTTCTAGTTTTCTCAAAAATATATACACATTAATTGGAACCAGTATTAAGTAACTTATCTTAATATGAGTTAGCTCAATTGACAAGCTTCTTTTGTCTGACACTTTTTTAATACTGATTTGCATTGAAACTTTGATTAACATTAAACTATCAATATTATTTTGAAGGAAACAATAACTAATATAGTATGCTTTAAATAAAACGCTTCCTAATCTCATTCAAGTCAATTATGATTGCTTATCTGTAACTTATTATCACATTGGTTCAATTTGTTTCACCGCTACGAGGCTATTAGAAGAACTTTATGGGTAAATCGATTAAAATTTGTGATACCATTAAATTGTTAACAGTTTTGAGTTAGATACGTTGCCTTATTTTTATTCAAAATTTAGTATATTTGTTTCAAGTATAAGTAATACAAGCAAAATGAGTGAAAGAGGTTTCTTTTAGCGATTAAAACATATTTTGTGTATTTTTTAATCTAAATGAGACTAATATAACGTTTATCAGATCGTTATTGATCTCGTTTACATCTAAAAATATATACAACATTTCAAAAGAGATAACTCAAGCACTCGGTAGATGTCATTACTGACAAACACTGGGTTCAAGTGTTTGGCTATTACAGATACTCATTGACATCCTTTACTAACATTCATAATATAAAACTGTATCATTTGTGTAGGATATTTTATTACAGATTACATGTCTGTCATGTTACAAATATTTTATAAAGCATTTGTTTCAGAAATGAAGTAAAATTGTACAAAACTTAAAAGAGAATCAGATGTTCTTAATATCCTTGCATCGCGGCTAAAGGACTATATAGATATGAAACATACTTTAATTTCGTTAAAAGTTTTGTGATTCATTTTAAATTATTGAAAACTATATTGACAAAAATTAATTATCCGTATCCACTTAATACAAAATTTGGTATTAACTATTTGAACACTAACTATTCCCGTACTTTTAACATTCTCTCCTTATTAATCCTTTTATAATTCTAAATTTACAAAATCTGATTATGCTAGAAAATAACTATTGGATGATTTTAGAATGCGTTAAAAATTTTCAATATTGTGACGGTTGCATGCTAGTATTAGTTGCTTATCTTCTTTTGGCATTATTGCTCAATTAACATCATTATTAAAATTTTTGCACACAGATTCAAGAATAAAAAGTTTTAACTTTTCAAACACTTACTTTTTTGCAAACTATAAAATAGAATACAATTTATTATCTGTAGACCTTCTCTCACTATACTTTGAAATAAAGCACATTCCTTACACTTATCGTAAGTTGCACAGCGGTGTTTGCCTTCATTCTTATTTAAAGACTTTTAGGTCGGCACTAAAAGAATAAAAAAAACTATTCCTTTCACCTTTTCGGTGCCAATAAACTCCGTTGGTAAGGAATAGTAAACGCAGTGCAAAGGAGGAAGAAAAAAACGAGATTCGAACATCAACTGTTGCTTCAGGCTCCATCCAAATGAAACTCTGGAGTAAGGAGCAGCGATAAAGATAAGGAAAGAAAATATAAGTAAAGAAATGGAAGAAAGCTACACACAACATTCGAAGAGAATATTGGAAGTAAACAAAGGTCTCGACATTCTTCCTCACACAGTAAGGAAAGTCTGATAGCTGTGAAGAACCAGTTGTGTGGTAAGCTGAAACTGTTATCTTGGAACATTCCAGACATTCTTTTTTTCGTAGTTTATATGTTTTCTGCTCCGTGAGTCGGTTAAATTTGGTAAAATACCAATCTTTTCTTAAAGATATCTTACCGGTAGAATAAAAATTTACAAGTACTTTTGATGATACATTTTGGTTCTTCTTTACCATATAATTTAATTTCTTGAATTAAAAAAAACTGTTATATAACGTTTAGATTTTAATAAAAATTCCTTTTTCTTTTGTTTAATATATAAATGAGAGATTTTTACCTAGGGATATTTCTTACTGTTGTTGGAATGCGATGCATTCCACATGAAAAATAAATTATTGTTATATTTAAAAACAATTTTTTTTGCCTATAATGATTTTATTTATCTTTCATCGTATTTTGAAATTTTTTTTTGTCGTATTAATTTTTTTTCAGATTTTTCTATGTTACAAAGCAAAAATCGGCAATTCTTTTTACTAAGAAAATTTTCGTTTAATCTAACTTTTATATGATTTTGAAGCAACAAACTAACTTTCTTATAATGGAATAAGAACAATAATTAAGAAAATGTATATTTTCCAAAATAAAGTATTTAAGAATTAATTTTAAAAAATTGTTAACAAGATCTCCTGTTAAATTTGATTTTTACTCTTAAAACGACATTTGAAAGTGAATTTTAAATTCTTAAATCAATTTAACTTTAAAAATCGAAATTAATAAATTAAATAATAAACTTAAAATGATCTTAATATCCTCTTGTTTCTATTTTGCAAATTTAATTATATATATATATATATATATATATATATATATATATATATATATATATATATATATATATATATATATATATATATATATATATATATATATATATATATATATATATATATATATATAACATCATCTACTTATTCGTTTCTTATACTCTAGTATTCTAGTTAAGCTTTTTATTATTCTCAAATTCCAAAACAATTAAACAAACAAACGGATAAAAAACGGAAAATTTAAAATAGGATAATATTTTGCATTTTTTTATTTATTTTTTTTGTAAGAGTTATAGGAATGAAAGAATTAATTAAATATTAAACATTTTACAATTGCAAGTGCTAAGCATATTTACATAAATATCTGTAGAAGTATTATATAAATTCACAAATAAAATTTTTAATACCTTAAACCTTAAAAATAATTTATTATTTTGTTATTTGGTTTATATTTAATTACACAAATGAAAATAGTTTTCTTCTAAATAATAACATAATAATAGAAAAATACATATATTACAAATTTCAACTTGTGTCCCCCAAATGAGTTTCAGAAAGAAATTTAATTCATTCAAGTATATGAAGTTTTGTTTAATTCATAGACGTCACACGTTTATTTAAAGTTAAATTCAAACATGATTCTAAGTGAAGATTTATTTTAATAATGAAAAAGTAGATTTCTGCAATCTGAAAAAAATAGTAACTTCTAGGCAAATAATTTTGAAACTCTTCATTAAAATCTGGCATCAGAATTTTGCATGCTTATTGTGAAAATGATTGTCACAATTCATTATTGGTGCTATTCTCACAAACTTTGCTGGTATAACAATGAGAAGAGCAAAAGTTATCTCTTTGGTATATATAAAAATGCACCATCAATATTTCAAAGTTTGTGAAATGATGAATGTTTCTTTTTTCTTTTGAAAAATGAAACTCGTTACGAAACATACTCCAGAAAAACAAGGAAATTAATCATCATGATTTCCAAACATAATCACCATGCCCAAGTCACGTTTTAAAAATTAAGGTTTTTAACAATGCTGTGTTTCTATCAAAGTGCCTTCTAAGTTTACTCAATTCTAGTTTTCGCACATTTAAGTGTTCGTTTCCAGTGACCGACTCCTATTTATATCTCTTCTTCCGACAAGCGTTAGTCTGTTCAGTCAAAAATATTGTGTACAATGGATTTCCATTTATTTAATTCAGGGAAAAACTTAAAATATAAAGGTGTTTACGATTTTAGCAACAATTCCTTATGATTTAACAAGAATCTTTAATTTAAGAGTTAGGTCTCTTAAAATTGATGTACAAAAAAACGATTGAGCTTTGTTAGAATTTAAGATTGCACCGAAAGCAGCAGATTTCATAGAATATGATATATAAAAGTCACGAAATGGGTATATAAAATGTGAATATCCTGATATTGTTAACGAAAATAACAATAGCATCAGTGTATAAAGATTTCGGGATTGTAACTCCTGTTGAATAAATTATTCATCGAGAGAATAAATAAGACAACGAGACTGAAATTTACTTTCGAGATCATAATTTAGATAGGAATTTGCTTACTCAGCTTTATGCAGATTGTGAATAATCAAGTTCTGAAGGTCTTATAGTAACTGCACATTGCACACACACACACACACACACACACACACACACACACACACACACACACACACACACACACACACACACACACACACACACACACACACACACACACACACACACACACACACACATATATATATATATATAATATATATATATATATCAATTGTTACTTCCATTAATACAAAGCAATTATAGCAGAGAAAAATTCGAAAATGCTTATTTATGTGACTCTAATACATTTTGTGTGTGCGTGAATTTAAAATTTTATATAAGTTTTCTAGTTTTGACATTTTTGTTCGTTACGTAATTTAGACTGCCACGACATATTTATTGTTATTTTAAATGCAAAGATAGTGAGTTTACTTGATTTATTTTAACTCAAAAGATCAACAATTCAAAATATATTAGTTTTACAGAAGTACACGTTTTCAAATTTTTCTCTGCTATAATTGCTTCGTATTGAAGTGATAACTGTTTTTAAATAGCTCAATACGGTGTTTTGCAAGTTCAACACTTCCATACAGTAAATTTTATAAAAACAAGAGTTATAAAAATATTTCTATATGATTTCTCCACATGAGGTTTATTGGGTTGCTTATTCAATATTTCGTAAATAAATATGCACATATTTCAAGATAAATATCTGAGATAATATATTTCTCATTGTATATAAAACGTGAAGAAGTCTTATTCTTATATTATATAAATATTTAAAATGTTTACGTTTTAAACTTGCAAAATATCTTTCTTGAAATGCACACATATTTCATTTTATTTCCATATTTCTGTTGAATGACAAATGGTATAACTTGCTTTATTTTGTATGTTCTAAAAAGCTTTAAAATATTTATTATTATTCATCTCTATTCAAGATATGTAAATGTAATTAACAAGAATATGCCATTATTTATTATTGTAATGAATATTATTTTCTTGAAAATGATTACATTTGACTTTTGTTTGCAATAAACAAAAAAATTAAGCTACTAAGTAGCTGTCAAAAGATTTGATATCAAATAAATAAAAATCTTCATAGTAAAAATATATTGATATCAAATAAATAAAAATCTTCATAGTAAAAAGATATTGATAATTTACTCTAAATTCGTAACTGTTGTCACGTTATTTTTTCTTAGTTTAGATTTCCTTTTGTGTGCCTTAAAATAATAATATGAGTAAACTAAGCAAATGAATTTTTAACAAAATCTTGCCTAATATGATGACAATATATTGTGGTTTTTTAAAAGAAAAAGTTAGCTTAGAAAATTATTACTAAAATTATAATGGTTTATAAGAAACATATTTTCAGAAACATTCAAAATGATAATGAAATTTTAAATTTTAAACTAGTGATATTTAAAATTAAAGATGCTGATTATATGCAATTAATTTTTAAAAATGTACACAGCTCAAAAATGATAATTAGAATTATTAATAAAGATATTTTTTTTTTAAACTACAGAAGTATATACGCATACAAAATAATTATTCTTTTTTTAGCCAAATTTGTGAGCAGGATAAAATTGTAAGCCTCTGCATGGCATGAAATTAAACTTATATCTAAATATCTGAGGTTGAGGTCTGGCTTAAAGTTAAAAACTATATTTCATTCCGAAATTTCAGTTACAGGGTCAGTAATTACTTAAGTAATAATTAAAATTGTTCTGAATTCCCTTAAAGCTGCTTACGTCGCTATCTAATTAATTTATGGCAGATAACATTCCTTCCATACACAGGAATCTTTCTTGTTTCAAGAAAAAACAACCTACGATTTTTCATCTCAAAATTGTTATAATGCATTATTACTCATCGTCGAAAGTTAATATAAAAAGGTTTATACAGTAATGCATTCTCTCTTCTTACTACAGCGTAGTATATATATATATATATATATATATATATATATATATATATATATATATATATATATATATATATATATATATATATATATATATATATATATATATATATATATATATATATATATATATATATATATATATATATAAATTTACAGCGAAAACATGTAACCGTTTGGATGCTTGGAAATGTATAAGAAATGAAGATGAAAAGAGTCGCTCATCCAAAATTGCTAAATTCTTATTTAAAAAGTGTTTTCAAGCATTAATCATTTGATTTATTTTAAAGTAATTGAGTAATTTCGGCATGAGATTTCATTTTATGATGTAAACCATTGTTGATTGAATAAATTTTTAACGTATGCACTTTTATATGCTGGAGTTAAGAATTTCTTGTTTTCACTCGTGTAACTGAAACTCCCGTCATAAGTGGATTTTTTTTTAATTGTTTGAGATTTTATTTAATTTAATATACCATATGTTAAACTATAAAAAGTATCTTATGTATCTTCTGCTTCTGTGTTTACCAAGTTAATTTCGTGCTCGTGTTTATAGTCCATAATCTGATGGTTCTTCGAAGTTTATGTATGTGCTTAAGCCAAGAAAAATTTTAAATCAAATGAGGAATATACTTATTAATCATTGTTATGACGCACTGTTCTTTTTGCTCATTAAATTAAATTTTATTTTATTACCTCTGTCCGAACTATAGAGATCAGTCCAGCTGTTTAGAATAATACCTGCCTAGATGACCATTCCAAGACCACAATAATGGTTTTTTCCCCGTGATGCTACTGGGATGAATTTTATCTCTCTGCAAATCAATTAGTGTTTGTGGCTCTGAAACGATTCTAATCTGTGAAAATTAAAAGTCTGCATTCATGGTATGTCCATACTCTTTTTATGCAACTAGTACTACTCAAAATAGTTGCACCGACTGCTACCCTTCAAATGGATATCGTGTTTAAGACAGCGTGCGTATAGATCACGTTGTTAAAGGCAACTAAATGCAGAAACGCAAACACTTGTTTTCCCTTAGTTGTACATAGTTGCTGAGCAAAAGTGTTTGATGACTGATTTCGAGCTCTTTTCATATGCAGGACAACTACTCTTGTTGATTTCCTAATGTAGGCACCAACAACCTATTCAAAAGTTGTAGCTATAGTTTAGAATGCTTTTCAGGTTCGTTGATTTCGAGTTATCAGCTACCTGACCACATTACTCTCATCTTTCAGATTTTCTAACATTTTTCCACCTTTGAAATCATCTGGGTGGTTTTGTCTAGTAATATTTCATGAAAGAACTCACTTGCGCTTGCAGTAAATGTCTTTAATTTCACGTCTCCTTATTTCTTTCCTTTTCTTGTAATCTTGAGCTGCATTCAACGATTGCATGCATTTTGCTTAAGCTCATTTAGTTCATGACCTTTTGTTCTTGACATTAGCACATGTATGACCTTTCTATTGTATGTTTTGTTCATGGTATTGATCTCAAGTAACACTTGAGATAAAAGCAACACTTTCCTAAAATTTTATAGCTATTTACTTAAAATTTATATCGTCAATTTTTTCTATACCGATGTAGTTTCATAAGATAATTTTATTTTTATCAGATTATGATGACTAAAGTTATTTATTTTTATGTAGATTAAAATTAAACTTTATGGAATATTATTCGATGTAGCATGATCTCACATGATACATATTGTTTATTTTATCTTCTAGATTATTTCTAATTTTTCCGTTCTCAATATAGCAGTATAGTGGGATATAATGTTTCAAATTAAATGTTTCAGTAAAAAATATTGATTCTATATAAATATTGAGCAATTTATAAATACAAAACCTAAGAATATTCCAGTTATAGCATTAATATCATCAGGATTTTAATTGTAAGAGATAATTTAAAAAACGATAATAGTTTAAGTTTTTTTAACAAATTTGTTATAAATATGTAATAAAGTAAGCACTTTCATTATTAGTTTTAATATAATAACAAAAAATTGCGCTACATAAACGGCAAATTAATTTTATCATTAAGAATTTTTATGTATTAGCTTATACAGAAATAATAATTTACTTTCTATATCTTCTAATATACTCAAATTATTTATTTAGCTTTTTAATTCTGTTTGTGTATTATACTTCTGGTATATAATAATTACGACTAACATAATATTTAGGCACATCAAATTGATTTCATATATTTTATATATCATACGCTATTTATTAAACACAATTATTCGCTTAATTAATCTGTGTAGAATATTCGTTTTTCTTCTTTGATGTTACAAATGCTATCAATTAAATACTTAAACATGAATAATGTTTTTTAGCTGTGAATACATTATTCACTAACTTTATCGCAATGAATATAAATAATAGAAACTAATTTCTTTTCTTAAATATTTGTATTTATTACCATAAATTTCAATTGTTAAATTATTCTATTAAATCTAATTTCAAATAGAATCATAGAGAAGTATTAAAAATAAATGATGATTATCATTTCAACGATGTTTAATTGTTATAATTACACATCAACGATGATTAATGTAATTATACGCCTTGCGAAGCTTTAACGTAACACAATTGACATGTGTAAAACTTTTAAACAAAGTGTCAGGAAGTTAATTTCATATTCTCAACGCCTTTTGCGAAACAACTGCTCTTGACAAAAGAAAGAATATTCCGGAACACGCAACACGTCAATAACATTCTTCTGTTAAATTGTAAATGATTCTGAATGGCTTAGCATAATAGAATTTTCTTCTTCTTGACTTAAAAGAGGATTGTTCGCAATTTAAACATGATCAGAAATAACATTTTCTTGAAATTAGGTACATCTACTTTAATACTATGCTATTCTTTTATCTTAACGTTGATTCTCTCTATAGCTTTAAACTAACTACTTACTTGGAAAACAACGTATTTGAAAAATATATAATGAATTCCTCGTTAAATTCTATTTTAGAAAAAAATCGAAGTCTTTCATTTATATTATTTGGTTTGTTTCAAATCAAAAGCATTTTAATAAAAACAAAAGTTTTTTGAACGTAATCTAAATTTTATCCGTTTAACTATTTCTTTTTCTAAAACTATTATTTTTCTTGTAATATATTCTAATTTATATTATTGTGAAAAAAAATTATATTGATTCAAAAAACGTTTAAGTGATTTTAATTTAACATAATGATAGTGTTTATTCTTTATATATTTTAATAAGAAATGTTTGAATTACTCAGTGATAGTTAATGTAGTATCATTAAATATTCAATAACTTACTATTACTCATTAAAAAATAAATAGCATTTACAATCTATAACTCATAATTAAAATTCGATGTTTATTTGCGCACAAAATAAGGATAATGTCTGCCTGATTGATAATTATCTGAAGAATAAGAAATAATTATACACAGAAAGGGATTTTTACACAAAAGCATCAAAGGTGAAAGAGATATGATAATTTTTTGTACAGTTATAATATGTAAAACCTAATTCAGTGGTATTAAAATTCCTCTGGCTAAAACTTTACTGTTAGTAATTATGAAGTTGTATTTCATATATATATTCTGCAGAAAAAGTTTTAGTTAATCGCTAAAGCACTTTTTGTAAATAATTTATTTATTTGTTACTCTCTTGCTGCAAACCTATATATCGACATATTGTTTTAAATTACTGGATTAATATTAAGAAGCTAAGATATTATAATGAAAAAATTACTGAATAGTTTTTTTCTTTCATGTAAATGTTTTTAAAGAATAATGTTAAGATTTCAATGAAAACTTTCAAGTCTAGGATTTTCACGTTAGAATACAGAAAATAA
Source organism: Latrodectus elegans (assembly GCA_030067965.1). Taxonomy (NCBI): domain Eukaryota; kingdom Metazoa; phylum Arthropoda; class Arachnida; order Araneae; family Theridiidae; genus Latrodectus; species Latrodectus elegans. The sequence goes on along the minus strand of CM057810.1, from coordinate 71,207,064 downwards.
AATAGTTATTAAGTTAATTTCCTTAATAAATTTCTTTTTCATTAATCGAATTCATATTTTATCAAAATAGTTTGTAATGAGATTCATTTATTTTCAAAAGTAATGAGATAAGTTAGTTTTTATGAAGAGCTGATAAAATATTTTTGAACCACAATTTTTTCAGCTTATGTGACATTTATTTCATAGACAAATATTTGTTTTTCAGTTAAATTTTAAAATGAGATAATGATTGGAAATATTGTGTATTTTATCTAACAACGCACTTCATAAATTAGAATTCTGAAACGTATTTATTGCAAATAGAAAAATTCTGAAATTTCTAAAATATAAATTATCTAGCAAGATAAGATAATAAAAAGGAACTACCTGAAAAGAGTAGTTTAAAATGTCTTTTTGTGTGTGTGTGTGAGTGTGTGTGTGTAATACTCCATCTAAATTGAGCTAATTATCACATAGGGATAAACAAGCGTATCTAAGTCGGTCAAATGATATATCTCATAATTTTTTCAGAAATGATTTAAAATTTGTAACAGGAATTATAGATGAAGTTGAAAATTTTTAAATATTTGATACTGCATCTTACGAAAGTATATTTTGCATAAAGGAAGATTAATGAATCTATTTTTATTATACTATAATAATAGCTTATATTTTAATTATTATATAATGTTAATAATATTTTAAATTATATCTACATCTCTCTCTCTCTCTCTCTCTCTCTCTATATATATATATATATATATATATATATATATATATATATATATATATATATATATATATATATATATATATATATATATATATATATATATATATATATATATATATATATATATATATATATATATATATATATATATATATATATAGAGATATTTTAGATATTATTTATCATTTTATATTTGTAAACGGTAAAAGTAGCACTTTTAACTCATTTATCATAAAAAATTAATTTATATAGGAATTTATTTATTAGTAGTTTACAAATTTCACTAAAATGTGACAAGTTATTGATGTTTAAATAATATGTAAATGATGAAACATCTTATATTTTTAGCTAAGTGAATATTATACTTAAATTTTCAATTTATCTTCAAATATGATATTTGACTGTATTCGAATAGTTATTTATTTTTATTGAAACATTGTCTGCTATGAAATACAATCTTATAGAATAAGGCAATAACTATATTAAAATTCATTGTGACATTTTTAAAATTATTTAAATCCAAAAAGCGAATATTTAACTGCATTAACGTTTTCTTGTTTTACAATTGTTAGATGTAACTTATTGTTGTGTTTTCAGGAAGAAATGAAAAATATCATAAATTTCAAATGATATTTAAAATTTTGAATAAAATGTGAAAAAATAAAAAAATATTGGTTGATATTTCTTACACAGAAAAAAATAAATGAATTTCGCTAATTCTTTTCACTCTAGAGACCTCAAATTAATTTTTAAATAAGAATTGAAAAAATACTTTTAAATATATCCGCTATTTCATCCCAATAAAATTAGTTCTTTTATGTACCTTATGACACTTTTATGTTAACGTGATACTTTTATCTTGGTTGAGTTTAGTTAGCTCTAAAATGTAACAACACAAAATATTTCTAATATATTGAAAATTTTAAAATGATATAGTATGTAAGTTCTAAAATGATTTTTAAGAATTAATTAGTTAAGTACAAGGAATATTAAGTATTTTTTTAAAGTTTCAGTGTCATAGATTAAATTATGATTTATAACATTGTTAAGAAAATATCGTATCCGAAAATAGAAAACATGGCTTGATTCTAATGAATTTAATTTTTCTTTTTTCCATAATTGGCTAATTACCCGTTTAAAGTTGTCATTTTCTTCTGTTCTATGTCTTCCATTATTTTTAATAAAACTATTTAATATTTCTGCTGTAACAGAAAAATACATTTTATGCTATAACGCATTTTTTTGGGGTTTTTTTTGCATTAATATTCTTTTTCTTTTACTTTAAGTTACGGAGTTGGGAAACTATAAAAGGTATACTTCAGATATAATAGATTTAAAATAATCCTTAATCCTTAATCCAATCGGTATAAGAATAATTCAATTTAGTGGTGAATCGTTTAGCCTGATAAATTCATATATATATATATATATATATATATATATATATATATATATATATATATATATATATATATATATATATATATATATATATATATATATATATATATTTAAACTAATACAGTCACTGAATTCTAAAAATGTAATTTAATTTGAACATAAATGTAAATACATTATTTTAATCTCTTTAATCTCGTTAACTCACTTTATATACTATTCATAAAATGTTGAATAAAATATATTAACTTTAAGTATACAGAAAATTATTACTTTTGTTGTTCAAAATATAAATTGGATATTGAGGATTTTTTTTTTATTCTTAGTGACTATGTAAATAAATCCATTTAATGCATAAAGATACTGATTTAAAAAATTGGCGACACAGCTGGTAAGAATTTTCGTTAGAATAGCCGAAATTTTATTTTCACCCTTATTGCTTGTGGTGACATTAGTTGGATAAAGAATAAAAGTCGTCTGTGTTAAGAAAACGATTTCTTTAAAAAATAGGAGAAATTTTCTATAACTGAACTCTAGTTTTGAAATGGAAACCAGCTTAGAACATAGAACAAGCTTTTGTTTCAAGAATTTCGATCGTTACAACGTGAACAAAGGAAAACTGAGTCTTGAAGATTTTCTTTTAGAAAGCTCCGTTTTAGTGTATCTGCTTTTCCTTAGCTTATCAGTTGTTCTAGTTTTTTTTATATTTCTGACACATCTTTCCGCAACTTTTCAAAGACGTTAAGAAATATAAAGGGTAGAATATCAATAGGAGAACATATTAAAGTCTGATGTTGCTTATAAATGCTTTATAAATAAACACTACTGTGACAGAGATTGTGAACAATTGGGTTAATGTCATTCATTCCGTCATGGAGTTGAATCTTTTATCTTGTGATGTGGTGAGTTTATTCAATTTATCTATCGGTGACATAAATTTGTTGCAGAAACAAAGTATTTGATTAGTAATTCCCATTATAACTGATTTTATGATATAAATGTATAAAGTATTCAATTTATTCGGTCACATTTTACTGATATTTTCTATCATTTTAATCAAAGAAATTATACACTTTAATCAAAGAAATTATTGTTATAAAAAATTAATTAATTATTATTTATGGCACCATAAAACACCTCCTTGCTTGTTGCTTTCAAATGTGATTACAGCTATATGTATGTATGTATGTATGCATATATGTAATGTATGTATATATATATATATATATATATATATATATATATATATATATATATATATATATATATATATATATATATATATGTATGTATATTTATATTCTACCTAATTATTTATAATATAGATATACCTATCAAATGTAAGTCTAATGAAGTTTGTCTACTTCCGAATAAAAAGTGTAACTGACGTCATAGTTCAATGACTACTTTCTCTCAATTAAAATATCTTAAGATTGCTATGTGTCCTAATTTAGTGCAATCGTACATGCATTTCTATGTATCTGAGACTAGCACACTTATACTTTTTCACATATAAAGTAAACACATGTTTTTCTTATATGCTTTCCTGATTTTGTATAAACACAATTATGCGTTTATGAAGCTTTGAATAAGTACATTGATCTTAAGCAAATGCAATAAACATTGTGATAAATATCCAATTTTAAACATTCATTAAAATTGTATAGTCTACTTGAAAGATTAAATAAATAGTAGAAGCTCTTATTGCTTTATTTTAAAATTGTTACCAGTGCATTTCTGAGGAAAAATTAATAATTATCATATAGCAATTTAAGCACAAGAAATCAAAGGTAAATTATTTTGAATATTATATTTATATTAATTGTAAGATAGGTGACATATTGTATTAATTGTAATATGATTTCTAATATTCTCCTAGAAATTATATCCTGGTGAAAGAATTATCAAAAAATACATTGCATAAGTAATTTTTTTTGATAGTTTAGTTGGGTGATATATAGTGATCTAAAAAAAATTAATTTGAACCAGAAAAGAAATATTGATTTGGTTTAAAATATATTTGAGAAATTTTTATAAGATTTTTCTGTTAACCATGTATTAAAAGTAATCGCTCATCACAAAATAATAAATTTATTTTCTAATGTGGCAGATTAAATCAAGCAAACACATTAAAATTAGTAATATACATTTCAGGCATATATCCATATGAATATAAATCAAGTTAACTGCACATTTTAATTATTTGTATTAAATAAAACTTTTAAAAATCATTTTTAATAATCGCAAATAAACACAGTGAATTTGCTTAAAATCTGTTTAAAATTTGCAAATATTTAACACATTGAATAAAGTATGTTGCATCATTAAATTTCACTTTATTGAACTTCTGTAAGTACAATTAAATACCTTCTTAAATTTGTGTAAGAAAACATTGCTATCAAATGCAGCCAGCAGAAAGAATTTGGATAAAAATTGAATAATTATTACTCGATTTACGTAACAAAATTCAAAGAATAAATGAGATTTGAAAACGGAAATATAGTGCGTGAGTGTTGTAATGCTATCATAAATACCAAATACAATTCATGATCAGTGTACGAAATTCATGTTTGCTTATGTAAACATATAAATTTATTTATGTTTTCAAAAACGTCTCTGCAAAAAGAAAGCATTGATCAAAAAACTATTTTACATTATTTATAGTTTTCTATTACATCTCAGAAGTGATACAATGTTTCTTCCGCAGAGAATTTCAAGAAACGTGGCAATTCAGCCATGGAATTACGAGAAATTTATTTTCCAGGTAGAAAAGGAATCACAGAAAAGTTCTCTTAAAAGATGTTAACCGTAAATTCATGGTACAGGATTTCAGTGTAACTTCAACCATCGAATTTATTTTCTTTTTTCCTCTGCATGAGTAACCCTAGTTTGAAAGTTGATATTTACAAACGAAAACAATTGTATTCCAGGGCTGTGTATGCAACGATTGTAAACGTATGTTCCAAAATTCATATTTCAGTTTATTTTAGGATTGCATTATAAAGAATGGTATCATAACATTTAGTACTCTGTGTTTCTCAATTTTTTTATAGTATAACTTTATCTAGAGACTTTTATAGAAAACATTGGTTAACAAACGAAAAGAAAATCTGGTGGAAAAGTTCATTATTTTCATTTGATTTACATAAATGCATCATTAAAATACTAATTTCAAGTTAATATTGTTTTTTAATGTTTTATTTTTTAATTATCATATTTTCAACGTTAGGAAGTGTGTTGTTGTTAATAATACTTTTATATATTTATTTTCGATTTGAATTTGTTATCCTTGTCCATCAATTATTCCCTTTACATCAAGAATATTCAAAATGTAAAATGATCTTACAAAACTTTGATATCGTAAATATAAATGTTTTATTGATATTAATGTAGTTATAATATTAACTATCAACGAATGTAACAAAACGAACATAAAACGAATTTATGTACTTTTTTACTTGGTTTTCAGAAGCACATGAAATTTTTATTAGAATCTTACAACTGGCTTGAAAAAACAATCTAATCAGAATTATTACACGTATTATTAATATTATAAGAGTTATGACAGAAATAAAACAACCCCCTCAATAGTGTTTTTATTACCGTAAATTATTCTGAAATTATTAATTCATCCAACTATTTCGATACACTTCAAAAATTTGCCCATTGGATTCACCCCTAAAATGTTTACTAAAATCCATCCCTAAAATGTTTCCTAAAATCTATCTCGAGGTATTTATACTTGCATTTCATAATAATGCTATAAAGAGCATTGTAATAAAATGCATGTTATACAATTTAAACCAGTTAACGGTAATAAACTACAAGAAGGAATTTTAAAGGTTTTCTAAAAAAAATCTCGTTTAATATTAAGAATTCTTAACATATTTTGAGCGTTTTACTCCATCTTGACTTACTTTTAATTTATGAAATTTATCAATAATAACCATAAACAGAGTATTATGATTAATTTATAATAAATAAACATAAAGGCGTTGAAAAAAATCTGACCTGGTAAGAAATAAAACAATGATGAAGTTTTTACTAAATCATTTTAGACGAAATTTTGCAGTATGGGTAATTTTAATGGATAACATGTTGATAAGAAAGCAATTGAATAAAATTGTTAAGATAAGTTGAATAATAAGATGGAGTATTATTCTTAAGAAATGGAATTCACGAAAATCGAGAATCACAATTAGTTTTTAAATGAAGCAGTTTATTCAGTTTTGATTTTATTAAAGTAAAATAAACATTTCTTCATATTATTCAATTTGTGATGTTTACTTACTTAAAATACATTATGTATTTTAATTTACTATTTATTAATTTAGCACATAGGTAATAATTTTTTATTTGTTAAAGTTTACATCGATAACAGTTCAGATATTTATGAATAAAATTAAAAATAGTATTGATGAATCTGAAATAAAAAAACTGAAACCAATAAAGATTAGTTATTATTGGTGTGCTAAAATAATAATAATGCTTAGCAGGTTTTATGAGATTTTAAATTTATTTATGTGTAATGTACTTCCTAATCTTTAACATTAAAGATATACATTTCATTGACTTAGTATTATATTATTGGTATATAAGTTAGAATTTAGTACTTTCATTAATTCTCAAAATCTATCTAGAAAAATAAAATGTAGTTTCTGTTTTGTGTTATTCAGTTGGAGATTAAATCATTAAATTAAAAACTTAATTTTGCATATCCTCTTATATACTTATAATTAATGTTAAACTAACAAATAAGATACATACAATAATTTCAATCCTGAAATACATGTGTGCGAAAGCTTATTATTTACAACACTAGACTTTTTTTGGCAATTTATCTTAGAAACAAAGTACCTTAATATTTTATAAAACTGGCATAAATGACTATAAAATATTTTAATTGAACTTTATATTCTAAATGCATTCAAATTCAGTATTAATCAAAAAATCCTTTGTAAAGCTTAGAATTTAGAACGATTATTGTTGAGCTGAAGTCAGTAGACATAACTGTTGTTCGAAAGTCAGAAAATAAATAAAAATTGAAAACATGACATCTTTTCATTTCAAAAGGTGGAACAGTTGAAAAAAACCTCACGAAAAATATGAAAACTTGATTAAATACTTGACAAATATAATTAATATTTAGTCTTATTGCGTGTGTGTGATTTTCTATATTTTACTACAAAAGTATGCAAATGAAAAATAGTAAAATTAAAAGTTCTGTAAAATTGCTGATTTATTCCTTTATTTACCATATTTTAAAAGAAATCATAAAAACACAGGAAGAATTTACATACTTCTCAAACAAGATAAAAGCACTATAAAATATTGAAAATTTACTGATTAAAATTGGCACAACTTTATAAAAATTACAAAATGCTATTAATATTATGAGAAATTATAGATAAAATATTTTACTGAAGAAATCTCTCTTATTCCTTATACTTTTAGACCTGAATATTTCTTTAAACTGTAATTACATAAAATGTAAATATTATTTTAGTCATTAATACTGGTCAATTTCTAATCAAGATGCAAGTAAGAATTAAATTAAAATGTTACAAAATAAACATCGCACCGCAAATTCATTTATCGAAAGAAAGGCAAATGCTATCGTGCAATATGTAAATATTATTTAATTACAAGTTATGATATATATATTAAGAATGATTCATTTCATTAATATTTCGTTAAAATAATTGCTAGAAATATTTCGTTACGCAAATGAAAATAATTGCATTGGAAGACATACTATTTATAGAAAATATTTAATTAAATACCGATGTAAGATAAATTAATAATTAAAAAAATTCTTTTGTTTTTTTTTCAATATTCACTAATTGTATTTTTAAGTACGAGTAAACTCTTAATAATACTCATTTCCATTACTTCTGTCTTGAATGTATTTATAATATGAATGCTTCCATGAAAAAATCTAAGTAAGGTAAAGGAAAAATATGATTTATTTTTTACATAGATCACATATAATTTTATTTTTTCAAAATAAACTATTGTTAAAAGCAAATAATACAATCTTACCGTTTCAAAACATGTAACTTGATATGATACTGGGAAAATCTAAGTTATCGCCTATTTTCTCTCTCTCCAGATGCATCTAGAATCGATAGTTATTCTGAATATCATTTCACTCATAAAGATATTCTACCTCATTCCTCATCTGCACACTTCTGATATTCATGGTCACGCAGGAAATGTTGGTGCCGATGAACAAATGTTAGTTTTTGTCATCGTAGAAACAGTCCTTTATTGTAGAAGCTATTGGAAACTGAAAAAGGTTAGATAAATCATCGAATAATCTGTTGTAAGAGTATCGCTGTTTCTCATATTATCTACTATGCATCACCTCAAGAAAGATATGCTAGTTTATTAACTCCTGGCTTGATCTTGACTGAGTATTTTTAAAACCTCGAGCAGCTGTTTTAATCTTTTAAATTGCTCTCCAAATACATTAACTTATGTTGTGATAGATCACTAATCGTGAAGACTAACTATAGTCACACTTCGACCTTCTTCAATCTTCCAAATAACTGAATCTCAGATAAAGTCTTCTTTAGTTCGTCAACAGGATTATTTATTGCGCATTCTGCACTAAGTCAGCAGTTGAATTCATTTAAAATAGTGTTCACTGTGAATTAGCTTTCCTAGAAATGTTGAGAATAACCACCAGCTTGTTTCATTTCTTGCTGACATTTGACCTACAAAATAATGGTTATATACGTTTTCCTTGTATCGTACCTAATTCAAAAAATGGTTCTGATTTACCTGCTATTCTGACTTTGGTATTTCTCATTTACACGTGCGCTTTATATTCTGTTTTCTAAGATCTTTACTTAATTTTTGCTCATAGTTTGCTTATTACATAAATATAGTAAAAATAGCTTACAACGAATGAAGAAACGGTAAAAGCAACTATGTTTTTGTATCAAATAGCACGAATGTATCAAGAATGTTGCAAATTTAAACATTCAAATATTTCAGAAACAAAAAGAAAGCGAAAAAAAATATTAAATGAAGAATAAAAGCACCAGAAAATGTACTTATATATTACAATATTGCATGTATATTATATAACTTGAGAGAGATTTCTGCATCATGAAATTTTCTGGAATAGTATCACTTGTATTGCTATTAACTGAACAAAGAAAACAAACTGAAAAGAAAATTGAACTTTAAAAAGAAGAAAAGGAAGTTATTTTTTCTAAAAAAAAAAAAAAAAAAAAACAGTCCTACCACTTCACTTCGTTTTGGTAAAGAAAACCAGTTTGAAACGTAATACAACCTTTTGTTTGAAAATTTGAACCACAACAATGCGAACAAAAGAAAATAGAATCCCACTCAAAAATCTTCCTTTAACCAGGTACATTTCAATGTATCTATCTGCTCGTATCTCATTTAATAATTGTTCTATTTTTTATTTCCTTTATGTAATTGCAAGATTTTTCTAGGATACTGTATGTTATAATAGATATAAGATAAGAAAGCTCTAAGATATTTTCTTTTATTCGATTTAGTTTCTTATTCTCTATATATTGTGAACAAATGAAATTATGTCACTTACCATTTATCTTGTATTAAACATCTCGTGCATGCAGTTTTTGAAGTATTATCATTTTTTTTTAAAAAATGTTTATTAATTTTTAATCTAAATAAAAAATAATATATGATTTTATACATGAATCACATTTCCTGTGATAGGCAAAGTAAAACGTTTTACATCATTATTTATAGTATTAAAATATTTAAGTTTTTACTGTGTTATAATGAGTAAATGAAAAATAATTCTTGTTATATATTGTATTTTAAGTCTCAAAAATGATTCCTCATTAATGAATTTATTATTGTTTCAGTTAACGATATATTTTAATAATAATTTGAAAATATATGAAACCATAGTAACAAAATTATTAACACTCATATTTAAAAAAAAGATTCGCTTACATTTTATTACATTTTACTTAGTGTATGTATCTAGGAGTTTAAAAAATTAATTCACCCTATAAAGTACAAATATAATTTTTTCAAGTAATTTAACTTCTGCCTAATCAATATTAAGTTAAATGCATGCTGAGAGAATGATTTAAGTATTTAATTTGAAGTGAAAAGTTCCTTATCCGAATGAAATGTAAGCTTTGAAAATAAAAATGAAAATTGTATTACTCATCAAACCTTGTTTGTTAATAGTTCAAACATTTTATTGAAATGAAAGCCTTTATATATTGTTCGATAAATATTTACTGTTGCACATATTCCTTTAATCTCGATAAGGAAATCAAATTAAATCTAATAATTTTACGAATTATATATTTTATATGAAATGTTTTAAAAATTTCTTAAAGTCAATTATTGATTAAACGTTATTTTCCATCATTAAATAAAAATTAACAAGAAAATAATTTGAAATATATACCACGTCAATATATATTTTTATCAAAACTAAAAAAAATTATTTTAATTTAAAATATTATTTTCAAGGTCAATTTGTGTGTGTGTGTGTGTATGTGTGTGTGTGTGTGTATGTGTGTGTGTGTGTGTGTGTGTGTGTGTGTGTGTGTGTGTGTGTGTGTGTGTGTGTGTGTGTGTGATTAGTATATGCGGTTTAAATATATCATTTCCTTAAAAGCCTGTATCCATAATTTTTCAGTAGAAATAAAAAATTTTAGATGCAATGAAGGAAAATGAAAAGAGAAATAGAGAAGACTGAATAATGGAAACAAATTAAAACATTTTACGAATATTAATTTTTTATATGAAATTCTTTTTAGATTATACCGATTTAAAATGTTTAAAACTGCATAAAAATTTATATATTTTTATATTTATTGCTCTTTGAACAGAATTCAAAAGTTCTAAAAAATTTATAGATAAATAGGCAGATATACATATTTTATAAAAAGTTCCTTCACTAGACATTAGAATAAATTTTCCCAAGAGGGAAAACTAAATCCAGAGTATTTTGATAATCTACATGTCAAATTGTCTTTTCTATGACATCTAAAATTTAGTAGAAAAATTCTACAGATTCTTCAAACAGTTAACTGCATTAAGATAGAACCTCATGCTACATTCACATTTTTGAAATTAAACTAAACTCAGTGGCAGAACAACCCCCATGGGGTCTAGGACTACAGGTCCCGTATGAGTTCCATGACCGAAGGACAGGGGTCGCATATATCCCAGTTAAATCGACAGCCTAAAGCAAAATTCTCTGTACTTATTTCTCATGTGTGTCTGTGCTTAGATTTATCTACCTAGTGAAAGGATGGAAGCCTAAGTAGACCTTACCCAAACTGAGACTCGAACCTCGGATCTGTGCCTTAAAAGCTAGAAACGCCTCCACACATTACTTCACCGACCTTTACATTTATATTAATATAGCAAATTATTTTTTTAATTGAAAATTATTTACAATTATCATTGACTTTTTACCCCTAGAGCTTATTAAATTATAATTCGATTTGTATAGAAACTGAACTAAAGGAAATATCAAGATATCATATTTGTTAAAGAAACGTATAATAATATTAGAAATACTAAACTTTTTTCATAAAATTGATTATTAGGTATTCTATTACAAGTTTATTCAAAACATACCAAAAAATGATTGATGTTCAAATCATGGTAGAAATTCTCACACAGTTGTCTGCACGTTAATGGGATATTTAATGTTTGAATATAATCCATGCTGTTGAGTCTCAAGATTATGTTGTATGCTTGAGTTATGACATTTATTTGAGCCTTTTTACTACTCAAAGCTTATGCACTTTCGGTTGAATTGTGATTACAAACCACGGTTATGTAAAAAGCTTGATAACGCGTTGTATACAGTTACTGCCCTGTCTAATGGTCAGAGTGCCGGACTGCGTATTGGGAGGTCCTGTGTTCGAATCCCGATTCGGACATGGATGTACTTTCTCTCTGTGTATAAATGAGGTGTGAATGGTTGCCTAGCCTATAAACGGGTCCCTATGGCATGTGTGTACTGAAGCAGTCGGACTCCACACCAAATATGGTTCAGTATGAGAAAGTGGAGAAACGCTCCCCATATTGTCAGCCTAGCTGGCACAAAAAAAAAAAATCCCGCACTGTATTTTTTTTTTTTTTACTCTTAAATTATAAGAGGTAATAAAATCACAAGAATTTGTTTGAACTAATCTTTTTTTGTAAAATTCTTTTCATTTCTTAATGAAACTTCATAATTTTCATTAAAACTTGCTAAGTCTAGGTTTATAAATAAACCTTGAAAAAATTTTAAATTATCAAGTCCAATGAATTTTTAGATTATGCAATTTAATGAAACTCAATTTCTTAAGTAATTCTAATCACAATTCAAATTTATTTAAAACAACGTATAAAATATTAATATAAGTTTTATATTTATTATTAATTTTAAATATTGCTTTTTTTATGTTTTTATGTTCTAAATGCAATATGATTAAAATATAATTAAAGCATTAATAAAAAGAGAAACAACACACCTTCTTTTTAATAAACAGTTTTGCAATAAAAACAATTATTTTACATCATTTCACCTTTAACTAATATATTCCCGCAAAAAATATATTCTCTCTCTATAGTTTTATACTTTTTCCATAAATTTAACTTATCATATGTTATGCATAGTATTCCTTTGAATACAGTAAGTTTCAAAATACTTAATTGTTGGAACTATAAACATTATTTAAGAATCCTTTTCTTTTCCTTTCCAGTGAATATTATTACATTGTTCAAACTATTTTTCGATTTTAAATATGAGTATGTAAGAAGCTATTTATGAGTTCTTATAATATATCCTTTCTTATCTGAGAATTTTATGCTAATAATATTTAATATTTGCTATTTATAGGCATTTTGTGAGCACTGTTTTCAAAAGATTTTGTCTGGAAAATATTATTAAAATATGCACACTAAAGTAATTGTGCTAAATGTGTTGATTTTTATCATATAATTTGCCTAATACTTCCTTTTTAACTAATAACTTAATTTTTATCACTTAACATATATTGAATTAACATAACTACCACAATATTTATTTCTTTTTTAATTTATATTATAATTTTTTGAACATAAAACAAAAAATAAATATTAGTATAAAATGTTAAGCAAACAGTTTTCGTTCATATCCAAAGTAAACTGAATTCGAACGAGGACATAAAATTACTTATGAATGAATTAACTGCAACATTAAGTAAAAGAGAAAGAGAGAGAAAATAAATATTTATTTTACTTAGAGTAATTTCATTTATTCCACAAGAGCAATATTAAATAATAAATTATTGTTTATGAAATAAAAATTGACCTACGTGAGCATTTTTAAGACTGATATTAATGAATATTAAAATGTAATGTAACAAACTTTGTTAGAATATTTTATTTTTCGACCTTTTATAGCTTAAAAATCTCTAATTCTTTTTGTGATTATTCTGCATTTCTATGTTACTTGATATGGAAATGCTTAAGAAAAATTTATTTTAAATTTCCAGACAATTGCCTATGACACTATTTTAACGTACTATTTTGGCATATGGGATGGAAGTAATGGCAACTTTATATAATGACCCTCTCCCAGTATGTGTTCTGTCATGACACCGAATTACGAAGACCTAGCGGGTCTTCTAAAGTTATCTATTTTGAATCACTATTTTGGCATATGGTATGGAAGTTATGGCAGCTTTATATAATGACCTTCTCCCAGTATGTGTTCTGTCATGACAACGAATTACGAAGACCTAGAGGGTCTTCTTAAATTATCTATTTTGACTCACTATTTTGACATATGGGATGGAAACTATGGCAACTTTATATAATGACCCTCTCCCAGTATGTGTTCTGTCATGACACCGAATTATGAAGACCTAGAGTGTCTTCTTAAGTTATCTATTTTGACTCACTATTTCGACATATGGGATGGAAGTTATAGCAACTGTATATAGTGCTCCCCCTCCAGTGTGTGATCTGTCATGACACCGAATTACGAAGACCAAATGCTTCTTCGTAATTTAGATGGAAGGATCAAAAAGAAGAACTTTAGACTTGATTTTCATCCTTAGAAGTATCTTTTCACATGAAGGAAATTTAGACCACGGCATATTTTACCTGGCCCAGCCGCCATTAATGATTTCCAATTGGGTAGATATTCAAACTCATTATTATCGGATAACGGGATTGATGCTTGGACCAACAACACCATCTATGAGGGAAATTAATAATATTGCTTAAATTTATGAAAAAAGTACCCAAATAGTCAATCACCATTTTTATGTAATTAAATTGCTTAAGAAGTCTGAAAGAAAGAGAATCTTATTTTAAATACATGTGTCGTTTTTAACTTTTTCTAGTGTAAGTTATTTTTCCTTTCCGTAAATTAAGGATTTAAAATAGAAGGTCGGTATTCAATCCCAGTAATTTTTAACAACTTGTGACAGTATTGGTTCTTCTGCATTTTTAAGGGATATCTAGGCAAACTCTTATTATATTTATGGGTTTTCTCCCTTACGACACAATATAATTCATTATATATAAAAATCTTCCCGACAGGAAAATGTTCAAAATTCCAAACAATTTACCTTCAATTGTTAAGTTATCTTTTGAAATGCTTCAAAATATAAGTAAATTCAAATTGAACTGATTTGGACACATCAGTGTTGAAATCATTTTCAAGTTTCTTGGATTTGATTGACTCTTGGATATGGATTTTATGAGGATATTTTTATATAATTTGTTATAATTCTCTGAAATTCCTAATATTGAAAGTCGAGAGTTTACTTTAAAATACATCCACTGAATTTAAATGTCAAGAGCTTCCTCTTTAAAAAGAAGTTTTCTTCTTTTTTACTTATATATTAAAAACTCATACTTAATTACAATTGATAGCGTAATACCATGTTATTTGGAGTCACTGAAGCAATGGCATGTAATCAGTTTATTTAAGAATTGAACTGATCTAGCTTTTATAGAAGATGTGCCTCAATGTTTTTTATATTCATTTCTATAATACAACTGAATACGAATTTTTAGTTAACTATAAATTATATTCTTACTTCAATTAGTCAAAAAAGACTTATTCATTAATTGAAAGAACTTGTAAAATGTTCACAAAGAAATTTTCTAGAATTATAAATATTTTGTTCATAAAACTTAGGTAGTCTAAATTAGCATTATATCTTACTAAATATAACTTATTATCTTACGTAATGCGTTATGGGTTCATAATGAAATATCAAATTCAGTACTGTGAATATTGAAACAAATCACAGCATGAAATGAATATTGTAAATCTGAATCGAGTTCAAAATATTTCTAAACATATTTTTATGTTTCTTGTGCTAGTTTTTGTCTCGAATTGATATCAAACTGCTATTTCTCTTTGTTTAAACTTCCTAATTAATATGGCATTCAAATCTCTCTGTAATTTAAATACTTAGAGTTTAAATTTGAAGTTAATATTGCCTATTAATCTTGCGATCCTGGTCACATTATTAAATCTTATAAGATCTTCAAGATGTATGATAATAGGAATCCTACGAATAATTTTATACTAATTTATTTTTTCATAAATAGACCTTTTGGGTTAAAAGATGTTTCGAGAATTCAGTAACAGTTTTGTTTTTCTTGATGATTTGCAATGATAATTTAAAATTGCATCTATTGTCAGAATTTTAAGTAAATATTTACAATGTATTAAGATTTTACAAACTTTGCGTTTATAGTTTTGTTATTTTCTAAACAGTTTGAGCAACAGCAGAGTTCAATTTGAGGTACATTGAAAAATTAAAAATGCATTCATAGTAAGGAAAAACTTAGAAATTTCCTTTAAAAAAATTAAAATGTACTTTTTTATACTAAAAAGTGCTATAAATTGTTTGACAAATTCTTTATTACTCTGTAATTATTTACTTTTATAAATTAATAATATCTTGAGAATATTCCTTCGTTATTCAAAATAGTAAATTTGAAAGATATTTTTATTGTGCGTGTGTGTGTGATTTTTTAAACATAACTTTGTGTTTTTTAAATATGTTTAAACTAAAATAGATTCATTATGACTTAAACACAAATCTTGTGTTATGTTTTTATTTGCATATGCATATAAAGTATATTCACTTGAATATTGAAATCAAGTGAATTCATATTATCATATTCTACCACTCTAATCTGGCTCATTAATTATTCCAAAACATTTATCAAAATAAATTTTTTCTTTTGTTATTCCATAAATTTAAAACATTACGAATATTTTTCTTTTGATTTCTAATGAATACTAGTTAAATAATAATAATTTTAATAACTTTTATGATTTAGCATACCGACATTTAATAAATTACTTCCGCGTTCTCAGAATATGGGTTAATAGAATTTTTCTCGTAATTAATTTTTCATGTTAGTATTTGTTTGCAAACCCCTTCAGATTCCTTTACCTTGAAGCTTATGGCAATATTATATATAATTTAACAGCTTTTCCATTGTTTATTTTCGACACATAACTTTCCTTATATAGTTCTCTTTTACCTGCTTCTATGACTCTACCTGCTTGTTTAAAATACTATATCTGTACGCGACTTTCAACTTATACTAGTTTCATTAATATAGCAGTTTCTAAATATAAGAGATTAATTCTATGTCTCAATGTATGTAATGATTTTCTATGCCAGCGTATTATAATATTTTTTAGAAAAAAATGGAACCAAACAAAAATATAAGAAAGAAATACTAATATTTAAGAAGAAATAATAATTATTTATTTGACATTTTTAAATAATATGCACTGGTAAGTTATTAATGAATTATTAATTTCAAATTAATTAAAGCTTATTTTTTGATTATTAGCTTTAATAAAAACTTTTTCTTTGAAATTTTAAGATAACTTTACATACCTACTGTCACTTACATTAAAATATAATAATTGAAAAATTCATTTGTAATTACATAAAATCTAATTCAGAGTATAATTAATTGTAAGGATGAAATTTAGGGAAATACTGAAAACATTTAAGTTTATTATTCTCATATTATTATACTTTAATTACTTTAGGAAGATAAGCATTAACAATCAATACATTTTTGTAACTTTCTAATTTTTCTAAAAATATATTAAATAAAAATTTCCATTAAATATCATCCATACCTAGACATTTTAAAGAAATATTATAATATAATATTTCTATTCATGTGTTTTCTAATTGCCTGTGTTAAATTCAAATAATTTTAACATATACGTGATACATAGAGTCTTCTTATTCAAACACTTTGGATTATAATGATGCATCTTATGGTTATTATTTGATATTACATTTAATTTACCAGAATAGTATCGAATATTTTTATGAATGTTTTTTTTAATGTTTCATCCAAATTCTACCTTTTCTCTGGTCCAATTTAGAGTTTAAAACATAATATGCAGATAATGCAATTATGTGTGTTTATGTCTTGCAAAGTGTTAGCTTGTGTAATTATAACATCGAGAATGACAAAATTTTCAGTTTGTTGTCTACAGGATGGATTTTCAAAAAACGCTATTAGAGGCTTTAGTTTGGCCTGAACTAAGTTGAATAATCGAACTAAGTTTATGTTTCTACATATAAATTATTTATTATATTATAAACACTATTTTATATTCGCGAATTGTGGTTTTTTTATTTTCCGTATTCTTTAATCATTTTAACAAATAGTTTATCATCTATTATGTACTTGAAAAGCATGATAGTAATGCAGGTGATAAACTTCAACAGAGGAAAAAATTTTTTTTACTTTAAAAATCGAACATTGTTTCTCGAATGTGTGCACAGTTTTTATGTTACACTATGGAAATATTTCCACTCACAGTGACATTCACTGCAATCAATTATGGCTAATTTGCTCTATCAATATTTTCAAATATTTTCAAAAGAGGAAAGCAAAATATCCAAGTGCTTAGCGATAATTCTAATTAATAAAATAGTTATATTTGATTTTATTCCCAACATATTTAATAAAGTTTGTAATCATGAACTAATTTAATTGAATTAAAATGTAAATACGAGAATTTAAAATCTAAATTTTTATAATTATATGAAAGTGAATAATTCCTCCATTGTCATTAATAGAAATTGAACTACATGTGACATCATTTCCGCATATCGTAACATTTTTATGAATGAGAAAGAAAGAAAACTGACAGTTTTTGACAATAGCTATAAGTTTACACATCTGTAACTTTCATGCATAAAGAATGAACCGATAAGAGTGATACAAATAAATACGTTTATTTGTTTAGCTCCTTTCGTCTCCCATTCACACATAGAGGCTAATTTGACTGGGACCTATTGTTTCCAGTGGAACCCGAAACTTTAAACATATCCATCGCCAACATGGGAATTATTTCGCGAACTGCTGAATTGAAAGAACTTAGAGTGTATGTCACTTAATGGTGAAATAGGAATAATAACTGCAATTTTTCATAATAAATAAATAAAACCTCTTAAAAGAAATACATCAGAATCATCAGATTGCATGGAACACTTCAACAAAAAAGGGAAATTTTTATAATAGCTTGGTTTCAGTTTTCCATTAATCAGTAAGCTGATATTAATTTATTCATAACATACTCATAAGTATTAAACTGATCCAAATTTTGTTTTGAACTAGAGAAGATATTTCAGATATATACTTGGAAGTATTTATGTGTAGTTAATCTATGTTTGTTTTATTGATATCTCGCAATTTCTCTGTATTTTTTTAGAAAATGTATTAAAAGTTATAAATATGAATATGAGTATAAATATATTCCCATTTTTCTTGAGACAGTTGATGTTTATGGCAGCATTGTTGTTTGGAATTCATTCTGAAGAGATGCACATTTAATAGTGCAAATAATTTTCATTAATTAATAGATTAATACTATTTCGAATTTTTCAGCATTTTAAATTAAGCATATTTTAATATTTTTTCTAATTTTAAAACCACAGCAGATATTTAATCTTTAATAAAATTTTAATAGTGATTTTTGTTGATTAGTGGAGTATAGTTTATTTTTAATAATTAGTGGAGAAAATAGAGAAATAAATAAAAGTAATAGAGAGAGAAAGATTAAATGAACATAGGTAGAGAAAGTTATTTTTTCTTACGTACTATATATAATAATGTGGTGTTGAAATTAAATATATATTAAATGTACGTAATTAGAAAAATAAACTTTAATAAAATAATAACAGCATGTGAAGAATTAACAGAAGACTCCCCATAGAGAGATTTTTCTATCCTTTTTACATATGGTAATTTAAAATATGAATATTTGTTAATGCAAATAAAATAAGTAATCTTTCTAAATAAGAGAGAACAGATGAAAAAACATGGTTACTTTTAAACACAGAAAGAATGTAGTACCAATTAGGAGATTCTTAATACAATCTTAAAAAAATTTGAATGAACTTGCAAAAATAATGTATATATTTGATATGTAACATGAATGAAAAATCTTCTTTACACACACACACATATATATATAAACTTAAACAAAATTGAGCAAAAATACTTTTGTTTTTATAGTTTCTTGATATACCTTAGAACTTAAACAATGTTTCTTGCGTAGAGTTTTTGAAAGAATTCTTCAGTTAAGTCATGAAATTGGGAGAGGTGGAAATCACAGTACAAAGGAAGGAGTGGAAATGTTCTCTAAAAGTACTGGAAGTGAAAATTCATGGTACGTTTCGAATATATTTCACAAATAGTGTTTCCTCTTCATTTTTCTATCGGGTGTACTTTCAGATTGAAGAGATATTATTTTACAGTTTTTCTTTAACATTTCCATGAATTAAGTGGATAATGTTTTCCCAAGAGATATCTTAATATAAATTATATGTGAACGAAAAAAATGTAAAGTAAGAAATTTTGTTTTGTTGTTTTGAAATTTTTAATTATTTGCTTTTGTTAACTGAACTCTTCAACAGAGAGTGATAATGTTATGTTCTTTTATCATAGACCATATGATCAGTTACATGATTCGCTTCGCTTTCATTATATCATACATAAAATTTAACATTTTTGGGTTATTTAAAAATTTTAAATGACTAACACTTGGTAAAAAATTTCTTTATAGTAGTCTTTTATACGTACATCTTCATTTTAGATATACTGTATAAAATAGATTCATTATTTGATATATGATTTGTGAAATCCACCTTTTTTTCATATAGAGCTTATCCTTCAAATGATTTGTACCTGACAGTTATATTTTTTTCAATTTAATATAATTTAATACTAGGGTTAATCAGTTTAGGAGTGAAAGTTATCCTGTATTTATGAGCAATAAAATCTGACGAGTGGTAAAAGAAATTGAACAGGTACCGTATAATCCAGGATGTCAAATTCTGAGTTTAATGATTTTTTGGCGGATTTCCTTGTGTATCTGGCAACTTGGTTTTATTAGGTCAAAAACATGGAAACCGAAAACAATTATGCAGAAAATTCTATTTTGGCAACCATAGTATTTACTTCATCGCGCACTTCACAATACGTCTAATTGGCAACATTTCTTTATTGCCAAAAAAATTCAGTATTTGGAATCCCGGATTATACGGCATCTGTGCCAAAGAAATTTTAATTGATTCTCAACTAATTAAAAATATTTAATATTTTTTATTCCATTTTGTAGTTCTATGGTTATTTTTACTGTTCATAATTGATTTGTTTTAGATATATAATTTGAAGACTTAAATTCTAAAGCAGATCTAGTTCTTTTATAATTTCATAAGAAAATTTTCCTCCAAATTAAATAAACGAAAATTCACGTTTTTGTTAAACTTTTTATATTAAATTTAAATTTTAACACAATAAATCCATGTTTAATCATTTTCGTGATCAAGAACATACTAATATAATATATTTTGAGCCACCATACTTAAAATATCCTTAAAACCTTTTATTAACGAAATGTGATATCACTATTCATATCAAAAATATTTTTATTTCGTATGGAATTTACTTTTATGCCAAATTTAATTGAAAATTCACTGCATGATGTTTATCTGGGAAAAAATTCAGAGAGTCAACTGAATTTACGTATTATAAGAGAGGAAATTCAAAAGACATTTAAAAAGCAACCTCAACCTTCATGCATGCAGAAGCATTATTATTCTATATATTGTTGCTTAACAATGACTTAAATTGAACTTAAGCCATTCACTTCGAAGACCACGCTGCTATAATTATGGTGATACCAAAAATGCAATGATTTCAATCCTTGTTTTCATATTATTTAATATCCTTTAATTCATTCAAGAGCTGTTTATGAATATTTCTTGTCTTGTTCAAAGGTCAATTTGTTATGAAATTATCATACTACACAAAATAAAAAATAGTAACATATGATCAAAGAAATATACTTAATAGCAAATATGAATGCATTTATTTCACAACAGGATAATAAAATAAATTACATAAGCACACACACATCACATTAATATCATTATTTAAATAATAAATGAAATCATAAGTTATTGAGTATCAAAAGCTAAAATTTTGGGAAATAACGAGATTAAAATTGATTCCAACGATTGTGAATGAATTATCCTAATTTTTGCAACTGCACTAAGCATTCTCATTACTTTCCATATGAAAAACTGTATAAAATACTGTTAAATTATTACTGATAAGATCAAGTGTGAGAAGGAATTGTTAGGAATTATTGAAATAGTTTATTCAGTCAAAAATTAAGTGAACATATTTGACAAAGAATGAATAAAAGTAATTATGAATTATTCATATATATATATATATATATAAATAATATTTAATATATAATATATATTATATATATATATATATTAAATATTACGGATTAATAAACTTAATCAGAAATCCCATAGGGGAAAAATGTTAATTCCTTCGATTGAGATTACTCTGAAACATTAATTAACAGCATTTCATATGCGTATAATTCGCGTTAAAATCAAATGAGGTCATATTAAGTGCAGAAAAACTATTGTAGAATGAGTGTTGTCTAGATTTTTAGTTTAAATTCAGGATTTCTGTTGCTATATAATGGAATTATGCATCATTAAAAATATTTCGCTTAACAGTTTCTCTTAAAAATAATTATGAATTCTAAGAATGTTAAATAACAGTGTTGATTTGATAAAATATGTTAATATATAATTCAGAAAGATAATAAAAAAATCCATAATCCATTTTCAATAAAACGATTTAATGTTTAATATATACTGTTTTAATTTTTAACTGATGACAGAATTTCAATTCATATTAAAATAAAGTTCAAAACTATTCATTTGGAAATAGTATGTACTAGCTATTAAAAATATATTGACAGCACATCTTCAGTCTTTCAGCATATTGATATTGATAAAAATTGATTTTATTAATAAGAAAATTTATAAATTTTATTCTGTATTTGAAAATATACATTAATCAATAAGGTAAACTGAAAATTGAAGACTTTTTAATATTTCCTTTGTTTGTGACTGTCAATTTGTTATCAAATGACACCATTAACGATAATGAATTTTTAATTTTCTTATGCGTTAGAGAAAAACATGATAATTTTTAAGCATTATTCAATAGAAGATATCAAGTGAAATAATAATTTATCTTCTTATTTAATAAATAAAAAATAAAAAAAACTGACGCTTTTAAATCATCAAAAACGGTTGTCGAAGCCGTTGATAGATGGCGTAGATATAAAGAATTGAGAGTATAAATCTGTTCTAGTTGTAAATTCTGCAATATTATATAGTTTTTTAAGATTTTTTAAATCGCATTTTATATTTGTCTAAATTATTTAAGTTTTGCATTATTTAAAAGGCTCATAGTATTATCACTTAAGTAAAAACAAAATGTTTATTTTGTTTGAAAATGTTTTAATAATTGTTGACAACTTTTCGAAAAATGTGAACTTTTTAAAAATCAAATCTTAATTTAAAAAATAGATTTTAAATTTTACTAAGCTTTGAAATTCTATATATTTAGAACAAATCATTTTCATCAACATTTATCTAGACTGACAATATGGGCTGCGCTGCACCACTTTTTCATACGGAACCATTTGGTGTGTAGTCCATCTGCTTCAGTACACACATGCCATAGTGATCCGTGTATAGGGTAGGCAACCATTCATACCTCATTCATACACAGAAAGGACAAAGACAGGATAGATAGAGAGAAAGTACACCCATTACCCCTGATTGGTCACTTAAGTGTATCGTTTTTTTTTTAAATATTGCTTCTAAATTAAATTGTTAACACTAAAAATATTTATAACAGTGTCATTAATTTCTACAATTTTATAAATACACAGTTGAATGTCTTTTCCATTGGAAATTTTTTTCAAAATTTATATGAATATTTTTCAAAAATTGTCATGTATTTCTATGTGTGATATTCTTCTGCTTTTTAATTTGCCTTAACTGAAATCTATATAATGAATAATTCTGACGGTGTTATGGATCACAAATATCTAATGATTAATTCAATCACAAATATTTAATGCTAAGTTAATGCATTTGATTTAATGATGTATATTTAATATTTTTATATTATATTATCACAAGTTACAATAAATAGCACAAAATATCAAGATAAAAATTGGTATATTTGAATCTATTGGTTTATAACTCAATTAATGAATTAAAGTGAAGCTTTCTTGCAATTTAATTCTTAATCGAAATAATATTTCTTATAGCTTTTAACCATAAAAAGGAAAATGATTTCTTACATATTTAAATATTAGTATTCTATCGAAGATATTAAATTACTCTGACAATTAACAATATTTCAACATTAATGAAAATAATTAAATGTTAAAGTAAAACTAATATATTTATTTTGAAATAAAATATTAAAGTTATTAATCAAAATATTATGCTACGAATTATAGGTGAAAAGTTTCAAGTATTTTTGAATATACTCAGTGTAGAATGCGTTTTTTGGAAAGTGAAAAAATTGGCAATTAACCCAGTTCTGAAAAGAAAATATTTAATTTTTTTGAATTACCTTTCAATGATTTAAAATACAGGATTTAAATTATAAAATCCATTCTATATTAAAAATTTCTTTTAGCATAACTACATTAGTTTTATCATTTCATACTGCTGTTAAAATTCATAATGAAATCATTTTTTATAGTTTAATTTGAGTTTTAACTTAATTAATAAAATTTTTAATCGCCATTTTAGTGCTTATATTTATATAACAATATTTTTGATAACAATGATGGGAAAATTAACTGTTCTTAATTTTTTGTTTAAGTTATTGTAAATATACTTCAGATTATATTTACAACTCTCTTGTTGCCTAAAATTTGAAAAATTTTAAAGTTGGCTTTTCGCATTTATACCAAAACTTTATATTTTTTATAAGATATGTTTTATTTTTTAGTTACGCCCCTTATGTTTAAATCGGTGCAGTTCACCAAAAAAATGCTAATTCAGGAAAACCGGTGACACAGCTGGGGAGACTTTTCGTCAAAACAAGATCGAGAGTCCTACTCCCCACCCCTTCGCTTGTGGTGCCATTAGCTGAGTAACGAAAATAAAGTCGTCTGCAAAATAAAGAAAAATGCGAACGATTTTTTAAAAAATCGTAACATTCCTACCACTCAACTCCGGTTTGGAAATAGAAACCAGTACTGAACATAAAACAACCTTTTGTTTCAAAAACTTCGATCGCAACATTGCGGACAAAGAAATTCTGAGTTCCAAAGAGAACTCCTTTCAAAGCCAGCTCCATTTCAATGTATCTACTCTTCCGTAGTTTAGCGATTGTTAGATTTTTTTTATTTATGTTACAGTGTTCAACTACTTTTCTAAGACATTACTAAATACAAAGGATGGGATACCAATAAAGAAAAATAGAGTGGGTGATATTATTTGTAAATAAACACCATTAAAGTATAGACTTTTAACAATAGGGTTAATGTTATTTATTTTATACTATGTAATATATTGATAAAACTACTTATTCACATAGGTATCATATATTTTCTATATATTGGTACTTTCAGTTTTATGCTTTATTTAGTTTTTGTATTTTATTCATTTTAACGTCATAACCATATGCTCAATATTTTTATTTAATTTTTGTTATATGTGTAAAAAAGGAATCGAAAAATACTCATTACTTATACAAAGATGAAATAGAAGTTAACTGTTATAATTATAAAGAAAATGCGCTACTAGTATTTAACTTGTTGTCTAATAAAATATTTTAAAACTCCAGATAATAGTATACGGTAGGCAGGTATTGGAAATAATTTATTGTTATTGAATGAGAAATTCTCAAAGTCTTTTCGCTTAAACTTCACTAAAGCAAATGTTTGTTAATTAAGAATAATCTCAGGCAGTAACTTTAATTTATAAATCAAAGTATACAATTTTTCTCAATTCATTAATTTCATTGTTTACAAAAATTTAATATTAATTAAGCTATCACTGGAAATGGATATAAATGTCTTTTATGTTTCTCATTTTTGTAATTTTTGACTATGGTAAGACGATGTGTCCCTTTAATTACTATAATTTAATTGCACTAGCTGATAATATGTATTATAAGCAATTACAATTAAATTAAAGACATAGAAATTATATTTGCTGATTTTCGTTTGCTTTTTCTAAAAAATGTACATTAAAATACCATGCATAGTAAAAATGATTTTAGAATCCTAAATTCAAAGAAAATGAGTCTTTTTGTAGAATGTATGATTCTAAGAAACTTTTTTTTTAAACCATGAACTACTAAAAATTTTTCAAAATCATTATATTTAAATTTATTTTTCTTCCATTTAGATCGTTCAAAAATTCATTTCAATCAAATAAAAAATATCATCGAAGCAAATTATCTTGTTTCTTTCGAATTTAAGAGACATGGCAACGTATTTTTAAAAATGTATTTGAAAGCACATTTAAGTTTTCATTTTATTATTGCAATAATTAATTGAAATTTTTCTCATTTTCTGCAGCAAAAATTTATGTTCTTTAAAAACCCCTAAGCAAAAATGAATATAGTTGAGTTATTATGTTTAAATCTGAAATGAAATAAGTATTTGAAAAGAAGAATTAAACACATGATATTTGAGAGAAAAGAATTTAAAAAATACAATGAGGTCACTATTTTGTGGGATATTCTATATTTTTGAATATGCATTATTAGTCAAACTGTATTTCCTTGTCGTCTATTCTCAAGAAGCTTTTTAAAATAAGAAAAAACAAACAAAAATGTTTTCAAATTTAAAAAAAAAAAAAAAAAAAAAAAAAATGTTAAAATTTAGCTGTTTGTTCTTGAAAGTATTTTTAATATTAATGATTAAACTTATTTTATATAATTTAATATTTCCATTTTAATTCAAAATTAGAGAGCAATAAAAGGATAGTCATTTATACTAACATTAATATTTTATACATAGAATTTGTCCTTATAATTTTTAAAAATAAATTGATCAACTACGACATGATTTCATTTCTATTGCATATAATAAATATAGCAATCTATTTTTTACTGAGCACAGATTCTCAAATTAAAAAAAATATACACACATGTCCAAAATTAAGCATGATCCAGAAGCACATGGAAATCTAACGGGAAAAGAAGTTCCCCACTCCTAGAATATCACACACATGGTTAAGCATTATATGAAAGTCCAGGAAGGCACCTGGTGACGCCTTGCATACGCCACAATGGCGACAGCATAAGACAAAGGTACTTAAAGATATGTGGCAAAGAAGGAAATGAGTTTGCAACTGATCCGTGTGGAGATCAGTTTCTTAACCGTACAGATAAGACACAAAGAACACATGTGGACATAAATGGTGAAACATCAGTCATCTGGTATGCGATCGTACGCAGATGTCAGTAGCCGAGCAATTCGGAATAACCCAAAATGTCATCCCTAGAATTCGGTAACGATATCAAGGTAATATAAATGTCAGCAAATGTTGAAATACAGGTCACCCTAAGTAACAATACTAAATGATGCTTGGTATTTTGGCAGCAACCCCCAGAAGAAAGAGATGGAGCGCATAAGCAGACTTATCGCGTCATCTGTTGTCAGCCACCGTACGACAGTTTCAAAGCAAACTGTATGCTACGTTTTGGATATTATGGTCTGTACTATCTAAAGCCTGTTAAATGTATTACGTACATAGTAGGTCACTGTTGCCAATGGTTAGCCTAGAATAGAGAACACGCTGTATGAATAACATCTCAGTGGGTTTATGTTAATTTTTCGGATGAGTGGATGCTTTGCTTGCAGGTACTCAGTTTAACCAAGAAATCATTGAACGCAAACGTTTCGGTAATGCAGGAGTGCTTATTTCTGGAAGTATTTCACTAATTCACTAAGCTCCATAACATATCGGAACTATGACCAGCCAAATTTTCGGGACACATTCTGGACCAATTTGCTCGTTTCTTAGGGGCTGATTTGCTGTTTAGGGCTGGAAACGTCCAGCCTCACCGTTTGAGCATCGTTAACAACTGCCTTCAGTTGGAAGATATCATCCCTATGGAATGGCTATCATTCTCACCTTAATTGAATCCAATAGAATTGGTGTGAGAGATTCTTGGTCAATGAATCTTCTGTAATAACAACATAATATATATATATATATATATATATATATATATATATATATATATATATATATATATATATATATGTATGTATATATATGTATGTATGTATACTCATGTATATATAGGGGTGAGTTGAATTAAATACACAAATAGGTTAAGAAAGAATAGACAGAGATTGATATGTTTAACAATTGTTACAATCAATTACCTTATATTTTTATATGTAGATGTAACTGAAGAGCTCACAACTTCCATGTTAATAACAGATCTACTTATATAAATCAATGGACACAAACATTAGATAAAAAATAAAATGAACTACTTTCTTTCTGTGGTTTTCCAGTTTATAAAAAATGACCAACTAAGACCTTTTTCAAACTTATTTCTTTTTCTTTTCCAGTCATTTAAATGTACAAAATTTTGAAAAGTTTAATGACTACCAAAAATGCTGATTTTCTTACAAATGCCAGGGTAAAATTCATATTATACTGTTTCGAACCTCCAAATTATTATTATAAACTTTATAGACGTACTATTCTTTGATATCGCTGTTAATATTTCTAACCTATATGTTAGTGAATTTCGACATTTTAATTCAGAATGTATAGCCTTATTCTCTTATGATGCTTTATTTTTTATCACCGATACATAAGAAAGAGTAAGCTAATGTCCACAATTCTATCAGCGTTGAATATAAAAAATACTGCTTTTGAGTAGTAAATAGCAAAGTTTATCAACATTATTCTGAATACATTTTTGAAAATCATATTTTCCGAAATTGAAACCCATGATCGATGTGAATATATTTATAATAGTTTCTAGACGTGACGGGGACGACGTAAACTTTTCGAAGGTATAACCTTAAAATATTTTAAATTCGTGCCTGAAAATTTTGTCCATCAAACTTCATTTCAACAAAAAGTGTCTGTAGCGACGAAAACTTGATCCATAGATCACGAAGGAATTTGAAAATGGAAATCTTGGTGATATATTTCGTCGCCAAAGAAAAATAAAATAGTACCAAACAACCACCACTGCATAATTCAGTCTTTTTTTTCATCCTATCGTCTAGTGGGCCACCGTCAGTGGCCGAAAACCTCTTTTTTTGGCACCAGCAAGCTTGTCTACTTACTAGAAAAAAGATGTTAAGGATTTCCACTCAAGGCAGGAGATGGGTACTAGACAGCTAGATGCCCACTAGGAAGCTGCGTCCACGCGGATTTTATTTCATTTTTAGCCCCGCTTCATGCCTCTCGCCTACTCGATCATTGGAAATAGGATAAAAAATATCTTTTTTATGGATTCAGTTTTTCTTATATCTTAGCTTTGAATTTCGTATTATACTTATCAAACTCGGAAAAGCATAGTTTCTTTCCTCGACGGATGTATACCTAATGTTTTTTTCCTTTTCCCAAGTTTCATATTACTTGTTATATATTTTGTTGTCCCGTGTTTTTTAATATTACTATCACGAAGCGTGCGTTCTACATTCCGTTTCTCGTTTTACATTTGTTTGAACACGATTTGTCACCATTCCAAGGAAGGAAAATATTTTTTCCTTTTTTCATACCACTGTAGAATTGTTTGTTTTCCAATTTCAGATGAGTATCTCAGGCACTTTGGAAAAAAACTCGGAATAAAGAAAATGCACCTCCACCGGAAAGAGATATTTTTCATCTCAATATTTTTAGCGTATTTTATGTAGAAACTACCAATTTTGTTTAAATTATTAAAAATTGATATTTTTTTCTTAAATCTGTATGAATTAACTGGAGTTTTGTATCTAAAAATACATTGATATATTACAATGTACAAATATATGATTTCATAAAATCGACGTAATTTTGTAATTGTTTCATACTTTCCTTTATATCACTAGGGTCATTAGTTAGAAAACAAATGAAACACACACAGTTTATAATAATGAAAATACCGAAATAAGTTAGAGTTTGGAATTTATCTTTCAATTGCAATTTTATTGTATTTACACATGGATATATTGGAATTTTGTAGTTAGTACTTATGTGAATAATTTTCAAAATCTGTAAACTTGATATTTTTCAATTCAAATCTCAAATATAAGCAATGATACTATTATTGCTCTGAACTAGCAAATTTGTGAATTTTTCCAACTTACAGAATTTTTAAGTATATTTGTCTTTCATTTTGATAACAAGGATTAATATTTAAAGAAAAATTTTTTGTAATAGTATTAAGCGATTTTATAAACTATAAAATACATAGATTTTAAAAAGTACATATACTCAACTTGTAATTGTTAACATGAGTTTAAACTATGTATGCTGTACTCATGAATTTCTTTAGTCTATCAAAACTAGCTTAATGTAAAAATGAAATAGATTTAAATTTTTTGAGTGGCCATTATGAGCACAACTTTATTGCATGTGGTTCTTAACGGTGCATAAAAATTTTTGTTTGAACACGATTTCTATTGCAATTTTGTATATTGGAAAGGTAGATTATAGTTGGTTTGATAGAGAAAGGATGAGGTAGATTGGGGAGGGTAAAAGGTTGAACACGATAGATTAGTTTCTCAAAGTAACTTATGGATTGTCTTTTTCACATCTACTCTACACATTTTTTTAACGAAGTTAAAGAAAAATATTGAAATAATCATTTCTTTAATCGTCCTTATAAGATATCTGTGTGTGCATATTATTTGTACTTATATTAATGTTTATTTTCATAGATTGCACTTAATTTTTTTTGCTGAAGTTACAGTATAGGCATTAACACATAAGTCTTTAATATGATTTCTTTTAAATATAGAATTTTAAATTTTAAATGAATTACCTTGGTGTAAACGTAATCGAATTTGTAATTATTTTCCATTGATATCTGAGATTAATTTTCAAATGATATTTTTATTTGAAAGTTATATTTGTTAAAACAATTAAGTTGTTTCGATTTAATTATTATAAATTTTTCGATTTCATTATTTTAAATTTTTGTAAGGCAAAGTGATTAATATTATTTTCATTACCACTGCACTGATCTTAAATAAATTAGCAATGGAAATGAATTAAAAATGTTTTATGACAGCGGATGCATTTCTGCATTTTTGATTGATGAAAATCACGCAAAAACATGTTCATTTCTAACGTATAACTTAAACCAATTTAATTACTTTACAATTGATAATTTACCACTATATCATTGTAAATGTATTTTATATGACCTTAATGATACAATAACACGTGCTGTGTTTACAATTCCTTGTAAATTCTACACATTAATAATTTTACACAGCATACTTAAAAATTGCATTATGTGTTGCTTTTATTTCCATTTTTAAATTTGTAATATTACTAACTTTTAACATTAACAAGAGTACGAAATGTCTTACAGTTAAATTATATTACTTTATGTAAAATTTTCAAAATTTTCAAGAAATTTAATTTTTTTTTACAATTATTTAAGAAATACTTAATAAAAATTTAGAACTCCTTCCATTTTAATATTATAGCTACATAAAACATATTTATAAGCTTTTGTGTTTGTAGTATAAAGCTTCATATTTGGATTAGTAAAGATGTCTAATGCTGACAAAAGACGCTTAAATACGCTTCAGTTGAGTACTTAATGCTGAAAAATACTCTTAAAT
This sequence comes from Latrodectus elegans, assembly GCA_030067965.1. NCBI lineage: Eukaryota > Metazoa > Arthropoda > Arachnida > Araneae > Theridiidae > Latrodectus > Latrodectus elegans. Next base: position 71,175,751 of record CM057810.1, on the reverse strand, counting down.
TCATAAATTTTAATAAAATTCTAAATTCTTGCATATTTTGATTTTAAGCGAATTCTACTAATTAATGCCACACATAATTAGTTTCCATATTAAATGTCTTGCTTTTTGTTGAAAGCTATTATTTAATTCTGAAAGAAAACTTTTGATAGGAAATTGACCTGTATCTATTGAATTTGTAATTTCTCTCCAGGGATAAAATATTTGAATAATATTTACCAGTTTTTTTTTTATGTTTCTTCAGAATAATTAAGTAAAAAAGTATACCCATATAAAATTCCTTATGTTTAATAAAAGAATTTTCAAAACAATTTTATTTAATTTTTTAATCTTGATATAAATTTTGATCTTATTTTTCAGAAAAATTTATTTTTGAAATTTTGATCTTTAAATTTATCTCAGTTTTGATCTTATTTTTCTGCAAAATTTATTTTTTACGTTTTATGTGTTCTTCACATCATTTTTATTTCAGTAACCTTCATAATATTAATTAAACGTGTTTTAATAACTGTTATCTGCGTTTTTTTATTCCAATTTAATGTCTAAGAATTTAAAAATAAAATGGTTTATTGTGAAGAAATAAATGTAATGAAATATTTACTATAATATTATGTTACTATAATTAATTATAATTTATTACAATATAATAGGCAGTACATCATACTCGCATTTCATAATAAAATAAGTAATATTAATAATAATAATGGGTGGTCTTCACACACACAGCATAAACATCATGGGTACAAACATATTTTGAATTGTTCTCATCATTATATATAATACCAATCGTGCTAAGTAAGTACTTACTTAGAACTTAATTTAATATTAAAATATTTAAAATAATATGAGAATTATTTACTTATACAGTTAAATGTTAAGTTAGTAATATTTTTTAGATTCAATACTTTATTGCAATTTTTTTTCCTTTCTTTCTGCTTTAAAAATGCTAGTAGTTTATTAATTCTCTTTTAAATTGATAGTATTGTTAAAATATGAAAGTAGTAAAGGTAATGAGAATTTTTCTATAATTTAGAAGTATGCAATATATTTAATGCATTCACTTCATAGAAAAAAATTAATTATATACATGTGTTTTAAGTATAAAATTAAATATTACACACATAAGATGCTAAACGTCCAAAACTTTTTCACCACATTGATTCAAAAACTTAAAGATTTATTACTTTTTATCTTAATTTAAAAACAACATTGACTCTTATCTCCTTTTTATAAAGGTTTTGGTCGTGGGACACTCACAGTTTATTATATCATTTGCTCTTTCTATGTTTCATCATCTGATGGAAATTTTATTCAAAAATTTTCTTCTGAGAAGTATTGTTGTGGTAACGCAAATTTGCTTTTCAGTGCTTTTTTTTTTTCAAATTTTCTGTAGTCTGATGTTGGATTCGACATTTCAATGTTTAAATTTTCTTTAAAGACCGAATTTTTTGGCGATGTTTTCGCCTTGCAAACTTTTTTATGCTTTTATTTTTTCTTGTTTTTATATCTCTAGTTTCGTTTTCAGAGATCTCTAAATCATTTTTCTTCAACAACATGTGTCATAAATGAAAACTTTTTTAAACTAAAAACTTCAAATGAATCTTCATTGAGCATGGCTGAGTTATTGTATCTTCTGTTCACAAGATTCTGATGAAGCCACAGCGATCTATTGGTACTGAGTTCTCCATTGAATGATCAAGCTTTGCGCCAATTTTAAAAAAAATTCCAATTTTTTAGTTTTTTCGCATAACAGCTTTTTTTTATAAAGACCTATATTGATTTTATTTAGCACGTGGTGTAAATTGATTATTTTTCATTAATCCATTTTGACCTATCACCTTATTTTCTTTCTTTCTATTTTACTGTTCAATTTGACAACATTTTTTATTCTCTAATCTTAATAACCAACTCACATCTTTTTCTACTTACCAACTCTAATTACAATTTCAATATGTGTGTTTCGCAATATCCTTCTGAATTGACCATATCTGTTTACAAATACAGAACAAACAACTGGTATGCGTGTAGGTTATCAAACAAAATATTTACTAATGTTTTCACTTTTTTCTGTAGACTTGTCTAAATTCTCATATAAACATTAAACATATAAACATTAGAATTCTGCACACAGGGGATCCCCTTATTGAGTCTCCACAGCTTGAACAGTTCCCTGTTGATGCATATATATATATATATATATATATATATATATATATATATATATATATATATATATATATGTAATATATATATATATATATATATATATATATATATATATATATATAATATTGTTTGAGGGTGTGGAGGATGAGGATTTCACCCAGCGTATAAGTAATTTTGATTTGAAATATCGCTTGATTAAACATGCTTTATTTAGCATGATACTAGATTCTCGATAATTCTTATGTATATTACTACGCAGGAAATATTACAAATGTACTTGAGAGAAAAATAGGATAATCTAAGTTTCATGTTTCGAACTTAATGGACTGCTGTTGTAAATTGCTTCTTGTAATCAAGGATATAAGTGCTATTAGAAGTTACAACCCCTTAAAGTTGAAACGATTCTCGCTATAGAAATTAACGGTCAATTCCATTAGAATGAGCTAGAGAATCACTGAAATTAGATGCTTTATATATATATATAAACTGCCTTACTTTCTTTCCAATTCGTGTAAAGGTGATTGTTTTAATTTCAGTCTCAGGCTCTTCTTTACGAATACGTCTTACGCTGTTCAGTAGTTTGGATGATTGAATTTTATCTTTATTAAAGCCAATTAGCCCCGGCAACCTTGATTACGATTGATTCCTATCTAATCTTGGATATTGAGAACATTTTAACGTTTATTCCATTTTTAATGCTGGTAAATTCTGTGTTTGATCTTCGTAGGTAATTAATGCATTATTTTTTATTTTCCGGGCTCCTGAAAAATAGGGATTTAATCCCACCATTGATTATTAATGCATTGGAAACTTCTTTTACATCATTCTTAATGGGCCCTTTTTTGCAGAGTACTTCTCTTAACTTCATTGATATACAAATACTAGAATTTTTTCACAGAAAAATGTTACTTATACATAAATGTCATTAGGATCATCTATATCTCTATATAAATTTATACATATGGGGAGAAAAATTGATGAATCTAAGCTCACAATTTTTTGAATTAGACAACTACTTTTTTTCGGAAATTGTTTTAAATTTCATCATTGCGTCCTCCCATTTCCCATGAGGAGTACACATGTTGAATTTTAAGTTATAAAGTGCCAGTTTTAAACATTAACCTGCTCCTGTAAATATTTTCTTTAATTAAAATGATACGAAATATTTAAATGAAACAACTAATCATCACCATAACCAACGCAAGAATGCCTCATCAAATAATGTATTTGTTGTTTGAATATTTACTTTCTTTGCAACATGCCCACTTTTTTATCCATATTTTTCCATTTTTTGGTACATTTTCCGTTTTTGATAACTTAGTTTGTACTTTTGAAAAGGGAAAAATATGTGGTCAAATTACGCTTGTTTCAATTCACAATTCCTGAAAACAGTATTCTTTCAGACTTTTAGTAACCAAAAGGCATCGTTCTCAATGAAATTAAAAGAAACATTTGTGTGTGAAATATCAGAACTCTAGCTGAAGTAAATTTATTTGCCCTTCTTTTCCTTTGTTTTTACTTAAAAAATTTCGATATGGTAATTGTTATTAATAATTTCTTCCAAATCTGAAAAAGATTATTAACATGACTTTCAGTTTATCTATTTTGATTTGGTCCACTTAATGAAACCCATAAATATTTACATATATTCGTATTCTTTATATTTTATCTTAACAATAAATAAATTAAAAAAAATATAAAATGCCCAATATTTTAAAGTTTTTAAAGTTATATTGAATGTGACACTGAGAGTATTTTTGTATACACCAAGGTTGTAATTTGAGTTGGGAAAGTTAATTTACATCTAATATTAATATTCGCTGTAAAATTATACGACATTTTACGTTAATGTTTTGAGAAATTAAAAGTACTTCAATTATTTTTAAAATCTTTTTTTCGAGAAATCTGTATCAATTTTGCAAAATTGAAAGTCGTGAAAAAGTCAATGTTATATCGTATATACTTTTTTATTTAATACTTATATGTTTACTTATTATGATTGCTTAACTTTATGAGGCACATCTACTATGTTTTACATAACGTGCAGTATTTTATTTAATTACACGTTATAATATAAATGTAAAAGATAGAAGACTTTCTTTTCGTCGATTCAGTTTTAATAATTCATTATTTTCTCACTTAAAAGTACTTTAATAATAAATAATAATTACTTATTCATAAGCAAATTAAAACGTAAGCATTATGAATATTATGAATTACAAATGCTTTTACGTCTTATCAACAAAACAGAATAAGTTCAAAATGATTGAAAACTAGTTAACATTTATAAATTTGTATGAAATTTTAGTAGCAATTTCTTATAAAAAAAATATGTTTTCTAAATGTAAAGATATATAAATGAGATATATTAAGTAATGCACTTTATGTCATGGAGCTTCCTTTAAATTTCGTAACGAAAAATAACTATGCCATTTTAAGAAGAAATTAAGTACACAAATTTAGTAAATTAAATTATCTTTTTACATTTTAATACCATGACATTGTAAAATGTTTCTCTTTGGTGTAGAACGTTACATATATTTTAACTAATAAATTGCTAAGGCATAACTATGTAAATAACAAAAATTACAATAAATTTTCATTTTAAGAGTAAAAACACTTTCGCGATTGTTATTCTATATTAAGTTTCGCAGATAAAATTTATAAATTGAAGGAACCCTCTTTCTTTTAAATAGCTTTTGAGAATAAAATTGAAATACAAATGCTTAGTCGTTAACGAAAGCATTGCGTGGAATCTTATTAAAATTTATTTCTGCTTCTAGAATAAAACAAATAGAATATTATGGAATACGCACAAAAGTGAATAATTAGGAAACACAAATCGCTTCTTTTGATAAAAATATTAAAAAAAATCATAAATATTTTTTTTCTATAAATGAGATTTTCGCGTGATAAAGATGTTTCAAGAAAATTATTTGACGGCTACGGAATGATAGAACAACCGGGAGCGGTAATTAGAGATAAGTTATAATGATTCATAAGAATTTAGAAAAATGAAAGTTAAACTTCATTTGTTAATTTACTTTCTTTTCTAATAAATATTAATATTTGCTTAAGAATGAATAAATTTGTCAGTTTGATTGCTTTGTGATATAATTAAATATGACTTTTTCACCAAGAATTATTTTTCTTAAAGCAAATAAAATATAAAATATATTTTTACTAAACCTAAATTATTATTTTTGAAAAATACCATCTGTTGTTTCCAAAAAATCATAATTTACTAATTAAATAAGATTAAATTGTATGCGTAAAGTAAATTATAAAAAGTAAATTATACACGTGTATCATATGTGGATGGGTTTATTTTTCTTTATATTCTTAATGTGTTGTTTTTCTGACAGCTTAATTTGATATGTAAAGTAAATTAACACACACACCTAGGAGTTTTTATTAATTGAAATGGCATATTTGATTTTTCGTAACGAATATCACATGTTATTTAAGAATCATGTCCTCAACACTAAATAAATAGAAATTTAAACATGCATTTGATTTAGATAATACTGAAAAACGAAACTAATAGTTTCGATGTACTCGCAAATCTGTACTCATAAGTGGGCCATTTTTGCTATAATTATTCATCAAACTAAATCTTGTTAAAAAATAATGTTGTTTTACTAATCCCAGATTGTCTAAAAAATGAAAGATGATCTCCATAAATCCAAAATTATTCAAAAAATCTAAAAATAATTGAATACTCTGACTGATGTCGTCTTTTTTAAAGTCCAAGTAAACTAAAATACGAAAATTAATTCAAAACATTTTGTGAAATGCGTATGGAATCATAAGACACTATAAAAAGTTTAGTTTTTTATTCATTTTAAAAAAGGCATTTTTTTTAATACATTGCTAATCTAAAAATTAATGATATTAAGAATTTAGTTGTTTGAAACAAAGAATTGCACAAATACTGATTGTTCATAGGATCGTAATATTGCATTCAGAAATAAAATAAATAAGTATTTGTATTGTGGATTGTATAGATAAATTTCATTATAGTTAAAATTATCGTTTGAATTAAAAATTTAAAGAACGATAAAAAAAGACATTCAATTTGAAATAAGTATAAGAACCTGAAAAAAACTGAAATCTGACATCAACAGAAAAAGGGATGAGTATAAAAACATTTCCTGAATCATTACAATGATCAAAGTAATAAAATATTATTGTAATGTATTACACACACGATACACTAAGAAAATTGTAAAAACAATAAAAAAACAAGAAAACACAAAATTACAGTAAAAATTTAAATTCCTTGTTATATCGATAAAAAAAACAAAGAAAAACAACAGGAAAGTCATATGACAGTAGAATTTGAGATAATAATATCATAAAATCAATATGTAATACAAAATTAAATACAATATAAAAAATTTAGAAATTGAATTATTTTTATCACTTTAAAATACAATATTAAAAGAAATTAAAATAAATGAGAAATTCCTAAACACAAATGAGTTGCATTACAAAATATTTATTATGTTAAAGTTCAGGGGATAGCATAAATAAACAAAAATGTTAAAAGACCCAATGTGTCTAGTGCTTAATACAAAAATAAAATAAAAATTTTGCTTCTCAGAATCATTGGATTACTTTACGTAAATTACTTTTATTGATGAAGAATGCTCAGATGAATAGGAAAATAATATTTCTTATTTTACTTTAGTTATAAAACGTAAATTAGCTGTATTACAGCTTCTATCTCTAAAATAAGAACTTCAATTTATGAATGTAATGCATTCATTTTCGAAATAGCGAAATACAAATTTATATCTAAAGTAAAGGTTTGAAAATAATTTTCAGGCAAACAATTTAAAAAAATCTAATGTTAAATTAGTGGCAAAAAGCAGGATTTATTATCTGAAACAATTAAACTTATTTAATGAAGAAAATTAAAAATTAATCACTTTAATGGAATTATTTCATTTTGTGATATTTCTTTATATGAGTCGAAAAAGTGATTGTTAAATACCTATAATTGAATAAATGCAGAAGAAAAAAACTACAATATATAATATTTACTTTTCTGACAAATTTGTAAAGATAAACCAATTTGTCATAATAAATAAACATGGATTTAAACATGAAGCAATTATGTTTAAGAAATAGTAGGCAGTTAATACTCAAGACATAACTTACGTATTTATAGTTTTAAAATACATTTTAAGAAGAAATAACATAGATTCATTAAGCAACCATCTATATTTTTTCTCCAAATTTATTGAATGTTTGATAAATAATGAAAATATTTTACAATATTGTTAATTAATTAAATGCTCTTTTCTAAGCCGTTAAATGTTTCGTAAAGCCTAAAATTCCTTTTTTATTAGTTTACAAATATATTTATATATGTATATATATATATATATATATATATATATATATATATATATATATAAAATTAGAAAAATATAAATTACTACTAAAGTTACCGCTAATATTTGAAAGTACTTCTTTTTTATATATTTTTAGTACATGATGAATTATTGACAACTTCGATTTGATTT